>JARQOD010000001.1:66081057-66157732 GCA_033576555.1 Oophaga sylvatica | reverse complement strand
GAAAGGTGACCTTAAGGCAGGTTAATAATTGATAGCTGTCAATTAGACAACTATCAATTATTAATCCTATTGTATGAAAGAAAAATCAAACACACACAGTTTAATAAAAAATAAGTTTAATTAAATAATCACACAGTTTTTGACCATATTTTATTTTCCTGCTAAAACCATTTCCTGTAATAAAAATAAAATAAAAAAGCAAAATTATACTTACCAATCCGATGTACAGTCAGGTCCCACGGTGTAATCCATCAGAAAGGGTTAACAGGTTACAGGTCGCAGAGAGCTAATAATGCTGTCTCAGACCTGTATTCCCCTGAATGAATAAGTTCCTCTCCCAGCGAAAGTAGAGGAATAGATTCATGAATGGAGCTTAATTGATTTATTGCCAATTTAACTGTAGTGACCTGACCTAAAGGGAAAGTGGACACAATCAATTAAGCTTCATTCATGAAACACATCCTCTCCTGTCGCCAGGAGAGGAACTTATTCATTCATGAGCTTTGAGCTGAGCATGCAGGATTACTTGCACTGCTTGGCTCAAAGCTAGTTAACCCTTTGTGAAGGATTACAGCGTGGGACGTGACAGATCGGCGGAATAGGTAAGAATAATGTTGTTTTATTTTTTTTTCTTTATTTTAGGAGATCAATGGCTTCGCACGGATTAAGTGTAAAATAAAATATGGTCAAAAAAATGTGTTTTTATTTAATTAAAATTATTTATTCTTAAAGTGTGTGTGTTTTTTTATTTACTTCAATAGGATTAATAATTGATAGTTGTCTAATTGACAGCTATCAATTATTAACCTGCCTTAAGGTCACCTTTCAATACTAAGGTGACAGTAAGGTGAGATTAACCCATTCGCCACCGCTACAGGGCAATGGGAATAGACGGGCAAAGTGCCAGAAAGGGCGAATCTAATTATAGATTTGCCCTTTCTGGGGTGTCTGGGGGCAGATGTTAGTAGCCAGGGGGGCACAAAAAAATGTACCCTCCCTAGGCTATTATTATCTGCCCCCACTCGCTTTGCTTTGTCTGTCTGGTGGAGAAAATACAGCGGGAGCCCACGCATTTTTTTTCAACGAATTTACACCTTTAATTAACCCCTACATGTCTGAAATTTTGCACAAATACACTCATGTAATTGTAGTTTCAAACATATAAAAATACATGAAATTACATGGTTAAATGTGTGGAAACAATGTATCATTTCATGTCGGCTTCTGTGATTTCACAAAACCCGGCAATTGAATTAGCGGCTATTACAGTATGTAGAAGTCTAGGAACTATAAATATATGTATATGTACATGTCACAATGACATGTATATATATATATGTGTTCTATGTGTATATATCTATTCTTTCTAGTCTTTATTAAAGCTGTCAGTGTGATTTTACAGTATAGCCGGGGATGAATTGCCGGCTTTTCTAAAGGACACCGATGCGATTTCATCGCAAGTCACACGTGCGGTCCGTTTGTAATCCGATTTTTCATCGCTCCCATAGACTTGCATTGGCGATTGTCGACCGACAATCGGTGACAATCGCAGCATGCTGCGATTGTACACGGACGTTTAAAACGGACCACAAAAAATCTGATACTGGGAGCTGCTCCATAGATTAACATAGGTCCGACTGCAATGCGATATTTCATCGCATTGCAGTCGTCCGATTTTGTCGCCAGTGTGACTCCGGCCATATATACTTACCTGCGGGGCGCCGACGATCTAAATAGGGTCCGGAACTATGTCAGCGACGAGCGAGATCACAGCAGGGGCCTCGTCGCTGACAGATGCCGCACACAACAACATCGCTAACGGGATCGCTAAATAGTGACGTTTTTTAGCGATCCCGTTAGCGATGTTGTTTAGTGTGGCATACCCTTTAGTGTAATCAGAAATAAGGGTTTCTGGATTCTTCCCTCATTGTGTTTCCTTTCCTGCTTTTACTGCTCTTCTGCCCCTGTGGTGTCTCCATATCTGACCCCCTGGTGTGCTGTGTCTCCAGCTCTGTGCTTTGCCCATTTACTTCTAAATTTGTGTTTTCCATTTTTGTGGTTATATAGTAATTATAATCCTTATTTCTAAGAAGATAGATTTGTAGGAAGTCTATAGATTGTTTTGGGGTTGCAGGATGGTCTTACCTTTGGATGCTCAGGTCTCTGGATGTCAGATGAATGCTGCCTGTGTGCAGTCTGTCCTCCAAAAGATTCTTGCTTTGTCCGTTAAATCCTCTATTTCTTCCTCTTTCATAAAAATCCAAAGTCCAGCTCAGTCCAGGTCCCTTTTCTATCCCACGGAGTTGATTTTTTTTCCAGTTTTGTCTTACAGTTGGCTCATTACAAGGTATAAAGTGATGGAAATTCAGGAGCTCATCTTCAGTGCTTCTTACTCCTAGGAATGGTGGGCGGGATGTATATAGTGTATGTAACTGTATATAGAGGTTATAATAGTAGGAGTATGGTATATAGTGTATGTAAGTGGTATATAACTTATATATAGTGTACATGACTGTGTATATGGTATACAGCAGGGGTCCTCGAGCTACGGCCTTCGGGCCACATGCGGCTGCCGAGGACCTTTATCTGGCCCCTGGGCCCGGCCGACATTGAACTTCACTGCAGTTCAATGCCAGCAGGCCCTGTAATCGCGGGTGGAACAACGAGGCGCCGAGGAAAGGCGTTGTGCAGCCCTCTGTATGCAGTGAGCACACAGACATGTGATTGGCATCACACCGCCTGCGCGGCCTGATGACGTCACACTGCCTGTGCCGAAAGAAGGGATGGAGACGAGCAGGCGCCTCTTCAAAGCAGCGGGGGACATAGGTGAGTACAGTTTTTTTTTTTTTTTTTCCAATGCCAGGTCCTATTGGGGACCTGTGCTGTCTATTGGGAACATTTACCTGCCTATAGGGGACATTTACCTGCCTATTGGGGACCTGTGCTGTCTATTGGAACCTGTGTTGCATATTGGGAACCTGTGCTGCCTATTGGGGACCTGTGCTGCTTATTGGGGACCTGTGTAGCCTATTGCGGACCTGTGCTGCCTATTGGGGACCTGTGCTGCCTATTGGGAACCTGTGCTGCCTATTGCGGTCCTGTGCTGCCTATTGCGGACCTGTGCTGCCTATTGCGGACCTGTGCTGCCTTTGTGGGACCTTTACCTGCCTATTGGACTTGTGCTGCCTATTGGGAACCTGTGCAGCCTATTGCGAACCTGTGCTGCCTATTGGGGACCTTTACCTGCCTATTGGGGACCTGTGCTGCCTATTGTGGACCTGTGCTGCCTATTGCGGACCTGTGCTGCCTATTGGGGACCTTTACGTGCCTATTGGGGACCTTTACCTGCCTATTGGGGACTATGCTGCATATTGGGGGACCTGTGCTGCATATTGGGGACCTGTGCTGCCTATTGGGGCACCTGTGCTGCCTTTTGGGGACATTTACCTGCCTATTGGAGACTGTCGCACCACACCGTCTGAGCCTGAGGTAAAAGTGGAGTTCCACCAGTATGAGCACTGGTGAGGCTGCATTGATGGTCACTGATCAGACAGCATTGATAGGCAATGCAGTCTGTATGTCTGTGTGTGGCCAATTTTATTGCTGGTATAGTTTTTGTTTTGCTGTGTGTATATATATATATATATATTTATTTATATTGGTATTTTATTAATAGCAATTTTGAATTCCTAGGAAACAATGTTATCAAGAAAGAGAAAAAATTGACTCGAAGTGTAGGATATTCAAAGAACCCATTAAAAAATCGGTACATTTGTTGATTTAACTTCTTCATTTTAAATATTGTATTTGTTTCTGTTTTGTTTCATTACTTCAAAATAAGATATGTGCAGTGTGCATAGGAATTTGTTCATAGTTTTTTTTTAAAGTATATTCCAGCCCTCCAATGGTCCGAAGGACCGTGATCTGGCCCCCTATTTAACCCCTTAAGAACCAAGCCATTTTGTAGGTTAATGACCAGGCCAATTTTTACAATTCTGACCACTGTCACTTTATGTGCTTATAACTCTGGAACGCTTCAACGGATCTTGGCGATTCTGAGACTGTTTTCTCGTGACATATTGTACTTCATGTTAGTGGTAAAATTTCTTTGATATAACTTGCGTTTATTTATGAAAAAAACGGAAATATGGCGAAAATATTGAACATTTTGCAATTTTCAAACTTTAAATTTTTATGCCCTGAAATCAGAGAGATATGTCACAAAAAATAGTTATAAATAACATTTCCCACATGTCTACTTTACATCAGCACAATTTTGGAACCAACATTTTTTTTTGTTAGGAAGTTATAAGTGTTAAAAGTTGACCAGCAATTTCTCATTTTTACAACAAAATTTACAAAACCATTTTTTTTAGGGACCACCTCACATTTGAAGTGACTTTAATGGGTCAATATGACAGAAAATACCCAATAGTGAACCATTCTAAAAACTGCACCCCTCAAGGTACTCAAAGCCACATTTAAGAAGTTTATTAACCCTTCAGGTGCTTCACAAGAGCTGAAGCAACTTGGAAGGAAAAAATGAACATTTAACTTTTTAGTCACAAAAATGATCTTTTACAAACAATTTTTTATTTTAACAAGGGCAAAAGGAGAAAATGGACAGAAAAAGTTGTTGTGCAATTTCTCCTGAGTACGCCGATACCACATATGTGGGGGAAAACCACTGTCTGGGCGCACGGCAGGGCTTGGAAGGGAAGGAGCGCCATTTAGCTTTTTCAAACCAAAATTGGCTGGAATTTAGATTGGACGCGATGTCGCGTTTCGAGAGCCCCTAATGTGCCTAAACAGTGGAAACCCCCAACATGTGACACCATTTTGGAAACTAGACCCCCTAAGGAACTTATCTAGATTGGTTGTGAGCACTTTGAACCCCCAAGTGTTTCACTAAAGTTTACAATGCCTGGGTGTGAAAAAAAAAAAGGATTTTTCATTTTCATGCCCGGGCATTATAAATTTGTGTGAAGCACTTGGGGGTTCAAAGTGCTCACCACAGATCTAGATAAGTTCCTTAGGGGTCTAGTTTCTAAAATGGGGTCACTGGTGGGGGGTTTCCACTGTTTAGGCACATCAGGGACTCTGCAAACTGAACATGACACCCATCAAATCTGCATTCCAAAACGTCATTACTTCCTTTCCGAGCCCTGCGGTGCGTCCAAACAGTATTTCTCCCCCACATATGGGGTATCAGCGTACTCAGGACAAATTGGACAACAACTTTTGGGGTCCAATTTCCTTGGGAAAAATCAAAAATTGGGGACTAAAAAATCATTTTTGTGGAATTTTTTTTTTCCACAAAAGTAATATTTAAAGTCACCAATTTTTTATTTTCCCAAGGGTAACATGAGAAATTGGACCATAAAAGTTGTCCAATTTGTCCTTAGTACGCCGATACCCCATATTGGGGGGGAACCACTGTTTGGGCGCATGGCAGAACTCGGAAGGGAAGGAGCGCCATTTGACTTTTTCAAACCAAAATTGGCTGGAATTGAGATTGGACGCCATGTCGCATTTGGATAGCCCTGATGTGCCTAAACAGTGGAAACCCCCCACAAGTGACCCCATTTTGGAAACCAGAGCCCCTAAGGAACTTATCTAGATCTGTGGTGAGCACTTTGAACCCCCAAGTGTTTCACTAAAGTTTATAATGCCTAAGTGTGAAAAAAAAAAATTCCACAAAAATGATTTTATAGTCCCCAATTTTTGATTTTTCCCAAGGAAGTTGGACCCCAAAAGTTGTTGTCCAATTTGTCCTGAGTATGCTGATACCCCATTTGTGGTGGGGGAAAACTATGTGGGCGCACGGCAGGGCTTGGAAAGGAAGTAATGACGTTTTGGAATGCAGACTTTGATGGGTGTCATGTTCAGTTTGCAGAGCCCCTGATGTGCATGAACAGTGGAAACCCCGCGCAAGTGACACCATTTTGGAAACTAGACCCCCTAAGGAACTTATCTAGATGTGTTGTGAGCACTTTGAACCCCCAAGTGTTTCACTAAAGTTTATAATGGTATGCCCGGGCATTATTATTATTGGTACCATTTTTTGGGCACATGACATTTTTTGATCGCTTTTTATTACGATTTTTGGGAGGCAGAATGAACAAAAACCAGCAATTCATTAGTTTCTTTTGGGGGAGGGGCGTTTATAGCATTCCGCGTGTGGTAAAATTCATAATGCAGTTTTATTCTTCGGGTTAGTACGATTACAGTGATACCTCATTTGTATCATTTTTTTATGTTTTGGCGCTTTTATACAATTAAAACGATTATATATAAAAAATAATTTTTGCATCGCTTTATTCTGCGAGCTATAACTTTTTTATTTTTTCGCTGATGATGCTGTATGGCGGCTCGTTTTTTGCGGGACAAGATGACGTTTTCAGCGGTACCATGTTTGTTTATATCCGTCTATTTGATTGCGTTTTATTCCACTTTTTGTTCGGCGGTATGATGATAAATCATTGTTTTTTAGACTTGTTTTTTTTTTTTTTTAAGGGGTTCACTAAAGGGGTTAACTAATTGGACAGTTTTATAGTACGGGTCGTTACAGGACGCGGTGTTACTAAATATATGTACTTTTATTGTTTTTTTTTTTTACATTAACCCCTTTATTCCATCAGACGTACTATTCCGTCCATGTGACCCTGGACCTAATTCCCATGGACGGAATAGTACGTCATGAGCGATCAGCTGCGCTCCCGGGGGAGCGCAGCTGATCGCCGCCGGGTGTCAGCTGATTATCACAGCTGACACCCGTGACTGTGTGTCAGGAGCGGTCACGGACCGCTCCCTTCACATTAACCCTTGGCATACCGCGATCAAACATGATCGCGGTGTACCCGGGGCACAGGGGAGGATCGCGCAGGCAGGGGGCTCCCTGCGCGCTCCCCTGAGACCCTCAGAGCAGCGCGATGTGTCGCGCTGTTCCGAGGGTCCGTCCTCCCTCCAGGTCCCCGGATCCAAGATGGCGCCGGGGTCCTGCAGGGAGGCGGCTTCCTCAGTGCCTGCTGAGAGCAGGCACTGGGGAAGCCTGCAGCGATGCCAGAGCGATCGCTGGTGTGACAGAGTGCTGTGCACACTGTCACACCAGCGATCTGCTAAAATACAGTGAAAAAAAATCATAAAAAAAAAAAAAAATATTCCCCAATAAATTCATTCTTTCCAGTAAATAAAAAAACAAAACAATAAAAGTACACATATTTGGTATCGCCGCGTCCGTAACGACCCCCCCTATAAAACTGTCTCACTAGTTAACCCCTTTAGTGAACCCCTTAAAAAAAAAAAGAAAACGAAGCAAAATATCAATGCTTTATCATCATACCGCTGAACAAAAAGTGGAATAACACGCGATCAAAAAGACCGAGATAAATAACCATGGTACCGCTGAAAACGTCATCTTGTCCCGCAAAAAACGAGCCTCATACAGCATCATCAGTGAAAAAATAAAAAGTTATAGCTCGCAGAATAAAGCGATGCAAAAATAATAATTTTTTATATAAAATTGTTTTCATTCTATAAAAGCGCCAAAACAAAAAAAAATGATATAAATGAGGTATCGCCGTAATCGTACTGACCCGAAGAATAAAACTGCTTTATCAATTTTACCACAAGCGGAACGGTACAAACGCCTCCCCCAAAAGAAATTCATGAATTGCTGATTTTTGTTCATTCTAACCTCCCAAAAATCGAAATAAAAAGCGATCAAAAAATTAGGGTTAGGTTTGTGGTTAGGGTTGGGACTAGGGTTAGGGGTGTGTTGGGGTTAGGGTTGGAGTTAGAATTGGAGGGTTTCTGCTGTTTAGGCACATCAGGGGCTCTCCAAATGTGACATGGCGTCTGATCTCAATTCCAGCCAATTCTGCGTTGAAAAAGTCAAACGGTGCTCCTTCACTTCTGAGCTCTGTCATGCGCCCAAACAGTAGTTTACTCCCGCATATGGGGTATCAGCGTACTCTGGACCACAAGAGTTATTGTGCAATTTGTCCTATTTCTTCTGTTACGCTTGGGAAAATAAAAAACTTGGGGCGACAAAATCATTTTTGTAAAAAAAAAATGATTTTTTTGTTTTTACGGCTGTATGTTATAAAACTTCTGTGAAGCACTTGGGGCTTCATAGCGCTCACCACACTTCTAGATAAGTTCCTTGTGGGGTCTATTTTCCAAAATGGGGTCACTTGTGGGGGCTTTCCACTGTTTAGTCGCATCAGGGGCTCTCCAAATGCGACATGACGCCCCAGACCATTCCATCAAAGTCTGCAATCCAAAACATCACTACTTTCCTTCCGAGCCCAGACGTGCACCCATACAGTCGTTTTCTCCCACATATTGGGTATCAGCGTACTCAGGACAAATTGGACAACAAATTTTGGGGTCCAATTTCTCCTGTTACCCTTGTGAAAATAAAATATTGGGGGCGAAAAAATCATTTTTGTAAAAAAAAAAAGCATTTTTTATTTTTACGGCTGTACGATATAAACTTCTGTGAAGCACTTCGGGATTCAAAGTGCTCACCACACATCTAGATAAGTTCCTTGTGGGGTCTATTTTCCAAAATGGGGTCACTTGTGGGGGTTTCCACTGTTTAGGCGCATCAGGGGCTCTCCAAATGCGACATGACGCCCCCAGACCATTCCATCAAAGTCTGCAATCCAAAACGTCACTACTTCCCTTCCGAGCCCCGACGTGCACCCATACAGTAGTTTACTCCCACATATTGGGTATCAGCGTTCTCAGGACAAATTGGACAACAACTTTTGCGGTCCAATTTCTCCTGTTACCCTTGTGAAAATAAAATATTGGGGGCGAAAAAATCATTATTGTAAAAAAAAAAAAGAGATTTTTTATTTTACGGCTGTACGTTATAAACTTCTGTGAAGCACTTTGGGGTTCAAAGTGCTCACCACACATCTAGATAAGTTCCTTGAGGGGTCTAGTTTCCAAAATGGTGTCATTTGTGGGGGGTTTCCACTGTTTAGGCAGATCAGGAGCTCTCCAAACACGACATGGCATCCAGCCAATTCTGCGTTGAAAAAGTCAAACGGCGCTCCTTCCCTTCCAAACTCTGCCATGCACCCAAACAGTGGTTTACTCCCACATATGGGGTATCAGCGCACTCAGGACAAATTGCACAATTACTTTTGGAGTCTTGTTACCCTTGGGAAAATAAAAATTGGGGTGAAAAGATCAATTTTGTGGAAAAAATATGATTTTTTAATTTTACGGCTCTACGTTATAAACTTGTGTGAAGCACTTGGGGGTTCAAATTGATCACCAAAGATCTAGATAAGTTCCTTAGGGGTCTAGTTTCCCAAATGGGGTCATTAGTGGGGGGTTTCCACTGTTTGGGCACAGCAGGGGCTCTCCAAATGCAACATGGCGTCCAATCTCAATTCCAGCCAATTTTGGTTGGAAAAAGTCAAATGGTGCTCCTTCCATTCTGAGCTCTGCCATGCGCCCAAACAGTGGTTTCCCCCCACATATGGGGTATCAGCGTACTCAGGACAAATTGGACAACAAATTTTGTGGTCCAATTTCTCCTGTTACCCTTGGGAAAATAAAAAATTAGTGACTAAGAGATAATTTTTGTGGGAAAAAAATAGGATTTTTTATTTTCATGCCCGGGCATTATAAACTTGTGTGAAGCACTTGGGGGTTCAAAGTGCTCACCAAAGATCTAGATAAGTTCCTTAGGGGGTCTAGCTTCCAAAATGGGGTCACTTGTGGGGGGTTTCCACTGTTTAGGCTCATCTGGGGCACTACAAACGGAACATGACCCCCATCAATGTTTGCATTCCAAAACGTTACTGCTTCCTTTCCAAGCCCTGCCGTGCACCCAAACAGTTTCCCCCCCCCAACATATGGGGTATCAGCGTACTCAGGACAAATTGGACAACAACTTTTGGGGTCCAATTTCCTTGGGAAAAATCAAAAATTTGGGACTAAAAAATCATTTTTGTGGAAAATTGTTTTTTTTTTTTTCACACCCAGGCATTATAAACTTTTGTGAAACACTTTGGGGTTCAAAGTGCTCACAACAGATCTAGATAAGTTCCTTAGGGGGTCTAGTTTCCAAAATGGTGTCACTTGTGGGGGTTTCCACTGTTTAGGCATATCAGTGGCTCTCCAAACACGACATGGCGTCCAATCTCAATTCCAGCCAATTTTAGTTTGAAAAAGTCAAACGGCACTCCTTCCCTTACGAGCTCTGCCGTTGCCCAAACAGTGGTTTTCCCCCACATATGGGGTATTGGCGTACTCAGGAGAAATTGCACAACAACTTTATCTGCCCATTTTCTCCTTTTACCCTTGTGAAAATAAAAAAAAGTTTGTAAAAGATCATTTTTGTGGCTAAAAAGTTAAATATTAATTTTTTCCTTCCACGTTGCTTCAGCTCCTGTGAAGCACCTGAAGGGTTAATAAACTTATTGAATGTGGTTTTGAGTACCTTGAGGGGTGCAGTTTTTAGAATGGTGTCACTTTTGGGTATTTTCTGCCATATAGACCCCTCAAAGTGACTTCAAATGTGAGGTGGTCCCTAAAAAAATGGCATTGTAAATTTTGTTGTAACAATGAGAAATCACTGGTGAACTTTTAACCCTTATAATTTCCTAACAAAAAAAAATTTTGGTTTCAAAATTGTGCTGATGTAAAGTAGACATGTGGGAAATGTTATTTCTTAACTATTTTGTGTGACATATCTCTCTGTTTTAAGGGAAAAAAAATTCAAAGTTTGAAAATTGCAAAATTTTCGCCATATTTGCGTTTTTTTTCAAAAATAAACGCAAGGTATATCGAAGAAATTTTACCACTAACATGAAGTACAATATGTCATGAGAAAACATTCTCAAAATCGCGAAGATCCGTTGAAGCTTTCCAGAGTTATAACCTCATAAAGAGACAGTGGTCAGAATTGTAAAAATTGGCCCGGTCATTAACGTGCAAACCACCCTTGGGGGTGAAGGGGTTAAAGAAGTGAATTTATTTGGAATTTTTTTTTATTTTTTTTTTCATTATTTAGGAATTTTATTTTACAAATGTTTATTTTTATTTTTTGTACATTTTTACTTTGTCCCAGGGTGGTACATCACAGTATGGGGTCAGATCGCTGGTGTGACAGGGTGCACAGCACTCTGTCACACCAGCGATCGCTCTGGCACTGCTGCAGGCTTCTCAGTCCCTGCTTTCAGCAGGCACTGAGGAAGCCGCCTCCCTGCAGGACCCGGCGGCCATCTTGGATCCGGGGTCCTGCAGTGAGGAGAGTCCCTCGGAACAGCGCGACATATCGCGCTGTTCCGAGGGTCTCAGGGAGCGCGCAGGGAGCCCCCTCCCTGCGCGATGCTTCCCTGTGCCCCCGGTACACCGCGATCATGTTTGATCGCGGTGTGCCAGGGGTTAATGTGCCGGGAGCGGTCCGTGACCGCTCCTGGCACATAGTGCCGGGTGTCAGCTGTGATAATTAGCTGACACCCGGCGGCGATAAGCTGCGCTCCCCGGAATAGTACGTCCGATGGGATTAAGGGGTTAAAGGTCTATGAGTTGTTTCCCCGGCCAAATGCCCCAATGTCAACGGCAATAAACCTGCAGTCTGCATCCGCAATGGCCATGAGTACCGTAGAAAAAACCTTTTTATAATTAAAGTACTCAGAGCCACTTTTTGGGGGTTTTGTTATCCGGATGTGTTTCCCTTCCACAGCTCCCAAACAGTTGGGGAAATTGCAGACTGTCCAGAATTTTTCTGCAATATCCATCCACTTTTCCGCGGTGGGCAGGGGCATAAATTCAGGACATAGAACGTCCCACAAAGCCCGGCAGGTGTCCGCAACTATTCCCGACAAGGTGGAGATTCAAAGCCGCTACTGGAAGTGGAGTGAAGAGAGGGTCTCGCCAGAAGCCAGGAATCTGCAAAACAGATGAAAAAAAATTGTATTGTCCAGGCTTTGGCAAAACACTGACATGAAAAATCAATCTGTACATGTCAGAACTATAATTCTGCAGGCTTTTAGTAAATGGCAGAACAAAAACAATACACACATTTGTTTAATATTACGTACCGTAATGTGACGAGGAGCCGTTCCTCCGGAGGAATCGCACGACGGAGCTGTGTGTCCTGTCTCCGGGTGGCTCCTTCAACACGAGCAAGCAAATCCTTGAAACTTTCTTCGGACATCCGTGTATAGTCCGAAAATTTAGCCGGGTTTGCCTGGAGCTCGCTGAAGAGGGTATGGTACGCTCTACGGCTCTCCCGGACTTCAATAATCGAATGTCTCCAAAAACGCCGCCGCTGCCGTCTTCACTCTCTCTCCCTTTGTTGCTGGCAAGCAAAAGCCAGAAACAGCGCGATGTCCATATCCAAGTTTATGCGAAAAGTCTCCCAACGCAGATCCATGGTGACGCAGGAAACGGCAGCAAAATCTGAAGAATTCAGCTGAACAGGGTCTATTTAAAGAAGTTCCATGACACTCGCCCACTGGTGTCCCATTGGTGGAGTGTGTTTCAAGGATTTTCCTCTTGTGCAATGTGTGACTCATGCACCTAAAAAACGCAAACGCATGAAAAACGCTAGATAAATTCATGTAAACGCTACGTTTTTTTGTTGTTATGCTGTCACGACGTATAACAGATATATTCAAAGATAGCAACCTATATCTAATGTGACATCATTCTAAATTTCATATAATAGAGAAAATCAACATGTATACATAGTATCTGCCAGCAATGTCTTACCTGACATAATATCCTATGTATTGTGGGTCAATACTGTGTACGTGTCACGCTGTCTCTGGATAGAGGTGGACCGGGGTCTATGCTGACCCTGAACTGGGGTCCTGACTAGTCCCTATACCTGGAGGTACTGTTAATGGTACAGAGGTCCAGGCCGCCAGGTAACCCTGTCTCCTGTAGATCCCTGACCACTGTAATCTAGTCCTGAGAAGGACCCTGATTACCACCACAGGGAATGGGCAGGTCACAGCTTACACACAGTCTAAGACAAACGAGACAGACAAGGGGTAAAGAAAACACAGCCTTGCATACAACACTTCCACTACAGAGGAACACAAAAGGTTAAGGAATAAACAATAAGCGAGGAGAGGAAAAACCACAACAGGCACTCTTAGCTTAAGTCTTCTCAGAAACGATCCGCTCTGCTGGTCTGAATGAATGCTTTCACCGGCAACTTCCCCAGCAGACCAGCAGGTATATGAAGGAAGCTAATTAACAAAACATCAATCGCAGCTGGGCGAGGCTGGTCAGCCCAGCACCGAGAGAGAAAGAATTAACTCCCTCAGTGCCGAAAAAACACCCAGCACCAGAAACTCAGCTGTGCGAAGTCAGGGTGTGCAATCGCGACGATCTCCGCCGCGACACACCCGTGACAGTACCCCCCCTTCTACGAGGGGCCTCTGGACCCTCAGGGCCTGGTCTATCTGGGTGAGTAGTGTGGAAGGCCCGAACCAAACGGTCTGCATTAATATCTGACGCAGAAACCCACATCCTCTCCTCAGGACCATACCCCCTCCAATGAACAAGGTACTGAAGGGACCGGCGATTCAGACGTGAGTCAATGATCTTCGATACCTGAAACTCCAAATTACCATTGACCACCACTGGAGGAGGAGGTAGAGGTGACGGTATAACTGGTGCCACGTACCTCTTAAGCAACGATTTGTGGAACACATTGTGGATTTTAAATGTAGGAGGGAGGTCAAGACGGAAAGCCACCGGATTAACTATTGAACTGATCCTGTATGGCCCGATGAATCTGGGACCGAGTTTCCAGGAGGGAACCTTAAGTTTTATATTCTTGGTAGACAACCATACCAGATCGTTCACACTTAGGTCCGGACCAGACACTCTCCTCCTATCAGCCATACGTTTGTATCGGTTCCCCATAGTGCTCAGATTATTAAGCACTCCTCTCCACACTGAAGCAAGTGAACGACGAAAATCGTTCCTCCTGACCAGAAGAGCCCCCCATGAAAGTACAAACTGGGAAACCATATGCCCCAAAAAACGGGGACTTACCAGTGGACTCGCTCCGCCTATTGTTAAGAGCGAACTCTGCCAGAGGCAAGAAAGAAGACCAGTCCTCTTGGTTCTCTGAGACAAAACACCGGAGATATGTCTCTAAGCTCTGATTCAGACGCTCTGTCTGACCATTGGTCTGCGGATGAAAAGCCGAAGAAAATGACAACTGCATCCCCCGACGAGAACAAAATGCCTTCCAGAATTTGGACACAAACTGAGACCCCCGATCCGACACCACATCGGAAGGCAACCCGTGAAGTCTCATAATCTCCCCAATGAACACCTGCGCCAGAGTTTTAGCATTAGGAAGAGCAGGAAGAGCAATAAAATGTGTCATTTTGCTGAACCTGTCAACTACAACTAGTATGACAGTTTTACCTGAAGACGGAGGAAGGTCCGTAATGAAGTCCATAGACAGATGGGTCCATGGACGCTCCGGGATTTTCAACGGTAAAAGGGCCCCAGACGGACGGGTATGTGGGGTCTTAGAGCGCGCACATACCCCACAGGACGCGACAAAAGTTACCACCTCTTTATTTAAGTTAGGCCACCAAAACCGGCGAGAAACGAGATCTACAGTTGCTTTACTCCCTGGGTGTCCTGCCAAAGCAGAATTATGATGTGCCTCGATAACCTTTTGTCTTAACTGATCTGGAACAAACAGTTTCCCTGGAGGTCCTACAGGGGCGTCCCCCTGAGCCTCCAATACCTCCTCCTCAAGCTCAGAGCATACAGCCGACACCACAACTCCCTCCTGAAGAATAGGAACCGGGTCATCCGTCTTCCCGGCCCCCGGGAAACTACGAGATAAGGCATCAGCCTTTACATTTTTTGACCCAGGACGATATGTGATGACAAAATTAAACCTGGTAAAAAACAACGACCATCTAGCTTGTCTGGAATTCAGACGTTTTGCAGACTCTAAATACAGCAGGTTCTTGTGATCAGTAATGACGGTGACCGGGTGGACTGCCCCCTCCAAAAAGTGACGCCACTCTTCAAAAGCCAACTTATTGGCCAAGAGTTCCCTATTGCCGACATCATAATTCCTCTCGGCGGACGACAATTTTTTAGAGAAGAAAGCGCACGGATGCCATTTACCAGGGGACGGACCTTGAGATAATACCGCACCCACTCCTACGTCAGATGCGTCTACCTCCACAATGAACGGTTGTGATGCATCAGGTTGGATGAGTATGGGTGCTGAAGCAAAACATTTTTTCAAGGAGGAAAATGCTTGACAAGCTTTGTCAGACCACCTAGAAAAATCCGTCCCTTTTTTTGTCATGTCAGTGAGAGGATTGACAACAGATGAGAAATTACGAATAAATTTCCGGTAGTAGTTAGCAAACCCCAGGAAACGCTGCAGTGCTTTAAGATCCTCTGGCCGATCCCATGACCTGTGAAGACTCAGACGTCAAGGTTAGATTTCAGAAAGGCAGATTTTAAGGAACTCAGAAAGAGAATTGGAGGGATCCAATGGCTGGATATCCTTAAGGACAAAAATGTCCAGGAAGGATGGAAAATCTTGAAAAATGAGATTCTCAAAGCACAATCGTTAACAATTCCGAAAAGAGGGAAGAATGGGAAGCATTTAAGGAAACCAGGATGGATGAACATAGAACTTAAACACATGCTAAAAAGGAAGAAAGAAATGTTTATCAAATGGAAAGAGGGAGGCATATCTAAAGAAGAATATAATGCCGTCTGCAGAACCTGCAGGGCACAAATCAGATTATCTAAAGCTGACAATGAATTAAGGCTTGCAAGTGACGTCAAAAGCAACAAAAAAGGATTTTGGGGATACGTCAAAAGTAAAAGAAAAGTCAAAGATGCTATAGGATTTTTACAGGATGAAAATGATGAAATGGTAAGTCAGGATGTTGAGAAGGCTGAACTTTTAAATTCCTATTTTGCATCTGTTTTCTCTCAGAAAGGAAATGTAACATCAACTGATCTTCACTGTCCTATTAAAGGAATAGAAGAATCCAGGATATCTATAAACAGAAAGACAGTGAGGAAACACTTAGCTAACATAAATGAATTCAAGTCTCCAGGTCCAGATGAATTACACCCCAGGGTACTGAAGGAGATAGCAGAAGAAATTCTTGAACCACTGTCCATAATCTTTGAAAATTCTTGGAGAACAGGAGAAGTCCCAGAAGACTGGAGAAGAGCAAATGTTGTTCCTATCTTCAAAAAGGGGAAGAAGGTGGACCCAGGGAACTACAGGCCAGTGAGTCTGACTTCTATACCAGGAAAGATCTTTGAACAAATTATTAAAGAACATGTATGCAAGTACCTGGATAAGAATGAAGTGATTAAACAGAGTCAGCATGGGTTTGTAACTAATAAGTCATGTCAGACTAACTTAATTTCCTTCTATGACAGAATCACTGACTGGGTGGATCAGGGAAATGCTGTAGATATAGTATATCTTGACTTCAGCAAAGCATTTGACAAAGTATCTCACACAATCCTTATTGAAAAAATGACTAAGTATGGAATGGACAAGGCAACTGTTAGGTGGATTCATAACTGGCTTAGTGATCGGACCCAAAGAGTGGTTGTAAATGGCTGCACATCCAGTTGGAAGAATGTCTCAAGTGGGGTACCACAAGGCTCTGTTTTGGGCCCTGTATTGTTCAACATCTTTATCAATGATTTAGATGAAGGAATTGAGGGTAAACTGATCAAATTTGCTGATGACACAAAGCTAGGAGGGGTAGCTAATACTAGAGAAGAGAGAGAGAGGATTCAAAAAGATATACATAAACTGGAGCAGTGGGCAGCAACTAACAGAATGGATTTTAACAGGGAAAAATGCAAAGTACTACATCTGGGCAATAAAAATGAAAAAAGCATATACAAAACGGGAGGAATAGGGCTAAGTAACAGCACATGTGAAAAAGACTTGGGTATACTAATTGATCACAGACTTAACATGAGTCAACAGTGTGATGCAGCAGCAAAAAAGGCAAGTGCAATTCTAGGATGTATCAACAGAAGCATACAGTCTAGATCACGTGAGGTCATTATTGCCCTCTACTCCTCTTTGGTCAGACCTCATCTGGAATACTGTGTCCAGTTTTGGGCACCACATTTTAAAAAAGACATCAACAAACTGGAGCAAGTTCAGAGAAGAGCCACCAGAATGGTGACCGGTCTGCAAACCATGTCCTATGAGGAACGGTTGCAGGATTTGGGAATGTTTAGCTTGCAAAAAAGAAGACTGAGAGGAGACTTAATAGCTGTCTACAAATATCTCAAGGGCTGTCACATTGTAGAAGGATCATCTTTATTCTCATTTACACAAGGAAAGACTAGAAGCAATGGGATGAAACTGAATGGGAGGAGACACAGATTAGATATTAGAAAAAACTTTTTGACAGTTAGGGTGATCAATGAGTGGAACAGGCTGCCACAAGAGGTGGTGAGTTCTCCTTCAATGGAAGTCTTCAAACAGAGGCTGGATAGACATCTGTCTGGATGATTTAGAGAATCCTGCTTTGAGCAGGGGGTTGGACGACCAGAAGGCCCCTTCCAACTCTACCATTCTATGATTCTATGATTCAAGCACAGCCTTCACTTTCCCAGGGTCCATACGGAAACCGGAGGCTGACACCAAGAATCCTAAAAACTGAAGTTCTTGTACAGCGAATACACACTTCTCCCATTTGGCGTACAGTTTATTATCTCGCAAGATCTGCAACACTTGTCTCACATGCTCCTGATGAGACACAAGATCCGGCGAGTAAATTAAGATGTCATCTAGATAAATGACAACAAACTGTCCCACTAGGTGGCGAAAGATGTCATTAACAAAATGTTGAAACACCGCCGGGGCAGTAGTCAGACCGAAAGGCATGACAAGGTTCTCATAATGTCCCTCCGGAGTGTTAAACGCCGTCTTCCACTCATCCCCCTCCTTTATCCTAATCAGATTATACGCCCCCCTGAGATCCAACTTAGAGAACCATTTGGCGCCCACAATCTGATTGAAGAGATCAGGAATAAGTGGGAGCGGATACGGATCTCGGACCGTAATCCGATTAAGCTCACGGAAATCCAGGCAAGGGCGTAGGCCTCCATCTTTTTTCTTCACAAAGAAGAACCCCACGGCCACTGGGGAAGATGAAGGTCTAATATGCCCCTTGGCCAGACTTTCCGAAATGTAATCCTTCATAGCTTGCCTCTCAGGACCAGAAAGGTTATATAACCTAGATTTTGGTAACTTAGCATCAGGAAGCAATTTTATAGCACAGTCATATGCGCGATGAGGAGGTAATTCTTGACACCCTTCCTCTGAAAACACATCCTCAAAGTCCTCCAGAAAAGGAGGTAAGGTTCTAGGCACGACCGCACCGATGACCGTGTTCATGCAGTTACTATTGCAAAATTCACCCCACTGGCTTATCTCTTTGGATTGCCAATTAATAACTGGGTTATGTTTAGTTAACCAAGGAAGTCCCAACACAATAGGAGTGGGAAGGCCCTCCAACACATAACAAGACAATAGTTCTTTATGTATTGCCCCCACTCGAAGGTCTATGTTATGCACGGCTTGCACAAAGCTACCTTGACCGAGAGGCCTGGCGTCAATAGAGAATATAGGGATAGGTTTGGCCAATACACTCAGTTGCATACCTTGCACCTGGGCAAACCGAGCGTCCACCAGATTAGCCGCGGCCCCACTATCCAGAAGAACAGAAATCCTCTCAGTTCTCGTACCTACCACCACCTCCGCTGGTACGAGAAACTGAGACGGACTTGGGGACGAAATACATACTCCCAGATTGTCGTCCACCACACAACCTGGGATTAATAGTTTTCCGGGACTTCTTGCTCAGTACAGTACGGGATGGACACCCCTCAATAAAATGTCCCTCTCCCCGCAGAAGAAACACCTTCTTGTTTTGCGGCGCACCGCCGATCCCCTCCCTCGGAATGATGTCCCTCCCAACTGCATAGGTTCCTCGGAACAAACCAGGGGAATCTCAATATTAGGGACTTTAGAAGGAGGTGGAGTCATCACAGGGGGCGGAGTTACCCCACACCTCTCCCGAAGCCGTCTATCAATGCGAATAGCAAGAGCCATAGCGGCCTCCAGTGACGGGGGAGAATCATACTGAGCCAACACATCTTTTAATTTGTCAGATAAACCTTGACAAAACTGGCTCTTAAGAGCCGGGTCATTCCACTGAGTATCCGTGGCCCACCTACGGAACTCTGAAGAAAATTCCTCCGCCGGACGATCTCCCTGCTGTATCCTACGTAACTTCATTTCAGCAAGGGAGACCCGATCCGGGTCATCATATACCAGACCCAGGGCTGTAAAAAATCGGTCCACTGACTGGAGAGCCGGGGAGCCCGGGGGAGAGAGAACGCCCAGGATTGAGGGTCCCCTTGTAAGAGCGAGATGACAATTCCCACCCTCTGATCCTCACTCCCCGACGACTGCGGCCGCAGCCGAAAATACAATTTACATGCTTCCCGGAAAGTAAAAAACTTGTCCCGCCCACCAGTGAACCTGTCCGGGAGAGCTACTTTAGGTTCAAATCTGGTTTGCTCCCGGGGGTACAAAACCTTGGATTTAACGTCCGTCAGCTCCATGGACAAACTCTGCAACTGCTGAGCTAAATGGGCTACTGGATCCATGGTGGCTGGGAGAATCTTTAGAGTGGCCGGTGAAAATGTCACGACGTATAACAGATATATTCAAAGATAGCAACCTATATCTAATGTGACATCATTCTAAATTTCATATAATAGAGAAAATCAACATGTATACATAGTATCTGCCAGCAATGTCTTACCTGACATAATATCCTATGTATTGTGGGTCAATACTGTGTACGTGTCACGCTGTCTCTGGATAGAGGTGGACCGGGGTCTATGCTGACCCTGAACTGGGGTCCTGACTAGTCCCTCTACCTGGAGGTACTGTTAATGGTACAGAGGTCCAGGCCGCCAGCGTAACCCTGTCTCCTGTAGATCCCTGACCACTGTAATCTAGTCCTGAGAAGGACCCTGATTACCACCACAGGGAATGAGCAGGTCACAGCTTACACACAGTCTAAGACAAACGAGACAGACAAGGGGTAAAGAAAACACAGCCTTGCATACAACACTTCCACTACAGAGGAACACAAAAGGTTAAGGAGATAAACAATAAGCGAGGAGAGGAAAAACCACAACAGGCACTCTTAGCTTAAGTCTTCTCAGAAACGATCCGCTCTGCTGGTCTGAATGAATGCTTTCACCGGCAACTTCCCCAGCAGACCAGCAGGTATATGAAGGAAGCTAATTAACAAAACATCAATCTCAGCTGGGCGAGGCTGGTCAGCCCAGAACCGAGAGAGAAAGAATTAACTCCCTCAGTGCCGAAAAACACCCAGCACCAGAAACTCAGCTGTGCGAAGTCAGGGTGTGCAATCGCGACGATCTCCGCCGCGACACACCCGTGACATATGCATACTTTGATGCGTTAAATAAACATTGAGCTTGCAAGTGCTTGTTTGTGTTTTTGCACACGTTTTCAGTAGCGCACGATGCGCTAAAAGACGCAAATGTGAAATTAGCCTAAAAACTGCACCCCTCAAGATGTTCAAAACCACATTCACGAAGTTTATTAACCCTTTAGGTACTAAACAAGAATTGAAGCAATGTGGAAGGAAAAAATGAACATTTAACTTTTTTTCCCCAAAATTTTTCTTTTGACGCAATTTTTTTAATTTTGTCAAGGGTATCAAGAGAAAATGAACCACAATATTTGTTGTACAATTTCTCGTGAGTACACCGATACCACATGTGTGGAGGAAGACCAATCTTTAAGCGCACGGCAGTGCTCAGAAGGGAAGGAGCATCATTTGAGATTTTGAATGTCAAATTGGCTGGAATCGAGAGCGGACGCCATGTCGCGTTTGAAGAGCCCCTGATGTACCTAAACGGTGGAAACCCCCCATAAGTGACCCCATTTTGGAAACTAGACCCCCCAAGGAACTTATCTAAATATGTGGTGAGCACTTTGAGCCCCGAGGGCTTCACAGAAGGTTATAACGTAGAGCCGTAAAATTAAAAAATCATATTTTTCCCACAAAAATGATCTTTTTGCCCCCCAATTTTTATTTTCCAAAGGATAACAGGACCCCAAAAGTTATTGTGCAATTTGTCCTGAGTATGCTAATACCCAATATGTGGGGGTAAACCAGTATTTGGGCGCATGGCAGAGCTCGGAAGGGAAGGAGCGCCGCTTTCAAATGCAGACTTTGATGGAATGTTCTGCTCGCGTCATGTCGCGTTTGGAGAGCCCTTGATGTGTCTAAACAGTAGAAACCCCCCACAAGTGACCCAATTTTGGAAACTAGACTCCCCAAGGAACTTATCTAGATGTGTGGTGAGCACTCTGAACCCCCAAGTGCTTCACAGAAGTTTATAACGTAGAGCAGTGAAAATAAAAAAAATCATTTTTTTTCCACAAAAATGATCTTTTTGCCCCCAAATTTTTATTTTTATAAGGGTAGCAGGAGAAATAGGACCCCAAAAGTTGTCCTGAGTATGCTGATATCCCATATGTGGTGGTAAACCACTGTGATCGCCTTACTGCGATCTTTGGGAGGCGGAATGAACAAATCCAGAAAAGGTGAAGAATTGGTTTTATTTTTTACGCCGTTCCTAGTGCGGTATTAGTGATTAGGCGACTTTATTTTTAGAATCGGTGCGATTACAGCGATACCAGATTTACATCCTTTTTTCATGTTTAGCTTCTGTCACACACTAAAAGACGCTTTTTTTGTAAGAATTTTTTGTAAGAAATTTTTGCATCGCCGTATTTTGAGAGCTATAATTTTTCCATATTTCGGCCGACAAAGTTATGTGCGGGCTTATTTTTCGCGGGATGAGCGGACATTTTATTGGTACCATATTCGGGCACATAACGTTTTTTGATCACTTCCTATTCCGATTTTTGTGGAAGCAGAATGAACAAAAACCAGCAATTCACGAATTGTTTTTTTTTTTTCCTTCGTTCTGCGTGTGGTAAAATTGATAAAGCAGCTTTATTCTTCAGGTCACTACGATTACAGCAATACCTCATTATATTTTCTTTTATGTTTTGGCGTTTTTTACACAATAAAAACTTTTATAGAAAAAATAATTATTTTTGCATCACTTTATTCTGCGAGCTATAACTTTTTCATTTTTTCGCTGATGATGCTGTTTGGCAGCTTGTTTTTTGCGGGACAAGATGACGTTTTCAGCAGCACCATGTTTATTTATATACGTCTTTTTGATCGCGTGTTATTGCACTTTTTTCAAGCAGTATGATAGTATGATGATACCGCTTGGTAAAAGTATAATTTACTACTTTTTTTTTTTACGGCTTTCACTGAAGGGGTTAAGTAGGGTTACGCTTTTATAGATGGGATTTTTACGGATGCGGCGATACTAAACGTGTATTTTTATTTTTTTTTTTACATAAAAATGTATTTTTTAGTGGAATTTTTTAAAATTATTTTTTAACATTTTTTTTTACAAATTTTTTGTAAAAAATTTTTTTTTACCTAGTCCCTTTATGGGACTTTCACTTTTTCACTTTTGATTGCAGGTATAATGCATTGCACGCAGTGACAGTTCAAAGGCATGACGTGCACAGTCTGTCCTGGTGCCGGAACTGACACCTTGCCATGACGGACTGTGCACGTCAATGGACAGTAAGGGATTAAAAAGTTTGAGGACCCCTGGTATACAAAATATGTAATATTGTGTAGATAGTGTATTACACATGCTACAGTGTGTATGCACAGTAAACGGTGTTTCTCTGTAGGTACATGCATGTGTATATACTGTGTGTGTACGCTTGTGTATGTCTGGCCTGGGTTGATGAGCCGCCCTATATTGCAGATTTACAGAGGGCCACTCCTGTAGCCAGACCTCCCTGTGAACTAATGATTTGCATCTGACTTGACTTAACATGCATTCAGGACATTGTGGGCCGAGGCACCAGCTTCAGACCCCTTAAGAGTGGGCACTAGCGATGAGCGAGCGTGCTCGGATAACATCTTATCCAATCATGTGAGTCGCCCGCCAGGGCCCGTGGGGTACTCGGCACGAACGTTCACTTCTATGGGGGATGTCACGGCGACACAGCTCGGTCTGTGGCCCTGGGCGCTCACTGAAAAGAGGATATTTACAGGGGATTAAAGGTTTGTAGAAATGTTTGTGACGCCACCTGTGGTACCTGGTCAGGGTGACCAGCGCTGCTGTATAGGTCGGCTGAAGGGATGGTGTTGGGCAGCAAGGTGTTAAGCCTTCCACAGGCAAGGCTGGGGTCCTTCAGGGTAAACGGGGTGTAGGGGTGCAGAATGGAGAAGGGGAGTTCAGCCGCAGGAGTAATAAGGCAGACACACACATGAAAGTCTCTTTCTGTACCTTTACTGATGGAATTGCAGACACGTCCCAGGGTGCTGGCAGGGTGAAGGATGCACGTCCAGTTCTTGCCACTGAGTAGGTGTAGGGCCTCCTTACTCCAATAGTGTGAGTCTCTGACCTGTATGAAACGAGGCCTAACTCTGTCTTCAACTTTACACGCCCGGCTGACTTTGTGGTGGGGCCTTCTCTTGGATAGAACAGTGTCTCTAATGGCGGATCCTGCCCAGACTCCTGTCTTCCTGACCCCGGTTACGTATCAACACTTGTGGGCCCCTGCGACTTGAAGTCCCGCAGGGTCTCCGGTATCTCCTACTAGTCGTGTAGATGCTAGCAAGCTCGGACCCAGTGTCCGGTTATTCAGAGTAGAGGTAAGCTATCAATGCTATTTCAACCTCTGGCACTCTCTTCTTCTCTTCCACTCGCCTTTCGTCCTACTCCGACCTTTAACATAAGCACACTAGCAGTAGATAGCTGATTCTTCTTCTTTCTTCACCGTTCTCAAAGCGTCGGCACGCTTGCTCACTGAACTGCACTCAGTTGACTCAGTTCTGACTAAGCTGGAGTGGCTATCTTTCCACTGATACTAGCCTCCACACGTTGAACTAAGCTTAGAGCTGCAGATTTCAGGTTCTTTCCACAACTGCTGTTCTCTCTCTCTCTTTCTTTCTAAGCTCTGTCTGAAGCGGCTATCAGGATTCACCATCTGACCTACACCTGGCTTTGCAGACTCACTGATCTGTGCTCGCCCCTAAAGCTAACTCTCCACTCTCCAAGAGAACTAACTTCTCACTTCTGTATAGAATCACCAACTACACTGAACTCGTTCTGAACTAATCTGAGCTGTCACTGCAGGCTGCAGCCCTCAGACTAGACTGTCTGTGAGAACTAATCTGCTCTCTGTGGCTTCACCATCCTTATATACTCTGAAAAGGCTCCCTCTGGTGGCTCTAGGGATTGGTGAAGATGTGTGAATGAATATCAGGTCTCTTTTGGGTGTTACCTTAAGTGCATCCCTCTGGGAAATGAGATTCCAAGCGCAGCTGGGCTCTACACGTGCTCAGATGTTATCCAAGTATCTCGGGCGCGCTAGTATATTATGTTCGAGTTCCCGCGGCTGCATGTATTGCGTCTGTTGAACAGCCTCAACACATGAGGGGATTGCCTGTTTGTTAGCAATCCCACGTGTCCAGGCTGTCTAACAGCGCAAATCATGCTGCTATCTATCTATTATCTATCTATCACAGGTGACATACAGCCATGTTCCCAGGCTTTGGGTATGGCCACACAACAACTTTTTACAAGTGTGTGATCCCAATGAGTTTTTAGTATTGAATAAACTAGTGAGTGACGTCCTAGATGTAGAGTCTCTGTGGGTGGAGATTAGGGGAGGGGGGAGAAATAATAAATTACTGATAGGGGTTTGTTATAAGTCTCCTAAAATAATGGAAGCAACAGAGAATATCCTCGTAAAGCAAATAGATGAAGCAGCGACTCAAGGAGAAGTAATTATTATGGGAGACTTCAACTACCCTGAAATACATTGGGGAACAGAAAGCTGCAGTTCCAGTAAAGGTAATAGGTTTTTGACAACTATGAGAGACAATTACCTTTCACAACTAGTTCAGGACCCAACAAGAGGGGGGGCACTGCTAGACCTAATATTATCCAACAGGCCAGACCGCATATCAAATATAAGGGTTGGGGGTCACTTGGGTAATAGTGATCACAAAATAATAAGCTTTCATGTATCCTTTAATAAGATGTGTAGTCGAGGGGTTACAAGGACACTAAACTTCAGGAAGGCAAATTTCCAACGGATGAGAGATGATCTTAGTGCAATAAACTGGGACGATATCCTGAGACATAAAAATACACAAAGAAAATGGGAGACGTTTATTAGCATCCTGAATAGGACCTGTGCACAGTATATACCCTATGGGAATAAACATGCTAGAATTAGGAGGAAACCACTATGTCTAAATAGAGCTGTAAGGGGCGCAATAAGTGACAAAAAGAAAGCGTTTAGGGAATTAAAGCAAGTACCGTATATACTCGTATATAAGCCGAGATTTTCAGCACCTTTTTTTGTGCTGAAAATGCCCCCTCGGCTTATACACGAGTCATAGGGCAGAAACCAGCGGGGGAGGGGATGCTGCGGCAGGAGCCAGTGGCTGGGACATCATACTCACCCTCCCCGTGCCATCGCTGAACGTCCCTGCAATCCTACGTTCTCCCCGGCTTCCTGCAGCTCTCCAGCGCTGAGCGGGGACGTAATACCCGCTCATTAAGGTCATGTAATATGGACGCGACGCCACTCCCATGGGCGTGGCCTCCGTATTCATGACCTTAATGAGCGGTATTACGTCACCGCTCAGCGCTGGAGAGCTGCAGGAAGCCGGGGAGAACGCAGGATTGCCGGCGGGACGTTCAGCGATGGCACGGGGAGGGTGAGTATGATGGAGGAGGATGGGGGGAGCATGGAGGAGGACAAGGAGCACGGAGCAGAACGGGGGAAGACGGAGAGCACGGAGCAGGACGGGGGTGGGCACAGAGGAGAATGGGGGAGTGCAGAGCTGGATGGGGGAGCATGGAGCAGGACGGGGAGGATAAAAAGCACGGAGCAGGACAGGATAATGGAGCAGGAGGAGGGAGCACAGAGGAGAATGGGGGCGCACAGATCTGGATGGGGGAGCACAGAGCAGGACAGCAACTTATACACCCGGCTTATACGCGAGTCAATAAGTTTTCCAAGTTTTTGTGGCAAAATTAGGGGGGTCGGCTTATACACGGGTCGGCTTATACATGAGTATATACGGTAGGTAGTGATGAGGCATTAAATAAATACAGAAGATTGAATAAATTCTGTAAAAAGCAAATCAAGACATCAAAGATTGAGGCAGAGAGACTCATTGCCAGAGAAAGTAAAAATAATCCCAAAATATTCTTTAACTACATAAATAGCAAGAAACTAAAAAATGATAGTGTTGGTCCCCTTAAAAATAGTCTGGGTGAAATGGTGGATGAGGATGAGGAAAAAGCCAATATGCTAAATTACTTTTTTTCAACTGTATTTACACAAGAAAATCCCATGACAGATAACATGATCAGTGATAAAAAAAATTCTCCATTGAATGTCACCTGCTTAACCCAGCAGGAAGTACGGCGGCGTCTAAAAATCACTAAAATTGACAAATCCCCGGGCCCGGATGGGTTACACCCCCGAGTACTGCAGGAATTAAGTACAGTCATAGATAGACCATTATTTTTAATCTTTAAAGATTCCATAATAACGGGGTCTGTACCACAGGACTGGCGTATAGCAAATGTGGTGCCAATATTTAAAAAGGGGGCAAAAACTGAACCTGGAAATTATAGGCCAGTGAGCTTAACATCTACTGTGGGTAAAATCCTGGAGGGTTTTTTAAGGGATACTATATTGGAGTATCTGAGGCTGAATAACCTCATGACACAGTATCAGCATGGGTTTACAAGGGACCATTCTTGTCAGACTAATCTGATAAGCTTTTATGAAGGGTAAGTTCCGGACTGGACCAAGGGAACGCAGTGGACGTGGTGTTCATGGACTTCTCAAAAGCTTTTGATATGGTGCCACACAAAAGGTTGACACATAAAATGAGTACAATGGGGATAGGTGAAAATGTGTAAGTGGGTTAAGTACTGGCTCATGGATAGGAAACAAAGGGTGGTTATTAATGGAGCACACTTGGACTGGGTCACGGTTAGCAGTGGGGTACCACAGGGGTCAGTATTGGGGCCGCTTCTCTTTAACATATTTATTAATGACCTTGTAGGGGGCATACAGAGTAGTATTTCAATATTTGCAGATGACACTAAACTCTGCAGGGTAATAAATACAGAGGAGGACAATTTTATATTACAGGAGGATTTATGTAAACTAGAAGCTTGGGCTGATAAATGGCAAATGAGCTTTAATGGGGATAAATGTAAGGTCATGCACTTTGGTAGAACAAACAAGATGTATAATTATGTGCTTAATTGTAAAACACTGGGCAAAACTGTCACTGAAAAAGACCTGGGTGTATGGGTGGAAGACAAACTCACATTTAGTGGCCAATGTCAGGCAGCTGCTGCTAAGGCAAATAAAATAATGGGATGCATTAAAAGAGGCATAGATGCTCATGAGGAGAACATAATTTTACCTCTATACAAGTCACTGGTGCGACCACACTTAGAATACTGTGTACAGTTCTGGTCTCCGATGTATAAGAAAGACATAGCTGAACTGGAGCGGGTGCAGAGAAGAGCGACCAAGGTTATTAGAGAACTGGGGGTCTGCAATACCAGGACAGGTTATTACACTTGGGGTTATTTAGTTTGGAAAAACGAAGGCTTAGGGGTGATCGTATTACAAGGTATAAATATATGAGGGGACAGTAACAAAGACCTTTCTAGAAATATATGCAGCCGCGCACTCCTCTCCCGAGTGCTGGCGCCAGAGCTGGGATTTCACATGCGAGCGACGGACGTTTTCGTCGCATGTGTGATCCCGGCCTTAGACCTGTGACGGGGACAAGGGGGCATCCTCTACGTCTGGAGGAAAGAAGGTTTAGCCATAATCACAGATGCAGATTCTTTACTGTAAGAGCAGTGAGACTATGGAACTCTCTGCCGTCTAATGTTGTAATTATTGATTCCCTACTAAAATTTAAGAAGGGATTGGATGCCTTTCTTGAAAAGTATAATATTACAGGCCATATTTACTAGTTTCCAAGATATTGCGTTGATCCAGGGAGCTAGTCTGATTGTGGTATGTGGAGTCGGGAAGGAATTTTTTTCCCCAATGTGAAGCTTACTGTTTGCCACTTGGTTTTTTTTTTGCCTTCCTCTGGATCAACATGTTAGGGCAGGTTAGGATAGGATATGGGTTGAACTAGATGGACTTAAAGTCTTCCTTCAACCTTGAGGCTAAGTGCACACGATCAGGAATAATTGCGTTTTTTTCGCGGTTTTTCCGCGGTTTTCCGCGGTAAAAACGCGATAAAAACGCAATCATTAAGCATCCTATACATGTTAATTGATTCCGCATGTTTTGGCCACATGTTGCGTTTTTTTTTCCGCGAAAAAAACGCTTCGCGGAAAAAATAGCAACATGTTCATTAATTTTGCGGAATGTAAGCGTTCATGTGCGGTGGTACCCAGGGTCTGGAGCAGAGGAGACTCTCCTCCAGGCCCTGGGTACCATATCCCTGGTAAAACAATAATTAAAATAAAAAATAATGATATTCTCACCTTCCGGCGGCCCCCGCAGCCTTCCCGCGGCCCCCGCAGCCTTCCCGCCTTCAGCGATGCTCCCGGCAACTTCCGGTCCCAGGAGTGCTTTGCGAGAATCACCCAGATGGCATAGCGGTCTCGCGAGATGTACGTCATCGGTGTGATTTGTCGCAAAGCACTCCTGGGACCGGAGTTGCCGGGAGCGTCACTGAGAGGCGGGAAGGCTGCGGGGGCCGCCGGAAGGTGAGAATATCATTATTTATTATTTTTTTTATTATTTTTACATTAGATCTTTTTACTATTGATGTGGCATAGGCGGCATCAATAGTAAAAAGTTGGTCACACGTGTCAAACACTATGTGTGACTCGTGTGACCAACCTGTCAATCAGTTTTCCAAGCGATGCTACAGATCGCTAGGAAAACGCTAGCATTCTGCAAGCTAATTACGCTTGCAAAACGCTATTATTCTGGCGGGAATCAGCATACAAAAAACGTGCGTATTTCCTGCGGGAGAAGTGCGGGATTGCCGCGGAAATTTCCGCGGCAATTCCGCAACGTGTGAACTTAGCCTAATAATAACTATGTTACAAACAGAATCCACCTGAAGAACGGTCAGGTCACTTCTTTTAACCCGCACACCATTCCATCAAGTCGGCATTTCAAAGCGTCACTACATCCCTTCCGAGCCCTGACGTGTGCCCAAACAGTGGTTCCCCCCCCCACATGTGGGGTACCAGCGTACTCAGGACAAACTGGACAACAACTTTTGGGGTCCAATTTCTCCTGTAACCATTGTGAAAATAAAAAATAGGGGGCTAAAAGATCATTTTTTGAGAAAAAAAATGATTTTTTTATTTTCACGGCTCTGCGTTATAAACTTCTGTGAAGCACCTGGGGGTTCAAAGTGCTCACTATGCATGTAGATAAGTTCCTTAGGGGTTTAGTTTCCAAAATGGGGTCATTTGTGGGGAGCTCCAAAGTTTAGGCACACAGGGCTCTCCAAACACGACATGGTGTCCGCTAACGATTGGAGCTAATTTTCCATTAAAAAATTCAAACGGCGCTCCTTCCCTTCTCTGAGCCCTGCCGTGCGTCCAAACAGTGGTCCCCCCCACATATGGGGGACCAGCGTACTCAGGAAAAACTGGACAACTTTTGGGGTCCAATTTATCCTGTTACCCTTGGGAAAATAAAAAATAGCGGGCTAAAAAATTATTTTTGAAAAAAAAAAATGATTTTGCTATTTTCACTGCTCTGCGTTTATAAACTTCTGTGAAGCACTTGGGGTTCAAAGTGCTCACTACACATCTAGATAAGCTCCTTGGGGGTCTAGTTTCCAAAATGGGGTCACCTGTGGGGGGATTTCTACTGTTTAGGCACATCAGGGCTCTGCAAACGCAACATGATGCCCGCAGAACAGTCCATCAAGTCTGCATTCCAAAATGGCTCTCCTTCCCTTCTGAGCTCTCCCATGCACCAAAACAGTGGTTCCCCCTCACATATGGGGTATTGGTGTACTCAGGACAAATTGCACAACAACTTTTGTGGTCAAATTTCTCCTGTTACCCTTGTGAAAATAAAAAATAGTGGGCTAAAAAATAATTTTTGAGGAAAAAAATGATTTTTTTATTTTCACTGCTCTGCATTATAAACTTCTGTGAAACACTTGGGGGTTCAGAGTGCTCACAACACATCTAGATAAGTTCCATAACGGTATACTCATATGTATAAGCCTACAAAATTATACCTCCACAAATATACTTCAAAAAAGGAAAAATGAGGTTTTTCAATATAAAAATAATTTTTATTAAACAATTATTAAAAATGAATTTAAAATATTCATACATATACAAAAAAGCGGGGAACATATGCAATAAAGATATAAATAAAGCCTAATGAGGGTATTCATGCAAATGGTTAAATAAGGAATTCCTTACTAATAATCTCGGGAGAGAAAAAGGCTGCTCAAGTGTGCTATATATATCTACTATATGATGCAGCATAAAGTTCTCCTCTTTAAATAACACCTCAGTAACCATGAATATACGCCTAGCTCATATATACATATATAAAAAACCAAGTGGTTTATAAGTTGTGCAAGCTAGAAAAGAGTGCCTAATATATTATATATAGCAGAACTAATGCCTATATCAAACATTTGCCCTGTTCAAAATGTGAGCCAATATGGCAAAAACTAAATAATGCTTGCAGGAAATTTCCTGCAAGCATTATTTAGTTTTTGCCATATTGGCTCACATTTTGAACAGGGCAAATGTTTGATATAGGCATTAGTTCTGCTATATATAATATACTAGGCACTCTTTTCTAAATTTACCACTAATATGAAACCCAATATGTCACGAAAAAACAGTCTCAGAATCGCTAGGATCCGTTGAAGCGTTCCTGAGTTATTACCTCATAAAGGGACACTGGTCAGAATTGCAAAAAATTGCAAGGTCTTTAAGGTCAAAATAGGTTGGGTCTTGAAGGGGTTAATAGCTTTCATGGCAGCTTGGGGCCAAGCAGCTCTACAACCTTATCATACAATAATTTTTTAACGGGACAACCCCTTTAAGGGAATCTTTAAGCTAATTCTACCCCCTCTGCCTAACTGATTACATTTGTCAAAATGAATCCTTAACCGTATTAAACAAAACGCTGATCTGCTGCAGAGGAATCCACTTTAGAAGTGGTATGCAAATGAGTTTGCAAGTGCTCTGGGTGGGATACAGCACTTCCACTGACATAAAAAAGCAGCAAAAATGCAACTTGTGAACATAACCTAACTCTGCCCATATTATATTCCGGTTACATGGATTATGTGTATTTATATTCTGACAAATCTGGAACTTCAGTTCATTGTTTAGGTTTGACATTTGTGTTCTATACTGTAAATTTGTCCTTGTATATGTTTCGATAACATCGTTGTGGTACAGAGGGGGGCCCATACGTAATTCTCGCACAGGGCCCTTTGCAGTCTGTGTCCGCCCCTGGCGCATCTAATAATAGATGTGCCTTTTCTGGGGTGGCTGGGGCCAGATGTTAGTAGCCAGGGGGAGCCCAAAAACAATGGGCCCTCTAAAGGCTATTAACCCCTTAACCCCCAGGGGTGGTTTGCACGTTAATGACCGGGCAATTTTTACAATTCTGACCACTGTCTCTTTTGGAGGTTATAACTCTGGAACGCTTCAACGGATCTTCACGATTCTGAGACTGTTTTCTCGTGACATACTGTACTCCATGATAGTGGTAAAATTTCTTCGATATAACTTGCATTTATTTATGAAAAAAATGGAAATATGGCGAAAATTTAGCAATTTTCAAACTTTGAATTTTTATTCCCTTAAACAGAGAAATATATCACACAAAATAGTTACTAAATAACATTTCCCACATGTCTACTTTACATCAGCACAATTTTGGAACCAAAACTTTTTTTTTTGTTAGGAAGTTATAAGGGTTAAAAGTTGACCAGCGATTTCTCATTTTTACAACAAAATGTGCAAAACCATTTTTTTAGGGACCACCTCATGTTTGAAGTCACTTTGAGGGGTCTACATGGCAGAAAATACCCAAAAGTGATACCATTCTAAAAACTGCACCCCTCAAAGTACTCAAAGCACATTCAAGAAGTTTATTAAACCTTCAGGTGCTTCACAGGAGCTGAAGCCACTTGGAAGGAAAAAATGAACATTTAACTTTTTAGTCACAAAAATGATCTTTTACAAACAATTTTTTTATTTTAACAAGGGTAAAAGAAAATGGACAGATAAAGTTGTTGTGCAATTTCTCCTGAGTACGCCGATACCCCATATGTGGGGGAAAACCACTGTCTGGGCGCACGGTAGGGCTCGGAAGGGAAGGAGCGCCGTTTGATTTTTTTCAAAGCAAAATTGGCTGGAATTGAGATTGGACACCATGTTGCATTTGGAGAGCCCCTGATGTGCCTAAACAGTGGAAACCTCCATCAAGTGACACCATTTGGGAAACTAGACTCTCTAAGGAACTTTTCTAGATCTGTTGTGAGCACTTTGAACCCCCAAGTGTTTCACTAAAGTTTATAATGCCTGAGTGTGAAAAAAAAAATTCCACAAAAATGATTTTTTAGTCCCCAATTTTTGATTTTTCCCAAGGAAGTTGGACCCCAAAAGTTGTTGTCCAATTTGTCCTGAGTATGCTGATACCCCATTTGTGGTGGGGGAAAACTATGTGGGCGCACGGCAGGGCTTGGAAAGGAAGTAATGACGTTTTGGAATGCAGACTTTGATGGGTGTCATGTTCAGTTTGCAGAACCCCTGATGTGCATGAACAGTGGAAACCCCGCGCAAGTGACACCATTTGGAAACTAGACCCCCTAAGTAACTTATCTAGATCTGTGGTGAGCACTTTGAACCCCCAAGTGCTTCATACAAGTGTATAATGCCTGGGCATGAAAATAAAAAATCCTATGTTTTTTCCCACAAAAATGATCTTTTAGTCACTAATTTTTTATTTTCCCAAGGGTAACAGCAGAAATTGGACCACAAATGTTGTTGTCTAATTTGCCCTGAGTATGCTGATACCCCATATGTGGGGGGACCACTGTTTGGGCGCACAGCAGAGCTCGGAAGGGAAGGAGCGCCATTTGACTTTTTCAAACCAAAATTGTCCGGAATCGAGATTAGACGCCATGTTGCGTTTGGATAGCCCCTGATGTGCCTAATCAGTGGAAATCCCCCACAAGTGACTCCATTTTAGAAACTAGACCCCTAAGGAACTTATCTAGATCTGTTGTGAGCACTTTGAACCCCCAAGTGTTTCACTAAAGTTTATAATGCCTGGGTGTGAAAAAAAAAAATTCCACAAAAAATGATTTTTTAGTCCCCAATTTTGGATTTTTTCCCAAGGAAATCTGACCCCAAAGTTGTTGTCCAATTTGTCCTGAGTATGCTGATACCCCATATGTGGGGGTAAACTACTGTTTGGGCGCATGGCAGAGCTCAGAAAGGAAGGAGCACCGTTTGACTTTTTCAACGTAGAATTGGCTGGAATTGAGATCAGATGCCATGTCACGTTTGGAGAGCCCCTGATGTGCCTAAACAGTGAAAAAACCCCAATTTTAACTTCAACCCTAAACCCAACACACCCCTAACCCTAGTCCCAACCATAACCCTAACCACAAACCTAACTCTAATACACCCCTAACCCTAATCCCAACCCTAACCCTAATCCTAACTTTAGCCCCAACCCTAGCCCTAGTGGGAAAATGGAAATAAATACACTTTTTAAATTTTATTGTTTTCCCTAACTGAGGGGGTGGTAAAGGGGTGTTTGATTTACTATTTATAGCGGGTTATGTTTGGCAGCTGTCACACGCTAAAAGACGCTTTTTATTGCAAAAATAGTTTTTGCATCACCACATTTTGAGAGCTATAACTTTTCCATACTTTGTCCCACAGAGTCATGTGAGGTCTTATTTTTTGCGGTACGAGATGACGTTTTTATTTGGTACCATTTTTGGGTACATGACAGTTTTTGATTGCTTTTATTACGATTTTTGGGAGGCAGAATGAACAAAAACCAGCAATTCATGAATTTCTTTGGGGGGGGGGCGTTTATACCGTTCCGCGTGTGGTAAAATTGATAAAGCAGTTTTATACTTCGGATTAATATGATTACAGAGATACTTCACTTGTATCATTTTTTTTATGTTTTGTCGCTTTTATACAAAAAAAACAATTATATATAAAAAATAATTATTTTTGCATCTCTTTATTCAGTAAGCTATAACTTTTTTATTTTTTCGCTGATGATGCTGTATGGCGGCTCGTTTTTTGCGGGACAAGATGACGTTTTCAGCGATACCATGTTTACTTATATCCGTCTTTTTGATTGCGTGTTATTCCACTTTTTGTTCGGCGGTATGATGATAAAGCATTATTTTTTTGCCTTGTGTTTTTTTTTTTCTAAGGTATTCACTAAAGGGGTTAACTAGTGGGACAGTTTTATAGGGCGAGTCATTACGGACACGGTGAAACTAAATATGTGTACTTTCTTGATTTTTCTTTTTTTTATTCACATAGAAATTAATTTATTGGGCAATTATTTTTTTTTTTATTTGGGAATTTTTTTTTACACATGTTAATTTTTTTTTTTTTTTCCTTTGTCCCAGGGTGGGACATCACTATAAAGCGTCAGAACGCTGTTCTGACAGTTTCACAGCACTCTGTCAGACCAGCGATCTGACAGGCACTGCTGGAGGCTTTCTCAGCCCTGCTCTCAGCAGGCGCTGAGCAAGCCGCCTCCCAGCAGGACCCGGAAGGACCCCGTTGCCATCTTGGATCCGGGGTCCTGCAGGTAGGAGGCCCTCGGAACAGCGCGATCACATCGCGCTGCTCTGAGGGTCTCAGGGAAGCACGCAGTGAGCCCCCTCCCTGCGCGATGCTTCCCTATACCTCCAGAACACCTTGATCATGTTTGATCACAGTGTGCCAAGGGTTAATATGACGTACTATCCCTTCCTTGGGAAATAAGTCCCAGGGCACATGGACGGGATAGTACGTCCAATGGCAGAAAGGGGTTAATATCTGTCCTCACTCACTGGCTTTCCTATCTGGCGGAGAAAATACCGCGGGAGCCCAAGCATTTTTTTTTTTACAGCGAATTTACACATTAAATTAACACGTACACGTCCGAAATTTTGCACAAATACACTCATATAATTATTAATCAAAACCATATTTCAAACTAAATGAAATGGTTTACTGTATGTAAACCATGAGTCATTTCATGTCGGGTTCAGTAGTGATTTTACAGAAGCCGGCAATTGAATTAGCGGCTATTCTGCTATGTAGAAGTGTATAAACTATAAATATATATATGTATGTATATATACTGTGTATATATACATACATATATAATGAATGTCACAATGACATGTGTAATAATTTATATGTATTCTATGTGTAAATATACACTGGCCTCAAAAAAATAAAGGGGACACTCAAATAACATATCCTAAGATTCAGAATGACTGAAATATTCTCATTGAATACATTGTTCTTGACATAAATGAATGTGCTTGTCAACAACATAATCACACAAAAACATCAAAGAAATCAAATTTTTTGAAGCAAATGGAGGCTGGATTTGGAGAGACGCCTCAAAATGAAAGTGGAAAAACAAGGTCGAGAATGAAAATCAAAGGAAGACAATTAAAGTGTAAACAATTCAAAAATGATTGCTCAGTATTGTGTGTGGCCATCCACGTTCCTGTATAAGAACCTCCCCTACAATGCCTGGGCATGCTCCCTGTGATTAGTTGGCAGATGTTCTCTCTCTGAGGGATCTTCCCCTCCCAGACATGGACTAAAGCATCTTATAAACAAAGTGCCGTCAACATTGTCTTCTTGACAGTCTGTGGTGCATGGGATGGGGTCATCAGGCCTCGGGCCTACAACCACCCGCACAATTGAATGACATTTACATCATCTGGACGGAGTCTGAACAACAGCTAACGATACGTTCCGATGAACAGTTCAAACATTTTCATCCACACCATCAACTAACACTTAACTACTCCATCACTGAAAATTAACTTTTCATAGACACCACCATTAAGCTAAAGAACAAATACATAGAGACATCCCAGTATCAGAAGCCAATCGACCATCCAACATATCTTAAATGGGACAGTTTCCATCCAAAACACAATAAAAAAAACTCTATTGTCTACAGCCAAGCCATCAGATACAACCGAAAATGTTCCAACCCCCATTGATAGAGATGAACACCTTGGGCGCCTCAGAAAGACATTTTTTGAACCAGGGCTACCACATTACCACGAACATATGATGCACGCGACCGCCAGACACACACACAACTGACCGAGATCACTCAGATCACAAGTGCAACACACATCTAGTATATCTCAGGATCTGAACAGCTGAGCGGTCAAGAGAGCCCATACAACGAGTGTGCGCACTAGATAGCTCGTCTCCACTCTCGCAGACGTCTCCTGGAGATGCAAACTGGGAGCACTGCACGATCACACTCACCAAGAACCACACATACACTGACTCAGCATACCTGCAATAGCGCCAGCAGAAAACCATCATACCCAGAGGAAACCTCATAGACCAGACCACCCACTCACATGGCTTCTCTAGCTTTACATCGTGTCCTGCACCGCGCATCTCATCCACGATCAAGCACGTACAGTCATGAGTCAGACCGCACAGCCTGTCGCGACCCCTCATCCCTCATGTAACCACATGTTCCATTGCAAACGAAAGAGAACGATGCAGAACGACCTGACAGTGAGCTATAATGCCCAACCTACGACTCAAATGCACACATCCACCCACCCATCAGCCAGCACACTACATATGACCACCAGGTCTTTCAGCTGCATCCAATCATCAATGCCTACTAGTCCATAATTCCACATGTATCATCTAAATGTCCACTGCTGGGGATTCGTAGTCTAGAGGCAGAGACCGGGCGAGCGACAGACATACACTGTCTCGACACAACAGTAGTTGTAAACTCTCTACAACTATCAGCCACAAATATGCAGTCAAACTGGAGAGACTGACATTTACTCCTCACAGGCATACTACACTACAACTAATATAATGGCCACAACTTTCATGCCACAGTACCTCTGAGGTACTCAACAGGTCTATACTTGATCTTGAAGAGAACTCTAGAGCCATTCCTAATAATCTCTCAGAGAAGGTATACATGACACATTCTCTGGTGAATGTATATAACTTACTCTTATCAACATGCACACTAAGTGATTGGAGCGATATTGCGCCCTCTCTACTGATCACTCTTACAACTAATATCGATGATACTCACCATCGTTTCGTCCGTACTCGCACACTCAACATATCGTATCGAGTAGATGCACACTTGATAGCGATAACACTTGAGATAGTCTCTAAGTGTAGCATAGCATCTATCTAGCGTAACACTCCAATACTCTGTCTTAAACATTAAATAAACTCTAACTTACTAGCAAGATGTGATCTTAGAGTACTGACATTGCGCTAGCGACACTGAATAGCGCGATACACAACAAAAGACACTGCTATCTCGAGACCTAGAGAGTTCTTGTATCCGAGTACGGAGATTGTAGCAGAAGACACACAACGATAGCTATACCGTCAAAGAAACCCAATGCTCTGAGAGCCAAGCAGCCAATAGAATTGAAGGTAGATAACATCACATCCTTCTGGAATAAAACGCGAACTATTCAGAATCTACTTCTCTAATACTAGAGGGTGGTAGTTGGTATAGTGGTTTCAACGGTTTACACAGTTTATGAGGTGAGAGTACAAATAAAGTACATATCACACTTTAAATGCTACTTCAGCCTGAGTACATAAATTGATGTCAAGAATATGATCATAATACTTATATACACAGTAATGTAATTCAAATTATGAAGAATAAAACATACAAACGTTATCGTGCAATCTACATACATATACACTTACAGCTTTCACAATTCAATGACAATTCATTATTATAGTAAGTAATCTTACTTCATGGTGTATATATAAATTTGTAGAGGCATCTCAGAGAGTTAGGACATTTTCTGCATCATATGTTGTAGTGTAGTTAAACTAGATATGTGACAGAGTGATCGTCGTGTGACTAATGAGTGTCAAAGGATTTGACATGCAATACGTTCAGCTTGACAATTGCATTAATAGAGTACGTGTAACACAGGTGTATATCAGGTTATTTATTGTGTGCACATGATAGATTGAATTGGAACAGTGTCAGATGTAAATGTCATTTGAGGTCTATTATGCATTAATGTGTGTTAAGTTGTGTAAGAATACTAATTATATGAGATGATATATTCAAAGGATTTTTTTGTAGCACATAGCTATATTTGATAGAGGGTGAGGCACCATAGGTGCAGGTTATTCTACTACTATTGAAGCAGTTATGGAATATATTCTACACTATGGAATGCGAACAGTAAGTGGTTGAAGAGGATTCACAACAAAGGTGACATGATTATGTATGACTTGATGCATATGAGACTAGCCGGTTAACTGGAGTTAGTATTTATGCAATTGATGTGTTCAGGAGTAGATCAATAATTTAAGGGGATAGGACAGGGTGTGGTATGACGTCGAACTTATAGAGTTGTGTGAGATTGGTGCATTAGGGAATTCACATGGATGTAATGTTTACGTTTGTATTAGTTGTTCATGTCTATATATTTAAAATTAACTAGATGCCGCGTAATGTTGGTGTTAAAGTCACTTCTACTGTTGTTATTCTTATATATTATTAATTTCATGTGTGTATGAGAGTGTGTACATGTAGTGGTCACAGATGAGTGTGAGGTGTATATGGCTATGTGTGGAGGACACATGCACATGCATACGTGTGTAGTGTTCATTGAATTATCAGGGGTAGGCACTGTTACTATGTCACACTTGCAGTGATGCTGCGCGATAGTACATCAGGAGCGTACCTTCACAAAAGATGACTGGATTTGGTTTTTGGTGGTGGTTGGTGTGGGTGGGGTTTTGGGTTGGTTGGGGGTGTGTGTTTGTGGGTGTGGTGGGGGGGGGGGGGGTGGGTGGGTTGGGGGGTGGGTGTTGGTTGGGTGTGGGGTGGGGGTGGGGGTGTGGGTTTTGTGTGGTGTGGTGTTTGGGTTGGTTGGTGTGGTGGTGTTGTGTTGGTGGGTTTGTGGGGTTGGTGGGGTGGTTTGGGGTGGTGGTTGGGGTGGGGTGTGGGTTTGGTTGGTTTGGTGTGTTGTTGGTGGGGTGTGGGGTGGTGTTGGTGGTGGGGTGGGTGGGGTTTGGTTGTGGTTGGTGGGGTGTGGTGGTTGGGTTGTGTGGGTTGGGTGGTTGGTGGTGGGTTGGGTTGTGTGTGTGGTGGTTGGGGTGGTTGTGGTGGGGTGGGGGTTGTTGTGTGGGGTGGGGGTGTGTGGGGGTGGTGTTGGTTGTTTGGGTGGTTGGGTTTGGTGTGGTTGTGTGTGGTGTGTGGTGGTGTTGGTGTTTGTGTTGTGTGTGGGTGTGTGGGGGGTGGTGTTTGGTGTGGTGTTTGGGTGGGGGGTGGTTGTGGGGTGTGGGGTTGGGGTGTTGGTGTTGTGTTGTGGGGGGGTTTGGTGGTGTGTGGTTTTGTGGGTTGTTTGGGTGGTGGTGGGGTTGTGGTGGGGTGTTGTGGGGGTGGTTGTTGTGGTTGTGGGTTGGGTGTTGGGGGTGTGGTGGGGTGGTGGGTGGTGGGGGGGGGGGTGGTGTGGGTTGGGTGGGGGGTGGGGGGGGTGTTGGGGGGTGGGGGTGGGGTGGTGGGTGGTTGTGGTGGGGGGTGTGGGGGTGGGTTGGGGGGGGGTGTGGGTGGGGGGGGGGGGTGGGGGGTGGGTGGGTGGGGGGGGGGGGGGGGTGGGGGGGGTTGGGGGTGGGGGTGTGGGGGGGGTTGTGGGGGGTGGGGTGGGGGTGGGGTTGTTGTTTGGGGTGGTGGGTGGTTGTGGGTGGTGGTGGGGGTTGGTGTGGGTGTGGGTGTAGGGGGTGGTGGGTGGTGGTGTTGTGTTGGTGTGGTGTTGGGTGTTGTTTGTTTGGTTGTTGGTGGTGTTGGGTTTTGTGGGTGTTGTTTGGGTGGAATTCTGTGTCCACTTGAGGGCGGCAGCAACACAGAATCCCAACTGTCCTCTCCTCTGCTGAAACTCCACGGCCACGACCACGTGCCTTACTCCTGCTTCTTTCATCTTAGGTAAATTGATAAAGAAAGAGTCCGAAAAGTTTATAATGGCCTAAGTGTGGTTATTAAGTAAGAGACTGAAGTGAACACTGAAAACACAACTGTTTCCCAAATCACAATCTGTGAAAGGCTACTCCTTGTCTACTTCTATAGTTTTTTTGCAACCAATGTATTGATACTGATGGAGAAGCGCGTCACACTAATAGATTAATTATTTTAAATGATGGAGCAGACCATGGAGATAAATGAAAAAGGATGAGCACTGAGACAGCAACCTCCAGCAGAGTAACAACAGCAGTGCTTGAAACAAGTAACTGGAGCGTGATGTGCACTCAAAAAATAAAAAACACAGACTGAAGTGAACACTGAAACCACAACTGTCCACAATCTGTGAAAGCTACTCTTTTGTCTACCTTCTATGAGTGTTACTTGGCACCCCTCAGATGTATTGGATTCTACGGAATGTAAGCGCGACACACGGAAGAGATTAAATTTTAAATTGGGCGTGGAATGGAGCAGAACCAATTGGAATAAATGAAAAGGATGAGGCACTGGAGACACGCTCAGCAGAGTACAAGCAGCAGGTGCTTGAACAAGTAACTGGATGCGTGATGTGCACTCAAAAAAATAAAAAACACAGACTGAAGTGAACAACTGAAACACAACTGTCCACAATCTGTGAAAGGCTACTCCTTTTAGTCTACTTCTATAGTGTTTGCAACCAATGTATTTGGATACGATGGAAGCGCGTCACACATAATAGATTAAATGTTAAATGCGGGAATGTGCCCTCCCCCAGAATCCAATTGGTGATAAATAAAAGGATGAGGCACTGATGGAAACACGCTACAGCAGAGTAACAAGACACAGTTGGAGCTTCTGAACAAGTAACTGGAGCGTGGATGTGGCACTCAGAAAAATAAAAAACACAGACTGAAATGGAACATGAAACATAACTAGTCCACAATCTGTGAAAGCTACTCCTTTGTCTACTTCTATAGTGTTTGCAACCATGTAAATTGGAAACAGGATGGAAGCGAGCAGTCACACTAATTAGTTAAATTGCATGGAGCAGCAAGAATTACACGTGAAGGAAAAAAAAAAGAGTCCCTGATGAGGACAGGTGCAGGATGCCCTACAGACAGCGTTGCATCAAGTAACTCCAGCGTTCCACCTGCACTCACACACAAGAACGTCTGCAGAGTCTGTTAACAAACAACACTGCAGCAAAAGAAGCTTTACACAGCGGTTTGGTGCTAGCCTGCCAACAGCCAGTACACTAAATCGCATCTCTACTTCCCTCAGAGTCAGCACAGCAGCGTCTGTCCTTACTGAATTCACAGCACAGTGACGCTAAAAAGGCTGGCGGCGCCTTAATAGTGCATTCTGACATAATTTCAGAGCGCACTACCAATCACAGCCATAGCCCATTTAGTTAACAAGACCGTAGCCTAGCAGTACAAGGTGAATGGCCACACTCATTTATCGCCCCAACTTCATAGAATTCCTATAACATGGCTTAGACCATAAAACACCCTCACAAACAAACCACATTGCGCCCGCACACAAGGCAGCGAAATTATGGGAACCGCATTTCCGCATTCCCGGCGTCTCTCATTCCAGCCTCTCACAGCCACCTCAACCTCCATCAAAACGCGAAGTCTCTATCGACACCCGAGGTACTCGCGCCGCACTAATCACCTTCAGCACGTCCAAAGCCAAACATCGGCTCTCCCATCACCAACCCACTCAAATCTAAACTAGCTATCCCGTAACTTCAAGCATCATATATCACAGCGTCAATCTGCAATCCACACCCACTAATCTGACTCACACATCACTCACCTCGACCACTCTCTCCACACGCGGCGGATGAATATATCCCAGAGTTTCTTTATTGTCTCTTCTACAACAATTTAAGGAATTCTCCTTACCTAGACCATTTTTTTTCTTCTTCTATTTTTTCTTTTCTCTTAATTCCCCTCTCTTCTCTCACCTCCTTCCCTCACACACTCTCCTCTCATCATCTCCTAATTTTTCCTTCTCTATTTTCCCCTACACTCCCTTTCTATTCTCTGTTTTATTCTCTCTTTTTATTTTTTTTAATTATTTTTTTTTTGTTTTCTATTCTTTCTTTTCTTCTCCACACTTAACAGCATTCTTCTGTTTTTTTTTTTTTTTTTTTCTTTTTTCTTTTTTTTTTTTCTTTTTTTTTTTTATTTTTTTTTTTAGTGGTCACTCACAACCAACAACTACCAACCCCAATCAGAGGGTTTAAAAAAACTCTCACTTCCTTATCTATGAACTAGTCATATTATACTTCATCCCTCTGCCATATGACAGTTTCTGCTTCACGTCACTTTTCTTACCTATTGCATATTCCTGTGTTCCTCTTGTGTATAACTATTGATTTTCTTCAGCTTTTGTTTTAAGTATTGCCCTGATGGAAGAGACCTGCGTAGTTCTCGAAACGCTTGCAATTTGTTACAATCTTTTCAGTTAGCCATTAAAAGGTATCAACGCACTGAGGACTCTCAAGTCTAAAATATTTTTCAGTCGCTTGTTATGAGATTAATCAAAATAAGAAACATGCCACTACAATGAAATACTTGCGATATAAACGTGTATTGGTGAGTTAAATATTAATTTGATTCATATCCAAATACAATACCTTTAGCATTATTACCAATTCCATCTAATGGGTATACATGGCATACCAATGTAGAATATGTGAGCTAGGTCACATAATAGCAACTTCAAAAGTTGACAACGCTGATAAATCTGCAAGGTGGATCAGAGTGCCTGCACTTGTGCCATGTTTCAGGGGTTGTTCCCCTTCTTCAAGCCTTGAGTAAATGTTCTACAATATTTTCATCATTAACTTCGACTGGAAGCTTCTACTGTAGAAACAAGTGGGAGCTGTCTTTCAGCTCTGTGCTCTCATACACAGAGGGGTGGAAAAAACAGCACATTCCAGTCCTCTCCTACCCATGGAAGAAGAAGGTTGGTCTAATATACGATCAATCCTGATAATGATTAGGGATTCATTTAAGCTCCCTAGGTCATGTTTGGAGGATCTTCACTGCATTGAGTGAAGCACTATCACATCCCAAATTTAAATCCAGTCCATCTGGAGAGACACTATTCTCTACATATTTATCTACACAAAGGATTGCAGCTTTTTATACTCTGCTAATTATTAATGCGTGCTGTTTCCCTGCTCTGCCTGTCAGCTCTCTGAGTCTGCCACTGGTGGCTGACTTTGGGTCACATGGTTCCCACGTGTTCCAGACATCACACACCATGTGATGAAGATGCCGGCCGGCATAGCAGTTGCCATCGCAACGCATGCATCACATCTTGTCTGCACGTTGGCCTTGCACACATGTGTTCTGTTGCCTTGCTGTGCCCACCACCTTCTGCCATCTGACTGTGGGCTGGTGTCGGGTCACATGGTTACAAGTGTTCCCATTATCACCTGTCACGTGGACGTGGACGCCGGCCACAGTAGTGGTTGCCACTGCAGCACATATGTCACTTCCGTTTTGCATGTGAAAAAAAAAGGCGCATTGTCACCATAATCACAAAAATGATGAAACCATAAATGAAAACACAGGGTGCAGCACCTAGTATGGACAACAACAGCTAGATCTGGAGAAGAAAGCCAAACCAAATGGTGGTATGCACACCTGACACAATAGTATATATATAAAATATACCGTATGTACCCATGTATAAGCCGAGATTTTCAGCCCATTTTTTAGGCTGAAAGTCCCCTCTCGGCTTATACGCGGGTCATAAACGGTGGTCGGCGGGGGAGGGGGAGCGGGGTGTCAGATCATACTCACCCCTCCGCCGGCGCGTCTCCGCACCCCCCTGCTTCTCCCACGATCTCCGGCTCCTTCCTGCAGCAGTCACATGGCACAGCTCATTAAAGTCATGAATATGCACATATTCATGACTTTAATGAGCGTAACATGTGACCGCTGCGGACTAAAGCGCTGCGGAGAGCACCGAGAGAAGAGGAGAGGCGCAGGGGCGCGCGGCGGAGGGTGAGTATAGCGATATTTACCTGTCCCCCGGCCCACCGCAGCGCACTGCTCCCTCGGTCTGACTCCTCTGCTGTGAATGATCAGGCAGAGGCACGATGATGTCGTTAGTGCATGCCCCGCCCCCTGCCAGATCATTCACAGCCAGAGGAGTCAGACGAGGATGCAGCGTGCAGCGGGTGAGAGAGGACAGGTAAATATCTCAGGTGCCGGGGTCCTGAGCGAGCGGTGACACCGGCACTTGTCCCCCAATAGCGCGCCGGTGTCACCGCCTGCTCAGGACACCGGCACCTGGCCCCCAGCGACGAGAGGTGAGTACGTCTTTTTTTTTTTGCAGCAGCATATGAGGCCAATACTATGAGGCATAATTGTGCAGCATATGGGGGCATAATCTGGAGCATATGGGGTGCATAATATGGAGCATATGGGGCATAAGCTATGGAACATATGGGCATAATCTGGAGCATATGGGGCATAATATGGAGCATATGGGGGCATAAGCTGTGGAACATATGGGCATAATCTGGAGCATATGGGGCATAATATGGAGCATATGGGGGCATAAGCTGTGGAACATATGGGGCATAATCTGGAGCATAAGGGGGCATATCTGGAGCATATGGGGGCTTAAACTGTGGAACATATGGGGCATAATCTGGAGCATATGGGGCATAATATGGAGCATATGGGGCATAAGCTGTGGAACAAATGGGGCATAATCTGGAGCATATGGGAGCATATGGGGGCATAAGCTGTGAACATATGGGGCATAATCTGGAGCATATGGGGGCATAAGCTGTGGAACATATGGGGGCATAATCTGGAGCATATGGGGGCATAAGCTGTGGAACATATGGGGCATAATCTGGAGCATATGGGGGCATAATCTGTGGAACATATGGGCATAATCTGGAGCATATGGGAGCATATGTGGGCATAATCTGTGGAACATATGGGGGCATAATCTGTGGATCATACGGGGGCATAATCTGTGGAATATATGGGGCATAATCTGGAGCATATTGGGCATAATCTGGAGCATATGGAGGCATAATCTGTGGCGCATAATTGGGCATAATCTGTGGAGCATCATATGGGGGCATAATCATTTTCACCCTAGGCTTATACACGAGTCAATAAGTTTTCCCAGTTTTTTTGTGCAAAATAGGGGGGTCGGCTTATACACGGGTCGGCTTAACATGAGTATATACGGTAATCTTATTTAGACATCTTTATACATGGCAAAATTAAAAACACTTAAAAACATGTATGAAACATGACAATAATTCAACAGCCCCAAAACATGAGCAATATGGGAACTATATAAGGCAGAGCTCCACAATAGGGTGAGAAAGCCAGGTAAATGAAAAATGCATGTGCTATAAAAACATGTATATGTATCAAAAGTCCACAATACAACATGCAAGGAAAATACACATACATAAAAAGCAAAAAGTACAATTATCACTTGGAGCACAGAGATATGTTTGGAAATGCTAGACAGTGCACCAGAATGATCCCTCTAGGCATGTGTCCACAGGACCAATATCCCCCCTAGGCTTGAATGGCTGTATGCAGGGTCTCATGGGATAGAGATAGCTAGGAGTATACAACCTGGCAGAGCAACAGGGTGTGATGGCTTGCTGGATTAGGAAGTGCAGGAACCTAAGATCAGATACCAAAAGTAACGGCCACCTGGTCTACTCAAGGAAAGCTCATGTAAAAGCCATAATAGGCATGAAGTCCCAAAACACCCCATGTCTAAAGTTGTCTAAATAAAGATTATATTTTATATATATATAATATATATATATACTATTGTGTCAGGTGTGCACACCATCATTTGATTGATCTTTCTTCTCCAGATTCACTTCCGGTTGGCACACTATTGGCTTGGCCCCCTTTTTAATCTCTTCACCTGCCATCTCGACATGTCCCCTGATGTAGGCAGGTCCAAAACATGGGTCGGGCAGATGCATATGCTGCTGAGCCTTTCCCTCTGTGGTGTCTCTATTAGATATGCTATAATCATTCCAATACCTGTATACTGTCTATGCCTCTCTGTTTTAACATGGCCTAGCTTTATTATTTTCTGGACTCCCTGATATCTGACACCCTACCACTTGGTACAATTGTGGTTTCCTTATTACAAAATATCTACTATTTCATTAGGTACTTATGTGATGGCCATTGGCCAATTGCTATACATCTATTATTGTGGCATCAGCTAGTACCGTGTGTCCTGCACTCTTTTATACTGCAGATATGCACTTTCTCTACTTTTCATAAGTAATGATTAGTGTTGAGCATTCCGATACCGCAAGTATCGGGTATCGGCCGATATTCGCGTTATCGGAATTCCGATACTTAATTCCGATACTTTTTCCATATCGTATACCGGAATCGGAAGTTCCCATAATTCTTTGAGAGGCAATGTGATTTAGTCAGCCAATGAGGAATCCTACGAAGTGTGGGCACATCCTGTGATGCTGCGGTCATCTTAACTAATGGCATGGCTGTGATTGGCTGCTGAAATGATGTCAGAATGCACTATAAAAGGCGCCGCCGCCATTTTAGCGTCACTGTGCTGTGAACTCAGTAAGGGACAGAACGCTACTCTGCTCACTCTGAGGGACAGTTAGATATTGCGATTTTGTGTACTACTGTGCTTGAGGCAGGCTAGTTTACCAACCGCTGTGTAAAGCTTCATTTTGCCAGTGTTGTTTTAACAGCTCTGTGCAAGGTGTGTGTGTGACAGTGCAGGTGACGCTGCAGTTTGCTCTGCATCCACCGCTGTTTGTAGGCATCTGCACGTGTCCCTTTTTTTTTTTTTTTATTTTATTTAGTGGAATTGGTGCAGCTCCATATATTAGAAAAAAATCAAATCTAATTAGTGTGACGTGCTTCCATCCGTATACAATACATTGGTTTGCAAACACTATAGAAGTACAGAAAGGAGCTTTTCACAGATTGTGGACAGTTGTGTTTCAGTGTTCACTTCAGTCTGTGTTTTTTACTTTTTTGAGTGCAGATCACGCTCCAGTTACATGTTCAAGCACTGCTGCTTGTACTCTGCTGAGCGTGTCTCAGTGGCTCATCCTTTTCATTTATCTCCAATTGGTTTCTGCTACAATTCCATTTAAAATAAATCTAATCTATTAGTGTGACGCGCTTCCATCCGTATACAATACATTGGTTGCAAACACTATAGAAGTACAGAAAGGAGCTTTCACAGATTGTGGACAGTTGTGTTTCAGTGTTCACTTCAGTCTGTGTTTTTTACTTTTTGAGTGCAGATCACGCTCCAGTTACATGTTCAAGCACTGCTGCTTGTACTCTGCTGAGCGTGTCTCAGTGGCTCATCCTTTTCATTTATCTCCAATTGGTTCTGCTACATTCCATTTAAAATAAATCTAATCTATTAGTGTGACGCGCTTCCATCCGTATACAATACATTGGTTGCAAACACTATAGAAGTACAGAAAGGAGCTTTTCACAGATTGTGGACAGTTGTGTTTCAGTGTTCACTTCAGTCTGTGTTTTTACTTTTTTGAGTGCAGATCACGCTCCAGTTACATGTTCAAGCACTGCTGCTTGTACTCTGCTGAGCGTGTCTCAGTGGCTCATCCTTTTCATTTATCTCCAATTGGTTCTGCTACATTCCATTTAAAATAAATCTAATCTATTAGTGTGACGCGCTTCCATCCGTATACAATACATTGGTTGCAAACACTATAGAAGTACAGAAAGGAGCTTTTCACAGATTGTGGACAGTTGTGTTTCAGTGTTCACTTCAGTCTGTGTTTTTTTACTTTTTTGAGTGCAGATCACGCTCCAGTTACATGTTCAAGCACTGCTGCTTGTACTCTGCTGAGCGTGTCTCAGTGGCTCATCCTTTTCATTTATCTCCAATTGGTTCTGCTACATTCCATTTAAAATAAATCTAATCTATTAGTGTGACGCGCTTCCACCCGTATACAATACATTGGTTGCAAACAATATAGAAGTACACAAACGGGCCTTTCACAGCTACTGAACATGGTTTTTAATTTTTAACTAAAATATGTATTTTTCAAATGACACAAATATAAGTAATGTTGAAGAGAATAGTCCTACATCCATTGTTTGCACAATATTACAGGTGTACATCATGTCCCTTAATCAACAATGTATTATTATATTTACTGTATGCTTTTATTAAAAGCCAAGAACACAGAAGGATAACCTTCGCACTGCAGCTGTTGTCAAAGTTCAACCCACATTATGTACTTCCAACATTGCAGCATTTGAGGCATGATGTGAGTTGGATTGGTCAAAGTTATGGAGTGAGAAGGTTCACCATCATACCCAATAGCATAAGTATGCTTTTGTGTTAGCATTTGTGTTTAGACATGTGATATCTGCCATAATATGTCACAATTATTTAGTTACAGATTTGTTACCAACACTAATCATTGAATGGTTTTTAAATTTGACGTTTCACTTGTTTACAGCTTAGAAATAAGGGTGTAGCCTGATATCTATGTGTAGCACTAGCCACTTTAACATGTCATGTTTTTTTAAACATGTGTAGCTAGGTAGCAGTAATTTTTGCCGACACACAGCAGGGAACAGCAGGCGTTACTGAACCCCACTATCACTATAGCTTGTGTATTGGTCTGTGGACACGACACTTCTGAGCAGCAACTGGCAGTGTTGTAGCCCAGGGAGTATAGCTCAGGTGGTAGAAAGATGAACATAACAGGAGACATGGAAAACGTTGTCAACCAGTTAGTTAATCTGAAACCGGACAGGCAAATTCAGGCGAGATCCATGCCTAGTTCATTTTCAGAAAAGTAAGCCGTTCTACATTATCGTAGGATAGTCGCATGCAACGGTCTGTTAGTACACCACCTGCAGCAGTAAAGACGCGCTCCGATAATACACTGCCAGCAGATCAAGCCAGCACCTCCAATGCATACTGGCTAAGCTCTGGCCATGTATCCAGCTTAGAGACACAAAACTTGAATGGGGAAGAGCCATCTGGGAGTACACTGAGAGGGCAAGACATGTAGTCTGTCACCATCTTACGGAAATGTTGCCTCCTGCTGACTGGAGCCGTCTCGGATGGTGTAGACATTGGTGGCGCTGCCACAAAACTTCGACACATTTGGAACATACTGTTCTTGCCCTGTGCAGAGGCGCTGCTTGTGCTCCCTCTTGTTGCAGAGCTGTCTCCACTGCCTCGACGCACAGAGCTGCTTTGTAAATCAGTAGCAGCAGCAGTGCTCTCGGCTGGAATGGAGAACATTATGGATTGCACCAGTGTGTCTTGGTACTTCCGCATTTTACGCTCCCGGTTCAACGGTGTGATGAGGCTTTGTAAGTTGTCCCGGTAGCGAGGGTCTAGGAGGGTGTACACCCAATAATCAGACGTGGTGTGAATGTGTTCGATGCGGCGGTCGTTTCTCAGCCACTGCAGCATGAAATCAACCATGTGCTGCAGACTCCCAACTGGCCAAGAAACGTTGTCCCCTGCAAGAGGCGTCATCTCCGCCTGCTGTGCATCACCCCACCCTTGGTCTACATACTGACTAGAGCATTGTCTACCTCCCTCTGGAGCGATGTCTTCCTCCTCCATTGACTCCTCCTCATCCTCCTCACAAAGTCCTTCAAATACATATAAATTTACAAAATTTAAAACTCAAAATTTAAAAACTTTGTATCATAATTCTGTAACATCAGTTTATGGAAACACAATAGCATTACAAAAGGATAGACAAAAAATGTACATTATGTGCTTTGTAAATACATTAAAAGTTTGTAATGGTTATGAAAATATAGACAGCGACTCTGGAGGTTCAATTGTTGATACAGCATGGTACTTTGAAAGTCCTCCAGCCCTTTGTGAGGAACCACGTTGCGCTGACTGTCCAGAAGGTGATGGAATTTGTGACTCCTCATCCTCCACCTCTTCCAAAACCTCATGCCTTAGTGCTTGCAGTGTTTTTTGAAGCAGGCAGATAAGGGGGACAGTCAGGCTGACTAGTGCATCATCTGCACTCGCCATCCGCGTTGACTCATCAAACGCACGCAAAACGTGGCAGATATCCTTCATAGAGTTATTCGCCACTCATTACACTGGCAGTGGCTGCCCATTCATTATAGGATCCAATTCTAATTACTGGTTCTCACCAACATAGCTCTCCACAGCGCAGCACCCCCCTACATCTCCTCCCTTATTTATATTTATCGGCCTAACCGACTGCTGCACTCTGCAAACGACCTTCGACTAACCTCTGCACTAATCCGTACCTCCCACTCCCAACTCCAAGACTTCACCCGCGCTGCGCCAATCCTCTGGAATGCTCTACCCCAAGAAATTAGGACTATCCGCAATTTGGATGGTTTCAGGCGCTCCCTCAAAACACATTTGTTCACAGTGGCCTATCACATTCACTAATCAAAGTCATTCTATGTGTAATTCTGTGTGTGTAGCCCATTCACTATCTCCATGCATCCCTCACTTCCTTAAAATGGCTGGACCATCATTGTAAAAACACCATTGTATATAAACACCTGTACTTTGTATCTCCCCCACCTCATTGTAGATTGTAAGCTTTCACCAGCAGGGCGGCTGATTTTGCTTTAATTATTGTATTGTTAACGTTGTTACTTATGACTCGTGTTTTGAAACTGTTAAACTGTAAAGCACTGCGGAATATTATGGCGCTATATAAATAAATAATATTATTATTCTTATTATAGAGGCCCACTCAGTAGTGGTGAAGTGTGAACGCCGCAAATTGCGAGTTGACTGCGCCTGATGCAGCTGATACTCCATTACTGTTGGCTGCTGCTCACACAACCGCTCCAACATATGTAACGAGGAATTCCACCTGGTGGGTACGTCACATATAATGCGATGTTCATGAAGGTGAAATCTGCGTTGCAGAGCTGCAATCAGCGATCTGGCCATGCTGGAACGTCGCAAGTGAGCGCACTCTAGGCGGACCTTGTGCAGCAGTGCATCAAGATCCGGATAGTCCCTCAAAAAACTCTGCACGACCAAGTTGAGCACATATGACAGACATGGTATGTGAGTGAGGTTGCCAAGGCCCAGAGCTGACACCAGATTTCGGCCATTGTCACACACTACCAAGCCTGCCTGTAGATTCTCTTCCAAAAACCACACGTCGCTCTCCTGCTTTATGGCATTACAGAGCTCCTGCGCTGTGTGGCTAAGATTCCCCATGGAAATTAATTTCAGGATGGCCTGTTGACATTTGGACACGGCTGTGCTCATATCGGTCGCAACAGGTAAACGTTCACGGGTCCATGTGGAGGTAGACCGTGACGGCTCCTGCAGCGATGATTCTGAGGAACTGGAATAGGAGGAGGAATCAATGTGTACAGACTTGATTCCTGCAATCCTTGGAGTTGGCAGAACACGTACAGCGCCACTCGCAAGATCAGTACCCGGCTGCACAACATTGACCCAATGGGCAGTGAGGGAAAGGTATTGTCCCTGGCCATGGGTGTTAGAACCCTCTTGTTAGGTTTTGTTTCAGTTGCTGGTCACATGACCTTTTTTCCCTATTTAGTCTGGCTCCGCCCTTCTGGCTTTGCTTGACTTCATTGTATTATCTACTGTTAAGCTAGCCGGGTGCTTAGGTGCCTTAATCTGTGAGTTTTGCTTGATGTTAGGATCACAAAGTATTTATTTTTCTGTTTAATTATCCATGCTACAATTTATGTTAGGACTAGGAGGTGTCCACCTTTTCTCCCAGTCCCTAGATCTTGTAGGGATTACTCCCTCGCAACTATAGGTCTTCGTTCACACTAGATGAGGACTTTAGCGGGTCTGGTCGCAGGATCAGGTTCCCCGTTACATCGTAGGGATTCAGCTTAGTTGTATTGTAGGGACAGAATTCCCTTCTTTCCTTACTGGTTGTAGCAGATCATAACAATGGGTACTGGTCCACGCATCGGTGGTCAGGTGGACCTTGCTACTGAGGGCTTTTAGTAGCGCATGTTTAATTTTTCCCTCAACATGCTTTTGCAGACCAGGGACGGCTTGCCTGCTGAAATGAAATCGGCTTGGCACATTGTATTGTGGGATTGACAATGATATTCAGTTACGGAAACTGTCTGTCTCCACCAGCCTGAATCACAGCATTTCAAGGGACAGGAGTTTTGCAATGCCAGCATTCAGAGCCTGTGCTCGTGCATGGTTTGCGGAGTATGGCCGTCTTTTATCCCATGCCTGTGCTACCGCTGGCTGTTTTGTGGCCTGGGAGTGTGAGGATGACAGGGAACTTGCTGCTGTGTGTGGAATAACAGTTTGTCTCTGGACAACAGTGGCCGAGGTTCTTCCATGGCGATCCTGTGAGGAAGCATAACCAGCTGTGTGTGAGCTCGATGAAGAGGCTTCAACACAACCTGAAGATGTAGGTGCTGCTGTAGGTTGGCCTACATCTCCAGTGTGTCTTTGTAACTCAACTACGTGCTTTGTCCGCACATGTTTCCACATATTTGTGGTATTGAGGTGACTGACACTTTTAGCTATTTTTAATTTTTGATTACACAGCTTGCATTTCACATAGCAAATATCATGTGCAAGTGTGTGAAAAAAGGACCACGCAGTGCAAGTCCTGGGAGCGCACGTTTTGACTTTTGGAAGACAACTGCTCCGAACAGGTGCCAAACTGGAGGCTACAGGCAACCGAGTCTGCAGCCTAACTCTCCCTCCTGTTTGTACCGTTGGGGCAATGTCTTCCTCTATCTTCCTTCTATCACTAACCATTTCTCTAGGCCTCTCCCAGCTTTCAACCAAAGTACTGGTTCTCACCCACAAAGCTCTCCACAGTGCAGCACCCCTCCTACATCTCCTCCCTCATTTCTATCTATCGGCCTAACCGACTGCTGCGCTCTGCAAACGACTTTCGACTAACCTCTGCACTAATACGTACCTCCCACTCCCGACTCCAAGACTTCTCCTGCTCTACGCCAATCCTCTGGAATGCTGTACCCCAAGAAATTAGGACTATCCACAATTTGCATGGTTTCAGGCGCTCCCTCAAAACACATTTCTTCAGAGCGGCCTATCACATTCACTAATCAAAGTCATTCTATGTATTCTGTGTAAGTGTGTGTGTGTCTCTAGCCCATTCACTATCTCCATCCCTCAGTCCCTTAAGATGGCTGGAACATCATTGTAAATGCACCATTGTATATAAACACCTATACTTTGTATCTCCCCCATCTCATTGTACATTGTAAGCTGTCACGAGCAGGGGCGACTTATTTAGCTTAAATTATTGTATTGTTAACGTTGTTACTTATGACTTGTGTTCTGAAACTGCTAAACTGTAAAGCGCTGCGGAATATGATGGCACTATATAAATAAATATTATTATTATTCCTCTGAGCTGCTCCCACCACCTTCCTGTTCTTCATGCCATGTTGGGTATTGGACCTCATCATCTCCACTACCCTCTTCCAACACCTGCTGTTGGGTGGTCTGGCCAGCACCATGCTCAACAGAAACTGGCACCTGGGTCTCATCATCATCATCAGATGCGTTCTGCGGTGTGCTGACCATCGGCACTGTCTCACCCGCCTCTTCAGATTCAGAGAGACACAGCTGTTGCGCATCACTGCATACTCCTCTTCTTCACATTACAGAATGCTGCTTGGCTGGGCCCCTGTTTGCAAGCCAATAGATTCTGAGAACAGAAGCAGACACTCAGCTGGCTCCTGTACAGAACTCTCTGACTGCCTGGGCAATTTGCCAGGCGGTGAAGAGACAGATGGTTGCCCAACAGTGCTGTGGTCCTGAGAGGAGGTGGAAGCAATTGAAGTCGATGCATTGGCTGAGATCCAAACAACAACGGCTTCAATTTGTTCTTCCCGCAGCAGGGGGGTACTCCGAGCTCCTACAAAAGTGCGCATAAAGGAACGCTCACGGCCCGGGGAAAACTGGTGGATGCTGTGTCACTGGGGGCCGCAGCAGCCACAGAATCCCCACGTCCTCTCCCTGAAGAAACTCCACGACCACGTGCCTTACTCCCTGCCTTCTTCATCTTGGTAGATTGATAAAGAAAGTCTGAAAAGTTATAAGGCCTAAGTGTGGTTATTCCGCAGAGACTGCAGTGAACACTGCACACAACTGTTCAGTAGGTGTGAAAGGCCCCTTTGTGTACTTCTATAGTGTTTGCAACCAATGTATTGTATACGGATGGAAGCGCGTCACACTAATAGATTTTATTTATTTGTAATAGAATGGAGCAGCAACAATTAGAGAAAAATTTCAAGGATGTGCCAGTGACACACGCTCAGCAGACTACAACCAGCAGTGGTTGAAGAACTAACTGGAGCGTGATCTGCACTCCAAAAAGGAAAACCTCAGACTACAGTGAACACTGCACACAACTGTTCACTACCCAACGCGTCTCAGCAGGAAGGCAGTCTGTGCGTCAAAACAAAGGCGCAAGCATACATCCACGTACCCTGTTTATAAAGCTATATAAAAAAAATTATGTAGTAGTGACGCACACTTTATTGAGGTACAGTATTACATCGCCATTCACCATCTGTGGCTATGCAGTCTCATCTATATATACCTTATCTATCCGTTGTCATGCTTGCAAGTCGACAGTCAGGCATAAATAGCAATTTTCGCTATGCACTATGCACTTTTTAAAGGTTATGTTTGTTAATAAACATGATTATTGCCACATATTATGAGTATTACATGATGGAAATTGTATAATTTTGTATAAACTGTTTAGTGACATTATTCAGCAAATGTAACATTTTAGTAATGTCACAGATAACTTGTAATGCTGATGATGTTTTGAAGTCAGACATTCATTGTCTATACAATAAAAATGGTGTACATACTGTTACTTATCCATCATTAATGGATTCAGATATGTACTTGTATGCTTTTATGTACAACCGTATAGCAGATTCCTTAACTAATTTATTTTGTGGTTTGCATTGCTGTTCAACATGTTAATGTATGTGTTTATGTTTGTCAATTCTTTATCTAGATATTAGTTTAAATGAAATCATCATCTTATGGTAGTAAAGGTTATCTTTCTCTTGTTTGAAGTATAGACATTTAAAATTGACAGGTAACAAGGAAATTACTTGATCTAGTATTTAAACATCCTCCTTGACCCTGGGCTCCAACACCGCCAGTTGTTGCTCGGAAGTGCTGTTAGCACAGTCAACACTTGCTCCTGTGTTACTGGGGTTCAGTAACGTCAGCTGGTCCTCGGTTGTGCCATTGGCTCTTTTCCTTCTGCTGCCCCTCCGGGTTCCAGCACAGTCAGCTGGTCCTCGTTACTTGCATTGGCTCTTGTACCTTCTGCTACCCGTCCGGGTTCCAGTACCGTCAACTGGTTCTCCGCAGTGCCTTTGGCCTAGGTGCCTCCATCTCGGTATCCGAGTTCCAGCAACGTCTGCTGGTCCTTGGTAGTGCTTTGGAGCACAGGTACCTCCTGCTTAGTAACCGTGTCCCAGTAACGTCAGCTGGTCCTCGGTTGTGCCATTGGCTCTTTTCCTTCTGCTGCCCCTCCGGGTTCCAGCACAGTCAGCTGGTCCTCGTTACTTGCATTGGCTCCTGTACCTTCTGCTACCCGTCCGGGTTCCAGTACCGTCAACTGGTTCTCCGCAGTGCCTTTGGCCTAGGTGCCTCCATCTCGGTATCCGAGTTCCAGCAACGTCTGCTGGTCCTTGGTAGTGCTTTGGAGCACAGGTACCTCCTGCTTAGTAACCGTGTCCCAGTAACGTCAGCTGGTCCTCGGTTGTGCCATTGGCTCTTTTCCTTCTGCTGCCCCTCCGGGTTCCAGTACCGTCAACTGGTTCTCCGCAGTGCCTTTGGTCTAGGTGCCTCCATCTCGGTATCCGAGTTCCAGCAACGTCTGCTGGTCCTTGGTAGTGCTTTGGAGCACAGGTACCTCCTGCTTAGTAACCGTGTCCCAGTAACATCAGCTGGTACAAGATTGTGCTACAAATACAAGATACGGAACAAGAGACACAAGAACAATAAGCAGAAGATCTAAAAGCAGAAGAACATGAAGTATAAGACCAAAATGAAGAGCAAATATATGCTCTAAATTCTAAGCAGAAGAAGACTAAGCAGTGTATGGGGGTGAGTCCGTTCCTCCTCGTGGTGCCCCTGGAAAATGCCTGCTGCTGCAGGCTAAACTGAACACGGACAAATACTGTTGTAATTTAAATCTTTTGTGACAGCAAGAACGGAAGGATGAAAAATTCATACTTTGACAGATTACAAGTACAGGATTCTCTGTCACAAATAAGAATATGATGAAGAAGATGAAGCAGAATATGAATAAGAATAATAGTTTAATAAGAAGAATATGAGTAATGTTAACAAAGATGAATAGCAAGAAGTTTAAGAAGAAGATAAAGAAGGTGAAGATGAAGAATAATTTGATGAAAAAGATGATGCTGCAGAAGATTATGAAGGAGAAAGTGTGTGAAAAGTTAAAAAGGTGAAGATGAAGAGCATGGAAGTTGTGTAATATACATATTTGCCAAAATATAAAAAACGTTAACATTGTCAATTTCTTCGTCAATCCGAACATCTTTAAAAAAAAAAATATTTATGCTATTCCATTTGATTGGGTTAAACATCTATGCCTTTAATGTCTCCTCAACCTTCCCCAATACATTCTACATTACTCTTTCTTGTTTTCCTTCATGTACAATTAACCAACAAGGCAACAATGGGTTTTTTTTAATTTCGATATTTTGTTCCCATAGACTTACATGGGACTTCCGGTATCGATATCGGGTATCGCCGATATTTTAGTGATATCGGCGATACCATTCCGATTCCGATACTTTAGGATATCGGAAAGTATCGCTCAACTCTAGTAATGATGTTTGTATAAAGTGTTTACTTTTACACCTATTTTGGGCTGCATCATTATCCTTTCCTTTTCCTCTTTTTGTCTCTAATTTTGACGATTAGCCCAGTACAGTCCTATACACAGGTAACATAATGGATATTTTCTACTAACAGTACTCTATTGATTGATAATGTTACCCTCACTTCTGTTGAGCTATTTCTACTAAATATTCAGTTAATAGCAAGTATAGCAAACTGTTCTCTAAGAACAAAACATTAATATGCAAGTAAAAGAAAAAAGAAATTATATACTACACTGTAAAATACACTTGTTAAGCACTTATAAGAGACATTGATCTGTTATTTGCTGATACTGAAGCTTCCCAATGTCCCATTGCTTTCAATTGCATTTACAGCACGGTCACTCCAACACCTACATACACCTCTGTAGGGATCTAAAAACTGTCTCCATTAAAGCAACCTCCCCCTTTTGACAATTGTTGTGGATCCGATGGAAGTGTTTAGGGGTACGGCTCTCCACTACACCTATCATGACACTACTATTTGCTTACAATGAAACTGCATGTCACATAAGGCCAATCTGCAACATCTGTTTCCTTCCTGTGGCACAAAACAGTTGAACACATCAATAAGTCAAGTGGTAGTTATAATGCATCAGAAAGGTCTTTGCTAGGCAAAAATTTCAAAGCAGACTGGGATCTTAAAACATGTTCTTCAAGCTCCTTTGAAGAAGCACCAACAAATGGGAAAGAATAAGGACCATAATAATAGTGGTTGGCCGTGGAAATTTAGCGTGACTGAAAACTTATGAATCAACCAAGTGCATGCACTGTGCTCTGTAGGGATTCTCCAATTTCAGACTTGGGACCAGAGGGTATGTATGAGTTATAAATACCCCCAGCTAGTGGGCGCAGCCTCTCTTACATACACTTGTATGGAAACATAAGTGAGGAAATAGGGGAGATGACCTGGGAAGCACAGAGTGATGAAAGGAACAGATCAACACCTTCTGCTCTCAGGTCTCATGGTATGTGAAATTTGTAGCCCATCATATGACAGAAAAGCAGCGGTGGTGGTGTCAGGCTGCTGGATCCTGATTTCAGTGATAGCCAGAGGTTAAGGGAATTTGAAAGGAAGACATTTTGGATGTAGTGGAGTTTATTGCACTTTGACCGTGAGTTCCAAAGGGCATAATTAAAAGAGACAAGAGAAAGCTGCACTGAATGTTTATAAGATTAGCAGGGTTTCCATGTGATGCAGGATGAGAGTTAGATATTGTAAAATATGACTACGAGAAGGAAACAGAAGAGAATGAGCAAGTGGTTCAATGATTTGTATGAGCATTATGTGCACTATATGGTAGTGGATGGTTTTGAGTGATTGAGAAATGTCAATAGGGCCTTAGTGATGTACATGGGAGAGGGGAGGAGAGAGGTGCTGATCTATAGAGACTGTAGAATATGTCAAAGCGCGATAGAGGTGAGAGGAAACAGCAGCTATAACATATACAAAACAAAGATTGGGAAATTAGATAGTGTGGTGCAACTGAAATATAAGCATGTTTTTTTTACTATCTGCTTAGGCTGGTTTTACACTTACCGTGTTTTTGCGGCCCCAATGCATTTCTATGGGGCCGCAAAAACGGGCAGCAAAAATTCTACTGAGGGACGTGTGCCGTATGGCGGTGAGGGCCGTATATACCGCCGTGAAAAAATATCGAGCTTGCTCGATATATTTCACGGCTTACGGACACGGCCCCCACAGAAAATTAATGACTTCCGCAAAACTGAAGTTACGGTGTTCCGTAACTTCTGGTTTTGCGGAACGCTGTTTTTCATTCCAATACTTTTCTATAGTATTGGAAACGGCAATCCACACATTTTTTGCGGTCCATTATTGCGGCAGACCTTGAAAAAAGGCCCGCAATAACGGGCCGCAAAAATCACGGTAAGTGTAAAGCCAGACTTAGCTTAACCTGTTTCCTGCTCTGTCCGCTTGCCATGTTTAACTGGCGAGACACTTTGAAAATTTTGCACACAGAATAAATTTCACATGTGTCCCAGCACATGGGCTCTCTTTAAGCCAGATCTGGATACATTGGAAGTGTGTGCTGGGATGTAGGACCAATTTGTCTTGTTAAATAATCAATTAGCAAGGGACCACAGAACGCGTTACTATGCAAGAAATGCAAGCCACATACCAAAAATCATCAAGTGAAAGAAAACTGAATATTTAGAATAAAATATAAGAACAATTAGTAATTTACAGACTTTAAGTCTTGTGAATCAAGTAAGATGTTCACACTTAACAGAAGTAAAGCAAGCACCTTATTGAATAATTCCTTCTGGTCACTTCTGGGACATTTCTAGAAAATTTATTTTATACACTTCGAAAAACTGCACTTAGAATAAATGCACTCAGAGCTCATGGTCAGAGACCAGGTCCTGTGGATTTATACATCTTAAATACTAACATATGAAAGAAGCCAGGTGTGAATAGAAGGGAGGAGTCACAAGGAGACAGGTAAGAATAACAAGAGTGGGTAAATGAACGGACAAGAGATAAGAGAAGATTTTCACTAACACAGCATGGAATTAAATAGGAAGAAGCCATACCAGCATGTATAGAGACAAAGTTGTGAATGGGGATCAATGAATATGCAGAGTATTGCACATGGTGAACGTACAAAAACAATGGATTGTCAGATTAGGAGTGATGGCAATATTGAAGAATATATATAACGAAATTAAATTTTTGGAATATTTCTGTTACACACTTTGAAAATGGCACTTAGAATATCTGCTCTCAGAGCCCATGAGCCTTTTTGGGATTGCATGAAAAGACTAAAAAACTTACTCAAGTCAACAATCAAAGAAGATATATGGTTATTTTTGCAAGATGTTTAGAACAATGTCTCTGCTGAATTCCTTCAAAATTGGGTGCAATTGCACAGAAAAGGGCAAGGGTATTGTGGGACAATTGGGTTGCTCCCATTGCAATTATGGTATAGTTTTGGTAATAGCAACTGCACGGCATAACACTTTTAATGTGAAGGATTAATTAAAGGGATTCTGCCTGCAGATTTTTATTCCTCAACTGAGAGCAACTTAATGTAGAGTTAGAGACTCTGAAATCAACAATGTATCACATAATTTGCTGGGTGCAGAGGTTCTAACACAATCAAAGATTTTAGATTTAGCACTGCAGCAGTGCTGAAAAAGCTAACCCCACCAACATCAGGCTCTGTATCTACATAGTCTATAGATAGTGAACTGCTTATCACAGAAGGGGCAGAGTCAAATAACAGCCCTCACCAGCTAGTCACAACCTTATTAATCAACAGGTGATTAGACCTTCAATCTTAGTAAAAAATAGCACACAGCTTGACATGTAAAACATTGTTGAATTTAGTTTATCAATCCCTACCTCATAATGTCCTCAGATTACATGGCAAACACCTGCTGACAGATTCCCTTTAAGACGTTTGCTATCATAAGCGAGAAAGTTTCATACAATCTATTCATAATTTTAATTAAGAAACTTGTGTTTAGTTTAGTAAACTTTTGCTTAGTGCAAAAGATCAATATAAGTTTGAGATGTTCAGTTTAGGCTTTTTCAACAGTTACAGCTGGAAACATGAATTCTAAGCAAGACTGAGTGTTCCTGTGCATAGGTGTACAGTATCCACTTTAGGACAGGATCAGAGATCAAAGTCAAACTTCAGAAAAATGTCAGTTTGAAGCTAAATACACTGTCTGAGAACTGATTTTGACATCTGACTTTGATATCATGGAAACATAGAATCATAGATTGTTAGAGCTGGAAGGGACCTCAAGGGTCCAACCCCCTGCTCAATGCAGAATTCACTAAACCATCTCAGACAGATGTCTGTCCAGCCTTTGTTTGAAGACTTCCACTGAAGGAGAACTCACCACCCCCCATAGCAGCCTGTTCCACTCAATAATCACCCTCATTGTCATAACGTTTTTTCTAATATCTAATCCTTATCGTCATGCTTTCAGTTTCATTCCTTTGCTTCTTGTGTTTTCATGCGCAAATGAGGATAATGATGAGCCCTTTACAGAGTGACATTCCTTCAGATATTTTGTAGTCAGCTATTAAGTCTCCTCTTAGCCTTCTTTTTTTGCAAGCTGAACATTCCCAGATCCTTTAACTGTTCCTGGTAGCTCTTCTCTGAACTTGCTCCAGTATTTCATTATCTTTTTTAAAATGTGGTGCCCAGAACTGGACACATTATTCCAGATAAGGACTGACAAAAGAGGAGTAGAGGGGGATAATTAATTCATGTGATCTAGACTATATGCTTTCCTTAATACATCCAAAAACTATGCTTGCCTTTTTGCTGCCTCATCACAGTGTTGCCTTATGTTTAGTCTGTGATATGTGATTGGTATATTCAAGTCTTTTCACACGTGCTGTTGCTTAGTTCTTTTCTTCACATTCTTCACATTCTATAGATATAATTTTCATTTTTCTTGCCCAGATGTAGAATCTTGCATCTATCCTTGTTAAACACTGTTCTATTAGTTGCTGCCTATTGTTCAAGTTTATCTAGATCCTTCTGAGTCCCTTCTCTGTATTCTTCAGTGTTAGCTATCTCTCCTAGCTTTCCTTAGATTACAAATTTGAATAGTTTACCTTCCGTTTCCTTATCTATTTCATTTATAAAATGTTGAACAACACTGGGGCCAGGACATGGCCTTGTGGTACCCCACTTGAAACACTTTTCCAATTGGATGTGCAACCATTTATTACCCCTCGTTGACTACGATAATTGAGCCAGTTATGAATCCACCTAACCGTAGCCTTGTCAATCCCATATATTGTCATTATTTAATATGGATAGTATGAGATAATTTATCATCATATAAGGAAATTATATTAGTGTGGTATGACTTGTTTGCTACAAACCCATGCTGGCACTGGTTAATTAATATATTCTTGCCCAAAAACTTACATACATGCTGTTTAGTAATTTGTTCAAATATCTTTCCTGGTATAGAAGTAATGCTTATTGACCTGTAATTTCCTGACTCGGTCTTTTTAATTTTTTGAAGATAATGATAACATTTGTCCTTCTCCAATCTTCTGGGACTTCTCCTGTTTTCCAGGATTTTTCAAACATTCTAGGTAGTGGTTCTACAATTTCCACTACTAACTCTTTCAGTAACCTAGGATGTAATTCATCTGGACAAGGGAATTTAAATTCATTTAAATTAGCTAAAGGTTCCTTCTCACTGTTTATGCATACTGTGGATTATTTTATTCCTTTGATGGCATCGTGAAGATCAGTTGTGTTACAATTGCTTTCTTAGAGAACTTAGATGCAAAATAGGAATTCAGCATTCTCAGCATCATTTTTGACCACTTCACCCTTTTCATCCTGTAAAAATCCTATAACATCTTTTACTTTTCTTTTGCTTTTGACAGACCACCAAAATACTTTTTTACTGCTTTTGGTCTCCCTTACAAGCCTTACTTCCTTACTTCCTTACTGACTTTAGCTCTTCTAACTCTTGCTCTGCATACCCTGCAAACAGCATTATGGTCTTCCTTAGATATGCCCTCCTCTTTCCATTTGATGCATGCTTCTTTTTTTCTTTTTAACAAGTGGTTAAGTTCTGTGTTTATCCACTATGGTCTCTTTAAATGCTTCAAATTCTTCCTTCTTTTTGGGATTGTTACCGATTAGGCAGTGAGAATTTCATTTAGCAAAATCTCCCATCCTTCTTGGACATTTCTATTCTTGAGAACATCCAGCCATTGGACCTTTCCTGCATTTTTTCTGAGTCTATTAAAATCTGCCTTTCTGAAGTCTGACCTTAGAATCTGAGTCCTTGCTGGTCTTCTTCCTCTTGTAATCCAAAATTCGAGGTTAGCATAATCACTGCCTCCTAAATTCTCAGCCATCTTTACTTCCTCAATTATTTCCTCCCTGTTGGTAAGAATTAGGTCCAAGGTTGCAGATCTTCTTGTTCTTTTTTTATTCCCTTTGAAAGATAAAGTTGTCAGCAAGAGAAGATAAGAATTTTCTGGACCCAGTACTTTAGTCTGAGAGATATTCCCAACAAATATTTGGATAGTTAAAATCTCCGATTATCACTATGTAGTACTTTTTTTGAGAACAGAAACATCTGATATAAAAAGAATTCATCCATATCTTCAGTCTGTCCAGGTGGCCTATAGTAAACATCTATTATAGTGTCCTTTCTGTTTTTCTCTCCTAGAATTCTTATCCAAACAGTTTCTACAGAGCTTCTAGTCTCTGCTTGGATCACTGTGGAGATATACATATTCCTAACACACAATGCAACACCTCCTCCTTTCTTGTTAATCCTGCATCTAATAAATAAGTTGTAGACTTCAAGGTTTGTATTCCAAGCATGTTTATCATCCCACCAAGTTTCAGTGATGCCTATTACATCATATCTCTCTTCCTGAGTTAGCAGCTCCAATACTCCTTGTTTGTTTCCCATACTCTGTGCATTTATATAGAAACATTTTAGTTTGTAATCAGTTTTCTTGTTCTTCTATTTTCTTTAATAGTTTGTTGTTTTTGACATCTGACTTTGGCATCTGAATCTGATATCTAACTTTGACATCTGATTGTGATATGTAACTTTGACATGTGACTTGGACATCTGACTTTGTCATCTGAATCTGAAATCTGACTTTGATATCAGACTTTGATATGTGACTTTGACATTTGAATCTGAAATCTGACTTTTACATCTAAAATAGTTTCTGACCTTGATATCTGACTTTGATACCTGACTTTGACATCTGAATATCATATCTGACTTTGACATCTGTTTCTGATATGTGACTCTTATATCTGACTTTGAGATCTGAGTGTGACAATGGACTCTGATATATGACATGATATCTGACTTGGAGATCTGAGTTTGACATTTGACTCTGTCATCTTACTTTGATATTTGACACCTAACTTATTGTTTGCTTATTTTATATTACTACCTAAATAGTTAATTAATTAAATAATGAACTTATAACGTAATTGTAAGGCATCTGTGTCACAGATAGTTTTGATTTGAAAAGTATAATAATAATGAAAAACAGTTCACTGTCCTTTACTGGGACTTGAACCCAAAACTCTCTATCTGTATGCCAGCACACTTACTGTTAAGCTATACTCAGCTGACTAATGGATGATGAGTAAGTAGGAGGGCTAGTGCACATGGTTAGAGAAAGGACACTTCGTGTTCGAAACGCATAGCCATTTATCATATTACATCATGTCTGTCATCATCTTCCTTCTTAATTTTGATAAATAAAATTGAATTTTATAAGAAGCTGGTACAACACCCACCTTTTTTTAGCCACATTTGCCTGTCCACATCCAACGTCGGAAATCTAACATTCTTTAAAATGAACCTGGTGTGCATCCCACATGACTTATCCATACCTTTGGTTGACTGGACAACTATATCAACTGCACCCAGCCAGTCTTCAACTCTATTTGCCAATTATTTCATTTGGGGCCCTCCTCCACAAATAAAAAAACACAAAAATCTGTGCTGGCTACATCTTCTTCCGCCACTTCCACATAGTTGTAGTGAGTGAGCTGTAAGAGATTTTAGGTGTGCGTAGTTTTAAAAAAAATACACTCTTTGTGAACTCTGTGCTCATCTTTTGATAGTACTGTGCATACTCAAAACTTTTTTGAATCTTCAAATGAATATTTAGGAGTGATATGTGTGTCAAACAGTTTTTTGCACTCTTAAACAGCCTTGTCTTTCATAGTACTATATCAAAAGACGTGTATTCTTGAATCCATATCTGTGGGAGTAATTTGCTAAAAGCCACTGTGTGTACTCAGCATCCCTGCCTGTGGGGGTGCTGTGGGCCTTTATCTGGGTATAAAATTTGCTATCAGCTTCTGTGGGGATAATTTGGAAACATGCTCTGTGGGTACAATTTTTAACTGGACTGCTGGTAGCAAGCCATGAGCAGGCTGCCAGCTCGATTCAAGATCATACTACAAGCTTTTCATCAGTGGCATTTGGAACATAAGCTACTGGAGAAGACATTATGGAGTTGCAGTTGTTCTCTGCCCCATGCTCTTTGGGTGAAATTTGTAAGCTGTTATGGTAGGGGTACTGTGCCCCATGCTCTGTGGTTGAAATTTTTACTCGGACTGGAATTAGCCTTAGTCGCTGTGAGAACACTGTTTAAATGTTTGTTATTCATTTACTTAACATTTTTCCAATGGTTGCTATGGTGACAGAACACATTTAAGTCATTTTCCTATTCACATTGTTTGTAGGGCAATTTGTCTTGCTCTTACCCCCATTTGTCTTCCTTTTGCAGCACTCTATCCCTGACTATGACCATTTTACAGATATTTTAAAGCACCAAAGTTTGGGTCCCATTAACTTGTATTCGGTTTGGATCCCGACTCAAGTTCAAGGTCAAGTTTGGACCTGAACTGAACTTTTTACTGTATTTTCAACGAACCTGAACATCCACGGGTTCACTCATCTCCACCAAAAAGCCAAGAAAAAGGGCTAGCAAATATCTCTGAATCCTATAGCTGAATGATAAGGCTTCTGTCTTGTAAAGCTGAACTTCTAGGTTTGAAGCAGGAACATAATTTTTTATTTGTAAAATTATGCTGGCTAGCACACAAACTCTTCTGATAATTGACTTTCAATTTCTGACACTCTGATTTTCATTATTCTGATGTGTTAAGAAAGAGTTTCAGACACAGTGTGTATTTTTTTGGTAGATTACATAGCCAATGAAAATTGGCGTGGCATGGAGGCATTACTGGTAATTAACCACATATTTTTTTTCAAGTGGCTCTGTGACTGTCTGTACGTTTGCAAATTTATGAAAGGAAATGCGAAAAAATTAAGGCAAAATGTGATTTGTTGCCATAAGCAACTAAAATAGTTTTCCTCTTTACCAGTTGTGAAATGTCTCCATACTAATTTTTTTAGCAAGTTTATAGGTGCATCAATGGAAATGTATTTTCCAGGTCAAATATACGGGTATTTAAAGGAGTTGGTCCTTAAGTGACATTGATGGCATATCAATAGGTTATGCTATAAATGTTCCTGATAAAAAACGGGAGAAGCCAGCGCTGCCTATGGTCAGAACGCAATACATAAATTGCATATGCACATATTGACTTCTAATTGTACTTTAAAATGAGACATTTAGCAAACAATTGATCTATTCTTTGTGCCACCCTGCCTGATCACAGCATTCTCATATGGGGCAGTCCTACTCTACGTTTTTTATATTCACTGTGCCATTACAGCCTCCTAAATGTATTAAAAACAAGACTGTATAAAATGCAAAAGTACCTGAAGTGTTTCTGAATCACCTTCATGCGCCAGTAGGGCAAACGCAGGTAAAGGCCGACCAGGTCCATATATGGTCATTTCAGATCTGACCTCCACACTGTCAAACCAGCAACTAGAGATGAAGGGTGAAACAGGCCCAGACACAGGTGCACAATCAAATAGAGCCTGGGGCAGGGCAGGGCAGGGCAGGGCAGGGCAGGGCAGGGCAGGGCTGCTGTATGTGTGTACAGCAGCCTTGATCATTCACAATAAAGACAGAAAGAATGGCATGCATAACCCAGCACGCACGGCAAACAGTGGTAATCAGCCACAAACCAATATCAAATAAAAAAGGGGAGAAGCCAGCGCTGCCATGTTCCTGATGGTCCAACTCTTTCAAAGTATAGTCTCACTTTTGTAAATGGCATTTATCATATAGAGAAAGCTAATACAAAGCATTAGCGTTTGTGTGCTAGCCAGCACTATTTTAAAAGTAAAAAAAAATAAATACATTTCCTTTTTCTTCTGCAGTTTGAACCCAAAAGCTCTACTCTGTGACAGAGATGCCTTAACATTCAGCCATAGGTCCAGATGATTCTGGCTGTTAATTTTCTTGGATTATGTGATTACTCATGCAAATATACAGGGTGTCTGAAAATCATTACGATTCTCGTTGTGATGTGTGAAGAAATGCATATATATAAATTAAACATCAAACTCAAACATCATTTGAATTTGGCTTGGAGGAGGTCAGTGTGAAAGTCTCAATGAGTTTCAGACACATGTTTGCACTGGAAATCAGCAAATAGAAGCCCTGGTATATCTGTCTTCAACAGAGTATATATCTCAATGCTAAGTGTGCTGACTTACAGACAGAAAGTTTTTGGTTCCAGTAGTGGACAGTGAATTTTTTTTTATTATCATCTTTTCAAACCAAAACTTTGTGTGACACAGATGCCTTACTGTTAACCCCTTTACTATCTTGGACATATGGAAACATCATATCTTTAAAGCAGCACTGCGGCTGCAGTCGCAGTGTTCGAATCAAGGTTCCGCCAGCATTTTAACTCAAGCCACATGGAGTCATTGTCCCTGGGGTTGACAACGCTTCCACACAACCATAATCACTGTGAGGTTGTTCAACTCTGAACAGCCAATCGCAGAGCTTCTCAGTATTTCAGGCAATCAGATTGCCTGAAACACTGATATCCAGACTACGATTGGTGCTGTAAGAACACCAATGATAAACTGGTGCCCAGCAATGCCAGCCTCACCAGGGCCAGCTCTGATTGGTGCGATCGATGATGACTTTGATCACACCAATCAAAGCTCAAAGAAGCGGTGTGACTTGGTGGTGACTGGCCTGTAATTTCTCATTCTAGTTGAGGATTTGTACAGGGAGGTCACTCTGTGCACCATGCTGGGCCTTGTATTAACACAGAAGCCTGTGACATCACACTTGTTGCTACTGCTACTGCCTGTGCTCCAGCTTCTGCAGCTGTTGAAAAAAGAAAGACGAGTTCCTAATCCCTCACTGATCCTTGCATGCCTTTTCTAATCCACTCGAATCCCACTCTCCCCCCCACCACTTTTAACCCCTCTTTCACCTTTCTTCCCTTCTGCCGCCGAGATCTGATCAGTACCTGATAGCTTGAATTTTGGCAGGATTTTACTTTTTCGTGTGTTATGCAGCTGCCAGGTGTTGATGAGTGACGCAAATCACTGATCAACGTCTGTGCTCGCTGTTTTCCAGAACTTTTTTTGCCCCTGTACATTTTCTCCCATTTTTCATCACCTCCATGCATGCGTCCTGCAGCCGCCGAGCCTTACACAGTGATTCAAATCATTTCCTTTGTTTTTCATGACTTTCATGACTTTTTTTTCACTAACTATTTCCCCCTCCACTTCACGATCACTCGAACACCACTGATTAACACTCATGCTCTGTTTTGGCAAGGGCTCTTTCCTGCCTTTTTTTAAGAACCTTCCTGCACCACATCCGAGCGTGCATACTTCAGCCATCAAGCGCTGGTCAGTGACGAACATCACTGACTGGCCTCCAGTTTCGTTTTATTTTGGTGCAAAAAGAATTGAGTAAAAAATCATTTAAATTAGTTGAAAGAAGTAGATTAGGGACAGTAAAAATAATCTGTAGCAATCTTCGTCTACTACAGTATTTTTTACTGAATGGCGTTAGAGTTAGTGTCAAATAGTAAAGAGCAAAAATATACCAAAGTAATCGTCTACTATTTTTTTCTAGCTTTGTCTATTTTTTTTTAACTAAATTTAGTGTCAGTGCAGAATTAAAAAATCATCTGTGAGTCCTACAGCCATCAAGCTCTGAACACAGATGCAAATCAGTGATCAACATCCGGTTCTTGTTTTTTTGTGAAAAGAGAATTAAAAAAAAAATTAGATTATGGACATTAAAATATACTGTAGTATTTATCACCTACTGCAGTATTTTTTACTGAACTGAGGTAGTATCAGCGTGGAAAAAAATCCAATCCATTTCAAGGGGGGGCTTAAATTTCTGCAATACCTGCCCGGTAAGAGGTCCAGGTACAGAATTACCGTATATGCTCGTGTATAAGCCGAGATTTTCAGAACATTTTTTGTGTGCTGAAAATGCCCCCTCGGCTTAAACACGAGTCGTTTTGCAGAAAGCCAGTGGGGGAGGGGGAGTGGCAGGAGCCGGCGGCTGTGACATCATACTCATCCTCCCCATGCCATCGCTGAACGTCCCTGTGTCTCCATTGTCCCGGCTTCCTGCAGCTCTCCTGTGCTGAGAGGTCTCATGGTACCACTCATTAAGGTAATGAATATGCACGCGTCTCCACTCCCATAGGCATGGAGCGCTTACTCATTACCTTAATGAGTGGTACAATGTGACAGCTAAGCACAGAAGAGCTGCAGGAAGCCAGGACAACTGAGACGCAGGGACTTGCAGAACAGAGTCAAATGTAGCAACAACATGCTGGTCATCAAGAACAAGGACAGGGGATCTTCTTTTTTTGACTACCATACAGGGTAATGGCAGCACCCTCACAGCTGTACGAGGTACCTGTACTCAGGTCAACAATTCACAATGTGTACTGTGGTACAAGAAAATGGGGGTGTTGATCTCTCTGTTCTCTGATCAATTCCTCAAGCCATACAGTTCCATGAGAAAAGACAAGATGTGGTACAAGAAACTGGCCGTGTACATTGTACAGATTGCAATGCACAATGCTTTTGTGCGTGATATCATGATGTGCAAGCCAGAATGGTAAGTCGTACCTTCAGTTCCAGGAGATACTGATCAAGGCCTTAATCTTTGGAGATCAGGAAGGAGCGGCCCCAGTACTTCAGGAACTGAAGGTGCTTGTATCGTACAAGGCCAACTTTTACCCCCAGATGTTCATCAAAGAAGAGGAAGTTCTCAAAAGTGGTGTCAAGTGTTTTACAGAAGGGGATACGCAAGGACACTACTTATCAATGCAACACCTGCCCCGACAAACCTGCCTTGTGTGGAAAAGAATGCTCCAGACTGTACCACACATACATAGACTACTAAATTAATTTCCGACTTACCTAAGTCACTTATGCCAACTAGACATGAGCGAACCTTGGGTTTGGTGTGATTCGCCAAACGATTAGACGTTCTATGAACATGTTAGACGAACGGTTCAACGAACGTATCCAAACCTCATTAGATTCAATGGGAGGCCTATGTCACGGAGGGGTCGCTGCGAAGATCGTCGCGATTGCACACCCTGACTTCTGACAGCTGAGTTTCTGGTGCTGGGTGTTTTTCGGCAATGAGAGAGTTAATTCTTCCTCTCTCTGTGCTGGACAAGACCAGCCTCGCTCAGCTGCAATTAATGTTGTTGTAATTGGATTCCTTCAAATACCTGCCTGTCTGCTAGGGAAGTGTCTGTGAAAGCATTCATGCAGACCAGCAGAGCGGATCGTATTGAGAAGTCTAAAGCTAAGAGTACCTGTTGTGGTTTTCTCCTTTCCTCGCTTTATTATTTATCTCCTTACCCGTTGGTGTTCCCTCTGTAGTGGTAGTTTTGTATGCAAGGTGGTCTTTTATTTTACCCCTTGTACTGTCTCGTTTGTCTTATACTGTGTGTGAAGGCAGTTACCTTCCTGTTCCCTGTGGTGGTAATCAGGGTCCTTCTCAGGACTAGATTACAGTGGTTAGGATTCACAGGAGACAGGGTTACGCTGGCGGCCTGGACCTCTGTACCATCAACAGTACCTCCAGGTAGAGGGATTAGTCAGGACCCCAGCTTAGGGTCAGCATAGACCCAGGTCCTCCTGTATACAGAGACAGCGTGACATTTTTACCGACCATACTAAAGATTCCCCCCAGCCACCATGGATCCAGTAGCCAGTCTATCTCAGCAGTTGCAGAGTTTCTCCATGGAGCTGAAGGACGTTAAGTCCAAGGTTTTGTACCCCCCGGAGCAAGCCAGACCTGAACCTAAAGTAGCTCTCCCGGACAGGTTCACTGGAGGGCGGGACAAATTTTTTGCTTTCCGGGAGGCATGTAAATTGTACTTTCGGCTGCGACCTCGGTCATCTGGGAGTGAGGATCAAAGGGTGGGAATTGTCATCTCGCTCCTTCAAGGGGACCCCCAATCCTGGGCATTCTCTCTTCCCCCGGGCTCCCCGGCTCTCCAGTCAGTGGATAGATTTTTCGCAGCTCTGGGTCTTGTATATGATGACCCGGATCGGGTCTCCCTTGCTGAAACTAAGTTACGTAAGATACAGCAGGGAGATCGTCCGGCAGATGAATTTTCTTCGGAGTTCCGTAGGTGGGCCACGGACACCCAGTGGAATGGCTCTTAGGAGCCAGTTTTGTCAAGGTTTATCTGACAAATTAAAAGATGTGTTGGCGCAATATGACCCTCCTACGACACTGGAAGCCGCTATGGCCCTTGCTATTCGTATTGACAGACGTCTTCGGGAGAGGTGCGGGGTAACTTCGCCCCCTGTGATGACTCCACATTCCTCAAGGGTCCCTTATACGGAGGTTCCCCTGGTCAGTCCAGAGGAGCCTATGCAATTAGGAGGGACATCATTCCGGGGGAGGGGAACGGTGGGGCGCCACAAAACTAGAAGTTGTTTCTTCTGTGGAAAAAAGGGACATCTTATTAGGGGGTGTCCATCCCGTCCTTTGCAGAGTGAGAAGTCGCCGGAAAACTATTGATCCCAGATTGTGTGGTGGACGGCAATCTGGGAGTAAGTATTTCTTCCCTAAGTTCGTCTCAGTTTCTCGTACCGGCGGAGGTGGTGGTGGGTGCGAGAACTGAGAGGATATCTGTTCTTCTGGATAGTGGGGCCGGGCTAATCTGGTGGATGCTCGCTTTGCCCGGGTTCAAGGTATGCGATTGAGTGGGTTGGCTAAACCCGTCACCATATTCTCGATTGACGCCAGGCCTCTCGGTCAGGGAAGTTTTGTGCAAGCAGTACATAACATAGATCTTCAAGTGGGGGCACTACATAAGGAACTGTTGTCTTGTTATGTGTTGGAGGGTCTTCCCACTCCTATAGTGCTGGGCCTGCCTTGGCTAACTAAGCATAACCCGGTTATTAATTGGCAATCCAGAAAGATAAGCCAATGGAGCGATTTCTGTAATAAAAACTGCATGAATACGGTCATTGGTGCGGTCGCTCCTAGGGCCTTACCTCCATTTCTGGTGGACTTTGAGGATGTATTCTCGGAGAAAGGGTGTCAAGAACTACCTCCTCATCGCGAGTATGACTGTTCTGTTAACTTGCTCCCTGGGGCCAAGTTACCGAAATCTAGGTTGTATAACCTTTCTGGTCCTGAGAGACAGGCGATGAAGGATTATATTTCACAGAGTCTGGCTAAGGGGCATATTAGACCTTCATCTTCCCCGGTGGCCGCGGGGTTCTTCTTTGTGAAGAAAAAAGATGGAGGCCTACGCCCTTGCCTGGATTTCCGTGAGCTTAATCGGATTACGGTCCGAGATCCGTATCCGCTCCCACTTATTCCCGATCTCTTCAATCAGATCGTGGGTGCCAAATGGTTCTCTAAGTTGGATCTCAGGGGGGCGTACAATCTGATTAGGATGAAGGAGGGGGATGAGTGGAAGACGGCGTTTAACACTCCGGAGGGGCATTATGAGAACCTTGTCATGCCATTTGGTCTGAGTATTGCCCCGGCGGTGTTTCAACACTTTGTAAATGACATCTTTCGCCACCTAATGGGACAATTTGTGGTCATATATCTGGATGATATCTTAATTTACTCGCCAGATCTTGTGTCTCATCAGGAGCATGTTAGGCAGGTGTTGCAGATCTTGCGGGATAATAAACTGTACGCCAAATGGGAGAAGTGTGTGTTCGCCGTACAGGAACTTCAGTTTTTAGGATTCCTGGTGTCTGCATCCGGTTTTCGTATGGACCCTGGGAAAGTGCGGGCAGTTCTTGAGTGGGATCTGCCAGAGGATCTTAAGGCATTACAACGTTTCCTGGGGTTTGCTAACTACTACCGGAAATTCATTCGTAATTTTTCGTCCATAGTTAAACCTCTCATAGACATGACTAAAAAAGGGACGGATTTTTCAAAGTGGTCTGACAAGGCTTGTCAAGCGTTTTCCTCTTTGAAAAAATGTTTTGCTTCAGCACCCATACTTATTCAGCCTGATGCGTCACAGCCATTCATTGTTGAGGTGGACGCTTCCGAGGTAGGGGTGGGAGCAGTATTGTCACAAGGTTCGTCCCCTGGTAAATGGCATCCGTGCGCCTTCTTCTCTAAAAGATTGTCGTCCGCTGAGAGGAATTATGATGTCGGCAATAGGGAGCTCTTGGCCATTAAGTTGGCTTTTGAGGAGTGGCGTCATTTTTTGGAGGGGGCAATCCACCCGGTCACCGTCATTACCGATCACAAAAACCTGCTATATTTAGAGTCCGCTAAACGTCTGAATCCCAGACAAGCTAGGTGGTCGTTGTTTTTTACCAGGTTTAATTTTGTCGTCACATATCGTCCTGGGTCAAAAAATTTTAAGGCGGATGCCTTATCTCGCTGTTTCCCTGGGGCTGGGAATACGGAGGACCCGGTTCCGGTCCTTCAGGAGGGGGTGGTGGTGTCGGCAGTATTCTCTGAGCTTGAGGAGGAGGTATTGGAGGCTCAGGGGGACGCCCCTGTAGGACCTCCAGGGAGACTGTTTGTTCCAAATCAGTTGCGACAAAAGGTGATCGAGGCACACCATAATTCAGCTTTGGCAGGACACCCAGGGAGTAAAGCAACTGAGGATCTCCTCTCGTGCCTGTTTTGGTGGCCTAACTTACATAGGGAGGTGGTAACTTTTGTCGCGTCCTGCGAGGTTTGTGCGCGCTCTAAGACCCCACATACCCGTCCCTCGGGGACCCTCTTACCTTTGAAGATCCCGGAGCATCCGTGGACTCATCTGTCTATGGACTTCATTACGGATCTCCCGCCATCTTCGGGTAAAACAGTCATACTCGTTGTAGTGGACAGGTTCAGCAAGATGGCACATTTTATCGCTCTTCCTGCTCTTCCTAATGCTAAAACTCTTGCGCAGGTGTTTATTGGGGAGATTGTAAGGCTTCACGGGGTACCCTCCGATGTGGTGTCGGATCGGGGGTCTCAGTTTGTGTCCAAATTCTGGAGAGCATTTTGTACACGGCGGGGGATGCAGTTGTCATTTTCATCGGCTTTTCACCCGCAGACCAATGGTCAGACAGAGCGTCTGAACCAGAGCTTGGAGACATATCTCCGGTGTTTTGTGTCAGAGAACCAGGAGGACTGGGCTTCTTTCTTGCCTCTGGCGGAGTTTGCTCTAAATAATAGGCGGAGCGAGTCCACTGGTAAGTCCCCGTTTTTTGGGGCATATGGTTTTCATCCCCAGTTTTGTACTTTCAATAGGGGGGCTCTTCTGGGGTTCCTGAGGAGGAACGATTTTCGTCGTCACTTGCTTCAGTGTGGAGAGGATTGCTGAATAATCTGAGTACTATGGGGAACCGATACAAACGTATGGCTGATAGGAGGAGAGTGTCTGGTCCGGACTTAAGTGTGAACGATCTGGTATGGTTGTCTACCAAGAATATAAAACTTAAGGTTCCCTCCTGGAAACTGGGTCCCAGGTTCATCGGGCCATACAAGATCAGTTCTATAATTAATCCGGTTGCATTCCGTCTTGACCTCCCTCCTACATTTAAGATTCATAATGTGTTCCACAGAAGTATGTGGCGCCGGTGATACCTTCACCTTTACCTCCTCCTCCTGTGGTGGTCAATGGTAACTTGGAGTTCCAGGTGTCGAGAGTCATCGATTCACGTCTGAATCGCCGGTCCCTTCAGTACCTTGTTCATTGGAGGGGGTATGGTCCTGAGGAGAGGACATGGGTTTCTGCGTCGGATATTAACGCAGACCGATTGGTTCGGGCCTTCCACACTACTCACCCAGATAAACGCAGCCCTGACGGTCCGGAGGCCCCTCGTAGAAGGGGGGGTACTGTCACGGGTGTGTCGCTGCGAAGATCGTCGCGATTGCACACCCTGACTTCTCACAGCTGAGTTTCTGGTGCTGGGTGTTTTTCGGCAGTGAGAGAGTTAATTCTTCCTCTCTCTGTGCTGGACAAGACCAGCCTCGTTCAGCTGCAATTAATGTTGTTGTAATTGGATTCCTTCAAATACCTGCCTGTCTGCTAGGGAAGTGTCGGTGAAAGCATTCATGCAGACCAGCAGAGCGGATCGTATTGAGAAGTCTAAAGCTAAGAGTACCTGTTATGGTTTTCTCCTCTCCTCGCTTTATTATTATCTCCTTACCCGTTGGTGTTCCCTCTGTAGTGGTAGTTTTGTATGCAAGGTGGTCTTTTATTTTACCCCTTGTACTGTCTCGTTTGTCTTATACTGTGTGGGGAAGGCAGTTACCTTCCTGTTCCCTGTGGTGGAAATCAGGGTCCTTCCAGGACTACATTACAGTGGTTAGGATTTCACAGGGACGGGGTTACGCTGGCGGCCTGGACCTCTGTACCATCAACAGTACCTCCAGGTAGAGGGTAGTCAGGACCCCAGCTTAGGGTCAGCATAGACCCGGTCCTCCTTTATACAGAGACAGCGTGACAGCCAAAACCAAACGTATAACCTTACAATACCTTAAAGGATGACAAATAGCTTCCCAAACCAGCTAAATTAGGGGGTAGACACCATGAAAACTGGATCAATGACTCACAGTAAATTTGCAAATGACACAGCATTTGTCAGCCATGGGCCATGCATGGAATAGTGACGAGAAGCAAGAAGCAGCAGATTGGGTTTGACGGGGGAGCGGTGGTTGGCGAGCCAATTAGTCTACATTTTAGAACAGTGGATTCCCACACTAAAGCATGCTGTTCATGCAAAATGCGGTTCATGCATGTAGTTTTCAAATTATTGCAATTTTTGCCTCTACTGATTTTTTTTTTGAAATTTTGATAGATAAAGTGGTTTGGGTCATCCCTTTTCGGTCTCAAAAGAGGTAAAAGCAGCAACCCTTGCAGCCTCTGTGAAAATCACACTCGTGACTGGTGCTGGCGAAAGCCAGAATTGGGGCTGAGGATGTAGTGTAGACATGGTTGCAAACAGTTTGTGTCTGTGTGGGAAGGCAACAATGTAACTTCCTCATCTTCCTCATCCTCTACTTCCTCTGTTGAGCTATCCGCTTTGTAAACCCCTAGGGTTTATACCAAGTGAGATCTACAACCTCATTGTCATCCTCTCTGTTATCACACTCCTCAGCATGAGAGTAATTCTCCTCCTTTTCCTGCCCTGACACTACAGTAAAAGTCCACATGTGCCTTGGTACTGAGTCTCATCAGGATCACCTCCAACCTTGGTGGTCAACGTCTTCTGGGTGAGGGTCTGGATACTGTATGGATCCTACTTCATCCGGCCCCCGATTAAAAAAAAAAAAATTTGGAGCACAAAAAATTTTAAATAATTGAAT
>JARQOD010000001.1:66055161-66080957 GCA_033576555.1 Oophaga sylvatica | reverse complement strand
TAGGAGTGACACTTACGGGAGAGGGGGAAATTTCCCTGGGTTTTTTGGGGAGATGGAAAATGACTGGTTGTAAAAACTGTGCCAATGGGAACCGCTGTCTGGGGGGGGCCCCCATTCCCCCCCCCCCCCTGATACCATTGACAAGGTGTGAAAATCGTAAGTGTCATAGATTCGTGTATTATGTGGAGGCCCCCCGGTAATGAAAATTTTGTTCGCCCCTCCTGATATTTTCACCATAGGGGAAAGGTTTCGAGCAATTTTTTTTTTGAAAAAAATTTTTAAATTGTTTCAATTGTTTAAAAAATGTGTTTTGGGGGGAAAAATCCCCCCCAAAAACTATTTTGTTTCTGATCGTTGCTCATCTTAGTAAAAACACAAAAATAGATATTAGATGGATTTAAAAAGCTAATTATTAAGTTTTCTGTTTTTTTTGGGCAAAAAATTAATTTGTTTTTTATAAATTGCCCCAAAATATTTTGTTTATTAATCCCCTTTCCCCTCTTGTTTGACAAAACTGGCCTGAAAAAAGGGGGATGTGTTAAAATGTGAATTCCCCCAAAGATTACCCAAAAAATTTTTGGAAAAATTTAATTGAAAAAAGTAAAAACCAAAGATTAAAACCAATCCCCCAAAATTACGTGCAGAAGAAAAATTAATTTTAAATTTAAATTTTTACTGTAAAAAACATAAGTTCTTTGTTAAAAATTTTTGATAAAAAAAAACTTTCAAAAAAATTTTATTGGATAAAGTTCCCCAATTTGTAGGGTTCCTAACTTTTGGGAATTTCAGCCCCATTGCCGGGGGGCCCCCCAAAAAAAAAAATGGCTGGGGGACCTAGACCGCTTTTTTTGCCCTCCCCTAAAATTTTGGGGGTTAAGATGAAAACCCCAAAAAGTAAAAAAGGGGTATAAGGAAACTAAGACAACCAGGGGGGGGCCCCTGCACAGGGGCCCCGGCGGGTTTTCCCTTTCGGAAAAATTAAAAACTTTCTATCTTATTAAACCTTTTTGCCAGCACCTTATTGTATCATCTCTCCCCCCAAACTGCATCCTTTCTTTACTGGTTTGAGTATTAGCTTTTTTTTTGTTCTTTGCATCTCCCACTTTTTTTTCCCCAAATTTTTGGTTTGGTAAACAAAAACATTTGGCCGGGAAAGCTATTTTTTAAATTTCTTTTTATTTGTGTTTTTACCACATTATCCGTTTTTTTTTTTTTGCTATCGGTTTGATTCTTTTTAAAATTTTTTTTTAAATTATGAAACCCCTGTGAAAAGGAACTCATTACCTTTGGTACTTTTTTTTGATCCAGTAAAAATTTCCCTTTTTGGGAAAATTATTTCCCCCCTACTCCCCCTTTTTTGACATCCCCCGTTATTTGGTTCGCAAAAATTTTCCTTTTTTTTTTTTTTCCCCCAAAAATTAATTTTGCTTTTTTTTTGATTTATTTTTTGTTTTGGGGTCTTATCTGCCCATTTTCCCTATATGTACCATTTTGGTTTTATTGCATTGTGTGGTCCCCATTCACACTGTGGCTTTTTAACAAACAAAATTTTGGTTAAAAAAAAAGTCCCAATCCGTGCAGATGTAATTAAAAATTTAAACCCCTTAGGGGCCCACGATATACCTTTTAAAGTGGTAGTTAAGGGTACTTAAACCAAACCCCCTTTAAAATTAAAACGGCACGGGGAAAATTTTTTTAAAGGCCCCCCAGGGGGGTTTTTCCCCCGGGGTTTGGCTGCCCGGGTAAAAAAACCCCAAGATCATGATTGGGGGGGGGTTTTTTCTACCAAACCCAGGGTTGCGCCCCCTTTTTAATATTTTAAAGGCCCCCAAACAAAAAAAAAATCCGGGGCCCCATTTTAATTTCATTCCTCTTGATGTGATTGCACATCAGGGGAGGAAAAGGGCCCCCGACCCCCCCACTGAACGGGCGGTGCCCTTGGGCCCTCCTGATCCCCGGGGGGTTTCCCCCCATTTCTTTTGGTCAGAAAAAGGCGCGGCATCCCCCAATTTTTTCCCCCCGCGGTTCCCCGCGGCCCCCCCCGGGAACGTAGGAAATTTTTCCTATTGGTTCATGTTGGTCACTGTGATAAACCCCTATCTTAAATGATAAAAATTTTTTCACCCCTTAGTTAGGGAAAAAAAAAAATAAAGAAAAAATTTTTTTTTTTATCTTCCCATTTTGGGTTAGGCTAAAAAAAGTTGGTTAAAATTTTAGGGTTAGGGTTTTGGGGGGGGGGTTTTAGTTTTGGGGGAAAGTAGTTGGGTAAAGTTTTTTGGGGAAAAATTGGGTAAAATGGGTTTTGTTATGAATGGTGAGATGTTTCTGAGCAGGGGGCTCCCTTGGTGGTTACAAATACGGGAAACCCCTTTTTTTGAGGAAAGGGGGTCTGGGATCACGGATTTTGATTTTAAGGGGGGGTTTTCCCCCCCTGGGTGGTTGCCAATGTTAATTATTCTTGTTTTTAAATTTTGGTTCCCGGGCTTTTTGGGAAAAATTTTGAGTCTTCCCCCCAAACTTTGCAAAAATAAGACATTTTTTTTCTTTTATTTTTGTGTTGCTTTTTGCATTTTTCCCCCCTTTGTGGGGGCAGCCCCCTCTCCTCCCCGGGGGGTTGTGCTCCTCTCGTTTATCTGGGCCATGTTGTTTGGGATTTGGGTTTTTCCTTTTTTCTGGGTGCCCGGGTTGTTTTGTCCCCACCAGAGAATGATTTAGGGGGGGGTTTTTTTGTGTGATCCCAGTGTTTTTGCATTCAGGGAAAAGTTGGTATTTTTTGGTTTTTTTTGGATTGCGTGATATCCTTTCCCCCACTTTTCTGTTAGGGCGTTTTGGGCCCCAGCGTTTGTCTTTATTTTTGTGTGTGTCCGTTTCTTTTGTCTAACCGCATTCATGTTTAGGGGCTTCCTATTTTCTTTGGGGATTGCTCCGGGGGATAGCTTTCTTTTCTGCCTTTAGTGTAGGTTACTTCAGGCTGTGAGAGGCATCAGGTCAACGTGGAAGTCCACGGTCCTCTAGTTGGTGGTTGTTGGTTACTGCAATCCAATAGGTTCCGGCCTCTTGGTGTATTCCCATTTTTGCTTATTTCCCAGCTACAAAACATAACGAGTTGGTAAAGTTTTGGGTTAGGGTTGGCTAAAGTGAGTTGGGCTAAAGTTTTGGGTTGGGTTTGGATTTAGGGTTGAAATTTTGATTGGGATTAGGTTTTGGAATAGTTAGGGGGTGTGTTGGGGTTAGGTTGTATTAAGGTTATGGTTAGGGTTGGTTTGAGTTGCGAGTGTTGGGGTAAGGGTTGGGGTGAATTGGGTTTTTCATGATTAGTATTCAGGGGTTTTCCAAATGCGAATGGCGCCTACCTTGATTCCAGCCTTTTTGCTTTCAAAATTCAAACTGTGCCCCCCTTCGAGCTCTGCCATGCGCCAAAACAGTGGTTTACCCCCATAGGGATCGTCGTACCAGGAAAATTTCAAAACAATTTGGGGGTTAGTTTTCCTGTTACCTTGTGGAATAAAAATTTGGGGCAAAAAAATTTTTGTGAAAAAAATTTTTATTTTTTTTTTTCACAGCTCTATGTTATAAACCTCTGTGAAGAGTTGGGTTTAAAAGTATCGCCCACACATTTAGATAAGTTCCTTAAGGGGTAAAAAGTTTTTAATTTTGCTGTCACTGTGTGTTTTTTTCATGTTTAGGCCATCAGGAGCCTCCAAATGCGTATGGTGTCCGATCTCAATTCCAGTCAATTCGATTAAAAAGTCAAACGGCATAACTAAGTAGTATTTAATTATTATGTAAATTTCTTTACTATTTATGGGAGTGCCGGCATTTTGTGATTTTGCTTTAATTAATAATGTGACTAAAGAGGTTTTTGGGTGCCCTTGGAACAAGTATTGCCATTTTGGATTTTTCATTACGCAAATTAACACTGTATAAATTGCCAAAGATTTTTTTTAAAATGTGATGCAGAAATTCTAAACAGATTTTAATTTAACAAATTAAAAAAAAAACTATTTTACATCTATTGATCTTTAGCTTCCAGGGAAACTCTCTGCTTCCTTTGAACACTTGGCAGTTGAAACAGGCTCAAGCAAAATTCTTATGGATAGAATTAGAGGAGCCAATTTGTCGGATTTTTGGCCCGAATTGTTTTGACAATTCGGCCATTTTCAACACTTTTCGGGCAGAATGTATGTTTATGATGGTTCCGAAAATTTCAGTTAATTTCTACAAATTGGACTCTAATGACGTTCGGCTTGTTGCGAAATACTGCAAAAACAATATTCATTCCGATGTATCGGAACAAATCCGAACAAAATTCGTCATCTCTGGTAGATTCGATATAAAGAAAAAAGACCTAAAAATTTTACTAGTGCTACTGTGGTACACAAAGGGGGCATGATGGATGGGAGTATATTTCTCCTAGCGTGGAATTGGTAAGATTTTTCCCGATCTCAAGGACCTGTGATGAGGTCAAGTAGTGATCGGTCACTGATGTGTACCTCACCTGGGGTGTGGCTAGGCCATAGAACAAGCAGCTGTTGTGTTGGTGGGTGTGGAGGAAGGAGTTTGGTGGAGTCGGCCTGGAGTTGTTTTTGTTCAGTGTGTGTCAGTGTGCACCGGGGAAAAAAGAGTACCAGACCACCGGAATGGCCCTGGCGGTCTCGCTGCTTGCAGCCGTTAGTTAAGCCCGTCCAAGAAAGGTGAGTCTGGGACAGTGGTTCCCCAAATGGGGTTTATTTTCTGCTTTGATTTTGCTTTGGACTTTTTGTTGAACCCGTTATTTAAAACCACTGAATTTGAACTAAAAGCCTGTGGTATGCTCATTACTGCGGCCCGGCCCTGCCTTTAGAGGGATCCCTACAATTGGGGGTTGAATGCGGGCAAGCAGTGAGGTCAGGCTGTTTTTTTCTTGCATGACGTAAATGTCCTGGGTGAGAAAGTGCGCAAAAACCCGGTGGTTAACTGTCCCGGATGGAGAGAAGTAAAAAAATGCTTGTGGAGGCCTGCGCGCAGCAGTGGTATGCGAGCAGCAGGTAACAGCGGGTATGGAGCGGAACGGAATCCAACAGCTATGTGCAGCATCACAGGCCGCAGACGCAGGGGCCCGGGACGTAGGATGTCCGAAAGTGGTACGCACAGGATTCCGAAATGGAAAAGTCGGTGGTCAGGTGTACCTGGAGTGTTTGAAGGGTAGCTGAGAGGGGAGAACCCCGGGACCAGTGGGCCGAGATGTGGCTCCGTTTTTTTGGCCCAAGGACCCGCGAAAGCTTGAGACCTCCCCCGGCAACGGGGACTACGAGATCGTCAAGGGGTGGTACTTGCCGTCTTGGGGTAAATGGGTTTGTCCGGGCTCGGGGTAACCAGGGAAGTTTTCCCCTTCCCAGCCAGTCGGTCCAGTATTTGACTTGATACAACCCGATGAAAGTGGCGCGCGGAAGTGTTGTCACCCCGGCTATGCTGGATGTATAGTGATGAAAGTTCTGGAGAAACTTTGCCCCAACCTTCAACATTGGTTGGACGCAGCCCCTATGATGGTCTCCAATTGGTAGACCTCATTGAAGATATGGGGTACCAAGGAGTACAGGAGGGGACCCAGAAGGTAATGAGTAATTCCCAAACCTTTTACCCGGTTCAGGAGCGAGATCGGAAGGCCGCCCGGACGGGCGGGGGACGAAAGGGGCCCATAATTGTTGGGGTCAAGAAAACAGGAATGTGAGAGCTGATTGCCCCCCCGACTGGCCCATGGACAAAACTATGGGTACTATCAGTTCACTATGCCGAAAACATTGTGCATGGGTAAACCCAGAGGGACCAATAGAATCTTTGTGTAAAGTGGAGGTGGAGGGTAACCCTGTGTGGCTCTACGGATCGGGAGTTCGTGACCCTAATACGAGCAGCCAGTCAAAATCAGGAGTTTATGATCGGAAGTTGGTTGTTTGTGTTTTCATGGGGATTAAAACTTATCCTACCTCCCGGTGATGATAAACACGCCGCGGGGAGGAGGTGCCAAGGGGGGGTGGTGGTGAATTTGATTTGATGTAATAAGGGGAGAGTTTTCCGTTATTTTCTGTGTTTGGCCTGTAATTACCCTCCCACGGAACAGTCATTTGGCACCAGTGGCAACCAGGTTGCTTCTCCAGAAATCGGGTGAACCGGTGGCCCAGGGAAGATGTGTGGTGGTAGGGTACCTTTGCTTGGTGGTGAGGAAAACCCCTTCCATGGAAGTGTTAGCTGGGGGATGGAAGATTTGCCACCGGGCCAGAATTTCAGACTTAATGGGCAGGTGCATTTTGGTACGGCGCAACTCCGGGACCCTACGTTGACTCGGTCCGGGAAATGTACTGGTTGTCAATGGGGAACCCCAACCCCCGGGGGCAGTACAGTTTTCCCCCGATTCGAGCGAAAACCAAGATTTGCTGTATCGGGTTGAAAAAAATACATGGGGAAATTTTCGAGCAATTGCTGGTACCCAGTCATATCGGAGTTGGTAATGGACTTAGCGCAGCGATGTATGGGGGACTTTGGGCCAAAAGAAAACCCTAGACAGAATTCACAGCGGTTTTATGCTAGGGGTCTATGAGAAGTTTAAACGGTATTGTAACTTTGTCCCGTGTGCGTTAACCAGCCGCGCCTTTTTCGGAGTCCCTTGGTGCCATTCAATTTAGAGGTCCGTTTGAGGAATAGCCATGGATTGGTGGGGCGGTTAATAAATCAGCAAGGGGTCACCAACAATCCTGTTGTTCAGATTCGCTCCCCGGTTCCTGAGGCTATTCCCCTGGACACACCGGGCCAAAATGATCGCAAAAGAACTCAGGGTATGTTCCTCGGGTGGGGAATCCCTCAAGAAATCTTAAAAAGATCAGGGACCCCTTTTTGTCAAAAAATCTGAAGGAACTTGCCCTTGTTAAAGTTAAACAGTTGCTCCATCGGTTTCTTCCACAAAAGCGGTTTGTAGAAAGGTTCAATAAACCTGAGAATATGTTGAATAAAGCGTTTAAAGATGGTAAGGACTGGGTTTTCTTGTTGCCATACCTGATGTTTGCGTGGGGAGGTGCCCAGGCATCTAGGGGTTCTCGCCTTGAACATTAATGGCAGACTCCCGGGCTTACTCGATATAGCTAAAGGCCTGGGAAACCAACCAACTTCACAAAAGTGTGTAAAAAACATGTGGCCAAATGCGAGAGAATGGAGCAGTCCTAATTGTCCGGAACAATGGAAGCAGCACAAAGGTCACAGAGGAGGTTATAAGGGGAGGGACGGGTAAGGTCCTTTAACCTGGGTATCGGGGTTTGGTACTTGTGCCTAAGTGGATAGTAAGTTCCTTGCAAGGTGGAGGGCCCTATGAGATTATAGGAAGGTGGGCCGTAAACTATAAAGTACACAAACCAGGGCGGAGAAAGCCGGAAAAGTATACCATGGATTGCTCAAAACCATGGAAAGACGAGACTTGTTGGTGAGGATTGTCCCGGCCTTGCATTTCCAGTAGGAGGTTCCTTGCCTCAGGAGAAGGCAAGAGAAGTCCTCTCGCCGTCAAAATAGCAGCACTTTGTCGCCCAGCAAGTTCAGGAAGTCCGAGAGTTTGTTAGCCGAAATACCGTGTTTTTTCGGAACTTCTTGGTGTACCTCCCTAATCCAAATGACATTGTCACGGAGCGCAGGCCAAACTCCGATTAAGCCCATACGGGTGCTGGGCCCGGTGACAAGTCTCTTGGAGAGGTCAAGAGATGCTGCAGTTTGGGGTCATTGAAGAGTCCCCGAGTGAGGGGCCAGCCCATTGTCCTAATACCAAAGCCGATGGGCCTAAGGTTTGTTGACTTCAGAAAACTGAATGAAAATTTCTAAGTTTGCGCTACCCGTGCCCTGGGTGTTGAGTTAATAGGCGGTTTTGGCAGGCCGGTTTTTCAGTCATTGCCTCACAAAAGGGTTTGGAGGTGCCCCTAACAAAAGCAGCGAGAGAGAAAACGGCTTTTGTAACACCGGGGATGTTCCGTTTTTAGTCGTACCCTTCGGGTTGCATGGCGTCCAGCGCATTCCAGGTTAGTGGACTTGTTCTTCGTCTCATCGCCGATAGCCGCGGCCTATCGGACGATATTGTGGTGTACAGTACAGACTGGGAAAGACTTAGCCAAGGTACAGGCAGTGAGTTCCTGAGAAAAGCAGGGTAACTGGCAACCCAAAGAAGTGTTTCCAAAGGGTTGGAGGAGTCGGTACCGGGGGTATGTGATTGGGAGAGGAGTTATCAAACCCCAAATAAACAAAGTGGGGGCAACCCAAAAAAAGGCCCCCGCCCTCACCACAAACAAGTGAAGGGTTTTTGGGTTAGTGGGATATACCGGCGGTTTATTCCCAATTTTGAGCCCTGTCGGGCTGTTAATGGACTGCTAAAAGGGAGGAAGTCAGTAATGGTGGAGGATGATCAGCTGAAGAAGGTTTGTAAAATAAAAGGGGCCTGTTGGTACCAGTTTGTCAGCCGCTTCAAAAGGAATTCATTTTTCCAGACTGTGCTCAGAGGTGGTCTGGGGCGTGTTGTCCGGGGTTAACGGGGAGGGCATCCTATTAGTTTTGGCCCCGAAAGCTTATCCAGCTGAAACAGATAAGCATTGTAGAGGAGAGTGCCCTGGCCATAAGTGGGCCTGGATCTTGCGCTAATCTGTAGGGGAGACGTTTCTGTTGGTAACTGTTTTTCCCTTGCTTGGAGAGGAAGCCAAAGAGAGAAGACTTTCACCAGGGGGTTTCTGTCTCTGCAAATTTCAAATTTTCAGTAGGAACAGGGGCAGGAAATTACAGGGGAGCGAGATGCACTGTCCAGAGTTCATGTATGTCATGTGTCCCACTCCTAAGGTTGAACAAAGGGGGAGGTATGGGTAACCAAAGGGGGTTCTGTGGATGGGGAATATTTCTCCTAGCGCGGAGTTTGGCAGATTTTCCCTGATCTCAAGGACTGTGTGAGGTCATTGTCCGTATAAAGGTAGCTGATGTGTACCTCACCTGGGGTGGGCTAGGCCTATAAAAAAGGAGCGTTGAGTTGGTGGGTGTGGAGGAAGGAGTTTGGTGGGTCGCCGGAAGCTTGTTTTTGTTACGGTTCATGTGCCCAGGAAGGAAAATACCGACCACCCAGAAGGCCCTGCGGTCCGCGTTTGCGCCGCTTAGTTAAGCCCACCCAAGCAAGGGTGAGTTGGGGACCAGTGGTTCCAAATGGAGGATTTTGTTCTGCTTTGATTTTGTTATCTGGATTTTTGTTGAACCGTTATTAAAACCCCTGAACTTTGAACTAAAAGCCTTGGGTATGCCTCTTACTGCGGCCCGGGCCCCTGCCTCCAGGGGTCCCTACAATCTTATAGTCAAAAAAGATTTAATGCTTTTTAACTTCCAACGCAGTAAGAAATTCAAATTAAGCTTGTAAGTGTGCCATGGTTGAGAGTGCCTAAACAGAAAGATTTAACCTATATAGCTCACAATATACTGTAAAACGTGGGTATATTGTAGTGAAGGTCTTTACTGAAAAAGAGTTAATCTATGGTAGGGGATAGAGTTGCTCCCACTGCATTAAATTTTGGATTTAGCTTGCGAAATTAAGGCTTTTTTAACCCCTTAATAAATCAGTGTAAAAACTAGACCCTAATCAGTTTGTGCAGGATTTAAAGATTTGGTTTGCTGCAATAATTTCAACCACGTTTTTGAAGGGTTACTTATAACCAGATTGACTCATGGAAAAAAAAAAAAGTTTTCATTCCATAATACCGCATAACGTTGGCTTAAACCCCTTCACTCCTTGATCATTTTGAATTTTTTTTCTTCCTTGTCAAATTTTTTCTTCTTCTTTCTTCTTCCAAGAGCCTAATTTTTTTATTTTATTATCAACTTAAGGTTTTGGTTTATTTTTTGTGAAGCAAGTTGTACTTTTGAATGCACCATTAATTTTAAAATGCAAGCACGAAAAGCGGGGAAAAAAATTCAAACGCGTAATTGCAAAAAAAATGTTGCAGTTTCATTTGTGTTTTGGGTTATTATTTGCCTGTTTCTCTCTGGCAAAAATGGCTGGCATTATGATTCCAGTCCAAATATGCATAGTTTATTTATTTTTTTTTTTTTTAAGTGGTGAAAAAAAATGTTGAAATCTGTAAAGATAAAAATGTCAAGACCCATAACGCTTTCTTTTTTGGGTATGAGGATTTATGGGGGTTATTGGTTGTTCCCTGAGATTATGTTTTTAGGAACCGTTTTAGATAGATACTATGTTTTGATGCCTCTTATTGCATTTTTTGCAATGTTGCAATTTACCAGTTGGATGACTTACTTTTATTTTGTAGTTTTGGGCGTTTCGAATGAAGAATACCAAATATATGTATTTTAATTTTTTTAATGGTTTTATTTTTAAGTGGCAAAAGGGAGGTGATTTGAATTTTTATTTTTTGTATTGTTTTTTCTTATTTTTTAAAAACTTTTTTTATACTTTTTACTAATTTAATAGTCACATTTTGGGGGTTGAAGCTGGATAGTCTAATTGTTATGCTAATATGCGTGCATTAGCCTGTATGTACGGGGAAAGTCTAATCTCCTATGAAATCAGTAAATGCTGTCTTTCAATGGTTTCATATTGACAGGCAAGGTCTTTCAGCAGTCCCGGGCTGTGTTGCCAACCCCAGGGCCCGTGTCATGTCATTGGATTGATGAAATCGTAATGATGGTCCTCTTCCCAACGCTGTTAAATCCCTTTGTAAGATTGCGGGGATTTAAACAGGTTAACAGCCACAGGCAGAGATCACTCCACTTGGGGCTGATAAAAGGCATATGATGGGATTAGTCAGCTTTCATATTCCCCGTAAATGGGGTTGTTACAAAATCCTTAACCCCTTCCCGACCTGTGACACAGCGTATGTGTCATGAAAGGAGCGGTTCATGGGGTTGGGTGGACCGGGGTCATAAAAGGTATCGACCCTCAGGATAAGCCTTTGTGCTTTACCACGGGGGGTTGGCTTAACCCCACGGGTAGAGTCTGATTGGCTGTTAAAAGTGAAAAGCCCAAGCAATCTGTAATATTTACCAATGAAATTTGGTGAAAAATATTCAATCCAGCCATGGCCGATGCTGCAATAGCATCGGCCCATGGTGGGACCAAAGATCCGACCCCCCCCACCCGGTTACGGGAGGTCGGCCGCCGCCCGAAGATGGCGGATCGGTCCCGCCCACTAAATGCTCCCCTCCTCCTTGCCTCCATCCCCCACTTTCGATTACCCCCCCTCCCTTCCGACTCACCCTCTCACCTCTCCCGGTCCTCCGGTCCCTGGTCATCCCGGCGTCCCCCGGGATGGTTTCTTGGGCGCGCCACTTGCAAATGGCGGGGCCCTGAGCGTGTGCCCTTCAAGTCCAGAAATTTATTTTTATCACTGTGATAAACTTCACAGTGATCAAAATAACAAAAAAAAGTAAATAAACGTCCATTTATCCCCCCCCTAGGTGGGACAAATAAAATAAAAAAAAAATTTTTAATTTTTTTTAACTTTTTATTAGGGTTGGGTTTGATTTTTGGTGTGTTCTATTGCGTCATGGCTCCGTTAGAGGACGCGTTAATCGGGTATAACACAGTGTATGCAGCCGCAACGTGCCTTCACCCCCTTTTTGGGAACATCGGCGTTTGCGTAAAGCGGATGCGTTCGGACTGCCGTCATTCGTGACGGAACCTCGGACGGACCTGCGCATCTGGGTGTCACCGCTGCGCGTGAATCATCGTTGATTTCTGCGCTAGCGGGTATGCATAACCGATGCGTAATGCTATACCTCTACCCGCCCGTCAACCTGGTGTTGAAGGGTTGTAAAAGCAATATGAACCCCAGCCTAAGGGTTAGGGTTAGAACTAGGGTTAGGGTTAAAATAGGGTTAGGGTTGCCTTAGGGTTGCGTGGGGTTAAATTAGGGTTAGGGTTAGAATTTCCACTGTTTGGCACACAGGGGCTCTCAAAACGTCATGGGCCGTAACAATTGAAGCAATTTTCCATTCAAAAATTCAACAGTGGTTTATGGCCAATATGAAGTTTCTGTGTAATCAGGAGAAATTGCCCAACAAATTCTGGAGCCTTTTATCTGTTGCCAGTGAAATGAAAAACTGGGCCTAAAATAAAATTTTTGTAAAAAAAAAAATTTCTTTTTTTTACGGTTCAATTTGTAAAAACCTGGTGGTCAAAGTGCTCATTAATAGGTGAGCGATATTGCTCGATATCTAAAAATTTGTATCGAAATTGTACGCGATAGCATAAATATGCGAATCCGATTTCGTACCGGAAGTCCATGTAAGTCTTGGGAACAATTCGCAAAAAAAAAACCTTTCTTTTTGTAAACACAAATATACACAATAGAATACATAATATATTTTATCATGTCATTTTGACTATATATATACATTATTTATGTTTATCACTTCTCATAGTAAATCGACTCTAATTCAATTGCCGGGAAAAAGAGTGATTACCCCTAGAAGCGCGGGTCGGTGCCGGACCCCGAAAACCTCTGGTCTGTGCGACTAACTTGGGCGCTCGAAACAGGTTCTTAGCTCGCTAATAAGCGAGTCCGTGTGCTGAATTGCACTGGTTTTGTGCTTGAGAATTGCAAAATCATCGGAATGTATTTGTTTTTCCGCTTTTCTGCGTCAGCGAGGCAGGTGAAGAAGAAGGGGTGCTCTTGGGGTTCATCAACCGGGCGTGAAAACGATGGCCGCCCATGTAAATGGTTGCAATGTAACATTGTGCCCCCCAGCTTGGGTTCGCCTCTTCCTCTCGTTTGAGGAGGTCCGCCTCCCTACAAAAGAGGGGGCCCCCCTCCAGATAGCAATGTGATTGGCAGAGATGGCTATGGCACGGAGCGGTGGGAAGGGTTGGAGCGTCAGGCTCCCCCCACGGAAGCGACCGATCCCCACGGAATCCCGTTGGGCACCGGCCTGTAACCTCCTCGCTGCAAGAAGCGGAGGATACCCTGAGAGGCCTGGCCCGGCACCGGGAGGAGGTCGCCAGGATGGAAGCCAGCTGGCGTGCCCTAAAAATAAAACTTGGAGCGGGCCCCCTCTTCCTGAAGTGTCTGTACCGGAGGTGGGCCCCGTTATTGTAGAGGAACCCTTGCAATGTGATCCGGTGCTTTTGTGAGTGGAGGCACCGTTCCTGAAAAAACCGCAGCACCGTCAGAGCACCCAGTCCGCGTCTGCCCCGGTCGCTGAGACAGAAGAAGCGACACCCGTCCTCATGGAGGAGGCCGCGCAGGCCCAGAGCACTCTGCCTGTACCGGATCCCCGACTGTATCTGATTTAGGCCGTTGCTTCCTCCGCAGGGGAGCGCCGCCGGCTGTGGGGCGACAGGAGAGCTGCCGCAAAAACCGGACACTTAAGCTGCTGGGAGTGGTGGGACATGGAGCAACTGGTGGAGGAGAATTATAACCGGGTCGGGGAAGGTGGAGAGTTGGGGAAGGAAGCAGAGCGACAAAGGGGCAGCGCGAATCCCAGAAACTTCCCCCAAGTCCTGGAGAAGGACCGGGCAGATAAGGACCGGTTGAGAAAGGATAAGGAACCCTAGAAGCCGCGGGAAGGGTCATCGGAGCTTTAAAATTGAAGGTGGTTGGGGCTTCTAAGGAGCCTGGACTTTTTTTGAAAGTCTTGTGCCGGGGGGATGGGGTCACCTCCCGAAGGCACCCGGGGAGGGGACCTGTTGCCAGGGATTGGTGATTTTCCCCGCACTGGGGTTACAATGGGTGGTAGCCCTAAATGTTACCAGGTGCGACCCCTACTCCCAGTGTGTCAGGAAACCTGTGAGACCCCGAAGCCTTCAGCCTCCCACATCCAGGCCTCTGCAAAAGTGCCCCCCCACGCGGAAATCTCCCAGCCTCCCTCAGTGGTCTCCTCAGCAGCCCCCAGCTATGGACATGATAAGTATAGCTGGCCCGTACCCGGCGCCTGTTAGGCCCCTGGGGTTCGTACAGTCCGTGACATAGGCTCCAGACCGGAGAGAGATGAAAGAGGTGGCCAACAGACCCAGATAGCGGGTCACGATTGATGTACAGGCCACACGACGTCATCGGTCCTGGTGGTCCTTGGTGTCTCGGATTTTGGCAAGCACCAGAAGAGTACCAGGTGGTACTGTAACACCCTGCCAAAGAGTCTAAAATAACCCGGACAGGGTCCCTGTATGTAAATAAAGTTAAATTGTTTATGTACCCGGACGGGTGAATGTTCCAAAAAATTTTTTTTAATTTATTAAAAAATTAAAAAAACACAGTTTTCATTTCTTTCATTACTGTCTCATCCTGCTGCGACGCCATCGTCTCCTGTAAAAAAAAAAAAAAAAAAAAAAAGTATACCACCTGACCGACGCAGTCCATAGTAACGGTGTCCCACGACGATCAGCTCTGCTACATCAGAATGACAGGCAGAGCCTGTCATCCCGGCGCAGCACAGCTGATTACCTGTTCCCCGGCGGGGGTACGTCATCGGACTGACTGCTTTACGGCCGGGATTACCTGCAGTCACTGCAGTTATCGCGGAAAAAAAAAAAAAAACTGCATGTGACCGCCCAGGGAGAAGTAATGGCGGCCATCAAGCAGTCCAGGACGTGGACCGCCGGAGATCTTCTGCCAGGTAAGTGCCGCTGACTCTGGACAGGACCCGACGACGGACACTCACAGTGACAGTGACAAATCCGATTCCGGTATTCGATAAGACGAAAATATCGAAACGAATTATCGAAAGGCCGATAGAGCAAATTTATCGGCGTAGCGATATTTGCATTATCGTATCGCTCACCTACTCATTAAGCATCTAGATAAGTTCCTTGGGGGGTTAGTTTCCAAAATGGGCCACTTGTGGGGGAGCTCCAATGTTTAGGACACAGGGACTCTCAAATGTGACATGGCAACCTCTTAAACATTCCAGCATATTTTCCATTCAAAAAGTCAAATGGCGCTCTTCAATTCTGAGCCTGCTGTGCACCCAAACAGTGGTTTATGACACATTATGAGGTATTTATGTATCAGGAGAAATTGCCCAACAAATTTTAGTATCCATTTATCCTGTTGCCCATGCAAAAATGAAAAAATTTATGCTAAAATAAAATTTTTGGTGGAAAAATTAAAATGTCCATTTTTTCCTTCCCGTTGCTTTAGTTCCTGTGAAGCATCAGATATGGTTAATAATCTTATTGAATGTGTTTTGAGTAGCTTGAGGGGTGGCAGTTTTTATATTGGTGTCACTTTTGGGTATTTTCTACCATATAGACCCCTCAAAGTGACTTCAAATGTGAGGTGGTCCCTAAAAAAATGGTTTTGTAAATTTTGCTGTAAAAATGAGAAATAGCTGGTCAAATTTTAACCCTTTATAACTTCCTAACAAAAAAAAACTTTATTTCCAAAATTGTGCTGATGCAAGTAGACATGTAGGAAATGTTATTTATTAACTATTTTGTGTCACATAACTTCTGGTTTAACAGAAAAAATTCAAAATTTGAAAATTGGAAATTTTCAAAATTTTCCCCAAATTTCCATTTTTTTCACAAATAAATGCAAAAATTATCGACTAAATTTACCACTAACATGAAGCCAATTGTCCATGAAAAAACATTCTCAGAATCGCTAGGATCTGTTGAAGCGTCTGAGTTATTAACTAATAAAGGGACACTTGTCAGAATTGCAAGAAATGACAAGGTCATGAGGAGGTTAAAGTCGAGGAGCGGCATTTGACGTACCAGTATATGTTGGTGAGGGTTTAAATATTAAAGCAACAACAAAACCAATGGCACATTTTCTTTTTTCCTTTTTCTCCCCATAGTGAATTAAAAGGTTAGGTAGTAATTCATATTTAAACCCCAAAATGATGCCTCTGACTCTGCTTTTGGAATGCTATCATGAAAAACAAAAATGCTTTATTCAAAAGGCCCATTATTGGTGAGTCCTGAAGGGGTTAATATATATTTTATTTTGTTGTCTTACAAATAATGCTTTTTCTGTTTTTCCTTATCAATCTTAATTCTCCCACATTCTGTGTATCCACATACAACAAAATTTTAAATGAATGAGTACAGTAGATGTCTGTTACGATACTATCTCAATGAATTCCTTGGAAAATATCATATTTTTTTTCTATCTCTTGATCAAAGATTTCCACCCTTTTCCTCCTTGTTTCTATAATTCCATAATTTTCCTTCTTGGAGTTGCAGTTTGAATTTTGATGTTTTATTTTATTATTATTATTTTTTTATTATTTTATTATTATTATTTATCCATCATTTTTGCATTTATTTCCTGCATGATTTTAATTTGGTCAAATGTAGATTTCTTTGGGCAATAGGAAGGAAAAGTTTTAACAAACATTACTCTGCTAAGAAAAGTTATGAGTTATTATCTGCTATTTTATAGTATTTAGCAACGCAAATCAAAGTGTTTAAAATGTTATTATTGTCTACTTCACCATGAGTTGAATGATAATGTATTATGAAACAGTATTATGCCAACTCAATAGATTCTGCTACCTTTAAAACATGTGAAAAATCAATCGCACTGTCTGCTCGAAAAATCTACAAATGCTTGAGGTGTGTCTGGCAAGAGAAATCTAAAAATGCACAGCACATTACAGTTAATCAAGAACAGATACTGCCTTTAGTATATCCCACCTGAGATGTCAAAGTCAGTTAAGAGGCAAATCTGGGTAAAGAGCGAAATTGTTGATCTTGTACCAATGTGTCTTGTAGCCTGCCAGAAACTTATTACCAGGTTATTGAGGCAGCAAATCAGCCGATGAGATGTTCTTTTACCTGAGGAATACAGAGGTAGAGGGACAATTAGGTAATAAGGACTTTGTTCATGTATGGTAATAGTATAACTTAATGTATTTTCAAGGTGTTATTTCAGCCGAAATAACCAAGGTTAGGTAAAAATGATCTGTAAGCCAATCTTTACTAAGTCAAAACCACACACACACTTGAACCAAAGAGTGAACTAAAAAATTGCACTAGTTTTGAATAAATACTGTAGTATATAAACTAGATTCTCAAATATTATAATTGCATCTCAAGAAGGAAAAGCTCTCGAATTCTGAAAATCACAGAACAGATTAACATGATAATGATATACAAATGCTGAAAAACTGAAACAATTTATTTAAAACATCTCAATTTATTCAGTATTAAGTATGAGCGTCACCACAGAAATACATGCAGACCTTGACATGCTATTATTAAGCTTATTTACTGCTGTCTGAGGAATGTTTAGCCACAATGAATGTGCATGGATATTGTCATGGTCTGCTGCTTGCATCTCCCTTTGTAATTGTCGATCAATAACAATCCAGATGTGTCTATGGGAGACAAGTCCTAAGTTGTTGCAGGTTATTGCAGATATATAGACCAAGAATACTCTTAGTAGCACAGGCATCATATGGCCTAGCATTGTCTGCTGAAAAACAACTCCTGTAACACTTTCACGTTCCCTCATGAAAGCTGCTTTATGGCATTTCCCATGTGATCACCAGACCAATCTCTATATCTGTGTTCAAAACAAAAATGGGATGATCCCTGAACAGAATATAACTCCATTTGAAAGCCTACATTTCTGTCTTGCTCTGCATCATGAAAGTCTTTGGATCAGACAAGGAGGTCAGTGGAACATTTAAAGCAGGACTTCCGGATCTAGCTATGTCATTCAAATGACTTTTGACATTTGTGTAGACACCGTTTGACACCATAGTCTTAGTATGTGATGCCTAATTTCACTTGCAGTACAGAATGGATCACAGAGCAGTTGAAAACTCACCATTCTTTGAATCGACAAGACCAAATGAGCATTCCATTTAAGAGGCCTTCACAAGGCATTGTTACTTGAGTCCCACATCAGGGATTATGATGTGGAGTGGTATAATGTACGGTAGCTGAAACCCTTTAGTCTTTATTCCAGGTACATTGCCATGTTGGCGGCAGACTGATAATGGTTATGGAACAGTGATACAGCATTTCTCCAAAGTGTCCAGGATGTACTTTTTCAAATAGAACAAAGCCAGACCACTGTTTTTCATGCGACTGTGAACAGTCTGCATGACCAAAAACATCTAATATAGCCTGCAGCTTCCCTGAGTTGTCTACAATCAAATACATCTGGCAGGTCATTAATCAGCAATTGCAAAGGGAGCTGCCAGCAACAAAATCTTGATGATTTCCATGTCAAAGTGCATTTAGCATGGCAGAACATTGCTCAGGTAACCATTAAAGAGTTTTTCCACTACTTTATCATTGCTGACTTATTTTTAGGATAACTCAGCAATGTCTTATCGTCGGGGTCCAAAGCTAGGCACCTGCAGCCAATTAGCTGTTTTCAATGTTATTGGAAGCCGCCGTCAGCCAGAAATGCTCAATTGCAGAGCTGCTCTGTCTTCTGATAGTGGCTGCCACTGGATACTCCACATCTGCCACTATTGATTTGAATAATGCAGTGTGCAACCCCTGTAATACTCATTGATAGCATTCCATGTAAAGCTTGACAGATCATTTGAAATTCAAATTCATCGCCTTTACAAAATTTGTCACCAAAATTATATTTGATTTGAGTATATTTGCCTTGGATTGCAATGTTGAAAAACCTCTAATTTATCAAGAAATAAGATCTTTTTAGAAGTGTATTGAACCTATTTTGAACTTTTAATTCAAAAACAACCTTATTAATGCCAAGTGACCACAATCTATCAAGCTTCATCTGGTTTGACTAACCCATAATTCAGATCCTGCCAAGGGGGTTTTGCAGCCAGTGATGAGTAAGGCAGCGGTCTGGGGGGAGTTATCCATCCTAGCCTATTCCAGTGTTGTGCCTGTCCAGCCCAACTTGCAAGATGAGCAAAATTTAACTTTTAACAGGGAGCGCTTTTCTGTGTTTTATTTTCTAAATATTGGCAAGAGTTTTATTCCTGTATCAGTAAATAAAGTTTATTTTTTGTTTACCGAAAAGTTAAAATACTCTTGAAATACACTTATGCAATGTAATTTCCGTATTCTTCACAGTTTTGAAAAGCTGTTTCCTGTCATTTAACAGGTCCTTTGTTGTTTACTTTTGTTTGATGCAGAAAAAAACAGATGTATCTAGCAATGTGATGGATATACCACTCTTGGTTTGTTTCAAGACAAAACTCCAAGGGCATATCCTCACAAGGTGAAATGTCTTGTAAAAATAAGCTGCTTATAGATCATCTACACACAGTGTATATATAGATAGATAGAAATGATAATCTTAAATATGCTCTATATACTGTGGTGTAATGACCCCTGATGCTGCTAGGGGGCACTGTGTATGGCCTCGGGATATGCATGGAGGCATGTGATGGATGGACGGTATGTATCGCAGAGGTGGGTGGCCCTGTGATGGAAGCCTGGATATGTTTTGGTTCAGCAGATCTCTGCGAGTTGTGCTATACATTGGGAAGCTTCCAGGTGACTTGGAGAGCTGGGCGGGTCCAGTCACCTACAAACCCACCCAAGGGGTATGTGTCTAAATACCTAGGATAAAAGCCAGTATGTAATGGTGTGTGTCTGAAGGACTTGTGGTGAGGTCATGACCATGTGACCTAACCATTTGATTCTGACCTCACCTGTGGGTGGAGTTACACCTATGTAATGGAGTGTGCTTGGCACCTGTGAGAGAGTGTGTGGGAGTCTACCAGTGTGGACAGACTTCCATGTGTCCAGGCGGGATATTACAGAGAGGTCTCTGTGTAGGAATGGAGAAGCCTTCCTGTATCTGTGGTTTGTAGAGATCTTAAGAAGCTTTACTAAAGACTTGTACTATATGTTGCTTTGAGGTTTATGATGTAATAAACCTGATGAACTTTGGATAAGAAAAGTGCGTCCTGATTTACCTCTGAAGCAGCCGAGTGAGTTGAAACCTTACAATTGGTGGATGGAATGCTGGCAGCGGCCCAAGGAGCACATTTTTCCAGGACTGGAATCAGGAATCAGAGGAGGTATGACGGGGGTCAGTGAGAGATTGTTTTTGTCCTTGTGGGATGCCTCTATGAAGAGGAGGTGTCCGGAAACCGAGTAAATCAACAGGTAACAGACAGGAGTCTGTGTTGTACTGACGGGTCAGTGAGGAAAACTGTTTTTTCCTTTGTGGGTTGCCTCTGAGAAAGGAGGTGCCCGGGGAAAATCTCTCTCTGGCGAGGTGTAACAGACAGGAGTCTGTGTTGTACTGACGGGTCAGTGAAAGACTGTTTTTTGTCCTTGTGGGATGCCTCTAAGAGAGGAGGTGTCCGGAAATCTCTGTGGCCAAGAGTGTGACAGACAGGAGTCTGTGTTGTGCTGACGGGTCAGTGAGAAACTGTTTTTTTTTGGTGTTTTTTTTTTCTTGGAACACGTGTAAGGTGTGTGTGTGGCTCGTCAGAGTCCACGAAGGGGACAAGCGGCTGGCTGTGACCGTGGGGTCACAAAGGGGACAAGCGGCTGGCTGTGACTCGTGGGGGTCATGAAGGGGACAGCGGCAGGCTGTGGACCAGCGGGTTCACAAGTCGGCGGTTGCAGGGACTTGCAGCAGTGGCAAGGACAGCAAGAGGTTCTGCAGCAGCAAGAGCTGCAGTGTCAGCGCGGCTTGTGCGCGGCAGCCGGAGGTTGCTGGGGGGTGGTGGCAGTACCAGCAGGAGCAGGTGTGGGTAAAAGGACAGTGTGAACGAGGCACACAAACTCTTAAAGGGCCAGTAACGCCCTAAGTGAAAGTCACTGTCTAAGGGTACTTTTGTGGACTGGGGCCTGTAAGAGCCGTGATGTGTACCCCAGTGTTGGGTGGTGTCCCTTAGAGGGAAGGAGTCCAAAAAGGGGGGCGGCAACCCAAAATTGGGATGGTGGCCCAAAAGGGGCGGGGGTCTAAAAGGGGGTGGTAGCCCAAATCAAACCAGTTGCCCAAAAGGGGGCGGTAAACCCAAATTGGGATGGTGGCCCGGAAGGGGGCGGAGTACCAAAAGGGGGCGGCAAATCAAAAGGGGATGGTGCCCCAAAAAGGGGTGGCACAGTTTCCTCAGTGGACTTATCTGAGGAACAGCGGTGTGGATGTTATATATATTCGCATGTGGCATAGATTCCCGTTTGATAACAGCCCACAAGTGTGTACTGTAATGTTACATAGGGAAGGAGTCTCTGGACAGTGGACTCAAAGAGTCAGGTGACTCTGAAAGGAGCTCCGCTAGTTCTCGGGTCTGACGAGGAAAAAGGTCCAGGTGTGCTGCATCCACGGGCTCACTGTGGATATTTGGTAGGGGGCAGGTGATGCTTGAGATGTCCACAAGTGTCGAGGATCAAGATGGCGATAACCGAACATCTTGTACCCTATGAGAGGATACGGGACTTTGTATTTTTTGAAAATGCATGGGAGGTTGATGAAATGTGGGGTTGCTCAGAGGAGAGGCGGAATGACCCTAAGGGAGCCCCATCACAGCAGGCGGCTGCAGTGGTTCCTTGTCGTGTGAAGTGTGAAAAGGAGGTAACCTAATAGCGATAGTCCCGAGCTCCAGGTGACCAGAAGAAAAGTGTGGGTCAGCCAACCGGGGACTTGGAGGTAACGAGACGTGTGACGTGGGGAAACGGTTTAGCTCCAGAACAGGGGTCTGACACTGTCTAGGTGGGGACGTGCTGTTCCAGGATGACAGGGGGAGTGGGAGTGACTCCTATACAGACTGTGACTCGACAGCAAGGGAAAGTAAGAGCGGAACTCTGGAGAGGCAGAGTGTGCAGGGGCAAGGTGCCCATCGAAAATTTAAGTAAAGAAGTGATGGTGCGCCTATGCTGGCTAAAGAGAGCGGACCAGGAGATAGGGTGTTTAAAGAAACAGTGAAAGAGGCAGTTGAGCAAGAAAGGGTCCTGGACGAATAATTGAGCACAGAATGGAGGGCTGGAGAAGGAAGTCTCTAAGCTCAGGGAGGCCCGTGAAGCACCAGAGGGTTCTCCGGAGGGGGGTGAGTGTCGCTGTTTGGCAGAGGAGCGGATTAAAGTTCTCCGTTGCTCAAGATAAGGAGGAGATGGGGTCCAGCTCCAGAAATCTTGGGGAGAAGAAATTCAGCAGGGGAAGTGCCAGCAGTGGCCAACAAAGGAATTGAGGTCTTGGAAAACCGTACTAACGCTAGGACGAGGAGGGACACAGTCTGTCCAAGAAGGTTTCGGGTCCGTTTTCAAGTGGTAATAGAGATACCCGAAGACAGGGAGAAGGGGCCTTGGGAGGTGCATGAGGCCTTTAGAAAGCAGTAGAAGCATGCAGTGTGAACTGGGTGCCGATTTGAAACGTTAGTCTATGTCGCTAGGGAAGTCAGATGAAGCGGGTGGCTATCCGAGGGAATGCACCTCATCGTCTCCGCACGGAAAAGGTGATCTGTTGAGAAATAAAGAAGCCGCTCGATTGGAGAAGCAAGAAGACCAAAATCGTTGGCTTGTGGAAGACATCATAAGTGCCCAGAGGTTGGGAGAAGGTCATCGGAAGATGGGAAAGGATGCAGGAGATGGTGAATAAGTCCGGGTGGACGAGAGTCAGGATTCCGGTGATGACGAAGTCCAGGTAGTGGCTAAGATGGGAGGTTCGTTCCTCATTTCGGGTCAGGGAGACTTGGAAATTCGGATGCTCCTGGAGTATTGTGTGTCGTAACCAAGAGAAGAGAGCTGCACGATTGAGAGGGCCAGGTCAACAGAAACCTGCAGGAAAAAGAAAGAAAGATGGCTCCACCTTAAACCTGGGTATGAGAGGAGTGAGGTTGAGTAGTGATGCCTCAGTTGCCGTGAGAGTGACCTAAGTAGGAGAACCTATGTGGAAAAAATGAAAGGACCAGACCGACAGGACGTAGGGGTGCAAGAGATTGCGAGCCGTACTGACCCTGGGGATGTGGGTGGTCTGACAGTGGGGCGTCGCAAAGATGTGCAGAGTCGGAGGACAGAACCTACAAAAGAGTCAGTTGCAGGCCAGCTTAGAGAGATGGGTGATGGCAGGAGACCGGAAGGATTCTGGTCGGGTAACAAGTGTTCAACCCACAAGTTTGAACGAGGGGGGAGGATGTGTGTAAGACCCCGATGCAGTTGGGGGCACTGGTTGGCCCTCGGGATATGCATGGAGGATGTGTGGAGGACGGTTTGTATCGCAGAGGTGGGTGGCCCTGTGTGGGAAGACTGGATTTTTTTGGTTCAGAGATTTGTGAGTTGGCTATACATTGGGGGTTCCAGGTGATTGGGAGGGGCGGGGGTCCAGTCACCTAAAAAACCACCCAAGGGGTATGTGTCTAAAACCTAGGATAAAGCCAGTATGTAATGGTGTGTGTTGAAGGAACCTGGGTGAGGTCATGACATGTGACCAAACCCCATGTGATTCCTGACCCCCTGTGGGGGTCACCATGTAATGGGTGTGCTTGGCACCTGTGAGGAGGTGGGGAGTTGCCAGTTGGCGATTCCATTGGCCGGCGGGACATTACAGAGGGTCTTGTGTTGGAATGGAGAGCCTTCTGTATCTGTGTTTGTGAGACTTAAGAAGCTTTATAAAGCTTGTATAAGTTGCTTTGGGTTTTGATGTAATAAACCTGAGAATTTGGATAAGAAAAATGCGTCCGATTTACCTCTGAAGCGCGAGTGAGTTTGAAACCTTAAATAATACAGCATATATTTTAATATATATTTATATTATTTAATATATATATTACTGTCAAAAAAATAAGGGAAAATTCAAGAAACTTCCTAATTGAATGAAGAATTTTCCATTGAATCTTTGTTTTGTTCAAAGTTGAATGTGCGACAACAAAATTACACAAAATCTCAAGGAAATCAAATTTATTAAAAAGGAGGTGGATTTGGAGTCACAAAAAATTAAGGGAATGTAATGTCCTTAAAACAAGTCAAAATGATGCCCATTCTGGTGGCCTCCACGTGCCTGTAAGCCCGCCGGGCTGTCTGATGAGGCGGAGAAAGGGGTCCTGAGGGATCTCCTCCCAGACTTGGAATAAAGCATCCGCCAACTCCTAGACGTCTGTGTTCAATGTGAAGTTGGTGGAGGAGGAGACAGTTTTCCACATGTGCTCAATTGGATTCAGGGCTGGGAATGGGCGGGCCAGCCATTGCTTCAATGCCTTCATCTTGCAGGAACTGCTGACCATCCAGACTGGGTCTGGCTTTTTTCCGATTAGGAGGGGAAACCCCGGGCCAACTGTACCAGCATAGGTCTCAAAGGGGTTGAGGATCCATCTCGGTACCTAAAATGGCGAAGGCTACTCTAAGAGCACTTGAGAGCTGTGCGGCCCAAAGAAATGCCCCCCTCCCATTACTGACCCCGCCAAACCGGTTGCTGAAGGATGTTGGTCAGTGATCACTTTTCCACGGGTTCAAGACTCTGTCACGTCTGTCACAGTGATCTGTGTGACCTGCTTTCATCTGTGAAAGGCCAGGGAGCCAGTGGCGAATTTGCCAATCCTGGTGTTCTGTGGCAAAGCCAAGCATCCTGCATGGTGTTAGGCTGTGGCAAACCCCACTGTGGATCGGTCATCAGACCATCCTCATGGATCTGTTTCAATCGTTTGTGCAGACACATGCCATTTGGGGGCCTGCTGGAGGTCATTTTGAGGGGCTCTGGCTGGGCTCCTCGTGTTCCCTCCTTGCATAAAGGTGGAGGTGTTTTCCTGTGTGGGTTATTGCCTTTTCTGCCCCCTCCAAGTTTCTAGGTATGGCCTGTCTTTGGTAGTGCCTCCGGCCTCTGGTCACTACGTGAAGACACAGAATTTCTTGCCCAGCTGGCATTGATGTTGCCATCCTGGTTGAGCTGCACTACCTGAGCCATTGGGGGGTTGTGAGTCCGTCTCTGCTACCACGGTGTGTAAAGCCCAACCAAAATTTCCAAAAGTGCCAAAACTCAAACAGAATTTTCGGTCGAGTGTAGTCCCCACCTGCAGAACATCCTTTATTGAGTGGTCTTTTTGCCAATTTTTCCTTGTTGTCTTTCCATTTGCACACAGCAGTGAAATTGATTGCCAATCAGGTTCTCCTAAGTGGACCTTTTTTTACAGATTTTGAATTTTGGAGTTTAATCTGTTGTTTAGGGTTCCCTTTTTTTTTTGAGCGTGTATTAACTCAGATGCATCGCCAGAGAATCATTGTCCAAAAAAGGTTTAGAATTTTTAAGTGGGTGCAGTTTTGCCGAATTTTGAAATTTGCCCAAGTCATTTGTTTAAATTTATTCAATGCAAATCAAATGAAATTATTATGCTTGAGAGCTCTTCCAGTCCTGAGCATTTAAATATATATATAAAAGAAAAGTTTTATTTATTTCTTCCGTTAGTTGACCTCTTTGGTCCGTCCCAGTGCAGGACATATTTGGGCTTTTATTTCCCACGTTTTCGCATCTTGGACTTCAAATTTTTGCCCTTTATTAAGTTGAGCATCATGAAATCTTGGTCTTGTAGCAAGGAGAGCAAGATTTTGGACACTAAAAGATAATAAGATGAACCACTGAGACTGCACGGTTAACCAGACCAATTAAAATAATTGGACCAGAGCAAGGCGTGGGAATAGGTAATGGTTTGAGTAAGACTTTTTTTAAAACTTTTTCAACCCCTTTTGCCTTCTGAGTCTACAAAATGGGGGTGTACATTTTTTTCCATCAAGGAAAATTTATTTGAAGGCAAACTTGAATGGTTGTCTTCAAACAATGTGCACATCGTACAGACTAAATGTTTGGCAACCTTCTATTTAAAGATTTTTCTGTTTTTCTGACTATAAAAATTGTAAATTCACATGAAAGGCATCAAAATATGAATTAAACATGGGAATTTTTATTAACAAAAAAGGT
>JARQOD010000001.1:66017805-66055061 GCA_033576555.1 Oophaga sylvatica | reverse complement strand
GGACGCGTTTTGAGGCCATCCACAAATTCCTGCATTATAATGATAATGCACAGTGTCCCCCACAAAATGACCCCAACTTTGACCGTCTGTTCAAAGTTCGGCCGGTCATCGAACACTTCAGCAAAAAGTTTGCTGAAGTGTACGTGCCCCAAAGGGACATCTGCGTGGATGAGTCCTTGGTTCATTTTAAGGGACGGCTCAGATTCCGCCAGTACCTGCCCAGCAAGAGGGCAAGGTACGGAATTAAACTCTACAAGCTGTGCGAGAGTACCTCAGGGTACACGCACAGCTTTAGAGTTTACGAAGGAAAGGACACCAGGATTGAACCCCCTGAGTGTCCCCCCGTCCTGGGAGTGAGTGGGAAAATTGTGTGGGATTTGGTGCACCCACTGCTGGATAAAGGTTATCACCTTTACACCGATAACTTTTATTCCAGCGTCCCACTCTACAAATCCCTCTCTGCGCGAGGTACCGCAGCTTGCGGTACCGTCCGCAAAAATCAGAGAGGCCTCCCGAAGACGCTACTTGGGCAGATGCTCAGAAAGGGTGAGAGCAGAGCCCAATGTAGCGACCACCTGTTGGTGGTCAAGTACGAGGACAAGAGGGATATCCTTCTCTTGACCACCATACATGGTGATGGCAGCGCCCTCAGCACTGTACGGGGTACCTCTACACAGGTCCGCAAACTGGACTGTGTACTGGGGTACAATAAATACATGGGGGGTGTTGATCTCTCTGATCAACTCCTCCAACCGTACAGTGCTTTGAGAAAGGCCAAGGTGTGGTACAAGAAGCTGTCCGTGCACATCGTCCAAATGGCAATGCTCAACGCTTTCCTGCTGTCACGATGTGCACGCAACAGCGATACGACGTACCTTCAGTTCCAGGAGGTAGTGGTTAAGGCCCTGATGTTTGGCGCTCAGGAAACAGCGGGCCCCAGTACTTCTGGAACTGAAGGTGCTCGTATCATACCAGGTCAGCATTTCCCGGGGGTGGTCCCGCCAACTGGAAGCAAAGGTAAGCCGCAAAAAAGGTGCCGAGTGTTACAAAAGGGGAATACGCAAGGACACCACTTACCAATGCGACACCTGCCCCGAAAAACCTGGCCTGTGTATGAAGGATTGTTTCAAATTGTACCACACCTCAATGCACTACTAATTTACTTTACAGGAAAGATTAGTTCCAGAAGGGGGGCACATTTAGAAAAGTTCCTTGGGAGTCTACTTTCCAAAATTATGTCACTTGTGGGTTTTTTTTTTACTGTTTAGGCACATCAGGAGCTCTGCAAACGGAACATGACGCCCGCAGACCATTCCATCAGTCTGCATTCCAAAACGTCACGACTTCCCTTCTGAGCCCCGACTTGTGCCCAAACAGTTTTTTCCCACATATGGGGCACCAGTGTACTCAGGACAAATTGGACAACAATTTTTGGTGTCCAATTTCTCCTCTTACCCTTGGGAAAATAAAAAATTGGGGACTAAAACATCATTTTTGTGAGGATAAAAGTAGGATTTTTTATTTTTACACCTGGGCATTATAAACTTTAGTGAAACACTTGGGGGTTCAAAATGCTCACCACACACCTAGGTAAGTTCCTTAGGGGTCTAGTTTCGAAAATGTGGTCACTTGTGGGGGTTTCCACTGTTTAGGCACATGAGGCGCTCTGCTAACGGAACATGACGCCAGCAGACCATTCCATCAAAGTCTGCATTCCAAAACGTCACTGCTTCCCTTCTGCGCCCTGCCATGCGCCCAAACAGTGGTTCCCCCCAACATATGGGGTATCAGTGTACTCAGGACAAATTGGACAACAACTTTTGTGGTCCAATTTCTCCTGTTACCCTTGGGAAAATAAAAAATTGGGGACTAAAACATCATATTTGTGGAAATTTTTTTTTTTTTTTTATTCACGCCAGGGCATTATAAACTTTAGTGAAACACTTGGGGGTTCAAAATGCTCACCACACACCTAGATAAGTTCATTAGGGGTCTAGTTTCCAAAATGGGGTCACTTGTGGGGTTTCCACTGTTTAGGCACATGAGGGGCTCTGCTAACGGAACATGACGCCCGCAGACCATTCCATCAAAGTCTGCATTCCAAAACGTCACTGCTTCCCTTCTGCGCCCTGCCATGCGCCCAAACAGTGGTTCCCCCCAACATATGGGGTATCAGCGTACTCAGGACAAATTGGACAACAACTTTTGTGGTCCAAGTTCTCCTGTTACCCTTGGGAAAATAAAAAATTGGGGACTAAAACATCATATTTGTGGAAATTTTTTTTTTTTTTTTATTCACGCCAGGGCATTATAAACTTTAGTGAAACACTTGGGGGTTCAAAGTGCTCACCACACACCTAGATAAGTTCCTTAGGGGGTCTAGTTTCCAAAATGGGGTCACATGTGGGGGTTTCCACTGTTTAGGCACATCAGGGGCTCTGCTAACGGAACATGACGCCCGCAGACCATTCCATCAAAGTCTGCATTCCAAAACGTCACTGCTTCCCTTCCGAGCCCTGCCGTGTGCCCAAACAGTGTATCCCCCCAACATATGGGGTATCAGCGTACTCAGGACAAATTGGTCAACCACTTTTGGGGTCCAATTTCTCCTCTTACCCTTGGGAAAATAAAAAATTGGGGACTAAAACATCACTTTTGTGGAAAAAAAAAATATATATTTTTTTTTTCACGCCAGGGCATTATAAACGTTAGTGTAACACTTGGGGGTTCAAAGTGCTCACCACACACCTAGATAAGTTCCTTAGGGGGTCTAGTTTCCAAAATGGGGTCACATGTGGGGGGTTTCCACTGTTTAGGCACATCAGGGGCCCTCCAAACGCGACATGGCGTCCGTTCGCAATTCCAGCCAATTTTGGTTTGGAAAAGTCAAACGGCGCTCCTTCCCTTTCAAGCCCTGCCGTGCGTCCAAACAGTGGTTCCCCCCCCACATATGGGGTATCAGCGTACTCAGGACATGTTGGACAACAACTTTTGTGGTCCAATTTCTCCTCTTACCCTGGGGAAAATAAAAAATTGGGGACTAAAACATCATGCTTGTGGAAAAAATATGATTTTTTTTCTTCACGGCTCTACATTACAAACTTGCGTGAAGCACTTGAGGGTTCAAAGTGCTCACCACACATCTAGATAAGTTCCATAGGGGGTCTAGTTTCCAAAATGGGGTCACATGTGGGGGGTTTCCACTGTTTAGGCACATCAGGGGCCCTCCAAACGCGACATGGCGTCCGTTCGCAATTCCAGCCAATTTTGGTTTGGAAAAGTCAAACGGCGCTCCTTCCCTTTCAAGCCCTGCCGTGCGCCCAAACAGTGGTTCCCCCCCACATATGGGGTATCAGCGTACTCAGGACATGTTGGACAACAACTTTGTGGTCTAATTTCTCCTCTTACCCTTGAGAAAATAAAAATTTGGGGACTAAAACATCATGTTTGTGGAAAAAATATGATTTTTTTTCTTCACGGCTCTACATTACAAACTTGCGTGAAGCACTTGAGGGTTAAAAGTGCTCACCATACATCTAGATAAGTTCCTTAGGGGGTCTAGTTTCCAAAATGGGGTCACATGTGGGGGGTTTCCACTGTTTAGGCACATCAGGGGCCCTCCAAACGCGACATGGCGTCCGTTCGCAATTCCAGCCAATTTTGGTTTGGAAAAGTCAAACGGCGCTCCTTCCCTTTCAAGCCATGCCGTGCGCCCAAACAGTGGTTCCCCCCCACATATGGGGTATCAGCGTACTCAGAATATGTTGGACAACAACTTTTGTGGTCCAATTTCTCATCTTACCCTTGAGAAAATAAAAATTTGGGGACTAAAACATCATGTTTGTGGAAAAAATATGATTTTTTTTCTTCACGGCTCTACATTACAAACTTGCGTGAAGCACTTGAGGGTTAAAAGTGCTCACCACACATCTAGATAAGTTCCTTAGGGGTCTAGTTTCCAAAATGGGGTCACATGTGGGGGGTTTCCACTGTTTAGGCACATCAGGGGCCCTCCAAACGCGACATGGCGTCCGTTCGCAATTCCAGCCAATTTTGGTTTGGAAAAGTCAAACGTGCCTCCTTCCCTTTCGAGCCCTGCTGTGCGCCCAAACAGTGGTTCCCCCCCACATATGGGGTATCAGCGTACTCAGAACATGTTGGACAACAACTTTTGTGGTCCAATTTCTCCTCTTACCCTTGGAAAATAAAAATTTGGGGACTAAAACATCATGTTTGTGGAAAAAATATGATTTTTTTTCTTCACGGCTCTACATTACAAACTTGCGTGAAGCACTTGAGGGTTCAAAGTGCTCACCACACATCTAGATAAGTTCCTTAGGGGGTCTAGTTTCCAAAATGGGGTCACATGTGGGGGGTTTCCACTGTTTAGGCACATCAGGGGCCCTCCAAACGCGACATGGCGTCCGTTCGCAATTCCAGCCAATTTTGGTTTGGAAAAGTCAAACGGCGCTCCTTCCCTTTCAAGCCTGCCGTGCGCCCAAACAGTGGTTCCCCCCCACATATGGGGTATCAGCGTACTCAGAATATGTTGGACAACAACTTTTGTGGTCCAATTTCTCATCTTACCCTTGAGAAAATAAAAATTTGGGGACTAAAACATCATGTTTGTGGAAAAAATATGATTTTTTTTCTTCACGGCTCTACATTACAAACTTGCGTGAAGCACTTGAGGGTTCAAAAGTGCTCACCACACATCTAATAAGTTCCTTAGGGGGTCTAGTTTCCAAAATGGGGTCACATGTGGGGGGTTTCCACTGTTTAGGCACATCAGGGGCCCTCCAAACGCGACATGGCGTCCGTTCGCAATTCCAGCCAATTTTGGTTTGGAAAAGTCAAACGGTGCTCCTTCCCTTTCGAGCCCTGCGTGCGCCCAAACAGTGGTTCCCCCCCACATATGGGGTATCAGCGTACTCAGGACATGTTGGACAACAACTTTTGTGGTCCAATTTCTCCTCTTACCCTTGGGAAAATAAAAATTTGGGGACTAAAACATCATGTTTGTGGAAAAAATATGATTTTTTTTCTTCACGGCTCTACATTACAAACTTGCGTGAAGCACTTGAGGGTTCAAAGTGCTCACCACACATCTAGATAAGTTCCTTAGGGGTCTAGTTTCCAAAATGGGGTCACATGTGGGGGGTTTCCACTGTTTAGGCACATCAGGGGCCCTCCAAACGCGACATGTCGTCCGTTCGCAATTCCAGCCAATTTTGGTTTGGAAAAGTCAAACGGCGCTCCTTCCCTTTCAAGCCCTGCCGTGCGCCCAACAGTGGTTCCCCCCACATATGGGGTATCAGCGTACTCAGGACATGTTGGACAACATCTTTTGTGGTCCAATTTCTTCTCTTACCCTTGGGAAAATAAAAATTTGGGGACTAAAACATCATGTTTGTGGAAAAAATATGATTTTTTTTCTTCACGGCTCTACATTACAAACTTGCGTAAAGCACTTGAGGGTTCAAAGTGCTCACCACACATCTAGATAAGTTCCTTAGGGGGTCTAGTTTCCAAAATGGGTCACATGTGGGGGGTTTCCACTGTTTAGGCACATCAGGGGCCCTCCAAAACGCGACATGGCGTCCGTTCGCAATTCCAGCCAATTTTGGTTTGGAAAAGTCAAACGGCGCTCCTTCCCTTTCAAGCCCTGCCGTGCGCCCAAACAGTGGTTCCCCCCCACATATGGGGTATCAGCGTACTCAGGATAAGTTGGACAACAACTTTTGTGGTTCAATTTCTCCTCTTACCCTTGGGAAAATAAAAATTTGGGGACTAAAACATCATGCTTGTGGAAAAAATATGATTTTTTTTCTTCACGGCTCTACATTACAAACTTGCGTGAAGCACTTGAGGGTTCAAACTACTCACCACACATCTAGATAAGTTCCTTAGGGGGTCTAGTTTCCAAAATGGGGTCACGTGTGGGGGGTTTCCACTGTTTAGGCACATCGGGGCCTCTCCAAACGCGACATGGCGTCCGTTCTCAATTCCAGCCAATTTTGGTTTGGAAAAGTCAAACTGCGCTCCTTCCATTCCGAGCTCTGCCGTGTGCCCAAACAGTGGTTTTCCCTCACATATGGGGTATCGGCGTACTCAGGAGAAATTGCACAACAACTTTATCAGTCCTTTTTCTCCTTTTTCCCTTGTGAAAATAAAAAAAATGTTTGTAAAAGATCATTTTTGTGACTAAAAAGTAAAATGTTAATTTTTTCCTTCCATGTTGCTTCAGCTCCTGTGAAGCACCTGAAGGGTTAATAAACTTCTTGAATGTGGTTTTGAGTACCTTGAGGGGTGTAGTTTTTAGAATGGTGTCACTTTTGGGTATTTTCTGCTATATAGACCCCTCAAAGTGACTTCAAATATGAGGTGGTCCCGAAAAAAAATGGCTTTGTAAATTTTGTTGTAAAAATGAGAAATCGCTGGTCAACTTTTAACCCTTATAATTTCCTAACAAAAAAAAAATTTTGTTTCCAAAATTGTGCTGATGTAAAGTAGACATGTGGGAAATGTTATTTCTTAACTATTTTGTGTGACATATTTCTCTGTTTTAAGGGAATAAAAATTCAAAGTTTGAAAATTGCAAAATTTTCAAAATTTTTGCCATATTTGCATTTTTTTCATAAATAAATGCAAGTTATATGGAAGAAATTTTACCACTATCATGAAGTACAATATGTCACGAGAAAACAGTCTCAGAATCGCGAAGATCCGTTGAAGCGTTCCAGAGTTATAACCTCATAAAGAGACAGTGGTCAGAATTGTAAAAATTGGCCCGGTCATTAACGTGCAAACCACCCTTGGGGTGAAGGGGTTAAAATCTAAGTCCTCAGGAAACGCAGCGCAGCAGGTTCAAATTGTCATCTCTCTCCTGCGCGGCGATCCTCATGATTGGTCTTTTTCCCTGACACCTGGGGATCCTGTTTTGAGTGATGTTGATGCATTTTTTCAGGCTTTGGGGTTATTGTACGATGAGCCTAATGTCACTGATCAAGCTGAAAAAGCCTTGTTGGCAGTAAATCAGGGGCTTGATGACGCTGAGTTATACTGTCAGAGATTCCGTAGGTGGGCAGTCCTGACCAAGTGGAATGACGACGCTTTGGCGGCCCTTTTTCGGAAGGGGCTGTCAGATAATGTAAAGGATGTTATGGTGGGATTCCCTGTCCCCCCTCTGGTTCTCAATTTGGATTCTATGTCCATTAGCGATTCAAATTGACAGACGTTTGTCTGTGAGGCGGGAGAAGTTAATGCTTGTGAATAGTGTTGCCTTGTGAAACCTGCTTCTGAATCCATGCAGTATGATAGGTTATAATGAGGGTTGAACCTGATCATCAAGAGTGCTGCAAATTTTTGGTTCTGTATAATCTGCATGATATTATCGTACTGGGTTTCCCTTGGTTACAGTCTCATAATCCTGTTTTGGATTGGAAATCTGTGTCTGTAACCAGTTGGGGCTGCCAATTTGTTAATACCAACACTCCTGTTTTTTCTGCCTCCCCCCAGGCTCAGGATGTTCCTGACTTTTTGATTGATTTTTCTGATGTGTTTAGCGAAAGTAAATCTGCATCCTTGCCTCCCCATAGGAGCTATGACTGCGCTATTGAATTAGTGCCTGGTAGTAAATTCCCTAAAGGTCGCCTTTTTAACTTGTCTGTACCTGAACATGACGCTATTCGGTCTTATATCAAGGAGTCATTGGAGAAAGGTCATATCAGACCATCCTCTTCACCCTTAGGTGCCGGTTTTTTCTTTGTGGCCAAAAAGGATGGTTCATTAAGGCCGTGTATTGATTATCGTCTTTTGAACAATATTACTGTGAAATATCAATACCCGTTACCCTTGATTTCTCACCTGTTTTCCAGGGTGAAAAACACTACTTGGTTTACCATGCTTGACCTCAGGGGGGCATATAACCTTATTCGCATTAAGCACGGGGATGAATGGAAGACGGCATTCAATACCCCGGAGGGGCATTTTGAGTACCTTGTGATGCCCTTTGGGCTCACTAATGCTCCTTCTGTCTTCCAGTCCTTCATGAATGACATTTTCAGGGATTTTGTGGATAAATTTCTGATTGTTTATTTGGATGATATCTTGATTTTTTCCAATGACTGGAACTCTCATGTGAAACATGTTCGAACTGTATTCCAGATTTTGAGAGAGAATGCTCTGTATGTGAAGGGATCAAAGTGTCTTTTTGGCGTACAGAGGATCTCATTTCTGGGATTCATTTTGTCCCCATCTGTTATTGAAATGGACACGGTCAAGGTTCAGGCCATCTGTGATTGGTTCCAACCTACATCATTAAAGGCTCTTCAAAGATTTTTGGGTTTTGCCAATTTTTATCTTAAATTTATTGGTGATTTCTCGGTTATTGTTAAACCATTAATTGATTTGACCAAAAAGGGTTCTGATGTGGTGAATTGGCCTCCTGAGGCAGTCTCTGCATTTCAGGAACTTAAGCAGAGATTCACTTCTGCTCCTGTTCTACGGCAGCCTGATATTTCTCTGCCATTTCAGGTGGAGGTTGATGCCTCTGAAATTGGGGCAGGTGCCGTTTTGTCCCAAAAAGATCCAGAGACCTCTAAAAGTAACCCTTGTGCCTTTTTCTCTCGAAAATTTTCTCCTACTGAACGTAATTATGACGTGGGTAATCGGGAGTTATTGGCCATGAAGTGGGCTTTTGAAGAGTGGAGACATTGGCTGGAGGGAGCCAAACATCAGGTGGTGGTCCTTACGGACCATAAGAATCTGGTCTATCTGGAATCTGCCAAGCGACTCAATCCTAGACAGGCCAGGTGGGCCTTGTTTTTCACACGTTTTAATTTTGTGGTTTCCTTTCTTCCTGGCACTAAGAATGTTAAGGCGGATGCTCTCTCGAGGAGTTTCCTTGCGGACTCTCCTGAGTTATCTGATCCTTCTGGTATTTTGAAAGAGGGTGTAGTTCTTTCCGCCATCTCACCCAATTTGAGACTTGCTCTGGAGGGGTGTCAGGAGGATAGGCCCGAGCGCTGCCCTGTTGGAAAATTGTTTGTCCCGACCAGTGGAAAAAGAGTGTGATGTCTGAGATTCATTGTTCCGCGTTGGCTGGGCATCCCGGAATTTTTGGTACCAGAGACTTGGTTAGTCGGTCCTTTTGGTGGCCTACCTTGTCTCGTGATGTCAGGGAATTTGTGCAGTCCTGCGGGACTTGCTCTCGCTCCAAGCCTTGCTCTCGCTCTGGTGGTTTGTTGATGCCATTGCCTGTGCCCAAGAGACCATGGACCCATATCTCTATGGATTTCATTTCCGACCTTAATGTTTCTCAGAGAATGACCGCCATCTGGGTGATTTGTGATAGGTTTTCCAAGATGATACATCTTGTGCCATTGCCTAAGTTGCCTTCCTCCTCTGAATTGGTGCCTTTGTTCCTTCAGCACGTGGTTCGTTTACACTGCATTCCTGAGAACATTGTGTCTGACAGAGGAGTCCAGTTTGTTTCCAGATTTTGGAGGACCTTTTGTTCTAAACTTGGTGTTCAATTGTCTTTCTCCTCGGCGTTTCATCCTCAGACCAATGGTCAAACTGAGAGAACAAACCAGACATTGTAGACTTATCTAAGATGCTTTGTGTCTGCTGATCAGGATGACTGGGTTTCTTTTTTGCCTTTGGCTGAGTTTGCTCTTAATAATAGGGCTAGCTCTGCCACTTTGATGTCTCCATTTTTCTGTAATTCTGGGTTTCACCCTCGATTTTCTTCGGGACAGACGGAGGCTTCTGTCTGTCCGGGTGTTGACTCTGTTGTGGAGCGTATGCAACAGATTTGGGACCAGGTAGTGGAGAGGTTGTCCCTCTCTCAAGAGAGGGCCCAGCGGTTTGCTAACCGGCATAGGACTGATGGTCCTCGGTTTAAAGTAGGGGACTTGGTCTGGTTGTCCTCAAAAAATATTCCTATGAGAGTAGCATCTCCTAAATTTAAGCCTAGGTTCATTGGACCATATAAGATCATGGAGATTCTTAATCCTGTTTCTTTTCGTTTGCTTCTTCCAGGGACATTTAAGATCCATAACGTGTTCCACAAGTCCTTGTTGAAGAGATTTGTTGAGCCAGTGGTTCCTGCTGCTGTGCCTCCTGACCCTGTTTTGGTTGAGGGCAATCTGGAATATGTGGTTGAGAAAATATTAGATTCTCGTTTTTCTAGACGGAAACTCCAGTATTTGGTTAAGTGGAGAGTTTATGGTCAGGAAGACAATTCTTGGGTGTTTGCTTCGGACATCCATGCTAGGAGACTCATCCGTGTGTATCATAGAACTCATCCTGACCGACCTGGTTGCTCAAATGAGGGTTCGGTGACCCCTCCTCAAGGGGGGGGTACTGTTGTGAATGGCTTGAGATGAGTTCTGAGCAGAGGCTCCCTCTGGTGGTTACAAGCGGTACTGGTCTGTTCAGTGAAGATTGTGAGGACTGGGAATCAGGTGTTACTGACTGGTCTTATATAAGGGAGTCACCTTCCCATCAGGGTTGCCGGTGAGCAATTGTTCTGGTCTGAATCCTTGATTCCAGTTTCCCTTGTAGCCTGCTGTGTCGTGTCTGCATCTCCTTCTAACAGATAAGACATTTTCTTCTTTTTGTTTCTGTGCTTGATTTTTGCATTTTGTCCTGCACTTCTGTGGGGGCCTTCTGGGTCCCCTCAGGGGGCTTTTGCCCTCTCAGTTTAGTTCAGCCACTGATGTTTGTACTTTTGCTTTTTCCAGTTTTTTCAGTGGCTGCTGTTTTGATTTTGTTACACCAGAGAGCTAATTTAGGTGGTAGAGGTCGTGTGATCTCAGGTGTTTTTGAAATTAGTAGAGTTGATGCTTTCAGGGTTTTTTTGGGATTGCAGTAAGTACCCTTCCTATCCTTTTCTATTTAGTTAGTTTGGGCCCCAACGTTTGCTCATACTATTTTCTGTCTGTGTCAGTATTTCGTCTTGTCTAACCGCCATTACATGTTTGGGGGCTTGCTATTATCTTTGGGGTTCTGCTCCGGGGCAGATAGCTTTCCTATTTCTATCTTTAGGTGTAGTTAGTTTCTCAGGCTGTGACGAGGCGTCTAGGACCAACGTAGGAACGCTCCACGGCTGCCTCTAGTTGTGGTGGTTAGTCAGGGTACTGCAATCTCATAGATTCCAACTGCTCTGGTGTATTGCCTTTTTGCCTGCACTCCTCAGCTACCGAATCATAACATTTCTCCATGTCAGCCACCTCCATTATCTGTCGATGGTATATTCCATGCAGTGGCTTGTCTTGCTATGGCGCTTCATGTTCCTGTTCTTCCTTCCTTGGATGCTTATCAAGCCTTGATCGCCCTCCTTTCTGTTGGTATACAATCTTTGGGTGCAAGACTTAGGGTGGAGACCTCCATGCATTGTGATGAGCTTTCGTGTCTACACATCTGCAGTTTCTATGTATGCCATCCAGGTATCTGATAACTGGCAGGGCATATGTATTGATGGCATGGATTTTATTCTTCCCATTGAGTTTGCTCTTCAGGACATGTCTTACCCTTTGATGGTATTTCAATGCTGTTGCTTTCCTTGCCTCCTCATAATGGTTACTGTATCCCTGTGAGATGCCGAGGTACTTGTAGCATGTCTGTACATCTGCTATGTGTCCTGCTGATAATTCCACTCCATCTGTCTTGACTACCTTGCCTCTCTTTATTACCAGCTGTCCTCACTACTCCAGTCTGAAGGACTTCCCGATGTCTTCCCATTTGATCCTTTACAGATGGATCAGTGAATTGATATCTAGTTATTTTTTCGCATACAGCTTGATGTCATCCATGTAGAGGAGGTGGCTGATGGTGCTTCCACTCTTGAACTTTTATCCATAGCCAGACTCTGTAATTATCTGACTGAGGAGGTTCAAGCCTATGCAGAACAGCAATGGGGACAGTGCATCACCTTGGTATATGCCGCATTTGATGGTCACCTGTGCTAGATGTCTTGAGTTGACTTCCAGTGTTGTTCTCCATAGCCCCATTGAGTTTCTGAGGAAGGTTCTTAATTTACTGTTGACATTGTAGAAAGCCAAGCATTCACAGATGTTGCACAGATGTGTGGCATTGAGTCCTAGGCTTTCATGTAGTCAATCAAGGCTGTGCTGACATTGTTCTGTCTGGATATTCAGTCTTGAGCGACTGCTATATCTACTAGGAGCTTGTGATTAGAGCCTCTGGTGTTGGTCCCAATGCCTTTCTGAGCTGGATTTAAGTACTGGTTCATATGGTTATGTAGCTTGGTGGCTATGATGCCTGACAGGTGTTTCCATGTGGTTGTAAGGCAGGTTACTAGGCGGTAGTTGGATGGAACTGTCCTTTGTGAGAATCCTTCATGATCAGCACTGTCCTTCTTTGTGTTAGCCAGGGTGGGTGGTGGCCTGCTTCTAGTACTTGGTTCATCTGCTTTGTCATGCATTCATGTACCACTGTGAATTTTCTTTAGGTGTGGATCATGTCTAACCCAGGTGCTGTCCAGCTCTTCATGTTCTTGACCCGCTGTTGGATGTCTGCTTCTGTAATGGTGTCTGGTTCTTGCTCTTAATGGTTGCTGTGTTTCATTCTCAGATCTTGCAGCCACATTGCACTGGTGTTGTGTGTTTTTTCCTTCTCCCATATATTACTTCAGTATTGTTCAGTCTCTGCTATTGGTGGAGTTGCAGCCTTTGTGCTGTTACTCTGTAGTTGGTAATATACCTTGGATGGTTCTCTGGAGAACAGGGCATCTTCTTGGCCTCAACTTCTCTAGTGCATCTCCCTACTCTTGCAGCAAGTGCTGTGAGCCTTTGTTCAGCAGTCTCTAGGGCTTCAGTTGGCAGTGTTAGGCCTTTATACTTGTCCAGCCTGGTCCTATTCTTGATCTTTACACCTTTCTGTATTCCTGTTAGTTGGCTGACTTCCCTCATGTCTCCTTGATCTTTGTCTCCAGTCTTCTTTTCCAAGGGGGGCACGTACTTCTATAGTTCTTGCTGGTTGTGTAGACAAGGGTTTCCATGATTACTGAGGCAGTAGCATAGATCAATTCATTAGTTTGAGTTATGGTGGTGGTAGGTATTGATGCAAGTGCTCTCCTATCATTGATGTTTCTTTGCTGGAGCTTGGCAGTCGATCCCTGGTATTGATGGTATTAAGTTTATCTAAGATCTTCTGTTTCTGATCAGTTGCAGTGCTCTCTAATTGCAGGATTGGGTCAGAATCTTCATAAAGTGCGGTAGTTCTAACATTGCAAATGCAGGTGCAGGGATCTCAGAAAAAAGTGGGACATGGCAGGCAATAACTGTTTCACGCTTCACTAGCGCTTCTACAGGTCTGCACTTTATGGTATTGTCCAGGATGTTAAGAAAATAAAAATGGACTGATTTACCTGCAAACTAGGTGAGTGCTGACATTTCTTCCACTCCTTGAAAGTATGACACTTTGAGCTACGCAAGACAATTTTTTTAACCCCTTCACCACCAGGGATTTTTCTGTTTTTGCATTTTCATTTTTTGCTTCCCATCTTCCCAGAGCCATAACTTTTTTATTTTTCCATCATAATATAGTAATGTGAGGGCTTGTTTTTTGTGGGACAAATTGTACATTTGAACCACACCATTGATTTTACCATATAAACTACTGGAAAATGGGAAAAAAATTCCAAGTGCGGTGAAATTGTAAAACAGTGGAATTCCACAATTGATTTTTGAGGGTTTTTGTTACCAGGTTCACTAAATACAGACATGCAATTATAATTCTCCAGGTCATTATGAGTTTGTGGATACCAAACCAAACATGAATAGGTTCTTTTTTATTTATGTGGTAAAAAAAAATTTAAATTTGTAAAAAAAGGCACCATTTTCCAAGACCCATAGTGTCTCCATTTTTAAGGAGAAAGGCTTATTTTTTGTGCTCAAAGCTGACATTTTTATTGATACTATTTTGGGATACATACAATGCTTTGATTGCCTATTGTTGCATTTTATTGCAATGTTGTGGACGCCAAAAAAACTTAATTCTTGAGTTTTGATTTTTCTCTCATTACGCTGCTTACCAATAGGATTAATTCTTTTTATATTTTGATAGATTGGGTGTTTCAGAACATGGTGATACCAGATATGTGTATTTTTTATTTTTTTATTGTTTTATTTTGAATGAGGCAAAAGAGGGGTGACTTGAACTTTTATTTTTTTTATTTTTTATATTTTTAAAATACTTTTTTTTACTTTTTACAAGTTTTAGTAGTCTCCTTAGTAGACTTGAAGTTGTGATCATCTGATCTTTTGTGCTATGTGTAGCATAAAATGCTTATCTGCTATGAGTGCTGGCCACGAGGCTGCACTCACAGCAGTTCAGCAATGACAACCCCAGGGGTCTCCCGCAGACTCTGGGTGGCCATGCTAGCCTATCAGCACCCCGCTGTCATGTGATGGGGCACTGATGGACGGTGCTAATGACACGCATCCGGTTTACGCCATTTAAATGCCGCTGTCAGAGATTGACAGCGGCATTTAGCATGTTAACATGTGCAGGTGGATCGCGATTCCACCCACAGCTGTCAGGGGCATATGACAGCTGATATATTCAGCTGTCATGTGTTAGAAAAGGTGCAGGCTCAGAGCCGCAGCATGCACCAAAGAGGGGGAGGCGAACTATGACGTACTTATATGTCATAGGTCATAAAGGGGTTAAACATAAATCTCTAAAATCACTACAATTTTTTACTTAAACGCAACTATTTACCTACCAAAATGTGCGCATTACTAAAAACAATGTGTTTTGCCTGCTTTGTTGCTCTCAAACAGTCTAATATTAGGAGCCATTGGATAGGCGCTGGATTCTCCTGCTGCACAGGGTAGATCCAAAGCCTTACCTGCCTCCCATTCGGACTCTCCACTTCAGGTCCTGCTCAGCCTCGGCAGGTACTGCTCAGCATAGACGTCAGTCTTGCGTCTAGCTCTGGCTTGTGCTGTGTGTTTGGTTACTGCTGGCTTTCCTGCCAAGTCCTTAGTAGCCAATGATATTCGGGGACAGTCCAGCGCTCTGGAGTCTAAGTCTGGAGATCGCCGTACTGAGCATGTCCATGATCTGGCGTCTTCTAATCGGACATCAGCTGCTCTGGTGATCTGGCAGTGCCAGATTGGCCCACGGACAAGGTTCTGTCTGACTGGACATGAACCTAAGGTATAAAAGGTTCTCAGAGGCGCTCTAGCCGGTGTGCTAGTATCATTTGTGGTTGTGTGTCAGTGGATACGCTTCCACTCTGTTTGCACGTGTGCCGCTCTTATAACCGCGACTGTATGTCTAGGCAGGCAGTGTAGGGTGGAACATCTGTCTCCGGTCGTGTGTGCGGTTAGCACAGCTGAGTTACAGAGCAAGCACAACCGCTAGCCTAGACTTCCTTGGGGGAGCAACAGGGACCCCACCTTGTGTCATATTTGCTTTATCCCTGTGACATTTAACAGGGTACAGCACTAAGTGCGATTTTGTTCAGTTCCCCTCAGTGAAGTAACAGAGCTAGGTAGTCTGTGTATTGTTCACACACTGTGTGAAGTTTAACATTGTGTTCTAGCAATCGTTCGTTGTCTTGGTTCCGTCATTGCTCTCTAGCAGCAGTTTTACACCTCTGCACTGTAGACCCTGGGTTACGATTACACTTTATAACTTATTTTAATTTAGTGCAATTCGCCAACCCTAGCACCATCTGCATGTGCTTTGATATTTGATTCTACTAGATTTTCTTGTCCCATCCTATTTTGTTAAGGCATGTGTCTATGTTTTTTTCACCCTTCATTAAAAGGTCTGTTTTATTTGTGCTGTTTTTATTGTATAGCATACTGTCTGCTGTTGCTGCAGGTTTGCATTCTTGGTTTTCTCAAGTTGTATTTCAGTTTTGTTAAAGGAAGAGGCTCATTAAAATAAAAATAAATAAAATAAAGTTTATGGTTTTACAACTATTTGACTATTTGACTAGTCACATTTCTCATTTGTTAGTGACACAATACTTCAGACTGTGTCTGCAAATTATTTTCCTTAAACAAATATAGCACAAAAAGAGGATTTAGAGATCCTCCAAAAATTAAAAAAATACTGGCAAAAGGCAGAGATGCTTACCTGCCCAGGACTCCAAACAAATGCACTATCAGGATGCAGTGGACCCATGTAGCTAAGATGGCGGCAACACAGGTGCAGATATACCGATTAGGCAACCACTCACAACCTACCAGTCCCAATGGAGGGGGCGACTGTTTGGTATATTACTGCACAAAAATGACTTGTATGTGGCGCTGTTCACACAATGGAAATGCACAGCATCCAGGTTAACCGCCTATTAGTGATGCCCTTCTATTAGATCAGGTGGGCTGCTCAGTGCTATCCAAATGCATCCCATGTGAACAGACACCATAGTTTACAAGACCAAATGGGCCCAACTGCACCCTGAAAAATAAAGTGCAAAAAACATATTAAAAAAATATGTGATGTATTAGTTATTATTTTGGCTAAAATACGCAAGTTTATAACCCATGTCAAGGGTCTCAACGCTTACACGTCCTAATAGCAACAGTCCACCACCTAAGTATTATGTGGTCTATAGCAGCATTATGAGGTAATTGTCATACCTCCTGGCATTAGTTTTCATGTGATCTATTTTGGCTAGAAACAATTTGTGTGCCTTAATTCAAAATTTGCAAACATATTAGCACAGTAAATCAAGACATTTTGATCTGCAGGACTGTTCTGCCACACTTGTTTAAATTGTCAGATTGGAGACACATATACACCACATTGATATTACTGGTACGCTGCTGATAAATTACCCTTTTGGTTCATCATGTGAATCTCGTCAGTGCTTAGAATTTCTCATTGATATCATATTTTTCAGGGGGGTGTTAAGTTTGCAAAAGGATACCTTTAGGACAATTCATTCCAGCAGTGGAGGGAATCTTTTTCTGCCAACTACCATTCAGATATGTATAGCATATTTCATGGAGCAGACACAATTATCAACTTAAAAATTAGCCTGCTATATTTGGTTAAACATTTCAGTAACTCAGTCATTCACAAATCAGTATTTTTTATCTGTATTTTAGCAGTATTTTGCATGTCAAAACAAGGAGTGGAACTTAAAAGAAAAACTTTAATTGAAGCATTGACATATGTTCTGTGTTTTTGGTGTTTAAGGGGTAAGGTATCTCTTTGTGGAGAGTGACATACCAGATCTGGCTTGTCAAGGTAAGGAGGCTTATTCGCCGTGCAATGCTCCTCTGGGAAATTTAATATGCAAATTGCCTCTTCAGAAAGAAAGAGGACTTGAACTCTATAGCGCCATCTGTTGGAAGTAACGATCCTACAAGTCACAATCAACCCTTTAACGAGTCTTGTAATATGACTTAGAATAAAAGCCAAATCAGATTCTCAATTTGCAGACACGGTGTTTCTGGCTATTGGCCCTCATCAGTGCAAAGTATGAGAACTGATTTGGCTAGGTGAGAGGCTCTGGAATCGTGTCTAAGGGGTAAGGTTTCTCCTTGTGGAGAGTGTACTAGCTCTAGCATGCCAAGGTAAGGAGGCTTATTCGCCGTGCAATGCTCCTCTGGGAAATTTAATAGGCAAATTGCCTCTTCAGAAAGAAAGAGGACTTGAACTCTATAGCACTACCTGTTGGAAGTAGTGATCCTACAAGTCACAATCAACCCTTTAACGAGTCTTGTAATATGACTTAGGATAAAAGCCAAATCAGATTCTCAATTTGCAGACATGGTGTTTCAGGCTATTGGCCCTCGTCAATGCAAAGTATGAGAACTGATTTGGTTCTGTGTTTTGGAAACACTCCTGGTTTTGGCATACAAATACTGAAGAAATACTTCCCAAAAATACTGATATGCAAATGATGTCCTTGTGTAAGGAACTATTGATGATGTGTTAGGGGTCGAGTTCCCGCTTCTGCACAAGAGGAATCTCGAACCATGCCGGCTGCGGTCTCCCATTCGTCTCCGGCTGCTGTGGATTCTGCTCGGCTTAGACATCAGTCCCAGCATGTCGCCCAGTATAACAGTGTGCAGAGGACTGCTGCTGCATCTCCAGGCTCTGGTGTTGTGGCCAGTACTGGTTAGCGGCGAGCAGACGTCTTTAGGACAAAGTCCTTGTTTTCCCCTTCTGAGCATGCCCAGGGTGAGATCTCTCATTGGGGATCAGGGGTCACATGCTCAGGTACTGCAGCAGCTCCTATTGGTCCGCCAGGAAGGTCCTGTGACTATTGGTGTTCTGGAACAGTTTCATTGGTCCTTGTTTCTGGCATGTCCTGTAGCTGTTGCTATAAAAGGGTGGCATGGCTGGGCCGCTATGCACTAGTGTCAACCATTATATGCTTAGCGCCAGTGTGGTTATGCGTGTGTGTGGTTAGGGCACGGCTGAAATAAGCCCCTAGAATACCGACTTAATCGGTGAGGAGTTTGGTATGCTAGCTGGTCAGGGTCGGTGTGCTAGATGCCCTAGATTACCGGCATAACCGGTGAGGAGTTTGATTGCCGTATTCAGGGCCTGGCGTTCAGACGCCATAGATTGCGGGTGACTCCCACGAGGACATTAGCGCATGATCACGTTCTATGTTCGCTTAGCAGTTAACTGTGTACCTGGGTGCCTGACTGGACACAGAAGTTTGTCTCAGCGGCTCTGTGACGTAACAGGGTTCACTTTCAACGCTAGACAGCGTCCTAGTGTGTTTATTTTGCGACTCAGTTGTGTTAAGTGAGTTCGCACACATCGCCATATAGCGCTGCGGCACTCCTAGCGGCTCTGTGGATTAACAGAGTTCGCACATATTGCCACAGCGCGTTACGGCGTTTATTTTGGCGACTCTGCGGGATAACAGAGTTCGATTCTTGCGCCATTTTACTAGCAGCAGGCTCCGCCTGCACGGTGGACCCCGGGCTGCGAACGCACCTCTCCACATCATATATTTGGTGTGTTCCGCAGACCCTAACATAACACTAGCGCCAGGGTCTGGCTAATAAAATGGCGGATGACCAGCATCTCCTACAGGACATCCAGCAGCTGGAGGTAGGTTGGCGGCTCTTGAACGCACAACCTCAGCTGTGGATGTTACCGCAGTTGCTGTTCAGGCTGCTAGCGTGGCTGCAGCCAGTGTGTCCACTGCCACCTCTGCCCCCACAATATCCCACCTCCCGCTTCCAGACAAGTTTGCTGGTGACAGCAAGCAATGTCAGGGATTCGTGAGTCAGTGCTCTATACAACTCGAGGTTCTGGCTGCACGTTTCCCCACGGATCGGGCACAAGTGGGCTTTGTAATATCTCTTCTGTCGGGCAGAGCGTTGGAGTGGGCCACCCCGCTGTGGGAGCGTGACGACCGTGTGGTGCGGAGTGCTCCTCGTTTTCTGGAGGCTCTAAAAAAGGTCTTTCTAGGACCTCAGGTTACCCACGATGCGGCGCTCCAACTTCTGGCAAGTTCACAGGGTTCGTCCTTGGTCAGCTGTTTTGCTGTCCAATTTCGGACTCTGTCCTCGGAGTTGGACTGGCCGGATAAAGTCCTCATTCCCATGTTTTGGAGAGGACTAGCGGGCCATGTGAAAGTCGCCTTGGCTACCAGGGAGATTCCCGCCACACTGGAGAAGCTTATCGCCATATCTACCCGCATCGACCTCCGATTTCACGAGCGGAGGTTGGAGCGGTCCCAGTGTAGGCAGAGGTTTCGGCTGGCTCCCACCTTCGCCAGACCTCTAGAATCTTCCAGCCAGGCGCCCGACTCCCATGAGGCCATGGAGGTTTCTCAAACAGGACCTAAATCCCGGGCCGCTCGAGTACCCATGGTCTGTAACATCTGCCAGCAGTTAGGACATTATGCCGACAAATGTCCACAGCGGTCGGGAAAACGGTTGCGTCTAATGACCTTGGGAGGAGGTTCACTAGACACTGCGGCAATTTCCACCAAGTTGTCCTTTAAGGGGACAATTACAGTAGGTCCATCCACGCTCACCGCCGAGCTCTGTGTGGATTCTGGAGCCGAGGGTAATTTCATGTCCTCTGCATTTGCTCTCCGCCACACTATACCTCTGGTGATGCTCGCCAAATCGGTGACTGTGCGAGTAGTGAATGGATCAACTCTGCCCTCATAAATCACCCACCAGACGATCCCTCTCACTTTATCTATGTCACCTTCCCATCAGGAGAGCATTTCTTTCTTGTCCTGCCCGGGGGTATAGACGAGGTGTTGCTGGGAGTACCTTGGCTCCGTTACCACTCTCCCCATATTGAGTGGTCCTCTGGGAGGATACTGGGTTGGGGTGATTCATGTAGAGGCAGGTGTGTTAGGGAGAGCGTTCAGGTCACCACCACAGAGATACCCGTAGATCTCACTTCTCTTCCTCAGTGTTATTGGTCATATGCAGACGTTTTCTCCAAGAAGGCGGCAGAGACTCTTCCATCTCATCACCCCTACGACTGTCCTATTGATCTCTTGCCTGGAGCAGAACCTCCTCGGGGGAGAGTCTACCCCCTCTCGCTTCCTGAGACGGAGGCCATGTCCCAGTACATTCAGGAGAATCTGGCAAGAGGGTTCATTAGGAAGTCGGTGTCACCAGCAGGTTCGAGGTTCTTCTTTGTACAAAAGAAGAACGGAGAATTACGTCCATGTATTGACTACAGGGGTCTTAACGCTATCACCGTTAAGAATAAGTACCCGTTGCCCCTAATCTCTGAGCTCTTTGATAGGCTCCGAGGAGCAAGAGTATTTACCAAGCTTGATCTACGTGGTGCCTACAACCTAATTCGCATCCGTGAGGGGACGAGTGGAAGACAGCTTTTAATACCAGGGATGGGCATTATGAATACTTGGTGATGCCCTTTGGGCTCTGTTATGCTCCCGCTGTTTTCCAAAACTTTGTCAATGATATCTTCCGGGACATGCTCTCCACCTCTGTAGTAGTCTATCTGGATGATATTCTCATCTTTTTACCAGATATAGACTCTTACCGGAGGGATGTCAACAAAGTCCTCGACCTCTTACTGCCAAACTCCATCTATGCCAAGCTGGAGAAATGTGTGTTTGAGCAGGAGTCCTTACCTTTCCTGGGCTATATCATCTCTGCCCAGGGATTGGCTATGGATCCTGCCAAACTACAGGCTGTAATGGACTGGCAAGAACCCCATTCTCTTAAAGCGGTGCAGCGCTTTATGGGGTTCATTAATTATTATCGTCAGTTCATTCCCCATTTCTCGACCTTGGTAGATCCCTTGGTAGCCCTCACCAAGAAGGGAGCAAATCCCAAGTTGTGGTCAGAGGAGGTCTCCAATGCGTTCTCTTCCATCAAGTTGCATTTTGCCAGTGCTCCCATATTACATCGCCCTGATGTTGATAAGCCGTTTATTTTAGAAGTGGACGCCTCTTCTGTTGGTGCTGGAGCAGTCCTTTATCAAAAGGATGCTCAAGGTCGGAAGCATCCCTGCTTCTTCTTTACGAAGACCTTTACACCAGCAGGGAGGAATTATTCCATCGGGGACAGGGAGTTACTGGCTATGAAGTTGGCCTTCTCTGAGTGGAGACATCTTCTGGAGGGGGCTCGTTTACCCTTCCAAGTCTTCACCGACCACAAAAACTTGGTATATTTGCAAACGGCTCAGTGGTTAAATTCTCACCAGGCCAGATGGTCCCTATTCTTCTCTCGGTTCCACTTCACCCTCCATTTTCTCTCCGGTGAGAAGAATGTTCGGGCCGATGCTCTCTCTCGCTCCTTAGTGTCATCAGAGGAGGAGGATGAGGAGCCTCGGCTTATTGTCCCCGAAGAGAGCCTGAGAACTGTAGTCCCGGTTTCGCTAGAGTCTGTGCCTCCGGGCAAGACTTTTGTGCCCACTGATTTGCGACCAGAGGAACTCTCTTGGGCACACTCGTCCAGGGTGGGTGGACACTTTGGGGCAAAGAGGACAACTGAGTTATTGGCGAGGACATACTGGTGGCCACATATGGTCCGTGATGTCAGGGAGTATGTTCAGGCATGTGTCTCCTGCGCCAGGAACAAGTCCCCTCGACAACGGCCAGCTGGGTTACTTTTTCCTTTGCCGGTGGCAGACAGGCCCTGGAGATGGTCGGGATGGACTTTGTGGTGGGCTTACCCAAATCTCGGGGTTGCACTATCATTTGGGTGATCACCGACCACTTCTCCAAAATGGTGCACTTAGTGCCGCTAACACGGTTACCTTCTGCATGGGCCTTGGCAGCATTGTTTATTAGACACATCTTCCATCTACACGGTATGCCAGACAAGATTGTCAGCGATCGAGGTCCCCAATTTGCGTCTCGGTTCTGGAGAGAGTTGTGTCATCTACTCTGCATTGAGTTGAACCTCTCCTCTGCATATCATCCCGAGACGAATGGGTTGGTAGAGAGGGCCAAACAGACCTTGGTCACCTACTTGCGACATTTTGTCTTGGCCAGGCAGGATGACTGGGCATCCTTGCTCCAGTGGGCGGAGTTCGCGCTAAACAATGCTGTGGCTGACTCCACCGGACAGACCCCATTCCTCTTAAATTACGGCCAGCATCCGCGGGTACCGATGCCCATGCCTGTGGCATCCGCCGACTCCAGGGTGGCAGACTGGGCTGTTGAAGCACGGGACATATGGGACCGCACCCAGGATGCCATTCAGGCTTCCAAGGAAAGGATGAGGTCTTCTGCCGATGCCCATCGGCGTCCCGCTCCGACATTTGCTCCTGGCGACCTAATGTGGCTCTCCGCCCGAAACGTCAGGCTACGGGTAGAATCCACTAAGTTGGCACCACGCTATTTGGGTCCCTTCAAGGTTCTCGAGCAGGTGAACCCTGTAGTTTACCGTTTGGCCCTTCCGCCTCGCCTTGGTATTTCCGACACCTTCCATGTGTCCCTCCTAAAACCCGTGGTCATCTCCCGGTTGCCTGAGTCATCTGCCGGGACGTCGGGTTCATCTTCAGATGACTACGAGGTGAATGCCATTGTAGGGTGCAAGGTGGTACGGGGCAAAAAATTTTTTTGGGTGGATTGGAGGGGTTATGGGCCTAAAGATAGGTCCTGGGAGCCTGCCGTGCATGTTCATGCTCCGCAACTCATCACTGCCTTTGAGCGTAGCGAGGCCCAGAGAAGGGGGGCCCTAGGAGGGGTGGTAATGTTAGGGGTCAAGTTCCCGATTCTGCACAAGGGGAATCTCGAACCATCCCGGCTGCGGTCTCCCATTTGTCTCCGGCCGCAGTGGACTCTGCTCAGCTTAGACGTCGGTCCCAGCGTCTCGCCCAGTCTAACAGTGTGCAGAGGATTGCTGCTGCATCTCCAGGCTCTGGTGTTGTAGCCAGTACTGGTTAGCGGCGAGCAGACGTCTTTAGGACAAAGTCCTTGTTTTCCCCTTCTGAGCATGCCCAGGGTGAGATTTCTCATTGGAGATCAGGGGTCACATGCTCAGGTACTGCAGCAGCTCCTATTGGTCCGCCAGGAAGGTCCTGTGACTACTGGTGTTCTGGAACAGTTTCATTGGTCCTTGTTTCTGGCAGGACCTGTAGCTGTTGCTATAAAAGGGTGGCATGGCTGGGCCGCCATGCCTAGTGTCAACCATTATATGCTTAGCGCCAGTGTGGTCATGCGTGTGTGTGGTTAGGGCCCGGCTGAAATAAGCCCCTAGAATACCGACTTAATCGGTGAGGAGTTTGGTATGCTAGCTGGTCAGGGTCGGTGTCCTAGATGCCCTAGATTACCGGCATAACCGGTGAGGAGTTTGATTGCTGTATTCAGGGCCTGGCATTCAGACGCCATAGATTGCGGGTGACTCCCGCGAGGACATTAGCGCATGATCACGTTCTATGTTCGCTTAGCAGTTAACTGTGTACCTGGGTGTCTGACAAGACACAGAAGTTTGTCTCAGCGGCTCTGTGACGTTACAGGGTTCGCTTTCAACGCTACACAGCGCCCTAGCGTGTTTATTTTGCGACTCAGTTGTGTTTAGTGAGTTCGCACACATCGCCATATAGCGCTGCGGCACTCCTAGCAGCTCTGTGGATTAACAGAGTTCGCACATATTGCCAAAGCGTGTTACGGCGTTTATTTTGGCGACTATGCGGAATAACAGAGTTCGCTTCTTGCGCCATTTTACTAGCAGCGGGCTCCGCCTGCACGGTGGACCCCGGGCTGCGAACGCACCTCTCCACATCATATATTTGGTTCGTTCCGCAGACCCTAACATGATGTTACCTCTTACAACTACTTTTCCAGGTTTGCATCGATCAGTCGGAAGTGCAGCATTAGGTTGTTCAACGTTTTTGATTCAGATTGTTACACTCATATTTTCCAGGCAACAAAGTCTTTTTAATTATGTAAACTTATTCAGCACATATCGAACATTTGGGAATATTTTGCTATGCCGACAATTTCAAATTCCAAAAGATCTGCTCATCTCTAATCACCATTATCATTATTGTCATCAACCACTGCTGATTGCTCAAATGAACCTCTAACTTCCTCCTCCTTCAGAATGGCAATTATCAGTCCCTAATTGTGTGTCTAGGAAACAAATGTACGCTCGCAGTGATCCAGTAGTTTGCAAAACTAGATTCTCACCTGGTTAAATTGCAGGTGGTGGAGCTAAGTCTGTAATTAATGAAACAGATCGGCGTAAGCAGTGAAATGAAAAAAAAATCTAAACTCCAGATTTATGGTTTTTTGACGCCCGCAACACTGCAATAAAATGTGATAAGAGACGATCCAAACATTTTATCTGACTAAACATGATATCAATGAAAACATCAGCTCAGAGTCCAAAAAATAAGCCCTCAAATAGCCCTGTTGAGCAAAAATTGAAAATGTTATGGGTCTGAGAAAAAGGGGAGACAACAACATTTTATAATTTACAAATTTCTGCTTTTTTTTAATATTTAACCCCTTAGTGACAGAGCCATTTTGCAGCTTAATGACCGGGCCAATTTTTACAATTCTGACCACTGTCACTTTATGAGGTTATAACTCTGGAACGCTTTAACGAATCCCGCTGATTCTGAGACTGTTTTTTTTGTGACATATTGTACTTCACGTTAGTGGTAAAATTTCTTTGATATGACTTGTGTTTATTTATGAAAAAAACGGAAATATGGAGAAAATTTTGAAAATTTAGCAATTTTCAAATTTTAAATTTTTATGCCCTTAAATCAGAGAGATATGTCACACAAATTTCTTAATAAATAACATTTCCCACATGTCTACTTTACATCAGCACAATTTTGGGAACACAATTTTCTTTTGTTACAAAGTTATAAGGGTTAAAAGTTGACCAGCGATTTCTCATTTTTACAACACCATTTTTTTTACAACATCATTTTTTTAGGGACCACATCACATTTGAAGTCACTTTGAGGGGTCTATATGATAGAAAATACCCAAAAGTGACACCATTCTAAAAACTGCTCAAAACCACATTCAAGAAGTTTATTAACCCTTCAGGTGCTTCACAGGAGCTGAAGCAATGTGGAAGGAAAAAATTAACATTTAACTTTTTTTGCAAAAGCTTTACTTCGGAACCAATTTTTTTATTTTCACAAGTGTTAAAAGAAAAAATGAACCACAAAATTTGTTGTGCAATTTCTTCTGAATACGCAGATACCCCATATGTGGGGTAAACCACTTTTTGGGCGCATGGCAGAGGTCGCAATGGAAGGAGCGCCGTTTGACTTTTTCAACGCAGAATTGACTGAATGCCATGTCGCATTTAGATAGCCCCTGATGTGCCTAAACAGTGGAAACACCCCACAAGTGACCCCATTTTTGAAACAAGACCCCTTAAGGAACTTATCTAGATGTGTGGTGAGCACTTTGAACCTCCAAGTGCTTCACACAAGTTTATAACGTAGAGCCGTGAAAAAAAAAATCATTTTTTTTCACAAAAATGATCTTTTCACCCCAATTTTTAATTTCCCAAGGGTAACAAGACCGCAAAAGTTTTTGTGCCATTTGTCCTGAGCATGCTGATACCCTATATGTGGGGTAAACCACTTTTTGGGCGCACGGCAGAGATCGCAAGGGAAGGAGCGCTGTTTGACTTTTTCAACGCAGAATTGGCTGGATGCCATGTCGCGTTTAGAGAGCCCCTGATGTGCCTAAACAGTGGAAACTCCCAACAAGTGACCCCATTTTGGAAACTAGACCCCTTAAGGAACTTATCTAGATGTGTGGTGAGCACTTTGAACCCCCAAGTGCTTCACAGAAGTTTATAGGGCCGGGCGTGAAAATAAAAAATCATATTTTTTCCACAAACCTGATCGTTTAGTCCCCAATTTTTTATTTTCCCAAGGGTAACAGGAGAAATTAGACCATAAAAGTTATTGTCCAATTTGTCCTGAGTATGCTGATACCCCATATATGGGGGGGACCACTGTTTGGGCGCACGGCAGGGCTTGGAATGGAAGCAGCGCCGTTTGACTTTTTCAAACCAAAATTGGCTGGAATTGAGATTGGACACCATGTCGCGTTTGGAGAGCCCCTGATGCGCCTAAACAGTGGAAACCCCCCACAAGTAACACCATTTTGGAAACTAGACCCTCTATGGAACTTATCTAGATCTGTTGTGAGCACTTTGAACCCCCAAGTGTTTCACAAAAGTTTATAATGCCTGGGTGTGAAAAAAAAAAAAACAATTTTCCACAAAAATGATTTTTTAGTCCCAAATTTTTTATTTTTCACAAGGAATTGGACCCTAAAAGTTTTGTCCAATTTGTCCTGAGTACGCTGATACCAAATATGTGGGGGGGGAAACAGTTTGGGCGCACGGCAGGGCTTGGAAAGGAAGTAATAAAGTTTTGGAATACAGACGTTGATGGGTCATGTTCCGTTTGCAGTGCCCCAGATGAGCCTAAACAGTGGAAAATCCCCACAAGTGACCGCATTTTGGAAACTAGACCCCCTAAGTAACTTATCTAGATCTGTGGTGAGCACTTTGAACCCCCAAGTGTTTCACAAAAGTTTATAATGTTTGGGTGTGAAAAAAAAAAAAATTCCACAAAAATGATTTTTTAGTCCCAAATTTTTGATTTTTCACAAGGAAATTGGACACCAAAAGTTGTTGTCCAATTTGTCCTGAGTACGCTGATACCAAATATGTGGGGGGGACTGTTTTGGCGCACAGCAGGGCTTTGGAAAGGAAGTAATAACGTTTTGGAATGCAGACGTTGATGGGGGTCATGTTCCGTTTGCAGTGCCCCAGATGTGCCTAAACAGTGGAAAACACCCACAAGTGACCCCATTTTGGAAACTAGACCCACTAAGGAACTTATCTAGATGTGTACTGAGCACTTTGAACCCCAAAGTGCTTCACAGAAATTTATAAACGCAGAGCCGTGAAAATAAAAATGTTTTTTTCCTCAAAAATAATTTTTTTAGTCAGCTATTTTTTATTTTCCCAAGGGTAACAAGAGAAATTAGAACCCCAAAATTGGTGGGCAATTTGTCCTGAGTGCGCTGATACCCCATATGTTGGGGTAAACCACTGTTTGGGCGCACAGCAGGGCTCGGAAGGGAGGGAGCGCCATCTGACTTTTTGAACGCTACATCATGTTTGGAAACCCCCTGATGTGCCTAAATAGTGGAAACCCCTCAATTCTAGCTCCAACCCTAACCCAAACACTCCCCTAATCCCAACCCTAACCCTAATCCTAACCCTAATCCCAACCCTTATTCCAACTCTAATTTTAACCCTAACCCTAATTGTAACCCTAACCCTAATTGTAGCCCTAACCCTAATTGTAACCCTAAACCTAATTGTATCCCTAACCCTAAGGCTAACCCTAACCCTAATTATAACCCTAACCCTAAGGCTGGGTTCATTTTGCGTTTTACCAGCCCATTCAACACATAGCATTGACGGGCTGTTAACGTTATAGCATAACGCGATCGCGTTATGCTATACCCCTAAGCAGAGAATCAGCAGATGATTCGTCTGCGCTAGCGGTGACGGAGCCCAGACGCTGCAGCCCGTGTCCGAGGCTCCAACACTGAATGATGGCATGTCGCGAACGCATGCCGCTTTACGGCATTCGTCGTGATGCGTCCTCAAATGGGGGTGAATGGCAGCATTAACGGACTGCGTTACATCGCGTTATACCGCGGAGTAACGCAGTCCGTCTAACAAACTGCCATAACGCAGTATAAACCCAGCCTAACCCTAACCCTAATTATAACCCTAACCCTAATTATAACCCTAACCCTAACCCTAGCCATAACCCTAACCCTAAGAGAAAAATGAAAAAAAATATAATTTCTGTATTTTATTATATGTCCCTAACTAAGGGTGTGATAAAGGGGGGGTATGTACTGTTTTTTTTATTTTGATCACTGTGATAGCCTATCACAGTGATCAAAATGCACTTTTGTGAGAATGAATGAAACTTTTTTGAATCTGCCACCAAGCAGATCGGCGGGCGCACTGCGCATGCGCCCGCCATTTTTTTTTTTACAGGAAGAAGACGCCGGGATCCTGGGGCCTTGAGGAGGACGGAGGACACCGGGAGGTATAGGGGGGGCGATTGGGGGACCTGGGGACCCTCATTCTCTCCCCTCTGATGTGCGATCACATCAGAGGGGAGAGAGATCTTTTTTTTTTTAGCGGTCGCCGTTATATCTAGTATAACGACGATCGCAACACCGGGGTCGGTAACTACCGACCCGGATCATGTTCTCTGGGGTCTCAGCTACCCTCGCAGCCGAGACCCCAGAGAAAATTGCCCATACCCCCCCGGCGGAATGCGGCGGGCGCACTGAGCATGCGCCCGCCATTCAAGATGGCGGCGCCCACCGAAGGAAGGAGGTGGGCCCGCGGGCCACAAGGGGCACATTGGGGGACACAAGGGGGTCCCGGGGACCTTTTTTCTCTGTCCTCTGATGTCCGATGACATCAGAGGACAGAGAAATGAGATGGCACATCAGATTTTTTTTTGTTGCGATCGCCGTTATAGGGTTAATAACGACGATCGCAACATCGGGTCGGTAAAAACCGACCCGATTCATGCTCTCTGGGATCTCGGCTACCCCCAGTAGCCGAGACCCTGGAGAAAATGCGCCTCTGGGGGGCGCTATTTACTTTTTCTACAGTGCCGTTAATTAACGGCGCTGTGGTTTAAGTACACTTAATGACCGCCGTTAAAAGGCGTATCGGCGGTCGTTAAGGGGTTAAATTAAAAAAGATTAATGTTTGGTATATCCATAATTATGGTGACCTAAAGAATCATATTTTCAGGTCATTTTTACCATACAGTGAACATAGTAAATTAAAAACTCCAAAAACAATGATGTAATTGCACTTTTTTTTTGCAATTTCATTGCACTTCTTTTCCCTGCTTTCCAGTACATCACATGATAAAATAAATGTTGCCATTCAAAAGTAAGCTCCCATGTACCCCATGGTTTAAATCAAAATAAAGATAATGAATTGAATGCTTTTTCTGAATTGATACATTTTTTTTTAATTTTAATGCCATATTGTATTTTAATTAAATAGTACAAACTATGACAATGTGTGCACACACCCCTCATTGGATTGCTCATTAAATCCAAATTGTCATTGCTTGTACATGTTTCATGCTAGGAAGAAGGATCATAATTGATCTGAAATGCATTGCATTTCTACACTTTGTCTTTTGCATGTTTTTTGTGGATCATTCAATAAAGCCATCCATTATTTTAGTTGGATCGTGGAAGCTGGATGTTTCTTCTTTCTCCATTCATTACACACAGACCGTGTGATCCGTGCACCTGGTGGTAAGAGAGCCAAACTTTTCTTAACTACCTGGTAACATAGCATTTTAGGGTTACATACATTGCAAGTTTTTTGCAAGGTGAGAATGATAAAAAGGTTAAGGTTTTATTATTGTTCTAATAATCGGATTTCACAACAGAATGGTCCTCAAAAATACTGCTGGCAACACAGTGTTTTAGAGTGATTTTGTACATTGTACTTTTTGGCAAAGGGTGAGTATCTTAAAACATAATGGGAAAAGTGTTACACTAAATTTACTTTTTACATAATTGCATGACTATTCCAATTTGACAACTATACATCCCAAAACAATACTGGGAGGTATTGCAATATTTTTATGGTGTGTACCTACCTCCTGACATCTTATGTTAAGTACTCCAGTTTTGACAGGGAGAAATAATTTGCATTTAAAAAAAAATAATACAAATTTGAAGAGCTAACTGAGAAATATAACCTAATGCCAGGCACATCACTGGCACTCCCAAGTTCAGGCGTTGTGCCCCTGACAGGCACAGGATATAAAAGCATCTATGATATCTAATTTTCTCAATTTCAGTACTCTAACAGTAATCAGGGACCTTTATAGGGATGTATTAAAAGAAAATACAAAATCAGATGGTAAAAAAATTTAATAATCATAAACATATTAAAACAAAAAGTATCAAATTTCTCAACTACCGCCAAATAGCCTCCAGTTTTCATGTTATAACTATTACTAAACATCAAAATTGGAAAACAAACTTAATAGTAATGTGTTGTGAATGTGTTAGAAATGAATTCTGAGCAGAAGCTCCCTCTGGTGGTTACAAACAGTACTAAACCATTCAATGAAGATTGGCAATCAGTAGTTACAGACTGGTCTTATATAAGGGAGGTTCCCTCCCATCATGGTTGCCGGTGATCAATTGTTCTTTTCTCAACTGTGGTTCCTGGTTCACTTGGAAGCTTGCTGAGTCTTGCCTCTTCTCCTGCTCTCAGATAAGATATTTTCTGTTTTTATTTTTGTGCTTGCTTTTTGAATTGTTCCCTGCACTTCTGTGGAGGTCAGCCGGGTCCCCTCCGGGGGCTTGTGCTCCTCTCATTTATCTGAGCCACTGTTATTTGTTCATTTGCCTTTTCCAGTTTTTTCAGTGGCTGCAGCTTAGTTTTGTTACACCAGAGAACTAATTTAGGTGGTAGAGGTCATGTGATCTCAGGTGTTTTTTGCAATTAGTAGAGTTGGTATTTTTTAGGGTTTTTTAGATTGCAGTAAGTGTCCTTCCTATCCTTTTTCTTTCTAGGCAGATTGGGCCCCAATGTTTGCTCTTACTATTTTCTGTCTGTGTCTGTATTTTCTCTTGTCTAACCGCCATTACATGTTTGGGGGCTTCCTATGTTCTTTGGGGATCTGCTCCGGGGCAGATAGCTTTCCTCTTTCTATCTTTAGGTGTAGTTAACCTCTCAGGCTGTGACGAGGCATCTAGGACCAACGTAGGAACGCTCCACGACTGCCTTTAGTTGTGGTGGTTAGTCAGGGTACGTCAATCCAGTAGATTCCAACCTCTCTGGTGTATTGCTGCTTTTGCCTGCTCTCCTCAGCTACCAAATCATAACAGTATCAACGGCCTAACTGAAAATTATATGGTACTCAACAGAAGGGAAAAATAGTAAAAGGAAAAAGAAAAAGGGAAGTTGTCAGAAATTATTATTTTTTTTTTTCTCTCTGTTTGTTGCATTTTTTTCCCTCTTTTGCTCTGGGTGCTGAGGAGGAATTTTTTTTTTTTTTCTCAATGGAGTTTGCACAGTTGTCTGGCCGTGTGGATCAGCTTGCCACTGAAGTTCGGAGTATTGCTACCTATCTTGCAGGGTTGCCGGTTGTGGAACCTAGGATCCCCATGCCAGATTTCTTTTTGGGGATCGAGCTAAATTTCTGAATTTCAAAAATAACTGTAAGTTGTTTTTTGCCTTAAAACCTAAGTCTTCAGGGAACGCAGCACAGCAGGTTCAAATTGTCATCTCTCTCCTGCGCGGCGATCCTCAGGATTGGGCTTTTTCCCTGACACCTGGGGACCCTGTTTTGAGTAATGTTGATGCATTTTTTCTGGCTCTGGGGTTATTGTACGATGAACCTAATGTCACTGATCAAGCTGAAAAAACCTTGTTGGCATTAAGTCAAGGGCTTGAGGACGCTGAGTTGTACTGTCAGAAATTCCGAAAGTGGGCAGTCCTGACCAAATGGAATGACAATGCTTTGGCAGCCCTTTTTCGGAAGGGTCTGTCAGAGAATGTAAAAGACGTTATGGTGTGTTTCCCTGCTCCCTCTGGTCTCAATGATTCTATGTCATTAGCGATTCAAATTGACAGACGTTTGCGTGAGCGTAGAGGTATGCGTGGAATAGTGTTGCCTTGTGAACCAGTTTCTGAACACATGCAGTGTGATAGAGTGGCTTCTGGGGCACAGCGTCATGAGTTTCGAAAACGCAATGCGTTATATTTCTACTGTGGTGACGCCTCTCATGCTATTTCAGTCTGCTCTAAGCGGGGAAGACGTTTTGCATGCTCAGTTGTCTTGGGTAGTGTTCAGACTAAATTTCTGTTGACTGTTACCCTGATTTGCTCCTTGTCCACATTTTCTGCTCAGGCTTTTGTTGATTCGGGAGCAGCTATTAACCTGATGGATTTTGATTTTGCTAAACGTTGTGGGTTTCCCTTGATACCCCTACGGAAGTCTATTCCCCTACTGGGGATTGATTCTACCCCTTTGGCTGAGAATAAACCCCAGTTCTCTACTCAGGTGATAATGAGGGTTGAACCTGATCATCAGGAGAGTTGCAAATTTTTGGTGCTGTATAATCTGCATGACAATATTGTACTAGGTTTCCCTTGGTTACAGTCTCATAATCCTGTTTTGGATTGGAAATCTATGTCTGTAACCAGTTGGGGCTGCCAATGTGTTAATACCAACACTCCTGTTTTTTTCTGCTCTCCCCCAGGCTCAGAATGTTCCTGACTTTTTGACTGATTTTTCTGATGTGTTTAGCGAAAGTAAATCTGCATCCTTGCCCCCCATAGGAGCTATGACTGCGCTATTGAATTAGTGCCTGGTAGTAAATTCCCTAAAGGTCGCCTTTTTAACTTGTCTGTACCTGAACATGACACTATGCGGTCTTATATCAAGGAGTCATTGGAGAATGGTCATATCAGACCATCCTCTTCACCCTTGGGTGCCGGTTTTTTCTTTGTGGCCAAAAAGGATGGTTCATTAAGGCCGTGTATTGATTATCGTCTCTTGAACAATATCACTGTGAAATATCAATATCCGTTACCCTTGATTTCTGACCTGTTTTCCAGGGTGAAAAGTGCTACTTGGTTTACCAAGCTTGACCTCAGGGGGGCGTATAACCTTATTCGCATTAATCACGGTATGAATGGAAGACAGCGTTTAATACCCCAGAGGGGCATTTTGAGTACCTAGTGATGCCCTTTGGGCTCACTAATGCTCCTTCCGTCTTCCAGTCCTTCATAAATGACATTTTCAGGGATTTTGTGGATAAATTTCTGATTGTTTATTTGGATGATATCTTGATTTTTTCCAATGACTGGGACTCTCATGTGAAACATGTTCGGACTGTGTTCCAGATTTTGAGAGAGAATGCTCTGTATGTGAAGGGATCAAAGTGTCTTTTTGGCGTACAGAGGATCTCATTTCTGGGATTCATTTTGTCCCCATCTGTTATTGAAATGGACACGGTCAAGGTTCAGGCCATCTGTGATTGGGTCCAACCTACTTCATTAAAGGCACTTCAGAGATTCTTGGGTTTTGCCAATTTTTATCGTAAATTTATTGGTAATTTCTCTGTTATTGTTAAACCATTGACTGATTTGACCAAAAAGGGTTCTGATGTGGTGAATTGGCCTCCTGAGGCAGTTTCTGCATTTCAGGAACTTAAGCAGAGATTCACTTCTGCTCCTGTTCCACGGCAGCCTGATGTTTCTCTGCCATTTCAGGTGGAGGTTGATGCCTCTGAAATTGGGGCAGGTGCCGTTTTGTCCCAAAGAGATCCAGAGACCTCTAAGGCTAAGTTCACACGTTGCGGAATTGCCGCGGAAATTTCCGCGGCAATCCCGCACTTCTCCCGCAGGAAATACGCACGTTTTTTGCATGCTGATTCCCGCCAGAATAATAGCGTTTTGCAAGCGTAATTAGCTTGCAGAATGCTAGCGTTTTCCTAGCGATCTGTAGCATCGCTTGGAAAACTGATTGACAGGTTGATCACACGAGTCACACATAGTGTTTCACACGTGTGACCAACTTTTTACTATTGATGCCGCCTATGCCGCATCAATAGTAAAAAGATCTAATGTAAAAATAATAAAAAAAATAATAAATAATGATATTCTCACCTTCCGGCGGCCCCCGCAGCCTTCCCGCCTCTCAGCGACGCTCCCGGCAACTCACGGTCCCAAGGATGCATTGCGACAAATCACACCGATGACGTGCATCTCGCGAGACCGCTATGCCATCTGGGTGATTCTCGCAAAGGACTCTTGGGACCGGAAGTTGCCGGGAGCGTCGCTGAAGGCGGGAAAGCTGCGTGGGACGCCGGAAGGTGAGAATAGCATTATTTTTTATTTTAATTATTGTTTAACCAGGGATATGGTACCCAGGGCCTGGAGGAGAGTCTCCTCTGCTCCAGACCCTGGGTACCATCCGCACATGAACCGCTTACATTGCGCATAGTGGGCATAGCCACATGCGGAAAGTAAGCGGTTCAATGCATTCCTATGGCGGCGGAATCACCGCGGTTACGCTAAATTAATGAACATGTTGCTTTTTTTTCCGCTAAGCGTTTTTTTTCGCGGAAAAAAACGCAACATGTGTACAAAACGTGCGGAATCAATTAAAACGTATAGAATGCTTAATGCTTGTGTTTTGTTCGCGGTTTAACCGCGGAAAATAGCGGAAAAACCGCGAAAAAAACGCAATTATTCCTGATCGTGTGCACTTAGCCTAAAAGTAACCCTTATGCCTTTTTCTCTCGAAAATTTTCTCCAACTGAACGTAATTATGACGTGGGTAATCGGAGTTATTTGCCATGAAGTGGGCTTTTGAAGAGTGGAGACATTGGCTGGAGGGAGCCAAACATCAGGTGGTGGTCCTCACGGACCATAAGAATCTGGATTATCTGGAATCAGCCAAGCGACTTAATCCTAGACAGGCCAGGTGGGCCTTGTTTTTCACACGTTTTAATTTTGTGGTTTCCTTTCTTCCTGGCACTAAGAATGTTAAGGCAGATGCCCTCTCGAGGAGTTTCCTGTGGACTCTCCTGAGTTATCTGATCCTGCTGTTATTTTGAAAGAGGGTATAGTTCTTTCCGCCAATTTGAGACTGGCTCTGGAAGGGTGTCAGGAGGATAAACCCGAGCGCTGCCCTATTGGGAAATTGTTTGTCCCAGACCGGTGGAAAAAGAGTGTGATGTCTGAGATTCATTGTTCCGCGTTGGCCGGTCATCCCGGAATTTTGGTACCAGAGACTTGGTTAGTCGGTCCTTTTGGTGGCCTACTTTGTCTCGTGACATCAGGGAATTTGTGCAGTCCTGCGGGACTTGCTCTCGCTCCAAAGCCTTGCTCTCGCTCTAGTGGTTTGTTGATGCCATTGCCTGTGCCCAAGAGACCATGGACCCATATCTCTATGGATTTAATTTCCGACCTCCCTGTTTCTCAGAGAATGACCGTTATCTGGGTGATTTGTGAATTTTTTCCAAAATGAACACTTGTGCCTTCCCAAAATTTCCTTCCTCCCCAAAAAAGGGTGCCTTTGTTCCTTCAGCACGTGGTTGGGGTTTACAGCTTCCGAGAACATTGTTTTTTACAGAGAGCCAGTTTTTTTCCTTTTTTTGGGTTTTTTTGTTTAACTGGGCCATTTTTTTCCCTCACTTTCCCCCTCAGCCAAAATGGACAAACGAGAAACAAACCAGACTTGGAGACTTATCGAAGTTTTTTTCTGCTGAAAAAAAAACGGGTCTCTTTTTCCCTTTGCGAGATTGCTCTTAATAAAAGGGCGCCTGCCACTTTGATGTCCCTTTTTTGAAATTTTGGGTTTCACCCCAATTTCTTGGGACAGACGGGGATTCGTCTGCCCGGGGTTTTGACCTGTTGTGGATGTTGCAGAATTTGGGACCAGGTATTGGAGAGGTTTCCCCTCCAGGAAGGGCCCGGGGTTTTTCCAACCCATGGGGCTGAGGCCTCGGTTTGAAGGGGGGGGCTGGTCTGGTTTTTCCCCAAGAATTTCCCCCCATAAAATTTCATCTCCAATTTAAACCTGGGGTTTGGGGCCTTATAAATCATGGGGATTTTTAAACCTTTTCCTTTCGTTTACTTCTCCAGGGCATTTAAAACCCAAAAAAATTTTTTCCACAAGTCCTTATTGAAGAGTTTGTCGACCATGGTTCCTATGCTGCGCCCCCCGACCCTGTTTGTTGGGGGGAACTGAGTATGGGTTAGAAAATATTGGATTTTCGTTTTTCTAGGGGAAACCCAGTATTTGGTTAAGGGAGGGGTTTTTGGGGCCGGGGACAATTCTTGGTTTTTTGCTTGGACATCCATGCAGGGGACTGACCCCTGCTACACAGAGCCATCCGACCGACCGGGGTTCCCAAAGAGGGTTCGGGACCCCTCCTCGGGGGGTACTGTTGTAATTTTAGAAATGAATCTGACAAAGCCCCTCGGGGGGTTTCAAACAGTACGGGGCCCATTCAATGAAGATTGGAAAAGGATTACGACTGGTCTAATTAAGGGGGTTCCTCCCATTTGGTTCCGGTGAAAAATTTGTTTTTTTTCTCAACTGTTCTCCTGGTTCACTTGGAAGCTTGCGAACTTGCCCTTCTCACTCTCAATAAAATATTTTCTGTTTTATTTGTGCTTGCTTTTTCTTTGTTCCCTCACTTCTGTGGGGCACCAGTCCCCTCCGGGGCGGGGCCCCCCATTTACGACCACGTTTTTTTATTTCCCTTTTTTTCCTTTTTTCAGGGCTGCGGCTTATTTTGTTACACCAAAACTAATTTAGGTGGTAGGATCGTGGCCCGGGGTGTTTTTGCAATTAGTAAGTTGGTATTTTTTTAGGGTTTTTTGGTTGCAGTAATGTCCTTTTCCATCCTATTTCTTTCAAGGAGATTGCGCCCCAACGTTTTTTTTTACATTTTCTGTCTGTGTCTGTATTTCCTTTTCTAACCCCATTCAGTTTGGGGGCTTCCAAGTTCTTTGGGGATCTGCTCTGGGGAGATACTTCCCTTTTATCTTTGGGTAGTTAACCCCAGGGGGTGACGACGTCTAGGACCAACGTAGAACGCTCCACGCGCCTTTGTTGTGGTGGGGTTTCAGGGTACTGCAATCCGAATTCCAACCCCTGGTGTATTGCCCCCTTTTCCTGCCCCCACACCAAATCAAACATAATGCACTTGAACTTCTTAACATATTTTAAACTGATTTTTGGGGTTTATG
>JARQOD010000001.1:65984409-66017705 GCA_033576555.1 Oophaga sylvatica | reverse complement strand
TATTTAATCTGAAAACGGACAGGCAAATTCAGGTGAGATCCATGCCTTGTTCATTTTCAGAAAAGTAAGCCGGTCTACATTCTCTGAGGATAGTCGCATGCGACGGTCTGTTACTACACCACCTGCAGCACTAAAGACGCGCTCAGATAATACACTGGCAGCAGGGCAAGCCAGCACCTCCAATGCATACTGGCTAAGCTCTGGCCATGTATCCAACTTAGAGACCCAAAATTTGAAAGGGGAAGAGGCATCTGGGAGTACACTTAGAGGGAAAGCCAAGTAGTCTGTTACCATCTTACGGAAACGTTTCTTCCTGGTGACTGGAGCCGTCTCGGATGGTGTAGACCTTGCTGGCGCTGTCACAAAACTTCACCACATTTGTAACATACAGCTCTTGCCCTGTGCAGAGGCGCTGCTTCTGCTCCCTCTTGTTGTAGAGGTGTCTACACTGCCTCGACGCACAGAGCTGCTTTGTAAAGCAGTAGAAGCAGCAGCAGCTCTCTCGGCTGGAATGTACAACAGTATGGATTGCACCAGTGTGTCTTGGTACTCCTGCATTTTACGGTCCCGGTTCACCGGTGTGATGAGGGTTTGTAAGTTTTCCCGGTAGCGAGGGTCTAGGAGGGTGTACACCCAATAATCTGACGTGGTGAGAATGTGGGCGATGCGGCGGTCGTTTCTCAGGCACTGAAGCATGAAATCAACCATGTGCTGCAGACTCCCAACTGGCCAACAAAGGCTGTCCTCTGGAAGAGGCATCATCTCTGCCTCCTCTGCATCACCCCACCCTCGCTCTACATACTGACTAGAGCATTGTGTACCTCCCTCTGTAGGGATTTCTTCCTCCTCCATTGACTCCTCCTCCTCCTCCTCATCCTCCTCACAAAGTGAGCCCTGCCCAGCCCTTTGTGAGGAATCACGTTGCAATGACTGTCCTGAAGGTAATTGAATTTGTGACTCCTCATCCTCCACCTCTTCCAAAACCTCTTCCTTTAGTGCTTTCAGTGATTTCTGAAGAAGGCAGATAAGGGGGACAGTCATGCTGACTAGTGCATCATCTGCACTCGCCATCCGCGTTGAGACATCAAACGCACGCAAAACGTCGCAGATGTCCTTCATAGAGGCCCACTCAGTAGTGGTGAAATGTGAACGGCGCAAATTGCGAGTTGATTGCGCCTGTTGCAGCTGATACTCCATTACTGCTGGCTGCTGCTCACACAACCGCTCCAACATATGTAACGTGGAATTCCACCTGGTGGGTACATCACATATGATGCGATGTTCAGGAAGGCGAAATCTGACTTGCAGAGCTACAATGCGCGATCTGGCCATGCTGGAACGTCGCAAGTGAGCGCACTCTAGGCGGACCTTGTGCAGCAGTGCATCAAGATCCGGATAGTCCCTCAAAAAACTCTGCACGACCAAGTTGAGCACATGTGCCAGACATGGTATGTGAGTGAGGTTGCCAAGGCCCAGAGCTGCCACCAGATTTCGGCCATTGTCACACACTACCAAGCCTGGCTGGAGATTAGCTGACAAAAACCACACGTCGCTCTCCTGCTTGATGGCATCCCAGAGCTCCTGCGCTGTGTGGCTTCGATTCCAGATGGAAATTAATTTCAGGATGGCCTGTTGACGTTTGGCCACGGCTGTGCTCATATCGGTCGCAACAGGTAAGCGTTCACGGGTCCATGTGGAGGTATACCGTGACGGCTCGTGCAGCGATGATTCTGAGGAACTGGAGTAGAGGAGGAATCAATGTGTACAGACTGGATTCCTGCAATCCTTGGAGTTGGCAGAACACGTACAGCGCCACTGGCAAGATCTGCACCCGGCTCCACAACATTGACCCAATGGGCAGTGAGGGAAAGGTATCGTCCCTGGCCATGGGTACTGGTCCACGCATCGGTGGTCAGGTGGACCCTGCTACTGACGGCGTTTAGTAGCGCATGTTTAATGTTTCCCTCGACATGTTTTTGCAGAGCAGGGACGGCTTGCCTGCTGAAATAAAATCGGCTTGGCACATTATATTGTGGCACTGCCAATGCAATTAAGTTCCTGAAACTGTCAGTCTCCACCAGCCTGAATGACAGCATTTCAAGGGACAGGAGTTTTGCAATGCCAGCATTCAGAGCCTGTGCTCGTGGATGGTTTGCCGAGTATGGCCGTCTTTTATCCCATGCCTGTGGTACCGATGGCTGTTTTGTGGTCTGGGAGTGTGAAGATGACTGTGAACTTGCTGCTGTGGGTGGAATAACAGTTTGTCTATGGACAACAGTGACCGAGGTTCTTCCATGGAGATCCTGTGAGGAAGCCGAACCAGGTGTGTGTGAGCTGGAGGTAGAAGCTCCAACACGACCTGAAGATGTAGGTGCTGCTGTAGGTTGGCCTACATCTCCAGTGTGTCTTTGTAACTCAGCTACGTGCTTTGTCCGTACATGTTTCCACATATTTGTGGTATTCAGGTTACTGATATTTTTACCTCTTTTAACTTTTTGCTTACACAGCTTGCATTGAACATAGCAAATATCATCTACAAGTCTGTCAAAGAAGGACCACGCAGTGCAAGTCATGGGAGCGCCAATTTTGACATTTCTAAGAGAACTGCTCCCAACAGGTGCCAAACTGGTGGCTACAGGCAAGCGAGTCTGCAGCCTACCTCTCCCTCCTCTTTGTACCATTGGGACAATCTCTTCCTCAGAGCTGCTCCCACCACCTTCCTGTTGCTCACGCCATGTTGGGTCTCGGACTTCATCATCTCCACTACCCTCTTCCAACACTTGCTGCTGTTGGATGGTCTGGGCAGCACCATGCTCCACAAAACCTGGCACCTGAGTCTCATCATCATCATAGATGCGTTCTGCGGTGTGCTGTCCATCGGCACTGGCTCACCCACCTCTTCAGATTGAGAGAGACACAGCTGTTGCGCATCACTGCATACTCCCTCTTCTTCAAATTGCAGAATGCTGCTTGCCTGTGCCCGTGTTTGCGAGCCAACAGATTCTGAGAACAGAAGCAGAGACTCAGCTGGCTCCTGTACAGAACTCTCTGACTGCCTGGGCAATTTGACAGGCGGTGAACAGACAGATGGTTGCTCAACAGTGTTGTGTTCCTGAGAGGAGGTGGAAGGAATTGAAGTCGATGCATTGGCTGCCATCCAACCAACAACGGCTTCTATTTGTTCTTCCCGCAGCAGGGGGGCACGCCGAGCTCCTACCAAACTGCGCATAAAGGAACGCTCATGGGTAAAACTGGTGGATGCTGTGTCACTGAGGGCGGCAGCAGCCACAGAATCCCCACGTCCTCTCCCTGCTGAAACTCCACGGCCACGACCACGTGCCTTACTCCCTGCCTTCTTCATCTTGGTAGATTGATAAAGAAAGTCAGAAAAGTTATAAGGCCTAAGTGTGGTTATTACGCAGAGACTGAAGTGAACACTGAAACACAACTGTTCACAATCTGTGAAAGGCTACTCCTTTGTCTACTTCTATAGTGTTTGCAACCAATGTATTGGATATGGATGGAAGCGCGTCACACTAATAGATTATATTTATTTTAAATGGAATGGAGCAGAACCAATTGGAGAGAAATGAAAAGGATGAGGCACTGAGACACGCTCAGCAGAGTACAAGCAGCAGTGCTTGAACAAGTAACTGGAGCGTGATGTGCACTCAAAAAATAAAAAACACAGACTGAAGTGAACACTGAAACACAACTGTTCACAATCTGTGAAAGGCTACTCCTTTGTCTACTTCTATAGTGTTTGCAACCAATGTATTGGATACGGATGGAAGCGCGTCACACTAATAGATTATATTTATTTTAAATGGAATGGAGCAGAACCAATTGGAGAGAAATGAAAAGGATGAGGCACTGAGACACGCTCAGCAGAGTACAAGCAGCAGTGCTTGAACAAGTAACTGGAGCGTGATGTGCACTCAAAAAATAAAAAACACAGACTGAAGTGAACACTGAAACACAACTGTTCACAATCTGTGAAAGGCTACTCCTTTGTCTACTTCTATAGTGTTTGCAACCAATGTATTAGATACGGATGGAAGCGCGTCACACTAATAGATTATAATTATTTTAAATGGAATGGAGCAGAACCAATTGGAGAGAAATGAAAAGGATGAGGCACTGAGACACGCTCAGCAGAGTACAAGCAGCAGTGCTTGAACAAGTAACTGGAGCGTGATGTGCACTCAAAAAATAAAAAACACAGACTGAAGTGAACACTGAAACACAACTGTTCACAATCTGTGAAAGGCTACTCCTTTGTCTACTTCTATAGTGTTTGCAACCAATGTATTGGATACGGATGGAAGCGCGTCACACTAATAGTTAAATTGCATGGAGCACCAAGAATTACACTGAGAGAAAAAAAAAGAGTCTATGAGTGACACGTGCAGATGCCTACAGACAGCGTTGCATGCAGAGCAAACTGCAGCGTCACCTGCACTCACACACACCTTGCAGAGCTGTTAAAACAACACTGCAGGCAAAAGGAAGCTTTACACAGCGGTTGGTGCTAGCCTGCCTACAGCACAGTACACTAAATCGCAATCTCTAACTGTCCCTCAGAGTCAGCACAGCAGCGTTCTGTCCCTTACTGAATTCACAGCACAGTGACGCTAAAATGGCGGCGGCGCCTTTTATAGTGCATTCTGACATCATTTCAGCATCCAATCACAGCCATGCCATTAGTTAACATGACCGCAGCAGTACAGGATGTGCCCACGCTTCTTAGGATTCCTCATTGGCTGACTAAAATCACATTGCCTCTCAAAGAATTATGGGAACTTCCGATTCCGGTATACGATATATGGAAAATATCGGAACTAAGTATCGAAAGGTCCGAAACAGCTAATATCGGCCGATACCCGATACTTGCGGTATCGTATCGCTCAACACTAGTTTCTAGCAATAGTTTTCAGAATGTCATCAGTAGATACATTATTCCAACATTCAAACACAGTTTTAGCATTTTTAGTGCTTTCAATAACTTCTGGAAGGTGAGTGAGAATGTTGTGTAATTCCCTATGATGTTTGTTCTTGTGCAGTTTCTTGTTCCACTTGGTCTTTTTATCTTTGCCCAAATAATAGATGTTATCTGTATCTTGTTCGTCTGTATCATTCTCCTCGCCATCCTGCTGTTCCTGAATCACTTTTACATTCTTCCACATCATCTTGAGATTAAATGTCACTCTCTTCCCCTAAAGCCCGTGTCTCACACAGCGATCTCGCTAGCGAGATCGCTGCTGAGTCACTAGTTTTGTGACGCAGCAGCGATCTCCCCAGCGATATCGCTGTGTGTGACATTCAGCGATGATCAGCCTCCCTGCTGGGTATCGCAGATCGTCCTGAATGTCCTGGACATTTTTTTGATCGCTGGTCTCCCGCTGACAGGCACGCATCGCTGCGTGTGACAGGCGGGAGACCAGCGATCCGCTGGTAACCAAGGTACACAGCGGGTTTCCAGGCGCGGGGCTGTGCCTAGAAACCCGCTGTGTACCTTGGATACCAGCGCCCTGATGCAGGGAGCTGGTAACCAAGGTACACAGCGGGTTTCCAGGCACCGCGCAGCGCCTGGAAACCGATGTGTAACTTGGTTACCAGCTCCCTGCATCAGGGCGCTGGTATCCAAGGTACACTACGGGTAACTAAGCGATGTTACCCGCAGTATCGCTGTGCTGATCGCTGTCTGAGCTGCCTGTTTGGCAGCTCAGCAGCGATCATGTAGCGATACACCAGCGATCCTGACAAGTGCATATCGTTGTCGGGATCGCTGGTGTATCACTATGTGAGACCCAGGCTTAAGTCTTCCCTCAGTGTGGGGTCTCCATCATCAACATTTAACAGCAGATCCTTTGTTTCGTCACCACGAAGGGTCATGGCCATTTCAACAGAGAATCTGAAGCAAGAAATAGAGAGAGAGTATGTTTTAAGGCACAATGTGTTTTAGAGGCCACCCTCTTTTTTTCTAAGAAACCCTACTTATTTCCACAAACTTTGCATTATTCAGTTATAAAACAATCTAAATAAACAATTGTGGTGAATAAAAAGGGAAAATACTGACCTTCAAAAATGAGATGAGTTCATGTGCAGTGAGCCTGAGAAGCCACAAAGGTCAGATCTGCTCTCCAGAAGTTCTGCCGTAACACTGTAAAGCCCCCGTCTCACATAGCGAGATCACTAGCGAGATCGCTGCTGAGTCACAAGTTTTGTGACGCAACAGCGATCTCCCCAGGGATATTGCTGTGTGTGACACGCATCGACGATCAGCCCCCCTGCTGGGTATCACTGATCGTCGTTGAATGTCCTGGACATTTTTTTGATCGTTGGTCTCCCGCTGGCCAGCATGCATCTCTGCGTGTGGCAGGCGGGAGACCAGCGATCAGCGAGCTGGAGCTGGTAACCAAGGTACACATCTGGTTTCTAGGCGCCGCTCGGCACCTAAAAAACCCGATGTGTACGTTAGATACCAGCACGCTGCTGCAAGGTAGCTTGTAACCAAGGTACACATCGGGTTTCTAGGCGCTGCTTGGTACCTAAAAACTCTATGTGTGCCTTGGTTACCAGCTCCTTGCACCAGCGTGCTGGTATCTAAGGTACACTGCTGGTAACTAAGCGACGTGCATCGCTTGTTACCCGCATAGTCGCTGTCCTGATCGCTGCTGAGAGCTGCCTGTTGGGCAGCTCACCAGCGATCATGTAGCGACACACCAGCGATCCTGACAAGTTCATATCGTTGTCGGGATCGCTGGTGTGTCGCTATGTGTGACGGGACCCTAAGATAAGGTTTCAAAGAGCATGTAAAGACAGGAAACTGGGAGGTGGACATTTAATGATAGTTTGGAGAGGAGAGAGAAACAAAACTAGTTGAATTGTGTCTGTCAGGTCATCTGCGCCTGATGGAGGGTTAACAGTGCTGGTACCTTTAGGCACACCTGTTTAAAATGGCAAACTTGAAACATCTGCAATCATCACCAGTATTATAATTAGGCTGGTGCTGCATTAGCCTTTTGGATTGTTACATAAATTTTGCTGCGCATTTGTAAATGATTACAGTTTTCCATAGTTTGTTAGGTGAGACTGGTACCAAATTTTTGTAAAGGTTTTCAACGTTATCCTTGTGTACAAAATGTATGTTAAATCAAATGTGTCACTGACAACAGATGTAATACTGTGAGAGAAATACATACCCATACCATGACAGAACAATTTGAAAGTCTGTAGTAGCAGCACCAACAACACCACTGGTAGTAACTGTGTTGGCAGTAGTTGCATGAAACGCAGGTCACAATTTCAAGCTTACAAATGCTCCATTAGCATTTCAAAACTTTTTGAAGTATACTTTTTCTGATTGCATAGGGAGATTTGTTATGATTTACCTTGATGATATTTTTTTTTTTTTCACCTGATTTGGATTCTCACCAAGAACATGTCCGTGTAATATTACAAAGGTTGAGGGAGAATTCTTTGCTAAAACTGAGAAATATATTTTTTCTGTTCACAAAATTTCATTCTTGGGGTTCATTTTACCCGCTGATGGGTTTAAGATGTATCCTAATACGGTGCCAACCATAATAGATTGAATTTAACCTAGTGACCTCAAAGCATTGCAACATTTTCTAGGATTTGCCAACTATTATAGGAAATTCATTTTTGTTTTCTCTCAGATCGCTAAACCTCTTACTGAACTGACACATAAGGGGGAAGATCTCAAGGTTTGGTCACTGAATGCTATTAAGGCTCTTGAGAAATTGAAAGAGTGTTTTATGTCTGCTCCTGTTCTAATCCAACTTGATCTTCAGGAACCATTCATTGTGGAGGTGGATGATTCAGAGGTCAGGGTATGGGCCATTTTAACTCAGGGTTCCAAGACTGTAACCAATTTGTGGTTAAGTGCATTTATCTTGAGAGAATTTTTGTCTGCTGAAAGAAATTATGATATGGGTAATAGTAAATTACTTGCTATTACGGTAATTTAGCATTTGAAGAATGGAGGCATTTTTTGGCAGAAGTAGTTCTTGAACTCATTGTGGTAACCGACCATAAGAATTTAGCTTACATTGAATCAGTCAGGCAGCTTACTCCTATACAGGCCAGATGGGCATAATTTTTTTCTAGATTCAGTGTCTCTATCACATTCAGGCCAGGGCCCCAGAATGTGAAGTCTGACACATTATCATGCAGTCTTAATTGAGTTTATCCTCTAGAACCTTGATAATCCATTCCCCCTAAGAGCATTGTGGATTCTGTGGTATTTTCAGAGTTGGAAGTGGAGATTCATAAAGTCCACTTATTGGCTTCTTCCACCACTCCAGGGTTCAAGTTATTTGTATCTATGTACCTAAAATTAGTCATCCTAGAGAAATTTAATGCTATGATCTTTTTGTGGCCATCTAATATATACTTACTTACCTTGTAATGTCTTCACATCCTGTTCCGTCCAGATGTGTCCGGATCCCAAAATTCCAAGCAGCGGAAGTTCACCGACCGCCATATTGGGACACCCAAGTAGTGTTGAGCGATACGATACCGCAAGTATCGGGTATCGGCCGATATTAGCTGTATCGGCCTTTCGATACTTTGTTCCGATATTTTCCATATATCGTATACCGGAATCGGAAGTTCCCATAATTCTTTGAGAGGCAATGTGATTTTAGTCAGCCAATGAGGAATCCTAAGAAGTGTGGGCACATCCTGTACTGCTGCGGTCATGTTAACTAATGGCATGGCTGTAATTGGATGCTGAAATGATGTCAGAATGCACTATAAAAGGCGCCGCCGCCATTTTAGCGTCACTGTGCTGTGAATTCAGTTAGGGACAGAACGCTGCTGTGCTGACTCTGAGGGACAGTTAGAGATTGCGATTTAGTGTATTGTGCTTTAGGCAGGCTAGCACCAAACGCTGTGTAAAGCTTCCTTTTGCCTGCAGTGTTGTTTTAACAGCTCTGCAAGGTGTGTGTGAGTGCAGGTGACGCTGCAGTTTGCTCTGCATGCAACGCTGTAGGCATCTGCACGTGTCACTCACAGACTCTTTTTTTTTTCTTCAGTGTAATTCTTGCTGCTCCATGCAATTTAAATTTTAGTGTGACGCGCTTCCATCCGTATCCAATACATTGGTTGCAAACACTATAGAAGTAGACAAAGGAGTAGCCTTTCACAGATTGTGAACAGTTGTGTTTCAGTGTTCACTTCAGTCTGTGTTTTTTATTTTTTGAGTGCACATCACGCTCCAGTTACTTGTTCAAGCACTGCTGCTTGTACTCTGCTGAGCGTGTCTCAGTGCCTCATCCTTTTCATTTCTCTCCAATTGGTTCTGCTCCATTCCATTTAAAATAAATATAATCTATTAGTGTGACGCGCTTCCATCCGTATCCAATACATTGGTTGCAAACACTATAGAAGTAGACAAAGGAGTAGCCTTTCACAGATTGTGAACAGTTGTGTTTCAGTGTTCACTTCAGTCTCTGCGTAATAACCACACTTAGGCCTTATAACTTTTCTGACTTTCTTTATCAATCTACCAAGATGAAGAAGGCAGGGAGTAAGGCACGTGGTCATGGCCGTGGAGTTTCAGCAGGGAGAGGACATGGGGATTCTGTGGCTGCTGTCGCCCTCAGTGACACAGCATCCACCAGTTTTACCCATGAGCGTTCCTTTATGCGCACTTTGGTAGGAGCTCGGCGTGCCCCCCTGCTGCGGGAAGAACAAATTAAGCCGTTGTTGGTTGGATGGCAGCCAATGCATCGACTTCAATTCCTTCCACCTCCTCTCAGGAACACAACACTGTTGAGCAACCATCTGTCTGTTCACCGCCTGTCAAATTGCCCAGGCAGTCAGAGAGTTCTGTACAGGAGCCAGCTGAGTCTCTGCTTCTGTTCTCAGAATCTGTTGGCTCGCAAACACGGGCACAGGCGAGCATCATTCTGCAATTTGAAGAAGAGGGAGTATGCAGTGATGCGCAACAGCTGTGTCTCTCTCAATCTGAAGAGGCGGGTGAGCCAGTGCCGATGGACAGCACACCGCAGAACGCATCTCATGATGATGATGAGACTCAGTTGCCAGGTTTTGTGGAGCATGGTGCTGCCCAGACCATCCAACAGCAGCAGGTGTTGGAAGAGGGTAGTGGAGATGATGAAGTCCGAGACCCAACATGGCGTGAGCAGCAGGAAGGTGGTGGGAGCAGCTCTGAGGAAGAGATTGGCCCAACGGTACAAAGAGGAGGGAGAGGTAGGCTGCAGACTCGCTTGCCTGTAGCCTCCAGTTTGGCACCTGTTGGGAGCAGTTCTCTTAGAAATGTCAAAATTGGCGCTCCCATGACTTGCACTGCGTGGTCCTTTTTTGACAGACTTGTAGATGATATTTGCTATGTTAAATGCAAGCTGTGTAAGCAAAAAGTTAAAAGAGGTAAAAATATCAGTAACCTGAATACCACAAATATGTGGAAACATGTACGGACAAAGCACGTAGCTGAGTTACAAAGACACACTGGAGATGTAGGCCAACCTACAGCAGCACCTACATCTTCAGGTCGTGTTGGAGCCTCTACCTCCAGCTCACACACACCTGGTTCGGCTTCCTCACAGGATCTACATGGAAGAACCTTGGTCACTGTTGTCCATAGACAAACTGTTATTCCACCCACAGCAGCAAGTTCACAGTCATCGTCACACTCCCAGGCCACAAAACAGCCATCGGTACCACAGGCATGGGATAAAAGACGGCCATACTCGGCAAACCATCCACGAGCACAGGCTCTGAATGCTGGCATCGCAAAACTCCTGTCCCTTGAAATGCTGTCATTCAGGCTGGTGGAGACTGACAGTTTCAGGAACTTAATGGCCTTGGCAGTCCCACAATATAATGTGCCAAGCCGATTTATTTCAGCAGGCAAGCCGTCCCTGCTCTGCAAAAACATGTCGAGGGAAACATTAAACATGCGCTACTAAACGCCGTCAGTAGCAGGGTCCACCTGACCACCGATGCGTGGACCAGTACCCATGGCCAGGGACGATACCTTTCCCTCACTGCCCATTGGGTCATTGTTGTGGAGCCGGGTACAGATCTTGCCAGTGGCGCTGTACGTTTTCTGCCAACTCCAAGGATTGCAGGAATCCAGTCTGTACACATTGATTCCTCCTCCTACTCCAGTTCCTCAGAATCATCGCTGCACGAGCCGTCACGGTATACCTCCACATGGACCCGTAAACGCTTACCTGTTGCGACCGATATGAGCACAGCCGTGGCCAAACGTCAACAGGCCGTCCTGAAAATGATTTCAATGGGGAATCTAAGCCACACAGCGCAGGAGGTATGGAATGCCATCAAGCAGGAGAGCGACGTGTGGTTTTTGCCTGCGAATCTCCAGCCAGGCTTGGTAGTGTGTGACAATGGCCGAAATCTGGTGGCAGCTCTGGGCCTTGGCAACCTTACTCACATACCATGTCTGGCACATGTGCTCAACTTGGTCGTGCAGAGTTTTTTGAGGAACTGTCCGGATCTTGCTGGACTGCTGCACAAGGTCCGCCTAGAGTGCGCTCACTTGCGACGTTCCAGTATAGCCAGATCGCGCATTGCTGCTCTGCAATGCCGATTTCGCCTTCCTGAACATCGCATCATATGTGACGTACCCACCAGGTGGAATTCCACGTTACATATGTTGGAGCGGTTGTGTGAGCAGCAGACAGCAGTAATGGAGTATCAGCTGCATCAGGCGCAATCAAGTCGCTCTTTGCGCCGTCCATACTTCACCACTACTGAGTGGGCCTCTATGAAGGACATCTGCGACGTTTTGCGTGCGTTTGATGTCTCAACGCGGATGGCGAGTGCAGATGATGCACTAGTCAGCATGACTGTCCCCCTTATCTGCCTGCTTCAGAAATCACTGAAAGCACTAAAGGAAGAGGTTTTGGAAGAGGTGGAGGATGAGGAGTCACAAATTCAATTACCTTCAGGACAGTCAGCGCAACGTGGTTCCTCACAAAGGGCTGGGCAGGGCTCACTTTGTGAGGAGGATGAGGAGGAGGAGGAGGAGTCAATGGAGGAGGAAGAAATCCCTACAGAGGGAGGTACACAACGCTCTAGTCAGTATGTAGAGCGAGGGTGGGGTGATGCAGAGGAGGCAGAGATGACGCCTCTTCCAGAGGAAACTTTTGTTGGCCAGTTGGGAGTCTGCAGCACATGGTTGATTTCATGCTTCAGTGCCTGAGAAACGACCGCCGCATCGCCCACATTCTCACCACGTCAGATTATTGGGTGTACACCCTCCTAGACCCTCGCTACCTGGACAACTTACAAACCCTCATCACATCGGGGAACCGGGACCGTAAAATGCGGGAGTACCAAGACACACTGGTGCAATCCATACTGTTGTACATTCCAGCCGAGAGAGATGCTGCTGCTACTGCTTTACAAAGCAGCTCTGTGCGTCAAGGCAGTGTAGACACCTCTACAACAAGAGGGAGCACAAGCAGCGCCTCTGCACAGGGCAAGAGCTGTATGTTACAAATGTGGCGAAGTTTTGTGACAGCGCCAGCAAGGTCTACACCATCCGAGACGGCTCCAGTCACCAGGAAGCAACGTTTCCGTAAGATGGTGACAGACTACTTGTCTTTCCCTCTAAGTGTACTCCCAGATGCCTCTTCCCCTTTCAAATTTTGGGTCTCTAAGTTGGATACATGGCCAGAGCTTAGCCAGTATGCATTGGAGGTGCTGGCTTGCCCTGCTGCCAGTGTATTATCTGAGCGCGTCTTTAGTGCTGCAGGTGGTGTACTAACAGACCGTCGCATGCGACTATCCTCAGAGAATGTAGACCGGCTTACTTTTCTGAAAATGAACAAGGCATGGATATCACCTGAATTTGCCTGTCCGTTTTAAGATTAAATAACTGTTTGGCAACGTTTTCCATGTCTCCTGTTATGTTCATCTTTCTACCACCTGAACTCTACTCCCTGGGCTACAACACCGCCATTTGTTGCTCGTAAGTAATTGGCAGGGGTACTGACTCCTGGCCAGCCTGGTTACAGCACGACAGCTGTTTCCTGGCAGTGTGAACGTCAATTATCCTCCAATAAGTTGTGCTGTCGTGTTGCATTCGGGTTACCCGACTCTATGGTGCCTGCAGTTTAGGTGATTCCTATGTGTGCTGTGGGATATGTAAATAAAGGCTGTTTCCATTGTGACAATAGGACAAGCACCCACTGTAGGACTGTGTGATTCGGTATTGCGGACGGCTTGCGTCCTGTCAACTTACATTTTCATGGGTGCGTTCTGCTACCCGTCCGGGGTCCAGTACCGTCAACTGGTTCTCCCCAGTGCTTTTGGCCTAGGTGCCTCCATCTCCGTATCCGAGTTCCACCAACGTCTGCTGGTCCTTGGTAGTGCTTTGGAGCACAGGTACCTCCTGCTTAGTAACCGTGTCACAGTAACGTCAGCTGGTACTCGGTTGTGACATTGCCTCTTTTCCTTCTGCTACCCGTCCGGGGTCCATTACCGTCAACTGGTTCTCCCCAGTGCCTTTTGCCTAGGTGCCTCCATCTCCGTATCCGAGTTCCACCAACGTCTGCTGGTCCTTGGTAGTGCTTTGGAGCACAGGTACCTCCTGCTTAGTAACCGTGTCACAGTAACGTCAGCTGGTACTCGGTTGTGACATTACCTCTTTTCCTTCTGCTACCTGTCCGGGGTCCAGTACCGTCAACTGGTTCTCCCCAGTGCCTTTGGCCTAGGTGCCTCCATCTCCGTATACGAGTTCCAGCAACGTCTGCTGGTCCTTGGTAGTGCTTTGGAGCACAGGTACCTCCTGCTTAGTAACCGTGTCACAGTAACGTCAGCTGGTACTCGGTTGTGACATTGCCTCTTTTCCTTCTGCTACCTGTCCGGGGTCCAGTACCGTCAACTGGTCCTCCCCAGTGCCTTTGGCCTAGGTGCCTCCATCTCCGTATACGAGTTCCAGCAACGTCTGCTGGTCCTTGGTAGTGCTTTGGAGCACAGGTACCTCCTGCTTAGTAACCGTGTCACAGTAACGTCAGCTGGTACTCGGTTGTGACATTGCCTCTTTTCCTTCTGCTACCCGTCCGGGGTCCAGTACCATCAACTGGTTCTCCCCAGTGCCTTTGGCCTAGGTGCCTCCATCTCCGTATACGAGTTCCAGCAACGTCTGCTGGTCCTTGGTAGTGCTTTGGAGCACAGGTACCTCCTGCTTAGTAACCGTGTCACAGTAACGTCAGCTGGTACTCGGTTGTGACATTGCCTCTTTTCCTTCTGCTACCCGTCCGGGGTCCAGTACCGTCAACTGGTTCTCCCCAGTGCCTTTGGCCTAGGTGCCTCCATCTCCGTATACGAGTTCCAGCAACGTCTGCTGGTCCTTGGTAGTGCTTTGGAGCACAGGTACCTCCTGCTTAGTAACCGTGTCACAGTAACGTCAGCTGGTACTCGGTTGTGACATTGCCTCTTTTCCTTCTGCTGCCCCTCCGGGTTCCAGCACAGTCAGCTGGTCCTCGTTACTTCCATTGTCTCTTGTTCCATCTGATACCCGTCCGGGTTCCAGTAACGTCAGCTGGTTCTCTGAAATTAGACGACCTTAAAGACCACCCAGAAGAAGATGACGACAACAAGGACGACGAGCATGAAGCCAACCAGCCTGAACACCATCACAAAGAAAAAAGAAAAAATTACCCTGAAGAAGATCACCAACAGGACAAAGAAGGTTAAGACAAACTACAAGATACAGAACAACAGACAGAAGAACAATAAGCAGAAGATCAAAAAGCAGAAGAACATGAAGTATAAGACCAAAATGAAGAGCAAAATATATGCTCTAAATTCTAAGCAGAAGAAGACTAAGCAGGTATGGGGGTGAGTCCGTTCCTCCTCGTGGTGCCCCTGGAAAATGCCTGCTGCTGCAGGCTAAACTGAACACGGACAAATACTGTTGTAATTTAAATCTTTTGTGACAGCAAGAACGGAAGAATTAAAAATTCATACTTTTACAGATTACAAGTACAGGAATCTCTGTCACAAATAAGAATATGATGAAGAAGATGAAGAGGAAGAAGATGAAGAATTTGAATATGAAGAAGATTAATAGTTTAATAATAACAATATGAGTAATGTAAACAAAAACATGAATAGTAAGAAGTTTAAGAAGAAGATTAAGAAGGTGAAGATGAAGAATAATTTGATGAGAAAGATGATGCTGCTGAAGATTATGAAGGAGAAAGTGTGGTACTGGCAAAAGTTAAAAAGGTGAAGAGCATGGAAGTTGTGAAACATACATATTTGCCAAAATAGAAAAAAGGTTAACAACATTGTCAATTTGTTCGTCAATCCAAACTTATTTCCAAAAAAATATATATTAATGCTATTCCAATGCATTGGGTTAAACATGTATGCCTTTATTGTCTCCTCAACCTCCCCCAATACATTCTACATTACTCTTTGTTGTTTTCCTTCATGTACAATTAACCAACAAGGCAAGAATGTTTTTTTTTTAATGTCGATATTTGGTTCCCATAGACTTACATTGGACTTCCGGTATCGGTATCGGGTATCGCCGATATTTTAGTGATATCGGCGATACCATTCCGATCCGATATTTTTAGATATCGAGCAGTATCGCTCAACACTACACCCAAGTGATGGGTGTCTCAATATGGAAAGTGCTGGTGGTACCAGCCTCTTGCGCGGTACCACCAGCGGAACACCATCGCACCACACACACACTGTATACGCTGTACACACCACAAACACTCTGTATACGCCGTACGCACCACACAAACACTGTATACGCCGTACGCACCACACACACACACTGTATACGCCATATGCACCACACACACTGTATACACCGTACGCACCACACACACACACACTGTATACGCCATATGCACCACACACACTGTATACACCGTATGCACCACACACACACTGTATACGCCATATGCACCACACACACTGTATATGCCATACGCACCACACAAACACAGTATACACTATATGCACCACACACACACACTGAATACGCCGTACACACACAGCATACACACACAGTATATGCCGTACGCACCACACGCACACTGTATACGCCGTACGCACAATCACACACACAAACTCTGTATATGCCGCTCGCACCACACACACTGTATACACCATTTGCACCACACACACATACTGAATAGCCGTACACACACAACATACACACAGTATACGCCGTACGTACCACACACACACTGTATACACCATACGCACCACCACACACACACAAACTCTGTATACGCCGTACGCACCACACACACACACACACTCACACTCTGTATATGCCATACGCAGACTCTTGCGCGATACCACCAGCGGAACACCGTCGTGAACACACCGCCAATGGGAAAAGCCAAATGATTCACTGACCGCCGCCATCTTTGTACAGGAGGAGCGCATGCGCAGTTTTAAAGAGAGAGTGGATAGGTGGGTGCGCACAAGGGGGGAAGATTTTCAACGCTGCCAAGCCTGCCCTCATCGTGACATTACCGCCTTCCCAATGCGATAGCATCAGACCTCCATATAGTCTAAGAATAATGATATTAAAGAGTTTGTATCTTCTTGTAAAGTTTGCATAATCTCTAAGCTCTGTTGCAACCGGATGCTAGGGAATTGGCTCCATTAACAATTCCAAAAAATAAAGAAATTATCTGTCCATGGATTTCATCACAGAATTGCCTGTCTGGTGGCAAAACTGTTATTTGGGTGGTGGTTGACTGATTCAGTAAACAGGCTCATTTTACTCCTTTGTCAATGTTGTCTACAAATAAACAATCTGGAGAGCAGCAGGGACACTCTCCAGGTTGTTTATTAGCTTTTATATATTTCTTAATCAAAAAGAGTGTTTACTAAGAACCCTATGTTATTTAAATGCACTTATTCAGTTACAGCAGGGTATATGCTTATTTTGTTTTCTGTAGGTATTGTCTATTTAATGGCCAATGTGAACGTGCATTTGTGTGTTGCATGTATATCAACTCAAACTTCAGCTCAATATTTGTGTATTTTCTTTCCTTGGATTTTTTTTTCATTTTGCTCAAGTAAGGGCTTTGCCTCCCTTCCTTAAGCTGGGTATTATTTTGTAAAAAGTTTCCCAAGGCTGAGCTGTAGTGAGTTTTGGGATTCTAAATCTGTGGAAGCATGGTGGAAAAGCAATGTCTGACTTTGATTTGCTCATTTTCATAGATTTTTGATTTATTATTACTTTTGTCAGATTCAAGTTATTTCTGTGACCATTGTGGGTTTTTTAGTCATTAAAAGAGGGGTACCAACAATTTTGACCACATGTATATGTGCAGGCTCATACTGTATCTAAGGAGCTATGTGCAAGCTCTTACTGTACATAGTGGGGCTATGTGAGGGCTTGAACTGTATATTGAGGACTCACAATTTATCTAGAGAGCTATGGTGGGTTCTTACTGTATGTAGGGAGCTATGTGCGAGATCATACTGTATATAGTGTATATAACAATTTCTATATGTCCAAGGATTCAATAATTGTTAGACACTTCAAAATAAGTACTTAAAAAATGGCCTATTGTGACGTGTTTTCCACTAGACAAAGTGATTCCAACTCAGAAATCTAGAGTTAAAAAAATAAAACGAGCTGTGAAACAGCACCCGTCGGATGTGAGGGAAGCACAGCCCAGCCATTTGAGTCACATCCTATCCCTGGGACAGCACAACTTACTACACTGCGCACTGCACCTACTACCTACTAGTCAGGTAAAAAATATTTTGCAGGTGCATATTACATTTATATACACTGATTTATTGTTGCCAAAGTTTGAGTTTAAAAGGGACTGAGTAGTCAGTCAGATACACAACTCTGTGGGGATTATATGATTACCATAGCTGGATAAGCATGCATCTGACATTCTACCAGCCCCTAGTATCTGGTTACACAACTGTTTCAATCCTGCTATAGATTTCTACTGGTTTGAATTTATTCATTTATATTTACAACCAATGTCATATATGGTTTAACTAGTGGGGATATGTATGTAATACCATATTCCTGATAGTAGGCATAACGCTATAAAAGATATACACTGGAAACCTGACTAATGGCTTCGTTACAACTTGGTGCTTTCCTCCACTTTTTGGAGGTTTTTAGCTCTGTCTATTTTTAACAAGATTTATCATTGCTTTATTCAACATTAATAAAAATTATTTTTTTACTCTATATTTCTGAGTTGTATTCATGTCTTTGTCTAGTGATAAACATACCACGATAGAACATTTTTTTACGTACTCACACTGTATATAACAGCTATGTGAGGGCTCATACTGTATATAGGGGCTATGTGGGGGCTCATATTGTATATAAAAGGTTATGTGGGGCTCATACTGTATCTAGGGAGCTATGTGTAGATTCTTACTGTATTTAAGGAGCTATGTAAGGGCTCATACTGTATATAGGAATCAATATAGGAAGTTATGTGGGGTTCATACTGCATCTAAGTGGCAATATGAGGACTCATACTATATCTAGGTAGCTATGTTGGGGCTCATACTGTATATTGAAAGCTATATGGGGGTCTCATACTGTGTATAGTAGCTGTGTATGGACTCATAGTGTATGTAAAGGGCCATGTGGGGGCTTACATTGTATATAGGGAGCTATGTGGTGGCTCATATTGCAAGTAGAGGCAAAGGTGGGGCATACTGTATATAGGGTATATCAGCATACTTAATTTTGCCCAATAATAAGTCATACAATTAATATTAAAAAAATAAAAAACTGTGTTAATATTAATATTGAGCAGAATTAATTTCAGGATATTGGTTCAACTTCTATAACAGTCATGATCTCTCATGAGGCCCCTTGGGAAAATTAATCTCTCATGTCTGCTTTATTTTGTATAATAACTAGAAGGATGGGTGTGCACTCGGGTCTCAAGGTATAAAGGTGCTGGTGAATTTGGACCCTATAGGACCAAATACTGCAGAAATATAGAATTCACAGCACACACTATTGATTTTTAGATTTGCAAAATTATATTTTATTGTGCTCCACAATGCTGAATAAAGTGCCGTGTAAATGTAACAAAGATACCCCTACATTCAAATATACCCGACGTTTCGACTCATCCCGAGTCTTAGTCGTGGGGTACTAAAGGAAAATAAGAGAATATAACGGGGTGAGTATTTACAACAAAATACAGAATATATACATATTCAAAACATATATACAGAGCAAAAATATACAATATGTACAGGGATATGCACAACAGATAAATATAGGCATCAAATGAATTCCAGAGAACTTTAATGGACAAATAATGTGCAGCTATAATGAACATATGACAATGTTATCTATTGATATGAACCTACTATAATGATATATGCACATGTCAAATACTCAACAAGAGCAAGATCAAGGGAAAGGGAGAGAGAAGATACCTGAATGGTGGGTAGTATAGAGTGTGGGCACTCGTCACAGTTAGATGATCAGAGAGTGTAGTAGTTGTTATGAAGCACTGGAACAAGAAATGTGACATGTAATATAAAATACAATAGATAAAGCGGGGCTGTTCCCAATGGGACTGGTCTGTGAGTAAATGTCATATGTCAAAGAGAAGTAAATGCAGGGTTACCTGTATCATTATCTAAAATGGCGATATCCAACACTTCTGTGCATGCGCAGTGGTTCGGACCATAACGCAACGTCACTTCCGGTCCGGAACCATGTACTTCCGGTCCGGCGGTGCGCATCGCGGGCATTTAAACCGGGCTGATCCCCATCCCACTCACAGCCGCATCTAGCAGCTGTGGCAGGGCGCAGGAGCGCCGCCTTTTCAACTTTTATCTACATACAGGTAAACGACTGTGAGCCCTATTACCTTCAGGTCTGTGACTTATCTGTGGGAACTTTTTTGTTGAACCAATGGGTGTCTATTTCTTTCCACCTGCCAGCTTCCTGCTATGCATCATACATAGGTTGTTGATACAGGTAACCCTGCATTTACTTCTCTTTGACATATGACATTTACTCACAGACCAGTCCCATTGGGAACAACCCGCTTTATCTATTGTATTTTATATTACATGTCACATTTCTTGTTCCAGTGCTTCATAACAACTACTACACTCTCTGATCATCTAACTGTGACGAGTGCCCACACTCTATACTACCCACCATTCAGGTATCTTCTCTCTCCCTTTCCCTTGATCTTGCTCTTGTTGAGTATTTGACATGTGCATATATCATTATAGTAGGTTCATATCAATAGATAACATTGTCATATGTTCATTATAGCTGCACATTATTTGTCCATTAAAGTTCTCTGGAATTCATTTGATGCCTATATTTATCTGTTGTGCATATCCCTGTACATATTGTATATTTTTGCTCTGTATATATGTTTTGAATATGTATATATTCTGTATTTTGTTGTAAATACTCACCCCGTTATTTTCTCTTATTTTCCTTTAGTACCCCATGACTAAGACTCGGGATGAGTCGAAACGTCGGGTATATTTGAATGTAGGGGTATCTTTGTTACATTTACACGGCACTTTATTCAGCATTGTGGAGCACAATAAAATATAATTTTGCAAATCTAAAAATTAATAGTGTGTGCGGTGAATTCTATATTTCTGCTTTATTTTGTATAGCGCTATGTTATGTATAGTGCTGCACATAAGGAAAAAAATTGCGCTGTGTGATATGTGCGCAGCTTTCTCTGTCATTTTCCATCTATAGATGTGCACCAGAGCACCTGTGTGTTACCCACATGACCTATCACATGATCTATATATGGGAATCATGACATGTTGCATGATACATTGGGTACCTGGGGGCCATGTATTGTAAACTGCCCAAGGCTGTTGTGAATGTGTTAGAGATGGTTTCTGAGCAGAGGCTCCCTCTGGTCGTTACAGACAGTACTGAACCTTTCAGTGAAGAATGGCAATCTGGGTTCACTTACTAGTCTGATATAAGGGAGGTTCTCTCCCATGATGGTTGCCGGTGATCAATTGTTCTTGTCTCAATTGTGGCTCCTGGTTCATTTGGAAGTTTGCTGGAGTCTTGCCTGCATCTCCTGCTTTCAGATAAGATATTTTTTGCTTTTCTTTTTGTGCTTGCTTTTTGCATTGTTTTCTGCACTTTTGTGGAGGTCAGCCAGGTCCTCTCCTGGGGCCTGAGCTCCTCACAGTTTATCTGCAGCCACTGTTATTTGCTCATTTGCTCTTTCCTGTTTTTTCAGCGGCTGCGGCTTGGTTTTTGTTCACACTGAGACCTGATTTAGTGGGTGACGATATCGTGTGATCTCAGTATTTTTGTAATCAGAATTGTTGGATTTTTGTAGGGTTTTCTGGGTTGCAGAAAGTAATCTCTCCTGTCCTATCCTATTTAGTCAGCTTGTGGCCCCAGCGTTTGCTCAGTCTATTTTCTGCCTATGTTTGTATTTTCATCTTGTCTAACCGCCATTATATGTTTGGGGGCTTCCTATTTTCTTTGGGGATCTGCTCCGGGGCAGATAGTTTTCATCTTTCTGCCTTTAGGTGTAGTTATCTCTCAGGCTGTGACGAGGCGTCTAGGATCAACGTAGGAACGCTCCACGGCTACCTCTAGTTGTGTCGTTAGTTTAGGAATCTGCAACCCATCAGTTACCAACATTTCAGGTGTTCGGCTGCCCTGCTGTTTTTCCTGTCCTCTTCAGCTACCGAAACATAACACAAGGCCTTTGCTACTCTTAATCTGCCCCTGTCTATCCAACACTCAAAATTTGTACAAAGGACACCAGTTTCAAACTTTCAGGGTTAATTCAGTTTCACATTTCTCAGATGATATAGAGAAAAGAATACAGTTGAAAACAAGGTCTTGTACACTTGCTCAACTCAGGTTTTGCTTGTACTACTTCTACATTTTGCCCATCAGTTCTTAAGTGGTTCAAATCTTTAATTACAATAATCCATAAAAAATACCAATACTATGCTATCAAGTTTCTGTCTTATTCCCACAAATCACAAAGATTTATAAATAAATGGTTGCATGAACAAATCTTAATATGGTTTGCACATAAATGTATGAGACTAAATAATCTTCTGATCAAGGCATACCAAAATCCCTTTATCCCTTCATCAATATCAATTGATGAAAATATTCTCAATTAAAAATAATATAAATCAAAACATAAATTCTCAGAAATAAAATGACTTATTAAAAAGGGACTTTTAATTAATAAGAACATATGCTGTATGATCAGATAGCTTTAGTTTAGCTAGAATTTTTTTTTTTACTACACAGTAGTGGTAATTTCTATGTGCAGTGCAGATTGCAGTATCACAAAGTCACGGCCCTACAACTTGCATGTAAAGGGACATATTAAGCGTAAGTCACAGCCAGAAGTCCTGTCGTAGAGTCCACATTATAAGAATTTGGCCCTTGTCGTCACATCATCATGATGTCACTATCTTATGATGCGCATGGCAGAGATGTTGTTCGCGTCTAGAAGACCCAGCCTAAGATTAAAAGGGGTTTCAGTGTGCAATGACACTAAGGAGAGGCATTGAGGCCCAGACTGGACAGTGAGCAACTGCGGCGACCAGAGAGGTGTGAGGTGAGAATTAATTTGTTTTGTTTACTGCCCTCTGTGTTTCCGCCAAATGGTAGCCATTTTGTTAAATTGGCATACAGCGAATTAAAAAAAAAATCTGTATTCTGGAGAGAAGGGTTTTCTTTGTAAAATTTGAGTTAAATTGAATTCAACAATAATAAATCACCAATATTTTTTTATTACACATGATTGCAGCTCCAATTGACATAACTATGTTATGTATGAATGCATAACAATTCTACAACAAATAGACTGTGCACCTCAATGATTTTCTGCAGTCAGGTTTCCAGTGAACATGATTTAACATTTGCAGTGCATGCACTTTGTTTTCTGAAAAATACCATTCTTAACCTTGATTTAAGCTAAAGCTTATGACTTGACAGTACATCTTTTTAAGTTTCATGTTACCTGAAAATATACGGTTTTGTGTTTGTAGCCTTTGAAAATGCTGTTAAGTATTGTCTGTCTTTAAAAGTTATTAGACTTTCTGAGACACTAAAACAATTTTGTCACAATCAAATCTTTCACCTAGTCTTCCAAAGAACATTATGTTCTTCATGATGATTTCTTATATATGAAAATAGGTATACTGTGGTTACTTTATTGTGTAAGTTGCATGTCTTTTATCTCATAGATTTTTTGAAGACTATATATTGATTTCATAAATTCTTTTAATAAAGAGAATTTCCACTTATGGGACAAGAGAATAAACTGTATATACTTACTGAAAAATATTGTTTGTATACAGCTGAACAGACAGTTTATACAATTTTATTTTAAAGCGCAAAGAAAGGGTTTTTCTCAATCACAATCACAATAGCTCGTGTAAAAATAGACTTGGAGACAACTTTCTGATTCCTAGGGGTCTAACAGCTGGGTCACCACTTCCAAACTCTTAAATGCCCTATTAGATTCAAGATCATACTCATTACCAACTCATTTACTGTCTATAGCAAAGGTAGAAATAGGCCAAGCAAAGCTCACATTCTTTTAAAATGTGAGGGTCTTCCTAGCTTATCATATATTCCATGGATAGGTGATGATAACCTGATAATCTGGTATTAACCTTTTATTATCTCTGCACTTTGGAAATTTTAGCCCTTTCAGCAGATGATATTGCTATTGAGCTTGACCTGTTGTGAATGGTTTGAGATGAGTTCTGAGCAGAGGCTCCCTCTGGTGGTTACAAGCGGTGCTAGTGAGGATTGTGAGGACTGGGAATCAGGTGTTACTAACTGGTCTTATATAAGGGAGTCATTTTCCCATCAGGGTTGCCGGTGATCAATTGTTCTGGTCTGAATCCTTCATTCCAGTTTCCCTTGTAGCCTGCTGTGTCGTGTCTGCATCTCCTGCTTACAGATAAGACTTTTGCTTCTTTGTGTTTTTGCTGTGTTTTTGCATTTTGTCCTGCACTTCTTTGGGGGCCTTCGGGGTCCCCTCCGGGGGCTTCTGCCCTCTCAGTTTAGTTCAGCCATTGAGTTTTATTCTTTTGCTTTTTCCAGTTTTTTCAGTGGCTGCTGTTTGATTTTGTTACACCAGAGAACTAATTTAGGTGGTAGAGGTCGTGTGATCTCAGGTGATTTTGAAATTAGTAGAGTTGGTGCTTTTCAGGGTTTTCTGGGATTGCAGTAAGTACCCTTCCTATCCTTTTCTATTTAGATAGTTTGGGCCCCAGCGTTTGCTCATACTATTTTCTTTCTGTGTCAGTATTTCCTCTTGTCTAACCGCCATTACATGTTTGGGGGCTTTCTGTTATCTTTGGGGTTCTGCTCCGGGGCAGATAGCTTTCCTATTTCTATCTTTAGGTGTAGTTAGTTTCTCAGGCTGTGACGAGGCGTCTAGGACCAACGTAGGAACGCTCCACCCACGGCTGCCTCTAGTTGTGGTGGTTAGTCAGGGTACTGCAGTCTCATAGATTCCAACTGCTCTGGTGTATTGCCTTTTTTACCTGCACTCCTCAGCTACCGAAACATAACAGTATCACCGGCCAAAAAATTGAAAATTGTATGGTACTCACAGAAGGAAAAAAAATATTGTGAAAGAAAAAAGGTTGTCAGAGTTGTCAGAGATATTTTTCTGTTTGTTGCATTTTTTTTTTTTTTTTTTTCCTCTGTATCTCTGGGTGCTGGGGAGGATCTTTTCTCCCAATGGAGTTTGCACAGTTGTCTGGCCGTGTGGATCAGCTTGCCACTGAGGTTCAGAGTATTGCTGCATATCTTGCTAGGTTGCCTGTTGTGGAACCTAGGATCCCCATGCCAGATTTGTTTTTAGGGGATCGAGCTAAGTTTCAGAATTTCAAAAATAATTGTAAATTGTTTTTTGCCTTAAAATCTAAGTCCTCAGGAAACGCAGCGCAGCAGGTTCAAATTATCATCTCTCTCCTGCGCGGCGATCCTCAGGATTGGGCTTTTTCCCTGATACCTGGGGATCCTGTTTTGAGTGATGTTGATGCGTTTTTTCAGGCTTTGGGGTTATTGTACGATGAGCCTAATGTCACTGATCAAGCTGAAAAAACCTTGTTGGCATTAAATCAGGGGCTTGATGACGCTGAGTTATATTGTCAGAGATTCCGTAGGTGGGCAGTCCTGACCAAATGGAATGACGACGCTTTGGCGGCCCTTTTCCGGAAGGGTCTGTCAGATAATGTAAAGGATGTTATGGTGGGATTCCCTGTCCCCTCTGGTCTCAATGATTCTATGTCATTAGCGATTCAAATTGACAGACGTTTGCGTGAGCGGAGAAGTATGCGTGGAATGGTGTTGCCTTGTGAACCAGCTTCTGAACCCATGCAGTGTGATAGAGTGGTGACTGGGGCACAGCGTCATGAGTTTCGAAAGCGCAATGGGTTATGTTTCTACTGTGGTGATGCCTCTCATGCTATTTCAGTCTGCCCTAAGCGGGGAAGACGTTTTGCACGCTCAGTTGTCTTGGGTAGTGTTCAGACTAAGTTTTTATTAACTGTCACTCTGATATGCTCTCTGTCCTCATTTTCTGCTCAGGCTTTCGTTGATTCTGGAGCAGCTATTAACCTGATGGATTATGATTTTGCTAAACGTTGTGGGTTTCCCTTGATACCCCTACAGAAGTCTATTCCCCTACTGGGATCGATTCTACCCCTTTGGCTGAGAATAAACCCCAGTTTTCTACTCAGGTGATAATGAGGGTTGAACCTGATCACCAGGAGTGCTGCAAATTTTTGGTTCTGTATAATCTGCATGACATTATCGTGCTGGGTTTCCCTTGGTTACAGTCTCATAATCCTGTTTTGGATTGGAAATCTGTGTCTGTAACCAGTTGGGGCTGCCAATGTGTTAATACCAACACTCCTGTTTTTTCTGCCTCCCCCCAGGCTCAGGATGTTCCTGACTTTTTGTTTGATTTTTCTGATGTGTTTAGCGAAAGTAAATCTGCATCCTTGCCTCCCCATAGGAGCTATGACTGCGCTATTGAATTAGTGCCGGGTAGTAAATTCCCTAAAGGTCGCCTTTTTAACTTGTCTGTACCTGAACATGACGCTATGCGGTCTTATATCAAGGAATCATTGGAGAAGGGTCATATCAGACTATCCTCTTCACCCTTAGGTGCCGGTTTTTTCTTTGTGGCCAAAAAAGATGGTTCATTAAGGCCGTGTATTGATTATTGTCTCTTGAACAATATTACTGTGAAATATCAATACCCGTTACCCTTGATTTCTAACCTGTTTTCCAGGGTGAAAAACGCTACTTGGTTTACCAAGCTTGACCTCAGGGGGGCGTATAACCTTATTCGCATTAAGCACGGGGATGAATGGAAGACGGCATTCAATACCCCTGAAGGGCATTTTGAGTACCTAGTGATGCCCTTTGGGCTCACTAATGCTCCTTCCGTCTTCCAGTCCTTCATGAATGACATTTTCAAGGATTTTGTGGACAAATTTCTGATTGTTTATTTGGATGATATCTTGATTTTTTCTAATGACTGGGACTCTCATGTGAAACATGTTCGAACTGTATTCCAGATTTTGAGAGAGAATGCTCTGTATGTGAAGGGATCAAAGTGTCTTTTTGGCGTACAGAGGATCTCATTTCTGGGATTCATTTTGTCCCCATCTGTTATTGAAATGGACTCGGTCAAGGTTCAGGCCATCTGTGATTGGGTCCAACCTACTTCATTAAAGGCTCTTCAGAGATTTTTGGGTTTTGCCAATTTTTATCGTAAATTTATTGGTAATTTCTCGGTTATTGTTAAACCATTAACTGATTTGACCGGAAAGGGTTCTGATGTGGTGAATTGGCCTCCTGAGGCAGTCTCTGCATTTCAGGAACTTAAGCAGAGATTCACTTCTGCTCCTGTTCTACGGCAGCCTGATGTTTCTCTGCCATTTCAGGTGGAGGTTGATGCCTCTGAAATTGGGGCAGGTGCCGTTTTGTCCCAAAAAGATCCAGAGACCTCTATAAGTAACCCTTGTGCCTTTTTCTCTCGAAAATTTTCTCCTACTGAACGTAATTATGACGAAGGTAATCGGGAGTTATTGGCCATGAAGTGGGCTTTTGAAGAGTGGAGACATTGGCTGGAGGGAGCCAAACATCAGGTGGTGGTCCTTACGGACCATAAGAATCTGGTCTATCTGGAATCTGCCAAGCGACTCAATCCTAGACAGGCCAGGTGGGCCTTGTTTTTCACACGTTTTAATTTTGTGGTTTCCTTTCTTCCTGGCACTAAGAATGTTAAGGCGGATGCCCTCTCGAGGAGTTTCCTTGCGGACTCTCCTGAGTTATCTGATCCTTCTGTTATTTTGAAAGAGGGTGTAGTTCTTTCCGCCATCTCGCCCAATTTGAGACTTGCTCTGGAGGGGTGTCAGGAGGATAGGCCCGAGCGCTGCCCTGTTGGAAAATTGTTTGTCCCGGACCAATGGAAAAAGAGTGTGATGTCTGAAATTCATTGTTCCGCATTGGCTGGGCATCTCGGAATTTTTGGTACCAGAGACTTGGTTAGCCGGTCCTTTTGGTGGCCTACCTTGTCTCGTGATGTCAGGGAATTTGTGCAGTCCTGCGGGACTTGCTCTCGCTCCAAGCCTTGCTCTCGCTCTAGTGGTTTGTTGATGCCATTGCCTGTGCCCAAGAGACCATGGACCCATATCTCTATGGATTTCATTTCCGATCTTCCTGTTTCTCAGAGAATGACCACCATCTGGGTAATTTGTGATAGGTTTTCCAAAATGATACATCTTGTGCCATTACCTAAGTTGCCTTCCTCCTCTGAATTGGTGCCGTTTTTCCTTCAGCACGTGGTTCGTTTACACGGCATTCCTGAGAACATTGTGTCTGACAGAGGAGTCCAGTTTGTTTCCAGATTTTGGAGGACTTTTGTTCTAAACTGGGTGTTCAATTGTCTTTCTCCTCGGCATTTCATCCTCAGACCAATGGTCAAACTGAGAGAACAAACCAGACATTGGAGACTTATCTAAGATGCTTTGTGTCTGCTGATCAGGATGACTGGGTCTCTTTTTTGCCTTTGGCTGAGTTTGCTCTTAATAATAGGGCTAGCTCTGCCACTTTGATGTCTCCGTTTTTCTGTAATTCTGGGTTTCACCCTCGATTTTCTTCAGGACAGACGGAGGCTTCTGTCTGTCCGGGTGTTGACTCTGTTGTGGAGAGTATGCAGCAGATTTGGGACCAGGTAGTGGAGAGGTTGTCCCTCTCTCAGGAGAAGGCCCAGCGGTTTGCTAACCGGCATAGGACTGATGGTCCTTGGTTTAAAGTGGGGGACTTGGTCTGGTTGTCCTCAAAGAATATTCCTATGAGAGTAGCATCTCCTAAATTTAAGCCTAGGTTCATTGGACCTTATAAGATCATGGAGATTATTAATCCTGTTTCTTTTCGTTTGCTTCTTCCAGGGACATTTAAGATCCATAACGTGTTCCACAAGTCCTTGTTGAAGAGGTTTGTTGAGCCAGTGGTTCCTGCTGCTGTGCCTCCTGACCCTGTTTTGGTTGAGGGCAATCTGGAGTATGTGGTTGAGAAAATATTGGATTCTCGTTTTTCTAGACGGAAACTCCAGTATTTGGTTAAATGGAGAGGTTATGGTCAGGAAGACAATTCTTGGGTGTTTGCTTCGGACATCCATGCTAGGAGACTTATCCGTGCGTATCATAGAACTCATCCTGACCGACCTGGTTGCTCAAATGAGGGTTCGGTGACCCCTCCTCAAGGGGAGGGTACTGTTGTGAATGGGTTTGAGATGAGTTCTGAGCAGAGGCTCCCTCTGGTGGTTACAAGCGGTGCTAGTGAGGATTGTGAGGATTGGGAATCAGGTGTTACTGACTGGTCTTATATAAGGGAGTCATTTTCCCATCAGGGTTGCCGGTGATCAATTGTTCTGGTCTGAATCCTTCATTCCAGTTTCCCTTGTAGCCTGCTGTGTCGTGTCTGCATCTCCTGCTTACAGATAAGACTTTTGCTTCTTTTGTGTTTTTGCTGTGTTTTTGCATTTTGTCCTGCACTTCTTTGGGGGCCTTCGGGGTCCCCTCCGGGGCTTCTGCCCTCTCAGTTTAGTTCAGCCACTGAGTTTTGTTCTTTTGCTTTTTCCAGTTTTTTCAGTGGCTGCTGTTTTGATTTTGTTACACCAGAGAACTAATTTAGGTGGTAGAGGTCGTGTGATCTCAGGTGATTTTGAAATTAGTAGAGTTGGTGCTTTTCAGGGTTTTCTGGGATTGCAGTAAGTACCCTTCCTATCCTTTTCTATTTAGATAGTTTGGGCCCCAGCGTTTGCTCATACTATTTTCTTTCTGTGTCAGTATTTCCTCTTGTCTAACCGCCATTACATGTTTGGGGGCTTTCTGTTATCTTTGGGGTTCTGCTCCGGGGCAGATAGCTTTCCTATTTCTATCTTTAGGTGTAGTTAGTTTCTCAGGCTGTGACGAGGCGCCTAGGACCAACGTAGGAACGCTCCACGGCTGCCTCTAGTTGTGGTGGTTAGTCAGGGTACTGCAATCTCATAGATTCCAACTGCTCTGGTGTATTGCCTTTTTTACCTGCACTCCTCAGCTACCGAAACATAACATTGACCTAAGCCCCTCTTTTCCAGAATGCACAGCTTGTTAACATTAGCATTAGAAATCTGAGTTTTAGATGTTGTAAAGAAGTGTAATGGGAAAGTCAACCATGGCTGAGGATCACATCTGCGCCCCGCTACGTTGTGGTAAAATGGGGATTCTGGTTGGGTGTGTAGAACGCATGCTGCAGCTTGATATGGCAGGCAAGGCCAGATGAACTGGAAATGAATGAGCGAAACCGGAGTCCAAAAATAACAAACTGTTGAGAAGTATGTACATCAGATAGCAAAATGTTTAGACTTGAGAGTCTTTAGTGGTGTATACCTTTTAATGGCTTTCTGAAATGATGGTAACAAATTACAAGATTTCAAGACTACTCAGTTCTCTTCATCAGCCATAGACTAATAAAAAAATCTTATGAATCACATATTTATACACAACACGGCACAGAAATATATATCTTTCCTGCATCAGATAGTAGGCATCACACTTAAAGAATATATGTTCTGCAATCTGCACAATTCAAAGGTAGAAATTTCATGGTCACATGTGGCAGTATATTACTTTTGTTACATGTTATAGTAAACCAGCAAATTACTATGGGAACCTCTATCTTCCCTTCATGAGAGGACATTATTTACTGAAGTGTGTCACTATGAATCATCACTATTATTCTCAAAGTCCTTAAGATAAGGGCCACACACTCCTTGGTGTGCCACTGCATCATTAGTTCTCTATTAAAGAACATGTTCTGAGCCTGGCCATCTTTTCTATGACCTTCAGGTTTGGCTACACTGCTGTAGGCCCCACTTGCCTGAGGTAAGGAATCTGTAATTTCATTTAATCCTTGTTTACTTTAGAGTGTGCTACATGAGTATGGTCTCCATATTTCACATACAGACATCCTTTTTAATGCAGGTCTAGATTAGGACTATAAGTTCTTTCTTTCTCAAAACTTTTCCCGATCTTACTAACAATAGAAAGTGAGTTAATATTACCCAAGTAAATCCTCCAATTATGGATTGGCCCCTAGAGCAAACCCTAACTGGAGCTAACCAATTGTTGCGAGAAACAAGAAAGATACTAAAACATTGAAAGCAGCACAATATTTATATAACTATAAGTTATTCAAGGGAGGGTGTCAACAGCTTCTTTTCTCCTTTACAGGATTTTATTGGCAGCAAAAACAAGGTAAAATAATCGTGTTTTTGCATGTGTTTTTTACAAGCGTTTTTTATGTGTTTTTGTACCGAAATGAATAATTTTTGGAGCTAAGTATAGAAATTTGAAAACAGAAAAAAAAGTTTTGTGATGTAATTTCCTTGTAGAACTCTTTTTTTTCATTCTTATTTGCCCTGTCCCAGGCTAAAAAAACCCATCTCCCAGCGGTCTCAGAAAAGACTTTCATATTTGAAGAGCCAGTTCAGGCACTTAGTCCAGGTTCTTCTAGTTGCCCTGGTGCATTCTCATTAAGGTAATGAAATTAGGGGGTGGTGTCCGCAGCTTTCCTTGACACCAAGTTCTAGGTTTAGTAATGAAGAGGTGTCAGCCAGACACCTTCATTAGTAAACCTGTAAGTAAAGAATTAAAAAAACACACACAAGAGTAAAACATTTTATTTGAATTAAGACGGACACATTCTTTAATCATTTAAATTAAACCAGTATACTCACCCCAGGTCCAAAGGTATTCCAAGGTTTAAAGTAATGCTTCATGTTGTCACTGCCTATGTAGGAGTGTTCACAGTATGAACCTACATAGGCTGTAACCAAACAGCAAGGGTATGTGCTCATGATCAGGAAATAGCAGCGCTTTGGACTCAGAATATTTTCGCTGCATTCAAAATGCTGCATTCAGTCAAGCGGGTAAATCTGTATTTGTTCATTAAACCATGAGGATTTACCATATCCAATATAATCTATTGTAGAAAATTCTATTGAGGAAACTAGCATCTCCAAAACACAAATTGACGTGCTGTGGCTCGTAAACCGCACTGCGGGTGAGTTTAGACAGCGTCAAATGGAAGCACAGTGGGCATGAGATTTCTATAAATCCCATCCACTGTGCTTGTATTGTAGAAAACAGTAGCTTAAATTCAGCTTAGGTGAGCTGCATCAAAACCACTGCTATTTTTCATCATGGGCATAGACTCTAACTGGCAGCAGTCGGAGCGCACTTCGATACCCGTCGGCGGTGATGCACATGGGGTTATTACAGTTCATATGGGCAGGCTCCCACTGTTAAGGGTCTGCGGAACGCACCAAATATATGATGTAGAGAGGTGCGTTCGCAGCCGGGGTCCACCGTGCAAGCGGTGCCTGCTGCTAGTAAAAATGGCTTAAGAAGCAAACTCTGTTATCCCGCAGAGTCGCCAACATAAACGCCGTAACGCGCTGTGGCAATAAGTGCAAACTCTGTTACTCCACAGAGCCGCTAAGAAAACACGCTAGGGCGCTGTCTAGCGTTGAAAGCGAACCCTGTTACGTCACAGGGCCGCTGAGGAAAAGTGCTGTGTCCTGTCAGGCTCTCAGGTACACAGTTAAGTGCTAAGCGTACATAAAGCGTGATCATGTGCTAATGTCCTTGCGGGAGTCACCCGCAATCTATGGCGTCTGAACGCCAGACCCTGAATACGGCAATCAAAACTCCTCTCCGGTTATGCCGGTAATCTAGGGCATCTAGGACGCCGACCCTGACCAGCTAGCACACCAAACTCCTCACCGATTAAGTCGGTATTCTAGTGGCTTATTTCAGCCGGGTCCCTAACCACACACACGCATGACCACGCTGGCGCATAGCATACAATGGTTGATATTAGCGCATGGCGGCCCAGCCATGCTACCCTTTTATAGCAACAGCTACAGGACCTGCCAGAAACAAGGACCAATGAAACTTGCTCCAGAACACCAGTAGTAACAGGGCCTTCCTGGCGGACCAATAGGAGCTACCGCAGCAGCTGAGCATGTGACCCCTGATCTCCAATGAGAGATCTCACTCTGGGCATGCTCAGAAGGGAAAACGCAAGACTTTGTCCCAAAGACGTCTGCTCCAGCACTGGCTATAATAGCAGATCCAGGAAAGGCAGCAGCAAGTCACTGCACAGTACTGGAGTGGGCAAGACGCTTGGACCGACATCTCTGCAGAGCAGGCTCCACTGCGGCCGGAGATGAATGGGAGACCGCAGCGGGGCTGGTTCGAGACTCCCCTTGTGCAGCAGCGGGAACTCGATCCCTAACACCCACGCTATTAAAAAAATGAAAAAAATGGCATGGACTCCCACATAATTTTCATAACCAATAGAAGTAAAGCGGATGGCTGAGGCATAATGTTAATATTCTGGGAAGGAGCCAATATCCATAAATGATGATGAAGGCCTGAGAGCCTTTGAAACGCGTTGGAGTGTTATTTGACTCTTTCTGGCTCCTGTCCTGTGGTGACATCACCCGCCTTCCATTCCCTCTTTCCGTCTTTTTCACTTCTTCCTAGCGGCGCCTCTCAGCCTGAGGTAACCGCAGCTCACTGTCCTGGCCTTCATAGGGAGGACGCTCCCTCACAGGATCTCCTAGACATCAGCTTTACCATCAAGGCATGGTTGGAGTGTTCGTATGTCCCCTGGGAAGTTTATCACCCGTGTTCAAGCACTATTTACAGCC
>JARQOD010000001.1:65919126-65984309 GCA_033576555.1 Oophaga sylvatica | reverse complement strand
GAGAAAGATGTATGTGCGACTGTTGTGTCCCTGGAAGATGACCATGAGAAAGAGCCAGTAGCTGCTGTAACTGGAGAAGAATTTGTGAGTAAAACACTGGACATGTCTACCACTAATTTTTTGAAAACGCTGGACTTGACTACCAATTTGGGATTTGGGCCTAGTGGTGAAAAAGTTTGACCCCTTTACTGTGAACAAGATGGCAGCTGTGAGGATAGCGGGAGATGGAGAAGAAGAAGCAACCACAACAAAAACCGTGTCCTTGTGAGCATTTCCGTATGTCCTGCGCCAAAGCCTGCCTGCCAATATGCCCAGGTCCGCCCCTGGTGGGTGTGGCTGAAGAGGAGAAGCCTCGCATACTTCCACTCCCCAAAAAAAAGGAATGGGTGAAGCAGCTGTAGGCGGAACCACCTGGAAATGGGTGGGACCCAGAAGTAAATCCAGAAAGATGCTGTTCAGCGCCATCTTGCATTTTGTGAGCCAGTCACGTGCAGCACTTGTGTCTGCATAGTTGCCAAGTCACGTGCTGTATGAAGTAGAGATGCGGCAGGATAGAGCAAGCGTCCAGCATCCAACAGTCATTGACGAGCCAGCGGTGGCTTCCACCTGTTCGACCTTAACATTGACAACGACTCCAGAGTGTTCACCTGAGGGAGACACCCCCAAAGGGGCAAGATCATGGTGGTGCGAAACCAACATAGCAGTCTCGGGCCTGAGGATCGGGTGCACCGGAACTCCCCCTGTTAATTCAGCGAGGACCAGAGCCGAAAGTTGCTCAAGAGGCACCGTGACCAGAAATTGCACCTGAACCGGTATGCTAGTCAAACGGCACATGGGCGGCTGTTCCTGCGGAGGGAACTTGTGTCCTGGGAGCCACGTTTGCGGGTGAGTGTGCCCTTGTCATCTACCCCAGAAAGGAGGCCCTCCCTGTATGGTCCTGTCCCTGAGGCCGCCATCTGCCCCCATGTTCCTACGACAGTATCAGCTCCATTGCTCCAGCCGTCAGAGGTTCAATCGGCCTCCTATTCAGCTAAAGTTCTGGGGCCTCCCATACACATCCGGCCATAGAGAGCACCTTCCCCATGCCCAGGCAGGCTGCTTGAATAGAAGGGGTGATCCTTGACAAAAAGCAACAGGAACAGGAAGTCTGGAGAGAGCTGTGGCAGCTGGGTGGAGGCGCTCTGGCAGGACGGTGCACCAGCGCCGACTGGTGTGTACCAACACCCACCGGGGAAACTGCTTCATTAGAGAGGATGGGAAAGATGCCAAATTTTATGTGAATTTTACGTCTGTCAAATTTGGAAGGCTGTTAACTGAGGGAGACTGGATCTCCTTCTTTAAGGAAGGCTGTCCACGTGGTTATTATGCAGTAGCGGTTACACACTATGATGAAGATGACATGGGCCTCTTCTCTGAAACCACTTCTGTGGCTGGAGAGGTGACGTCCGCTCACTAGCCGGTGGAGGAATCTGATGAGTCCGGAGTAATACATGGTGCGTGCCATTGAACAATATTTTCTTTTTGTTTACGAGGAGGATATTGCACACATGGCGCCCTCTGAAATAGTCACAGGACAGTTCCGCATCCCTGCGGGCACTATAGCCCTTAAAGGAAAGCAAGCCCATGGAAAGCAGGTAAAGTTCGGCCTCTGGCAACACTAAAGAGAAGCGTTGTCCGTTGCAGTTTGTGTGAATTCGGCCTACAGTCATGGACAAAAGTTTTGAGAATGGCACAAATATTAATTTTTACAAAGTCTACTTCTTCACTTTTTCTAATGGCAATTTGCATATACTCCAGAATGTTATAAAGAGTGATCAGCTTAACAGCAATTACTTGAAAAGTCAATATTTGGATAGAAAATTAACTTTATCCCCCAAAACACATTTCAACATCATTGCAGCCCTGCCTTAAAAGGACCAGCTAACCTCTTTTCAGTGATTGCTCCATTAATACAGGTGTGGGTGTTGATGAGGACATGGCTGAAGATCAATCTGTCATGATTAAGTAAGAATAACACCACTGGACACTTTAAAAGGAGGCTGGTGCTTGGCATCATTGTTTCTCTTCTGTTAACCATGGTTATCTCTAAAGAAACACGTGCAGTCATCACTGCAATGCACAAAAATGGCCTAACAGGGAAGAGTATCGCAGCTAGAAAGATTGCACCTCAGTCAACAATCTATCGCATCATCAAGAACTTCAAGGAGAGAGGTTCCATTGTTGCCAAAAAGGCTCCAGGGTGCCCAAGAAAGACCAGCAAGCGCCAGGACCGTCTCTTAAAAGTGTTTAAGCTGCGGGTTTGGGCTACCAGCAGTGCAGAACTTGCTCGGGAATGGCAGCAGGCAGGTGTGAGTGCATCTGCATGCACTGTGAGGCGGAGACTCTTGGAGCAAGGCCTGGTCTCAATGAGGGCAGCAAAGAAGCCACTTCTCTCCAGAAAAAACAGCATGGACAGACTGATATTCTGCAAAAGGTACAGGCAGTGGACTGCTGAGGACTGGGGTAAAGTTATTTTCTCTGATGAATCCCCTTTCGAATGTTTGGGACATCACGAAAACGCCTCATTCGGAGAAGACAAGGTGAGCGCTACCACCAGTCTTGTCTCATGCCAACTGTTAAGCATCCTGAAACCATTCATGTGTGGGGTTGCTTCTCATCCAAGGGAATCGGCTCTCTCACAGTCTTGCCTAAAAACACAGTCATGAATAAAGAATGGTACCAGAATGTCCTCCAAGAGCAACTTCTCCCAACCCTCCAAGAGCAGTTTGGCAATCAACAATGCCTTTTCCAGCATGATGGAGCACCTTGCCATAAAGCAAAGATGTTCTATTATTTCTAATTACACTACTGTGAATTAGACTAGAATTCTAGAATGCATTTGGCCACACATGAATCCTACAGCATTGTCATCATCACCTTGTGACTAAGATGTTCTTCTGTTCCCACAGGTATGAACTGCAAATTTCCCCATCTTTCCAGTGCTCCTGAATGCCCCCATGTGTATTGCTTTGTTCTATGGTATGAACTGCAAATTTCCCCATCTTTCCAGTGCTCCTGAATGCCCCCATGTGTATTGCTTTGTTCTATGGTATGAACTGCAAATTTCCCCATCTTTCCAGTGCTCCTGAATGCCCCCATGTGTATTGCTTTGTTCTATGGTATGAACTGCAAATTTCCCCATCTTTCCAGTGCTCCTGAATGCCCCATGTGTATTGCTTTGTTCTATGGTATGATTTGCTCACCCATCTTGTATACATAATTGTACTCCATTCTTATATTCACTACTAGAGTTGAGCGATACTTTCCGATATCCTAAAGTATCGGAATCGGAATGGTATCGCCGATATCACTAAAAAATCGGCGATACCGATACCGATACCGGAAGTCCCATGTAAGTCTATGGGAACAAAATATCGCAACTAAAAAAACCCCATTCTTTCCTTGTAAACACTAAATATACACACATAGAATACATATATATAATATATACATGTCATTGTGACATATATATATACATATATGTATAGTTTATACACTTCTACATAGTAAAATATCCTTTGATTCAATTGCCGGGTAAAGCCGGCTTCAGTGAAAAGACAGAAGCACCCGACATGAAATGACACTTGGTGTACATAGGGTTAACCATGTCTTTTCATGTCGTTTGCTATCTGATTTGCACAAACAATTAAATCAGACTATGTGTGCAAAATTTCACACCTGTAGGGGTTAATTAAAGGTGTAAATTCGTTGTAAAAAAAACAGACTTTTTTGCTACGAATTTACACCTTTAATTAACCCCTACAGGTGTGAAATTTTGCACACATAGTCTGATTTAATTGTTTGTGCAAATTAGATAGCAAAGGACATGAAAAGACATGGTTAACCCTATGTACACCAAGTGTCATTTCATGTCGGGTTCTGCATTTTCACAAAAGCCGGCAATTGAATTAGCGGCTATTATACTATGTAGAAGTGTATGAACTACAAATATAAATATATATATATATGTGTCACAAATTCAATGACATGTATATATATATATGAGGTGTAAAATTGCTGAAAAAAAATGCGTGGGCTCCCGCCCTATTTTCGCAACCAGACAGACAAAGCCAGTGAGTGGGGGCAGATAATAATAGCCCAGAGAGGGACCATTATTTTTGGCCCCCCCCGGCTACTTAACATCTGCCCCCAGACACCCCAGAAAGGGCAAATCTCTAATTAGATTTGCCCTTTCTGGCACTTTGCCCGTCTATTCCCATTGCCCTGTAGCGGTGGCGAATGGGTTAATAAGGGGTTAAAATGACCTTGCAATTGAAAGGTCACTTTAAGCCAGGTTAATAATTGAGAGCTGTCAATTAGACAACTATCAATTATTAATCCTATTGTATGAAAGAAAAATCAAACACACACACTTTAATAAAAAAGAAGTTTAATGAAATAATCACACAGTTTTTGACCATATTTTATTTACCTGCTAAAACCATTTCCTGTAATAAAAATAAAATAAAAAAGCAAAATTATTCTTACCTATCCCATGCACAGTCAGGTCCCACGGTGTAATCCTTCAGAAAGGGTTAATGTTTACTGCAGGGACCGCAGCTAATGCTGCAGCCTCACAGTAAACCCCAAATGAATGAGTTCCTCTCCTGCCTGACAGGAGAGTAAAGGCTAGGTGTCACATAACGATACACCAGCGATCCCGACAACGATATGCACTTGTCAGGATCGCTGGTGTATCGCTACATGATCGCTGCTGAGCTGCCAAACAGGCAGCTCAGGCAGCGATCTGGGACAGCGACACTGCGGGTAACATCGCTTAAGGGCCCGTCTCACATAGCGATATCGCTACCGAGATCGCTGCTGAGTCACTAGTTTTGTGACGCAGCAGCGAGCACACCAGCGATATCGCTGTGTGTGACATTCAGCGACGATCAGCCCCCCTGCCGGGTATCGCTGATCGTCGCAGAAATGTCAGGACCTTTTTTTGATGGCTGGTTTCCCTCTGACAGGCACGCATCGCTGCGTGTGACAGGCGGGAGACCAGCGATCCGCTGGTAACCAAGGTACACAGCGGGTTTCCAGGCACCGCGCAGCGCTTGGAAACCCGCTGTGTACCTTGGATACCAGCTCCCTGCATCAGGGCGCTGGTATCCAAGGTACACAGCGGGTTTCTAGGCACAGCCCCGCGCCTGGAAACCCCTGTGTACCTAGGTTACCAGCGGATCGCTGGTCTCCCGCCTGTCACACGCAGCGATGTGTGCCTGTCAGCGGGAAACCAGCGATCAAAAAAAGGTCCTGACATTTCAGCGACGATCAGCGATACCCGGCAGGGGGGCTGATCGTCGCTGAATGTCACACACAGCGATATCGCTGGTGAGCTCGCTGCTGCGTCACAAAACTAGTGACTCAGCAGCGATCTCGGTATCGATATCGCTATGTGAGACGGGCCCTTAAGTGGAAAGCTTAATTGATTGCTTTCCACTTTCACTTCAGGTCAGCCAGGGACACAATCAGTGACGTCAGAGGGAACTGATTAACAAAAATAGGGGTTCCCTTCGAAAAAAAAATGGCGTGGGGTCCCCCCTATTTTTGTTAACCAGCCAGATGAAGCAGACCGCTGAGGCCTGGATTTTCAGGCTGTTAAGGAGCCAAGATCCATGGACCTTGCCAGCCTGATAATACTAGGCCACAGCAGTCTGCATATCTTGGCTGATTAACAAAAATAGGGGATCCCCTCGAAAAAAATTGGCGTGGGGTCCCCCCTATTTTTGTTAACCAGCCACATGAAGCAGACCGCTGAGGCCTGGATTTTCAGGCTGTTAAGGAGCCAAGATCCATGGACCTTGCCAGCCTGATAATACCAGGCCACAGCAGTCTGCATATCTTGGCTGATTAACAAAAATAGGGGATCCCCTCGAAAAAATTGGCGTGGGGTCCCCCCTATTTTTGTTAACCAGCCAGATGAAGCAGACCGCTGAGGCCTGGTTTTTCAGGCTGGTAAGGATCCAATATCCATGGACCTTGCAAGCCTGATAATACCAGGCCACAGCAGTCTGCTTAGCTTGGCTGGTTAACAAAAATAGGGGATCCCCTCGAAAAAAAAATGGCGTGGGGATCCCCCCTATTTTTGTTAACCAGCCAAGTAAAATGCAGACTGCTGCGGCCTGGTATTAAAAGACTGTCAAGGCCCATGGATTTTGGCCCTCAACAGCCTGATAATACCAGGCTACAGCAGCCCCATATTTGGCGCATCAAAAGATGTGCCAATTGTGGCACTTTACCCGGCTCTTCCCACTTGCCCTGTAGCGGTGGCAAGCGGGGTAATAAGGGGTTATTGTCACCGTTGATTGCACGGTGACAATAAGCCCGGTTAATAATGGAGAGGTGTCAATAAGACACCGATCCATTATTAATCCCAAAGTTATTAAATGTATAAAAAAAAGACAAAGCAAGAAAAAAGTATTTTAATGAAATAAAAGAGACAACACAGTTTTCATTAATTTTATTACTCTCTCATTCCTGCGACGCCATCGATCTCCTGTAAAAAAAGAAAAAAAACAAACCAACAGTATACCACCTGTCCGACGCAGTCCAGAACGACAGTCCCACGACGATCCAGCTGTGCTACATCGCAATGACAGGCAGAGCCTGTCATCGCGACGCAGCACAGCTGATTACCTGCGTCCCCGGCGGTGACGTCATCGGACTGACTGCTTTACGGCCGGGATTACCCAGCAGTCACTGCAGTTATCGCGAGAAACTGCATGTGACCGCCGGGGAAAGAAGATTGCGGCCATGAAGCAGTGCAGGACGTGACCGCCGGAGATCTTCTGCCAGGTAAGTGCCGCTGACTCCTGACAGACCCGACCGACGGACACTGACAGTGACAGTGACAATCCCGATTCCGGTATCCGATAAGACGAAAATATCGGAACTCGGAATCGGAATTCCGATACAGCTAATATCGGCCGATACCCGATATTTGCAGTATCGGAATGCTCAATACTATTCACTACACATCTGAATGGTCTGTGTAACCCCTCCCCCCTTTTATAACCTTTCCTTAACTCTGTACATCTGACCTGGGCAGTCCCAGCCCACTTTCCAATCACACCAGATTGCCCTTAGCTGCAGATATATTCAGTGCAATGGGTCTGCTCCAGACCCGTGTCTGCTTCACATATTTCAAATCCCATATTTCAAATTACAGATTTCTAATTACACTACTGTGAATTAGACTAGAATTCGACTGGAATTTGGCTGCAAGGTAACATAATTTAAAACCACTATGTTTCAGTTTCCTTTAACTTTCACCCCGATCCTCCTTTCTTTCTTCCTATCTCCTGAAATCTCACCACCTAGTAACAGTAAAGATGTATATCTTCGTACCGTGTTAGCCAGTAGATAGAAAAATATTTAGAGTTGAGAGTCCTCAGTGGTTGATAACTTTTAATGGCTAACTGAAAAGATGGTAACAAATTGCAAGCTTTCGAGACTACTCAGGTCTCTTCATCAGGCTGAACTAATACAAAATCTGAAGAATCACATATTTATACACAAAAACACAGAAAAAATGCAATAGGTAAGACAAGTGACGTGAAGCAGAATAGTCATTATGGCAGAGGGATGAGCATAAATATTGGAACAGTTCATAGATAAGGAGAGAAAGTTTTATTACCCTCTGATTGGGGTCTGGTAATGTTTTGTGATGTTTTCACAGGGTATTTGGAGTAAATTCCTTAATTGATGTAATAGGCCATAAAACCATGTGACAGGTTCATTCCAGCATTAAGAGTGTCAAAGGTCACCATCAATTTGTATTTGCAAATTCTTCTCTGTCTCTGAGATGTGAATCTGCTTCTTAGTACCAGTATTTTCATATCTGACATGCTATGATCAGGGGAGCAAAAATGTTTTGCCACAGGTAGATCCATTCTTTTTTCTCTTATTGCGTGGCGATGAGAATTCATCCTTGTTCTCAGTTTTTGCCCGGTCTCCCCCACATACAGACCCCCAGTTGGACATTTAGTACATATAATTAGGTACACAACATTAGATGTGATGCAGCTGAAAGTACCTGGTATCTTGTAGTCCTGATGTGAGTTGGGGATCTTTATCTTGTCCGTGGTCATTATAAATGGACAGGTTTTGCATTTCTTCTGATTGCAAGGCAAGGTTCCTGCAGCTGTTGGGGAGGACAGGGAACTTCTGACAATGATGCTTCTTAGATTTGGGGGCTGTCTAAAACACAGTAGTTGGGGGTCTGGAAATATGGATTGTAACCGGGCATCTTTTTGTAGTAAAGGTTGTAGTTTCCGTGCAGCTCCCCTTAGCACCTCCAGATTTGGATTGTAGGTGACCACTAGAGGCACCCGGTTATTTTCTTCTTTAGCTTTGTAATGTAGCAGGTGATCCCTTGATATTCTGGTGGCTCTTGTAATTTGGTTTTCAATTGTTCTTGGATGGTAGCCCTGATTTAAAAAGGTCTTTCTAAGGCGACCAAGGTGTTCATCTCTATCCATGGGGTTGGAACATATATGGTTGTATCTGATGGCTTGGCTGTAGACAATAGAGTTTTTTATGTGTTTTGGATGGAAACTGTCCCATTTAAGGTATGTTGGACGGTTGATTGGCTTCTGATACAGGGATGTCTCTATTTCATTGTCCTTCAGTTTAATGATGGTGTCCAAAAAGTTAATTTCAGTGCTGGAGTAGTTAAGTGTTAAGTTGATGGTGGGATGAAATTGATTGAACTGTTCGTGGAACGTCTTTAGCTGTTGCTCAGACTCCGTCCAGATGATTAAAATGTCATCAATGTAGCGGTAGTAGGCCCGAGGCCTGGTGGGACATGAGGACAGAAAATCGCTTTCAAGCTTGGCCATGAAAAGATTTGCATACTGTGGAGCCATTTTACTTCCCATCGCTGTGCCAGTCTCCTGTAAATAGATCTTGTTGTCAAATTCAAAGTAATTGTGGGTGAGGATGAATTTTGTGAGTTTCACCACAGAATCAGCATCATTCTCTGTGTTTTTCATGAAGTCTTTGCAGGCATTTAATCCATACTGGTGTGGGATATTAGAGTACAAGGATTCCACATCCATGGTGGCCAGGATGGTTCCTTCTGGTAGAGGACCTATTGCTGCTAGTTTATTCAGTAGGTCAGTTGTGTCCTGAATGTAGCTGGGTGTATCCTTTACCAGAGGTTTAAGAATGCCCTCTATAAATGTCCAACTGGGGGTCTGTATGTGGGGGAGACCGGGCAAAAACTGAGAACAAGGATGAATTCTCATCGCCACGCAATAAGAGAAAAAATAATGGATCTACCTGTGGCAAAACATTTTTGCTCCCCTGATCATAGCATGTCAGATATGAAAATACTGGTACTAAGAAGCAGATTCACATCTCAGAGACAGAGAAGAATTTGCGAATACAAATTGATGGTGACCTTTGACACTCTTAATGCTGGAATGAACCTGTCACATGGTTTTATGGCCTATTACATCAATTAAGGAATTTACTCCAAATACCCTGTGAAAACATCACAAAACATTACCAGACCCCAATCAGAGGGTAATAAAACTTTCTCTCCTTATCTATGAATTGTTCCAATATTTATGCTCATCCCTCTGCCATAATGACTATTCTGCTTCACGTCACTTGTCTTACCTATTGCATTTTTTCTGTGTTTTTTGTATAAATATGTGATTCTTCAGATTTTGTATTAGTTCAGCCTGATGAAGAGACCTGAGTAGTCTCGAAAGCTTGCAATTTGTTACCATCTTTTCAGTTAGCCATTAAAAGGTATCAACCACTGAGGACTCTCAACTCTAAATATTTTTCCACCACCTAGTAAGGAATTAGTCATTTCCCCCTCCATTCTCCCCACCCATCTCACCTCCTCCTCAGAACTGTTCCTCCACATACAATCCTTCTTACCAAGACACACACCGCCACATCATGTCTTATCCTGCTCCCATCTTCTAACGCTCTGTCTGCTACTCCTCATCGCTGGCGATGTATCCCCAAATCCTGGCCCTCCTCAACACATCCCCACACTCATTTCTAACACCCTGCCACGATCCTCCACACGTTTCTGCAACCTTGACAACCTCATACCTATCGATCCACACCCCCTACCCCGGTCCCACTACCTGGAGCACTATGGAACGCACGCTCAATCTGCAATAAACTGTCATTTATCCACGACCTCTTTATCACCAACAAACTCTCCTTCCTTGGCATCACTGAAACCTGGCTCACCCCCTCTGTCACAGCCTCTCAAGCTGCGCTTTCCTATGGTGGATTCCATCTCTCTCACACCCCTTGACCAAGCAACAAACGTGGTGGAGGGGTTGGCTTACTCCTGTCTGATACCTGCTCCTTTACCCCTATTCAACTTCCACCCTCCGCTGCTATTCCCTCGTTCGAGGTGCACTCCGTCCGCATCTATTCCCCCTCCAACCTCCAACTGGCTGTCATCTACCGCCCCCCGGAACTAGCCATCTCCACCTTTCTCGACCACTTCACCACCTGGCTACTCCATTTCCTCTCTGCTGACATCCCCACCATCATCATGGGCGATTTCAACATCCCCATTGACACTTCCACCCCGGCTGCCTCTAAACTTCTATCGCCCACGGCTTCCCTCGGCCTCACTTAAAAGTCCTCTGCGGCCACTCACAAAGATGGTCACACGCTGGACCTTATCTTCACCCACCTCTGTTCCCTCACTAATCTCACTAACTCCCCATTCCCCCCTGTCTGACCACAACCTACTGACATTCTCTTCCCTCTCCTCTGTTAGTACGCATCCCCCACTCCACAAACTCACCCACCCTTGCAGAAATCTCAAACACCTCAATTTACAATCGCTCTCTGAGTCCCTCCTCCCTCTTATAGACATAGCCTCACTTAATGACACAAATGCTGCTGCCACATTTTATAACACCACAATAAAAGCCACACTTGATTCGGCCGCCCCCCTCACGCAGAGAATAACTCGTACAATCAACAGGCAGCCCTGGCTGACCGGCCTGACCAAAGAACTGAAACGGGTTTCCAGGGCTGTGGCGCGGAGATGGAAGAGAACCCATTCTACCGAGCACCTCAACACATACAAGCAGTCCCTCGTCAGCTTCAAGTTCATGCTGTCTGCCGCAAAACAAACTTACTTTGCATCTCTCATATCCTCCCTGTCTCACAACCCTAAACAGCTCTTCAACACTTTCAATTCTCTGTCCCCCAGCACCTCCTCCCTCTCCTCTCATTTCTGCTGAAGACTTTGCCTCCTTCTTTAAGCAAAAGATTGATATGATCAGAGAAAGCTTTTTCCCGCAGCCACCAATGCCCCTCTTAGCCACTCAGCCCTGTTCTTCCAAAACCAGCTTCACCACCATGACAGAAGATCAGCTCTCCACTCTCCTGTCACGATCACACCTCACCACTTGCGCGCTTGACCCACTCCCGTCCCACCTCATCCCTAACTTTGCCACAGTCTTCATCCCTACTCTCACACACCTCTTCAACCTTTCACTTACAAATGGTGTCTTTCCTTCATTCTTCAAACATGCCTCAATCACTCCCATCCTCAAAAAGCCCTCCATCGACCCATCCTCTGTGTCTAACTATCACCTGATATCTCTTCTCCCCTACGCCTCAAAACTACTGGAACAGCATGTATATCTCGAACTGTCCTCCCACCTCTCTTCCTGTTCCCTCTTTGACCGTTTACAATCTGGCTTCCGACTGCATCACTCAACTGAAACTGCCTAACTAAAGTCACTAACGACCTGCTAACCGCCAAGAGCAAGAGACACTACTCTGTCCTCCTTCTCCTGGACCTGTCTTCTGCCTTCGACACCATGGACCATTCCCTCCTGCTACAGATTCTCTCATCTCTTGGCATCACAGACTTGGCCCTATCCTGGATCTCATCATACCTAACAGACCGAACATTCAGTGTCTCCCTCTCACACACCACCTCCTCACCTCGCCCCCTGTCTGTCGGTGTTCCTCAAGGCTCAGTCCTAGGACCCCTACTCTTCTTCATCTATACCTTCGGCCTGGGACAGCTCATAGAATCCCACGGCTTGCAGTATCACCTCTACGCCGATGACACGCAGATCTACCTATCTGGACCTGACCTCACCTCCCTACTGACCAAAATCCCACAGTGTCTGTCTGCTATCTCAGCCTTCCTTTCTGCTCGCTTTCTCTGACTGAACATGGACAAAACAGAATTCATCATCTTTCCCCCACCTCATTCTTCCCCTCCACCAGTCCTATCCATCAATGTCAATGGCTGCTCGCTTTCCCCAGTCTGGCATGCTCGGTGCCTTGGGGTGATCCTCGACTCTGCCATCTCTATCAAACCACACATTAAAGCCCTCGCCACCTCCTGCCGCCTCAAAATCAAAAATATTTCCCGGATCAGCTCATTCCTCTACCATGAAACCACAAAAACACTATTGCACGCCCTTATCATCACCCACCTCGACTACTGCAACCTCCTACTGTCTGGCCTCCCCTCTAGCACTCTGGCACCACTCCAGTCCATCCTACACTCTGCTGCCCGACTAATCCACCTGTCTCCCCGCTATTCCCCAGCCTCCCCCCTATCCAGGCCCTTCACTGGCTTCCTATTGCCCAGAGGCTTCAGTTCAAAACCCTAACCATGACATACAAAGCCATCCACAACCTTTCTCCTCCATACATCTGTGACATGGTCTCCCACTACCTACCCACACGCAACCTTCGATCCTCTCAAGATCTCCTTCTCGACTCCCCCCTCATCTCTTCTTCCCACAACCGCATACAAGACTTCTCCCGGGCTTCCCCCATACTCTGAAACTCCCTGCCACAAAACATCAGACTTTCACCAACAACGGAAACCTTCAAGAAGAACCTGAAGACCCACCTGTTCTGACAAGCCTACAGCCTACAATGATCCTCAGTCTACTGAACCATAGCATGACCAGCTCTACCCTTTCCTAGTGTATCCTCACCCATCCCTGTAGACTGTGAGCCCTCGCAGGCAGGTCTCTCCTTCTGTACTTGTGCGTCCCTTGTCTAGCACACGTTTATTGTGCCTGTCTATATTTTCCCTTTTCATATGTAAAGCGCCATGGAATAAATGGCGCTATATAAATGTGTAATAATAATAATAATAATAATAATAACTAAATGGCTCAGGGAACAAAACAATGAGATTTTGGGTCCATGGAAACTCCCCAGATCTTAATCCCATTGAGAACTTGTGGTCAATCGTCAAGAGACGGGTGGAGAAACAAAAACCTAAAAATTCTGACAAAACGAAAGCATTGATTGTGCAAGAATGGACTGCTATCCATCAGGATTTGGTCCAGAAGTTGATTGAGAGCATGCCAGGGAGAATTGCGGAGGTCCTGAAAAGAAGGGTCAACATATTGACTTGCTGCATTAACTCATTCTAACTGTCAATATAAGCTTTTGTTACTCATATGTTTGCAATTATATTTCTGTCTGTGATAAAAACATCTGTCAAACACACATAAAAATCAGAGGGCAGTAGATCATGTGAAAATATAATATTTGTGTCATTCTCAAAACTTTTGGCCATGACTGTAGAGGACTGTGAGCTAGGCAAAGATATATGGAGCCCATGGACTCTTTTTTTTTGTTGCGTTTGTTGAGCCCATTCTGCTGGAAAACGAAGAGACTGCCTTCTTATCCAGAGTCCACTAGAAGGACTGTACTCCCCTCAAAGGAAAGGGGAGCTTCTCTTTTTGAACTGCTGTCTCATCGCTGAGAAATTTAAATACGTTTTTATGAAGATCTCTAACCCTTGCAGGACTGGGAACCAGGAATATTACCTCTGCACCATGGACTATGGTGCGTACTGATGCGGCTTACGTTAAGCCAAATGACTGTCGTTTTTTTTCCATTATTTTGTTTGCGTATCATGCTTTGGTTGAGGATGACCAAGTTCCAGGAAAGGCGGAGTGTAAGAGGGTGAAGGAGTAACACTGCTTCGTCCCATCCTTTTAGTGCTCTTATTGTATATATGTGAAAATGCTTGTTAATATTTTGGTGGTACTGCTATATGGGAACATGTATTACCACACTTAGCAATGCTATTGCCAAGTATTTTATTGTGCTATCATTATGTGTATATAATTGCATATATCTTGTGTTCCTTTTGTATAATATTGCATTATATAATATGACTGACGTTCTTTATACATGTGCAGTTTAGGGAAAGTGAAGTGCTTTCTTTTGGGACAGTAGAGGGGGGCACTTTAGTATATAGTTTCCATACTTGAGGGTAAATGTAGCTCTGTTGTGGGCCACTAGGTGGGGGCATATTAGTGTGCCTTGTTAGGTATAGCTGATAGGAAGTTTATATAGGGTTAAGTGTAGAAGGGGCTGCCAGGTAGTAGTGAGAAGGTTCCAGTGAGTATAGCTCGGACGGGGCCAGTGTGATCAAGTGTCCACATGGGTTAAGGCCAGGACAACTGGCAGCCACGCAACATTTAAGTACTGCAGCCCACATTACCCATGGCCACTACATAGCCTAACAGTGGGCTTGTACAGAGAAGAAAGGTGTGGCGTCTTACCACCTGGGCCAATGCTTTTAGGGCAGAAGTTGGGTGGACTAAGGAAATGAAGGGAGCTGGAGCTTTGACGAGTTCGGTACAGATGGGCCGGATGCTTCACAGGGGGCCGCCCGATGTAGTGTTTGATGAGTTCAGTTCTGGGGCGAAGCAGGCCGAAGGAAAGGTCATTATTGCGAGGTCAGGCCTGGAAAGAACTAGGGAGCAGTCTAGTACGGTCCGGTCTGTGCGTATACTGCACTGAAGTGACAGCAAAGCAGTGCAAGATAAGGAAACGAGTGAAACACCAGACATGCCAACTGGATGTAACGTGTGAAGAGTTAAGTAAAGAGTATGTTCAAGTTATTCTGGACCGTGTCTCCATTACTGGGGGTTGCCTGAAAGAGAGACCGTCGTCACCTGGGAAGTGCCCGGGTCAAGCTGAACTTGGAGATGCAGGTATGCTGAAGAGCAGAATACAGTTTCATGTAGGGGAAGGACAGGACATAGATGCTGCAATAATTCAGTTCACGACTACTTTCATGTCCCGCCCTTACAAGAGCAAATGCTAATTAGCTGAAAACTTGTTTAGTTTAAGTATTTTTCCCACCAAAACCAACTAAAGAACATGACAATAACCCTTTAAGAACGCCCTTTTGTAGTTTAACACCAAGCCGTTGCTCATCGTACATGCCATTCCTCTCCTGTCCTCTTCATACATATGCAAGGTAAGATAGACCAACTGTGGATGTGGACTGCATGGTGAGTAGGTATTTATCTTTTAGGAGAATAGAAGAATAGAGCATTGAAAATCATGATGTCCCAAATTTTATTGCTTTGACATCATCTGTTTGTTATGAGAGAGTAGGGAAGATACCAAATACATCAGATCGTAAACCATTCCAGCAGATGATAGATTTAGAAAACTTTTTTCTGTACATGTAAAATTTTAAATGATAGTTGCTATAAAGGTCACCCGATAGCAATAGATATGTCTCCTGATCCCAACATGATTGCTATCCAATGATCATATTCATATGAAGGCCTGAATTTTCTAGAACAAAATGATAAATTGGACAATCTACTTAAAGAACATTAAACAAAATAATATTTTGATTTTCTTCTTTCCTTTTTAAATGTTACTTGAATATTATCTGCACATTATACACATCTTAGTCATCATTTCTCTCATTTTAGGTAATTGAAAAAAGTAAATTTAAAAATAACTTCTCAAATGCTGCCTATTCGTTCATTCATTAACACCTCTAAATGTATATCATTTGAATCATGAGCAAATTCATTTGGACTATTATGTATTTTAGCATAACATATGCAAATACAATCTGCAATCAGAAAGGAATTTTGAAAGGTAAATGTAAATTTGTAAATTGAGTAAACTTTTGTGTTTGCAATGCAAACAATCAGATACCGGGGAATTGAAACAAAATCTGCCATTATTTTCCCATTTTACCTATCATAGAATGACAAAATTAAATTAGGTTTTGTATATGATAGAAAGTCCAAAATCAGCTCTCTTATTATTTCTTGCTAAAAATAAATCTCTCCTAAATTGTAGTAATCTTGCAGACTGCAGAATATTTAGACTTGCTTCAGAGAACCACACTTACAGCATGATGCTGCCATTGCCATGCTTTACAATAGGGATAATTGCTGTTTTTATTTCATTACTTGATTCCGCTTTCATTCTCTTTTCCATTTGCTCCTAAAAGGCATGAAGTAAAGTGGAGAGTTAATGGGGTTGCCTGATATAAAATGAAAAGTCTACTGTCACTTTGTGTGACTGTTAACTTGGGAATCTTCTCAGCGTACTATCTCAGTGCAGCAAGGTTTCTCAATTTTCTGCCAGGGGAGCGGTGGTCAATTATGCGAGATGCATATTCTAGGCCAGAACCCACCTAGTGGGTGCGGCCTCGCTCAATATAAGTATATTGAGCAAAGCAGCAACTCAAGGTCATCTAGTGTATTGATTGAGGCCCACTAGACGGGTTCTGGTCGAGAGTATGCATATCGCATACTTGACCACCATTCACAGGGCAGACAATGATAAATACTCACAGCACACAGTTTGTGCACTTGGAGGATTCACAAGTTTATAGTCACACGGAGTGACAGCAGACTTTTCATTTTACACAGGACAACCCCTTTAAGCACATATTATTAGCAGTGTGAGTTAGCTGTAACATAAGGCTTATATCCTTCTGCAGCACTGGGGTAAGGGCTACAGGTGTTGTTTCCTTTACTTTTATAAAATTTTGCTAAAGACTCCAATTTCTCATGATAAGCTATGAAACTGCTTAACTTGTAGTAGGCTACATTACAATCACTGGTTGGGCACATATAGACACATGGAAAAAACAACTCCTTACAATGTAAAGCACAATCATATTTTTTTCAAAGCTGGTTATCTCACATTACTCGAGTTAGGGTAAATTAAGGGTTCATTTGCATGCCATTTTCTTTGCAAATTAGTGCTATTTGTGTATTTCACAGATAGCACTTTTACCTATAATTGTGAATGGGGCTGTTCACATGTCCGTGATTATTCAAAGACCGAGCACTCCAGGCAAAATTGTGGATGCATACTCTATTTTGATTCAAGTGTCGGATCAAAATTAGCAATAAAAAAAGTGAGCAGTAGAGATGAGCGACTTTGCCTTTTTTTTGGATCAAGTAGGGTTTCCGACCACCCGACTTTCGGAAAAGTGGAGTCAAACGAGATCGGCCGACTAGCTCGCGGCAAAAGTCGGAGGTCGACAAAAAAATTAATCCCGACCCCAATGCAAGTCAATGGGGAATAACAGATACCCCCCCTGCCCACGTCCTCTTCCACCATACTTCCTCATGTTTGGGAAAATGTACCCAAAATACCAGCAGATATATGGTACTGTATCAGTAGCGTTCAGCTGTATACAGTGTTGGGGTAATTTTAAATCTCTATATATTTCCGGAGTCAGACACAGACTCTCACTCAGTATGGATTCAACCAGAATACAAAAAGCAGAAAAAAGGTACTGTATCAGAAGCAAAAAGCTGCATACGGTGTAGGGGAAATTTTAAATCTCCGTATATATTTCCAGAGTCACACACAGATAGTCAGCATGTATTTGTCCGTGATACCAGCCGGTACACGGTAGTGTGTGAGGAGCGTACAGCTCTATATGGTATGGGAAAAAAGGAACGCTCGGTAACTATGCAGAAAAAATGTATAAAAGTATTAGTGCTGTGTAAAAAGCAGTCTGCACAGCAGTGTACACACAGCAATACAGCTGTCAGGCAGCCCAATAACTAGCGCTGCTGCACACAAGAAAATCCTCCCCTGTCACTGCACCCTAACTGTACAGCACAATTGATATCATCACAAGCACTAAAGAACTTCTCTTTCCAGCCCTAACTCTCTCCCTACTGATAAACAGCGTCAGCAACCTCTCCCTACTGTTAAGATCAGCAGAAGAAAAATGGCGGTCTGCGTTGAGGGCTTTTATAGATACTTTGACGCCCCTCAAAGCAAGCCAATCACTGCAATGTCCTTCTCTAAGATGGTGGTGGACGCTGCCTATGTTATCTCATTGCCCACAGTGTGCATCCTTGCTCATTGGCTGAAAAAAGGCGCCTGCAAGCATTCTGGGAAACTCGACTTTGGTGCTCGTTTCGACGACTGCATGGACGACCTCACGCTATGGTCGGGTTTTGGCCAAAGAAACCCGACATTTTGGCGAAAGTCGGCGACTTTTAAATCTGACCGACCTGTTTCGCTCAACTCTAGTGAGCTGCACTCAGATGCCATCTGAACGTAAGCTGATTTTCACAGAGTATTAGGAGAAAGAAATCTTTATTTTTAACTTATGAAAAAACTGATGAAACTTGGACCAAGGTCTGCTATTACTCTGGTGAAACACTGAAAAAAAATCGCTGATAAAACACCGTCAAATTTTATCTTATAAAAAAAATCTGACCTGTGAATGAGCCTTAACCCCTTAAACCCCAGAGGTATTTTCATTTTAGCATTTTCATTTTTTGCTCCCATTCTTCCTAGAGCCATAACTTTAGTCAATATGGCCATGTGGGGGCTTGTTTTCTGTGGGACGAGTTGTACTTTTGAATGACACCATTCATTTTAGCATATCATGTCTTGGAAAATGGTAAAAAAAATTCCATGTATGGTGAAATTGCAAAAAAAGTGTAATACCACAGTTGTTGGTTTTGTTTTTACCATGTTCACTAAATGCTAAAACTGACCTGCCATCAAGATTCTCCAGGTCATTACAAGTTCATAGACACCAAATATGTATAGGTTCTTTTTTTATCTAAGGGATGAAAAAAATTCCAAAATTAGTAAGAAAAAAAAATGTGCCATTTTCCGATACCCATTTTGTCTCTAATTTTTGTGATCTCAGGTTGCGTGAGAGGTTATTTTTTGCTCATCTTTAAGCACATTGGGGATGTGAGACACAAATGTGACACCCCATTACCAACACATATGAACAGGGTGCATAAAGGTAACCTTAAATAGGTCTCTTTCAGTGTGATAGAGGTGGTCAGATCCAATCCCTTGGTGGAAAATTTGATAAGATTTTGCTTCATAGAGAATGTGGGTGGATCTTTTGGATGGACTCACTGGCCCCTACAGGTCTGAACGAGGTCATATCATACGCCTGTTTTCTTTGACTTCATCTTTAAACAAACCCTTGTTTTATTAAGATACATGCCAGGCTGTCCTGTCTACTGCCTTCTAGGAGAGACCTGAGGGCTATGATTTTATTGCCTATGCTTGCTATAGGGTCCCCTTTGTTTTTGGGTCTCACATATTTATGTGATGATCAATCTTTATCAATACTGTTTTACTAATATTAATAAAAATGTATCTTTGCATCTGGGCTCATTCACAGGACAATTTCTTTCCATGTCCATGGTATCCTTGCCTGCAGTCATCATCACATTGTGAGTATACCTTTTATATCCAATTATCATGCTTAGAGGCATTGATTCTCTGTACCCGCCTGTCTATACATGCCTTCATCTGATACATCAAGCTCTGGACACAAAATCTTGGGTACCTATTGTTCTCCTAGTGGCACATTATGCAAAGCACCAATGGCATCTTAGAATGAAAGGACCGAGTGTTCAAACAAATGGAGAGCAGTCCTTTCCCCCCCTCTGCATTCAATACAGAGGGTGAGAGATAGTCTTTGTGCATAGAACAGTGCACATGCGCACCCAGCCCCACTGTCCATTGACTCCCTCATCGGGCTTTCCTTTCACGCATGAGATACTTTAGTGCTTGTCATGGAAGGCAGCTCTGTGACATCCTTGGCCGCCTCCCATGCATGTGCACTCTGCCGAAGGGCATGCTGGATGCTGAGGGTAAGCCACGATTGCATTCCACACTGGATCGCATGCGGCTTCAATGGGTGACACACTTCCGGTTCATCATTTCTGGTTATGTGTCACTGGATCTGGAGACAATAAGTGCGTGCATGGACATGGTGCAGGCACACAGATGACCCTTAGTGACAGAGCTATTTTATTGAGGATCATGTGGCCTGTGAGTTCTATATCAAAAGGGAGGTACTCTTTGAAAAGAGGACACCCTTTCATCCCCTACCTATTTTAATGCATTTCCAGAGGAGGGTGGGCCTTGGAACAGCACAAGTGTGTATAAATAGATGAGCACAAGCCAGCACCATACAGCATCAACTCATCTCATCTAATGATGATCCACATTCGGTGAAACGCATGAAGGTTACAAGCTACTAATCATAAGTACCCCCCTTATGCTGTTGTTCTGATATGTATCATATGCTATTTTGTACTATGTACTACAGTACGTTGATATGTTCTTTATCTTTATGATCACATAATTCATTCATCATCTTGACTGTCATTTCATTGCTCCCCACTTTGCCTTTATCATGTATATTTTACTTGGGGGCATAGGCGTACCAACCGTGGGGCAGGAGGGGCAGCTGTCCCCCCTAGAAGCAGGGGCGCACAGTGAAAAAACCGGCCCGTCGGCCCCGACGACACTGATCTGATAGTTCAGTGCCAGCGGGCCCTTTAATCGTGGGCGGAATGTGGTGAGGAAGGCCTTGCGGCCTTCCATATGCAGCACAGGCGACGTGATCATCATCACGCCGCCTGCGCGCCCTGATGATGTCATGCCGCCTGTGCCAGGAGAAGATGGAGTCCAGTGCTTCTTCAGAGCAGCGGGGGAGATAGGTGAGTACTGGCATTTTTTTTTACGCCGGGCCCGCTTATGGGGGATTATGCTGGCTATGGGGGGATTATGCTGGCTATGGGGGGATTATGATGGCTATGGGGGGATTATGCTGGCTATTGTGGGATTATGCTGGCTATTGTGGGATTGTGCTGGCTATGGGGGATTATGCTGGCTATGTGGATTATGCTGGCTATTGGGATTATGCTGGCTATTGTGGGATTATGCTGCCTATGGGGGATTATGCTGGCTATGGGGGGATTATGCTGGCTATTGTGGGATTATGCTGCCTATGGGGATAATGCTGGCTATGGGGGATTATGATGGCTATGGGGGATTATGCTGGCTATTGTGGGATTTTGCTGGCTATTGTGGGATTATGCTGGCTATTGTGGAATTATGCTGGCTATGGGGGATTATGCTGCCTATGGGGATTATGCTGGCTATGGGGATTATGCTGGCTATTGTGGGATTATGCTGCCTATGGGGGATAATGCTGGCTATTTGGGGATTATGCTGCCTATGGGGGATTATGCTGGCTATGGGGGGATTATGCGGGCTATTGTGGGATTATGCTGCCTATGGGGGATTATGCTGCCTATGGGGGATTATGCTGTCTTTCTTAACTAATTACATTAAAAGTTATGTTTTCTATCTACTCAATGGAGGTTCCCATGTTACATTCTAAAATATACTAAAAATAAGCTGTCATTGGTAGCTCTTAAAATGCTCTCTGTTAATGGAAAAAATAAAAAATCTATAACTCTGATTCCGACATTGAAAAAATGTTAAAAAATCTGCGTCCAAATCAAAAATAGGCTACATACTTAAACTATATGAACATATGTTGGATTTATTTGTATCTGTGTTAATTTTGTGGGGTTAAAAATTACTGTTGTAATACACTTTCATTAAAATTTTTAACTTGTTTGGCTACTAGAGCATCTGTGCATTACTGAACATAGAGCATAGATTATTTTTCTCTGAACACATATCTCAAGCTATATCATGGCATCAAAAAATTTACAGTAAGCATATCTACTTTTCCTTATACACTGTACCAATGTACAAATTTTATTTATAGTCTTTAAAATTATATATTTTTCCTTTAAAATCTTTGAATTATCATAGTCTTTTAACAGATAATGACACCGCCAAAAAATACTTACTAAATAAGATTGACCTGTAATTCTACATTGGCTTGATTTTTTAAACATAATTTTACTTGTTTGAGATTTGGTAGAAGGGTTAAACATTTAGCAGCATTATTTCTCATCATTTCAGTAAAATTTAAAAAAAAACATTACCTATTCAGATTTTAAGGAATTTTGATGAACGTATATATCAGAAAACCTCAAAAAGTTTTTTTCTTATTTTTTTTAAACTGCGTCATCTTGAATAGTTTTACATTGCATTAAAGAAGTTTTTTTTGTCCTTTCAGGTCTGTCACATGAATTTATACAAATTTGAATGAAAACATGAAAAAATATTATTTCAATTAAATATTTTTTAGCCTTAATTTCTTTTATTTTCACAAGCTTTAATGAGAGAAAATGCCATGTCACATTTTTTGAGATGCAACAAATTAAGAAACTCTTTATAAGTGACTTCATTTTACATTTGACTAGACCCCTGATTACATTTATGTGGGGGTATAATGTTTATTTTGAGGCCAAAGGTGCTTAAAAAACATTATAATAACAGAATACAAACCAAAAATTCATGGTATTTCCTCTAAAATGTTTCTTTAGGTCCAAATTTTTCATTTTAGCAACAGGTAGAAGAAAATGGACCAAACTTATTTTTACACAATTTCTCTTGAATACAGCAACAATTCCTAGGTGGTTGTGTTCTACTCTTTGGACACATGTCAGGGCTCAGAAAGAAAGATGCACTATTTGAGTTTTTGAGAAAAAAAATAACTGGAATATACTCTGGGCACTAAGTTAAATTTGCAGAGTCCTTAAGTTGCTAAAAAAAAGCAGAAACCACCCACAAACGATCCGATTTTGGAAACTACACCTTCTGAGGAATTAATTTACGGATATTTTGAGTATTTGGAACCCACTGGTGTTTCACAGTATTTTTCACAGTGAGTTGTGAATACAAAATTGCTGCAAATGGCAGGTGCTTAAATTGCCCTGAAAGATGTCAGTAACACATTGAGTATCCAATCCATTTCAACCTCTTTAACAAAAGCACAGCTTTAGTCATTTCAAAGTGGCTGCACCATAGAAATGGATAATACTCTGGTAGTAAAAAACAGCCCACTTAATAATAGAATTCGACAATTCCTCTTCTTAAAAATAAAAAGATCAGTCCAAAAATGTTTCTTCATAGTCATTTTTGATCAGGCAGACCGTTCTGTACAACATGCTGAGTCCAACTGACAGTGCCACATCATTCTACTGTGACTGAGAGGCATGACGTTCATTAAGCTCTATGAGAGGGACGCTGCAACCTACAATATTATGCTTAGGTCATGTAGGCTGCTCACGGTAGGAAGATCAACATGCTTCTTGCACAAGGCAGGACACAGAGAAAAGATGCTTTAACTTAGCAAGGAAAAATGTTGTTATTGCAATTTTCTTTAGCAAAATTAATTTTTTTTAAATAAATAGAGATTTTGTGGGATTGAGTGAAGTCCCACAGTAGAAACCTTTGTAGGAATCAGCCAATTCCTAGAGCTGGGAGCATAGAGGGCTTTGGGAGTATTTCTGTAATTATGTTCCATCTATTATTATTATTATTATACATTTATATAGCGCCATTTATTCCATGGCGCTTTACATATGAAAAGGGAAAAATATAGACAGGTACAATAAACATGTGCTAGACAAGGGACACACAAGTACAGAAGGAGAGAGGACCCTGCCCGCGAGGGCTCACAGTCTGCAGGGATGGGTGAGAATACACTAGGAAAGGGTAGAGCTGGTCGTGCGAGGGTTCAGTAGACTGAGGATCATTGCAGGTTGTAGGCTTGTAGGAACAGGTGGGTCTTCAGGTTTTTCTTGAAGGTCTCCGTTGGTGGTGAAAGTCTGATGTTTTGCGGCAGGGAGTTCCAGAGTATGGGGGAAGCCCGGGCGAAGTCTTGTACAGTATGTGGTTGTGGGAAGAAGAGATGAGGGGGGAGACGAGAAGGAGATCTTGAGAGGATCGAAGGTTGCGTGTAGGTAGGTAGCGGGAGACCATGTCACAGATGTATGGAGGAGAAAGGTTGTGGATGGCTTTGTATGTCGTGGTTAGGGTTTTGAACTGGAGCCTCTGGGCAATAGGAAGCCAGTGAAGGGCCTGGCATAGGGGGGAGGCTGGGGAATAGCGGGGAGACAGGTGGATTAGTCGGGCAGCAGAGTGTAGGATGGACTGGAGTGGTGCCAGAGTGCTAGAGGGGAGGCCAGACAGTAGGAGGTTGCAGTAGTCGAGGCGGGAGATGATAAGGGTGTGCACTATTCTTTACAAAACAAATATTAGATGACTTGGGAGACAAATGGATACTGCTCAGTGCTATCTTATAATTCTTCCACATAAACCAAAAACAGTATTATTTTTCACAATTAAACAGCACATCAAGAAATAGCAATATTATGCAGTAGGCATCACTTCTCAAGGATTTCAGGTCCAACAGGCTTTTATTTACAGTTGTAATGGATACTTCTGCAGATTCAGTATCTAATGTCACTTCTTCAACAAGAATAATACAATGTTCTTCATTAAGCAGTGAGATTTATTGGAAGTAAGTCACATTCTTGGAGATAGTTGTCACTTGAGGAAATGAACCCTGAATCTCTTGTATCTCTGTATACTGTGCCACTCATGTAAATTACTATCCAAAGTTGATAAAACAAACACATGCACAGAATATTACCAAATAGTTGACCATTAATAAGTGCAGGAGTCTGCATATATTATTTATAAAATGTGTGGTCAATCATATTTGGCACATGCCACAGGGCCAGGAAAATGAATTGAGTTGGCAACCATAAAAGAAATTTGAGTCATTCTCACTACCTTGCAGTCAAGAGAATGGTGTGACAGATCACAAATACTAAAAGGGTTAATTTTTGAACAGTTGTTTTTTACTTTAAAAAGCATTAAAAGCAACTTTTTGTTGAATGTGTTATCACACAGGCTTTTAGCTACCACTGTTTATCAATTGTTTACACAGCCAGATAAGTTATGGTCACATTCGATATTACTAAGCTGTGTTTGCGTTAAATAGCTCAAATGGTGTTTAAAACAATCATGAGAAACCTCAGATTGTTACACATGTTTTTCTCTGCAATTAGAGGTTCCTTAATATTGAAATCCATGGCAAATTGAATACTTCCAAATCAAATTTTAAGGAAAAAATAATCAAAACCGATTAATTTGACTTTCAAAATATTTGATCATCTTTAGTAAGTGATGCAAAATATGGTACCAAAGAAATTGATTAGAGTTAAAATGGTCAATCCTTTTGATACCAATATCACTTATTGCATACTTTATATTAATATGCAACACAGAAGATATAGCAAACTGCTTTGCAAATAATTAAGTTGATTTTAGATCATCTATGATGACGAGTTATTTTAGTTGTTCTGGCAAATGTGGAACATTTTCAGTTTTGTCTGCAGGTTGAAGAGTGGGTTCCTTTTCTCATTCTTATGCATGTTTTTCACACTAACAATTTACCCTGAGTTTGTAATTCTGTTCCAATGCAAAAGCAACAATATTGTGTAATACAGGCAAAGAATATTATTAAAATCATTTACATCATGGCTGCATTTAACATGGTTCTATTTCACACTGGGAAACTTCTTGGGCAGTCCCATGAGGAAGTTGATTTCTATATAAACTCCTCTGGGGTGTGAATATGGTAATCCACTGTTACCAGGGTGTGCCAACAATATATTTGACTTGTGCCAGTGTATTTATAAATAAGTTTATTGCAGTCAAATAATGAAGGAAAACCCTTAGCTTTAATTCTGTGGCTAATATCGTTGAGCCTTAGCAGCCATCTGTTAAAAGCATCTTTGTTTTTTATGTATCAATTATCAATGCTTTTTATTAGTTAAATGGGCTATCTTATTGATTTATGATTTTTTCATACTTCTCCTAATTATGCTATGATCATACTAGTCCATAGGACAATATAAGCAGAATGAGCAGTGTTGAAGCTATTGACTTGCACAATCCATTCAGATGAGGGCAACACTAACAGTTTAAAGATCGTACAATTTATATTATAGTTGGGTTTTATTCTCTTTTTCTGTCAGACAGCACAAGCGTGCCCCTCGTGCTTCAGGGCATACTCTGGCTCTCGGTGGATTACCTCTAACTACTTTCCGGGTAATGAGGGGTGGGATGTCACCTTTGGGTGATGGGCCAGAGTACTTCATTCTAGGGGACCTGCCACAGGCTGTGGTGTGGTTGGGAGATGGGACGTAATCACTCCAAGCACTGACAATATTCATAGGTACATAGGACCCCGGGCACCTCAGTGTCAGCTGTTGCCAGAAGACATGGAATACTCTATCTCCTTGTTCAAGAATGTGGTTGGAGGTTCCCTTCACTCCACCCTCTTCACCTTTTTCTTTTTCATTCTGGGCAGAGGGTGGAGATTGGAAATTACTTCAGCAGTGTCAGGTGATCCATGAGAGGGTTATTTAAAGCCTCCATATCCTCTACTTCACTGCTGATTATTCAGTTTCACTTTAGTGGCACAGTTGGTAACTCTTTGGTGAGTGTTTTCTTGGTTTGTCTCTGGCTCTGGTGTTTGTTACAGTGGGGGGAAATAAATATTTAATTCCTTGCTGAGTTTGTAAGTTTGCCCACTGACAAATACACGAGCAGTCTATAATTTTAAGGGTAGGTTAATTTTAACATTGAGAGACAGAATATCAAAAATAAAATCCAGAAAATTGCATAGCATAAACTATATAAATTTAAATACATTTTGCAGTGGGAAATATGCATTTGATCCCCTACCAACCATTAAGAGTTCTGACTCCTACAGACCAGTTAGACTATCCTAATCAACTAGCTTCCTGCATTAAAGACAGATGTCTTACATAGTCACCTTTATTAAAGATTCTTGTCCACAGACTCACATACTTATTTCCCTCACTGTATCCTCTGGTTCTTGCATTCCTGCTAATGCTCGTTTACTGTCCAAGTTTGTTAGGTTCATCTCTGCCAAGTTAATTGGTGTGTTTTACCCAGCAGGGGCCAGTGTGCCAAGCCAACCACCACACTATTGGAACCTACGAAGGGCTCTGCAAAAGTCAACCCTCCTTTAGTGGGAATGGTAAAAGAGTACCTCTTTCCCCAAGGGTGTGCATTAGTGTGATGACTTGTGCCAAGTGCACCTGGCATACTCCTATTGCTGGCCTTCAGTCCAGTCATCTCACCACTACTCGAGTGTTACACTTTCTTAACCTATTATCTACAACTCTGACCACTTATATACCACTTATATACTTTTGCCCCCCGAAGAAGCGACTGCGAAACGCGCGTAGGGGTGCATTCTCACATCACCACTGAGTATGGGTAAGCCTCTTTCTGTCCTCAAGATGTTATAAGCTCTTCCATATGTTTATTTGTTCATGGTTCCGGGCCATGAACATTAGATATGCACTAGGACTTTAAATGAAATTGGGTATGGAGGCACTTTTGTGGGTACTAAGAATTTAGGAACTGAGATTTATTGACTGGGTATATATATCCCATTATTTGTATATTTAATGTTCCATTGGCTTTCCCACTCATATCTGGAGTGTGAGATGTATTAACATCATGTTGTAGTAATATCTCTACCGTGACCGCTTTATTTTTGCCAAGTGTTCTGTTCACCGACATTAGATTCACTGTTTAATGTACATGTGTATTTTTATACCACCTTACTTGTAATAAACTTCTGATTAATAGAATGTTTTCATGGTATTTTTGCTCCAATTCTCCTTTTGTGTTATAACTCTGACCATTTGTAGTTAGTGTTTTCAGTTGAACATATCTGCATTGCTTCGAAGCACTTTGAACCTTCCAATAGTTTAAATTAATGGTTACATTTATTTATTAACATGGAGGGCAAGGATGGTGCTAGCAGTAACAACTAGTTATGAGCAAGCACTGAACTGCTCAGGTGCTCGGTAATCGAATCAACCACTTTGGAATGCTCGGGTGCTTGATTTGAGTACCAACCATAATGTGTGTGAATAAAGCATTTGAGCATTTTTTCAGCAGACTTTTTTTTAGAGAGAGAGAGATACAATCCGACATGCCAGACGAAGTGGACTTAGGTGCAGAAAAATCCAGGCTTCGGTGCGGCTTTGTTCAGGGACCCGAACCCTCGACCACCATGTGATAATCAGCATTGCTCGGTGCTTGATCGAGCACCCAACGGATTGATCGAATATCGAGCAGTAGCAAGCATGTTCACCCATCACTAGTAACAACACCTTCCACATAAACCATCAGTACGAGAATATGTGTGTTGGTTGCCCACTGCTAAATGCTAAAGCAGATGTTTTCAGTGGCAGGGGGTGATCTACATTTTCAAAAGCAAGTTGTCTATTTGTGGGCAGATATCAAAGTATTCATAATTATTAAAGTTTATTATTGTTACAATTTATCTTGTTTGCCACACTATGATAATGCAAATACTCCAGCTTTGAAAAAAATGAGTTGGAGTGTTGGTTATGCTCTATGTGTCTTTGAAATTTTTGAGTCCATTAGATATTTGAGTCCATAAAGAAATTTAAGAAGTGGTAAGAATACATATACACACTCATGTGCCCGTTTATACCATAAGTATGCCTTTTTAGTTAGGTTATGCATTAGAGTTATGGGGGACAATAGACAGTACAACAGGTTATATAAGTAAACACAACACTAAACATGCAAACTCACATACATCCTAAAGTTCAATTACCTTAATCTCAATTCCTTAAGTACAGGTCAATTTGGAGCCTTCAGCGGACACTTTTTTTTCCTTACTTTCATCATTGCATTCCACGAACCATCATTTTTTATTTTTATCTTTTACAACCTATCTGTACAAGAATTCATTTTTTGTGAGAATAATTGAATTTGTTAGTAGCACCATTTTGGGGTACATATAATTTGCTAATAAACTTATAGAACCTTTTCATGGGTAGAGATTGAAAAAAAATATGCTTTTGTTATTGACTCTTTAAATGTTTTCAATGTTTCTCTACTCACATCTTGCACAAACAAAATATCAAATTAAAATGTGGGTCATTAGAATATGGCAATACATAACTTATGTGTTTTAATTTATGTTTTATAATATTTAGCACTGTAAACATGTTTAAAAAAATCATAATAATAATAATAATCCTTATTGCTTTTGTTTTTATGTTGAGATGAGCTGTTCTGAAAGCTATATCTTCTAAATATTTTGCCAAAAGAGCCATGTGAGGGCATATTTTTTCTTTGGTAAATGTATTCGGACGGAATATTAATTTTTAACGTTAATGATTAATGATAATTATTTTTTACTACACTTTTTGAGAAGTGGAATGTACAAAAAAACTAATTATTTGGTTTATTTTTAAACAGTGTTCACTAGAGATGATCTTTAGACATTTAAATTAATCAGGTTTGGTGAGCAAATTTTGCGTATTCAATTGCAATTACAATTGGGATGAAAATACTAGTGGATCATGCCCGAAGGACTGTCTCACTATCTTTTCATGGACTGCAGTTAGGTATTTTACAGAAAGAATCTAGTTTTCTAGGAACATTACAGTTCTTGGTTTGTCTGTTTGTCCAAACGTGCCTATATTGCTGTATAGCTAGAAAGGTAAACTTATCCTCAGCTGTGAGAAGGTAACATGTGAGAACTAAACTAAGTTTTGTCATTTTATTTCTGTATTCAACATGAAGGTAAAAAAAAGGCTAACTTCTTAATTTGAATCATGGAGACATTCACTCCCTTTTGCCTTTTCTTTCTCTCTCATTATCTTTCACTCTCTACTTATCAATTATTTTAATCATTTCTTACAACTTGCATTAATTCAGTAGGGTTCGGAGAGATTTAATCTAGTTGAAAAAAATAATTTTACTCTATTAATCTACTGAAAAGTTTTCTCATTATAAAAATCAAAGATAAGTTTGAAAATATTTCTATAGCCAATCATAACCATGTATTCTGTATCAATAGAACTGATACAGAATACATAGAACTTCTAAGTTGCAATACAATATGTATATAATGTATAATGAGTTGGTAAAGAGGTGACCGGTGGAAACCTATGAAAAATGATTTTACAGCATTTTTGTTTACCATCAACTTTTATTTCTTTGTTTTATATCAGTTTCAAAAGAAGTAAACTGAGCTTTATGATGACACAAGAGCATTTCTTTTCATATAAATTCTGTCAGAAGTTATGAACACTCTGTCAACGCAAAATGTACTTTTGCAGACAAACAAATATGGCTTTTTTTCTGTAATTTTTTTAAAATGTGTCATTTTTAGTTCTCATTTATGAAGTCAAATCTACGAATTCAAAGTGAGTTTTAAAGTTGTGCCCCCAGTATGTTTCTTTTTCCTTTACGCAATTCACTTTTTATTCACGGAGATGGCTTTATGAAATTCAGAGTCTTTCCTATAACTTTTTCCGACATATGAGCATTATGGTTTAGCTATTGTGGCTATAAATTTGTATCAAATAAATGTGTGTGTTTTACAAATCCCAAACTTTATTCTGAGGCTAGGGTCATTGGGTCATAGGAATGCATGTGTCCTAAATGGCTTATGTAAAAAAAATAGTCAATACAGCTGCAGATTTTAAGTTATGAATCATTTTAGGTCACTGTTCAGAAGCGTTGTTATACAGTCATAGCCGAGAATGTTGGCACACTTGAAATTATTCCAGAAAATGAAGTGTTTTTCCTAGAAAATTAATGTAATTTACATGTTTTGTTATACACATGTTTATTTTATTTATGTGTACTGGAATAACACCAAAACAACAGAGAAAAAAGGAAAATTGGACAAAATTTCTCACCAAACCTCCAAGATGGGCCATATTTGGAATAAATAACTGCAATCAATTGCTTCCTATAACAATCAACAAGCTTCTTACAATTCTCTAATGGATTTTTGGATGACTCTTCTGTTGCAAACTGGTCTATTAAATTTGAAGGATTCCTTCTCCCATCAGCAGTTATAAGATCTCTCCACAGGTATTCAATGGTATTTAAATCCGGACTCATTGCTGGCCACTTCAGAATTTTATAATGCTTTGTTTCCATACATTTCTGGGTGCTTCTTGAAGTATCCTGCTGGAAAACCTATGACTTAGGATGCAAACTGAGATTTCTGACACTGGGCACTACATTGAGTCCCATTGGGAATCTTCAGATGACATGATGTCTTTCACACAATCAAGGCACCCAGTGTTAGGCTGTGTTTCCACCGTCAGGAAACACAGCGTATATGACGGAGCGGAAATTCCGCTCAGTCCTAAGCCCCGCCCCCTTTCTGACGCGCGTTCTTTCCGGAGGTGTTCAGGACACCTCCGGAACACCTCCGGAAAGAATGCAGGGCTACATAGCCCTGTGTTAAATTCCGTTGCGGCGACGCACCGTCGCCGCAAGACGCTAGGACATGCTGCGGTCTGAAAAGACGCGCCGCATGTCCGTAAACGCAGGTGTTCCGCCTGTGTAATTTTGCGCATAGTGGAGACGGGATTTCTTGAAATCCCCTCCACTATGCTGTAACATCTGGACGCTGCGTGTTTGGCGCTGCGCCAGCGCACAGCGCCAAACACACAGCATTTCCTGATGCAATCGTGGAAACTCACCCTTAGAGGCAGCAACTCAACCTGAAAGCACCTTCAGCTTTCTGATATATCTGTGTCAGCATTGGGGTCCTCCTAGGTCTCCAGCAATAGTGTTTCCTTTCATTCAAATGTTGGTGGATAGTTTGCACTGACACTAATGCATTCTGAGCTTGATGGATTGATGAACAGCTTGAATTTTTTTAAACTTGATTGGGGCTGCTTATCCATCATCCGGACTATCCTACTTTGCAATTTTTCATACATTTTTCTCTGCTTTCTAAGTCCAGGAAGATTAGCTACAGTGCCATAGGTTCTATACTTCTTGAATATGTTGTGCACCATGGACAAAGGAGCATTAGGATCTCTTGAGTTGGACTTGTAACATTGAGATTGTTGATATTGTTCAACAATTTTGGTTCTCAATTCATTAGATAATTCTCTTCTCTTTCTGTTCTTCATGCTTAGTGTGGCAAACACAGACACAAAATACAAAAATTTAGTCAATTTCTCCCCTTTTGATCTGGCTTCAGGTGTGATTTTACTATTGACCACACCTATTACTTGCCACAGATAGGTTTGAATGAGCACCACATTTTAAAACAAAATCGTCTACTCAGAGTTTTGGAAAACAATTTTGTGTTTCCTATTTTGGGGGTTTTTAGTGAAATTATGTCCAATTTGCCTTTTTCTCTCTCTTTTTGTGTTTTTCCAAGATACAAAGAAATAAACATGTGTATAACAAAACACGTGTAATTGCGTATTTTTCTGGGACTAATATTTCATTTTCTGAAACAATTTCAAGGGTGCCAACACTTTCAGCCATTGCTGTATATGTATAAATGAGGAATATCAATATTTCTGGCTATTATATGACTTATGTAGTCTACCTTGAAGGTAAGCCATGTTTACACAATTCATTTGAGATGTATTTTTTTGCCACAATGTTCCAAAAATGTGACAATTTTATTTCCAAAAATGCATCATCTCGACTTGGTCATCTACATATATCTTTACTTCTGGCTGATGTGCGTATGATAGAATAACAAGGCAGAAAAGACAGTATTGTTTGGCAGACATCATACGAGTTTAGACAATAAAAATCTTGTTAAGCTTTCCCTTACCTCCATTAGTGTTTAACTATCTAGGCAGGCTCGTCAGTGTTTAACCATCACCTACATGTATATTAAGTAGCAGTTGCAGTACAAAGTTTAGGTTACATGAGTTAGTTCTATTAAATGCATGATACTGACAAAGGTCAATTGTACAGTCATTACCTTATTGATTTTAAGAGGAAGTGCTCATTCATAATTGAAGAATTCATGAGTATTGATTAGTGTATTAGAGGCAAATTAAAAATTAACTTAAAATTTTTTGTTTTAAATAATTACCACATGCAAAGGGAGTGGTGTGTTAGTAAAATATAGCATAGGAGCACACAGATAGCTAGGTACTAAATCATTCAGTAGGACATACGGATCAATGCCAGAGAGTCAGCAGGTCCACAACTTTGTCAGCAGTAGAACCATTGAAAATCCCTTGGAGTTCCCATGGAAAATATTAACAATAATTAATTTTTAAAATGGAATGTAGCTTAGATAAATCTCAGACTGATATGCCCAGGGTTATCATGCTAAAGTAACACCTATAAGGTTTTTATGGACATACATCCTTTGTCATCCTCCCAAAAAAATTAACAGTTACTGTATTACTTGAAGTTGGCCTGTTATTTAAACTGAGTGTTAGAACTTAGCTTAATATAATACAATACAATGAAAAAGACAAGCAACATGTATCCCATCTGAGGATCACCACATATTAACCAGTACAGAAACCTTACATGAGTACCAGGAATCTGTCATTTATAAAAGAGGAACGGTCTCACCCATTCTTTGTGGCTTGCCCATATTCATAGCCTAATACATGGGTCAATTACACTTCTTTTATGCCCCATCTCCAAATGTGTTTCTTGTCATAGATTCATCAGAGTTAAGGAAATTTGGCTCCTCATGCCACTGTTATAGCAGGCCACCAATTCTGGGCGATATCAATTAGGATTCTACCATAACTCTGAGTAATCACACATTTTTTAATTACCACATTGGATCTCTCAGTACCTTTAGCGTGTGATGTCATTTCCTGATTGTGGGAAATTGTTCGAGACAGAATAGACACCCAATTGCAAAAAGTTTATCACGGATATGCTTAATATTGTATTGAGGAATAATTATTTCTAGTTTAGTGATAATTTTTAAATTAAAAAAGCAGGGCACTGTCATGGGTGCGAATATGAGACCTGAATATGCAAAATTGAATACGTCACTGGAGGAGAAACTCATCTATGTGTCACACCCCTTAGGACATGTGCTGAGGTGATGGAGATTCATAGACGACATCTTCCTCCTTTGGTAAGGTTCCATGTCTGAATTACTTGACTTTGGTGTCTTTCTTACTGATATGGACAGGGACCCTAAATGTACCCATGTTCATTCCAATATAGAGGTCAAAGTGTTGAATGTCTTGGTTCAGTGAAATAAGGGTGGATTTTCAACAATGTTATGTAGAAAGCCAACAGACAGAAATAACATATTGAAATTTGAAAGCCATCACCCTAGAAAATTGGTGGAATCACTCCCATTCAGCCAGTACTTGAGATTAATGAGAATAATTAGTGAGGAATCAAATGTGCAAATAGCTTTTGATGACCTAATGTAAAAATGCAAAAGTAGAAACTATCCAGACAATGTACTAAGTGTATGTGAGAATGGAGCGAAACAGGTGAACAGTGCTGCATTACTCAATAAAAGGCATGAATTAGAGGGGGTTCCCAAAATATTCCTATAGTCTCAATTTACTGTGAGGAAAGTAATGATATTGCAGGGATAATTAAAAAACATTGGTCGATGTTAGGAAAATGTGTACTAGAAGTTAAAGAATTTACTATTCCACCGTTGTTTTTGTATAGACATGTGAGGATCTTTAAGGACAACTTAGTTTGCTTTAATGTTGGATCATTAAAGAAAAAATGTTTAGGTTGTATAAATTGCTCATACATGTTGAAGGGTGAGAATTTTAAGCATCCCTCCTCTGATAAAACATATGACATTACATTCTGTATAACATAAAAAATTTAGATATTTAGCACATAATTTGTGCAATTGATGCATGGCCAGAAATCAATGACAAGGCAATCTCCGGTTTGCTGGGAACCTACCTAGTGTGAACACCTCTCTAAGGCTAAAGCCTAAATTTATGGGTAGGATCTTTCTGTAATTAAAACAAAGGTTGGATGAAGGAGTAATCAGAGTACTAATATACAAATAACAAAAGACTGACTGGCACTTCCAAATCAGAAAACTGGTGTGTACAGGTGCAGATACATATTTCATATATACATTATATAGCGCTTTTTTCAATTTTTTTCTATGGCAGGAATGCAATTCCTATGCTCTAGAGTAATCATTCTTGGTATGTTATTGGTGCAAACCTTAATCTTTTTGATTTGTATACTTTCTTTGGTTGGTACCTATTCACACTAGCTTAGATGTGCTGGTCCTTTTTCTTGTCTATTTGTATTACAGGTGCCAAATTATGTGCTCAATGTTTTCTTATTATCTAGAGCAGTAATGCTATTCATAGTTCATATATTTCATATTTACATGTGTGCCCAGAAGACAACTGCAAGGCAATCTCTTGTTTTCTGGGAACCTACTGAGTGCAAACATCTCTCTAAGGCTAAAGCCTGAATGTATGGGTAGTTAGGATCCTGCAGCAATTAAAACCTTGTTGCCATGTTGTTGGCTGCTGGGCATGCATGAATTTGCCAAATTATGTGCTCAATTTTTTCTTATTATCTAGAGCAGTAATGCTATTCATATTTCTTATATTTCATATTTACATGCTTTAGCACTACCATGTGCAACTTTTTTGTTTGTAATGTATAGAGATGGCTACTCTTAGTTTGCACCTGTGCACACCAGTTTTCAGATTTTTTATGTTTTTTTTCTTATCTAAAGCAGTAATGCCATTTATATTTCATATACTTCATATTTACATTCTTTAGCGCTACAGAGTTCAACTTTATTTGTTTGTTATGTATATGAATGGCTACTCTTAGTTTGCACCTGTGCACACTAGTTTTCTGATTTTTCTAATTTTTTCTTATTATCTAGAGCAGTAATGCAATTCATATTTCATATTTACATGCTTTAGCACTACAGAGTGCAACTTTATTTGTTTGTTATGTATAGAGATGGCTACACTTAGTTCACACCTATTGTTATGTGCTCGGTTGCAACAACGTTAACATATAATGGATTGCAACTGAACACGGGGTCCGCGATGCAGTTTATAGACGCTGCTGCCGAACACCACTATAGTATGAGGGTCAAACTGACAACTAAAGATTATATTAGATCTCGCCTGTGTTACTTCACACAAGGAGAGAGATGTGGATTTGGCACTATCTCCATTAGCGTCACGAGAGATGTGCTATCAACTGGCATAGATGTAGCCCTGTTAATGGCACAGAAGCCACTTGCCAGAAATTAGGTTTGCACTATGTGCTGCAAGCTGGTATAGACGTAGCCCTGTTTGACTACACAGAAGCTGTGTGCCAGCCGCTAGGAAGTGCATGCGACTAACGCCAGGCGTACGTGCTCTCAGCCGGTGTGAGACCGGACTGAGCAACTTCACCATTCAGCTGATGGAGATGCCCGCGTGCTGCCAACCGGGTTACGTCCGGACCGAGCAGCCTCAATATTCAGCTGGTGGCGATGCCCGCGTGCTGTCAGCCGGTGTGAGACTGGACTGAGCAAGCTTCACTGTTCATCTGGCAGGTGATGCCCAGTTTACACGCCCTGCAGTCTTCTCAGGATGTATGGCTACCCTCTAGTCGTAGCTAGACTGCACACATTGGCTACCTGTCTGACGTAAGCTAATCCTGCCTGAAGGACCTGTGCTAATTAGCCGAGCGAACTCTGGCATCGGCAGGTCCCAGAGAGCAAAGCTAGAGAGCACGTGAAGCCAAGATTCTGGTACGTCCACACAAGAGCACTGCCTATTTTAGTATGATCTGATGACAACGCCGCGCCGCGGACAGAGAAGCTATTTAAGGGCTAAGCTCCGCCTCCAGCCATCTTGTCATCCGTGACCAATCAGGCGATGCCAGGTCAGAGGATAATCTGACCTTAAACACCAATCATGGCTTGCCATGCCACAGACATGCTCAGTGCAGGCATTTCTGGACTTAGGCTACAACAGCCCTGTCGCCTTCTGCAACTTATGCTTAAGATCACTATTAGCAAAGACCCTGGAGACAACTTGTACTCTCTTGTACTGGCTAGATGTTGGGATTGACGGTGAAGCTAAGCAGCTTCTGCTCTGGATGAGGGACCACTGATGCCTCAGATCCAGGTTCAAATCCAGCTGACGCCTAACACCTATGCATGCCAGTTTTCTGATTTGGCAGTGCCAGTCAGTCTTTTATTATTTGCATATTAATTATCTGATTGAGCATGCCACTATCCAGCCTGTGGTGGTTTTAATTGCAGCAGGATCCTACCTACACATAAATTCAGGTTTAGCCTTAGAGAGGTATTCACACTAGATAGGTTCCCAGCAAACTGGATATCATCTTTTCGTTGGCTGCTTGGCATGCATGAATTAGACAAATTATGTGCTAAGTATCTCCATGTTTTCTTATTATCTAGAGCAATAATGCTATTGAAATATTTCATATTTTTCATGCTTTAACACTACAGAGTGCATCTTTGTTTGTTATGTTTCCAGATGGCTACTCGCATTTGTGGGCACCAGTTTTCTGATTTGGAAGTGTTAGTCAGTCTTTTGCTATTTATTAATGAAATTCTATACGACATGTGATACAGATTATATTGCTTATGTCCTACAGTGCCCGTGTAAATTATTATACATAGGGGAAACAACATGGGACTTTAAGAAAAGAATTAAGCATCATCGCTGCATGATTAGGAAAAAGAAGTTGGATTTTCTGGTATCAAAATATTTTGCATATTTGGGACATAAATAAAAGGATCTTTAATTCTGTATAATAGATCATGTTCCCCCACCTAGGGGAGGAGGTGATTGGGAGAAATTACTTAAAAAGGAATAACTAGAATGGATTTAAAGGCTAGAAGCTTTAAAATCAAATGGTCTTAATGTGGATTTTAAATTGATGTGATGGCTCTGCACTTTATAGGTGATTTTATCTCTGTGTTGTAGTATTTCTACAGCTATATTTTTTTATTTTATTATTTTTTTTGTTTATACAATTTTTTATGTATGTCTCCACAGACATTTTGCAATTTGAAGAAATATAGTGAATCATGACTCACTCCGCCATCAAAGGGATTTCATCCTACATACATATTTAACAATGTGTTCTATATTGTTCATTCTACATTAATAAGTATTTCTATCTAAATTATACATTTTCTTGGTCAGGAACTTTTTCCTTCGGTTATATTCTTTTGTCAAATAATTAGTTGCCATCCCTTTTTCAAAGGGACATAATTTGACTGCATTGTATATGTCATAGGTGAATTTAATTGAATAGATGTACTTCCCCTTTAAATACATATTTGAAGATATTCTTGTTGACATTAATGTAACAATAAAGGAAAAGGAATAGTAGAACTTGAGGTTAATTTTACACAGTTTTTCTGTGATAATATGGATAATATAAATTTAATGGCCAGGCCCTGCTGTAGAAGTATGACGTCGGACTACTTTTAATAGATATAGCACATGTGCGAGCATGTGTGATGAAATTGTCTTCAATAAAATGGCACCTTAGACTACAAAATGACGGCGCACATGCATAGATGAGAATCTGTAGTATCTTATATTCCACATGCTTTGGACATGAGCATTGTGGTTCCAAAGCCAAAGCAGCGTGAATGTTTCTGTGTACCAGGAATGGTGGGATGGATCATAAATATAATTCATTGTATACACATTTATTTTATTATTTATTTATTATTCTGCTTTACTTGCATAGCACTATCATATTCCACAGCACTTTACGTGCATTATCAGCGCTGTCCCCATGGGGCTCACAATCTAGATTCCCTATCAGCATGTCTTTAGAAAGTGAGAGGAAACCGGAGAACCCGGAGGAAACCCACAGAAACACAGGGACAACATACAAGCTCATTGCATATGTTGCCCTTGATGGAATTTGAACCAAGGACCACAGCGTGCAATGCTAACCACTGAGTCACCGTGCTGCTGCACATGAGATGGTTGTAACCATTTGAGATGTATTTTATCTGCATGCACTGTATTTAAAATAGAATGTATGTTTTTTGAGGCGTTAAACTTATCTAAGCACATATATTTTGCACAATGCACTATATGCATGTATGTGATTAACATTTATACATTTATATTTAAATTGCTGTATAATTAAAATACCTATTTGTATAAAAATGGTTAACACTGCACTGCTTGAAAAAGTTACACACTTGGAGCGAAACGTTGCCATGTTATAATGGGTCAGTAAACCACTGAAAATTGGACTTTGGAGTGTTGCCTTCATCTTATTGAGGTTTGGTTTTGCTTGGGAGGCTTTGCACCAGCTTACGTATTTATTGCCTCTGGTATTGCTGCACAGTCTGCTCTCATGGTACTTTATATATACGAGGAGTAATCAGTATGCACGGTTTATCAGTACTAAAGTAACTTTTGCGAGAAAACTATATTGTGTCATGTTCTGATCCAGACTGCATATCAAGAGGAAAAAATAAGTCTAGCTCTATGCATAAAAACCAAGGGAAAATCAATGCAAGTAAAAACTGAAAGAAAGAGAAAAAACATTTTAGAAAGACAATACATCCATTTGCAAAGTAATACGAATTCACAGGAAAGTGAGAAGGGGTCAAACACAATGTTTAGATGACTTTCAATAAATTGGTAATCTAAAAACAATTTATACAGTGCCGTGATTTTAGATTAAACATTTCTAGGAACCATTTTCAGCTGGAAAAATAATGAAGCCCCGCTTAATGGCTTTGGTTTCTGTTGTCTAAACTAATATTGGCCTGCTAAAACTTAAATACTGTTCTCAGTATTAAAGTAGAACAGCTTCTAAAATGGCACAATAGACTAAAGTATTACATAAATATGCAAACAAAACATTATCAGCATGATGAACTCAGCTAGTCATTGGTGTAGTAATAAGCTTTGAAATGGAAAAAGAGCTCACAACTTTGTATATTTTAAATGGATGAAACATAAAAGGTATAGGTCTCGATTCATCAAAGCTTTTACACTAGAATTCTGTGAATTCTGCCAAAATGGGAAAAGCTGGGTCAGGACAGGGACACGACACTAAAACTCATCTGATTGACTGTATCATACACCTCAAATCTTATTTCAGTCCCCGAATGGAGTAAGATTTATATGGAGATACAGAGAGGCACCGATAACTTGTCAGACGCTCCTGATCCATTAAGAGATGAATACCTTTTAATGAATCTGTAGCATCTGACTCCAACACGCTAACTCATTACAACCAACATTTTTCAAGCAAGTCTTGATGAATAAGGGCAGCTATTTTACTATATACATTAAAAAGCGCGAGAACTGGAAATGTAGCAAATAAGTAAAATATTATTTACCATAAAACTAAAGCACCTTTAAAACAGACTGCAATCCACATTCATTACATTTGTAAAATTGTCAAAGATAGTTTTATTGCTTCACATGTTAATTGCTAATATATTTATTTAATAGTTAAAAAAAATAATAAAAACATGGGACATAACATTTAAAAAAACCCTGACAATAGGTAACACAAAAAAATCTCAATTAAATATGAGAAAATTGATTTGATGTGTACAGAATTTCTCCTGAATGTTTGCATATGCTGGGCAGGCAAATGGGAAAATGTGTGTTCTTCCTCAAACAAATTCCTAAACCTGCCCACCACCATTTTACACAATGTAAAATATTTCATTAGTCAGATAAGGCTCACATGGCATTATGAAAGGTCAAATGGGCTTCTCCATAATGCTTTGCAACTATCACATTGTATGATATAGCACAGCCAATCAGGAGGAAACTATTAGGAAGAAAAAGACTTGGGTATACTAATAGATCACAGACTGCACATGAGTTAACAGTGTGATGCAGCAACAAAAAAGACAAACACAGTTCTAGGACGTATTAAGGGAAGCATAGAGTCTAGATCACGTGAGGTCATTATCCCCCTCTACTCCTCCTTGCTTAGGCCTCATCTGGAATACTGCGTTAAGTTCTGGACACCAAATTTTAAAAAATACATTGAATAACTGGAGCAAGATCAGAGAGGCGTTACCAGGATAGTGAGTGGTCTGCAAAGTATGTCCTACTAGGAACAGTTAAAGGATCTGGGAATGTTTCACTTGTAAAAAGTAGCTAAGAGGAGACCTAATAGCTATCCACCAATATCTGAAGAGATGTCACAGTGTATAGGGATCAGCATTATTCTCATTTGCACATGGAAACATGAGAAGCAATGAAATGAAACTGAAAGGGAGAAGATACAGATCAGATATTAGAAAAAACTTAATAGTGAAGGTGATCAGTGAGTGGAACAGGCTGCCATGAGAGGTGATGCGTTCTCCTTCAATGAAAGTCTTCAAACAGAGGCTGGACAGACACCTATCTGATATGGGTTAGTGATTCCTGCACTGAGCAGGGGGTTGGACATGATGACCCTTGAGGTCCCTTCCAATTCTAACATTTTATGATTCTACATTATATCCTGTATTCAAACAGAGGCAGCATCTATTTTATGGTGAATATGGATAGTGAGAAGATGTCCCAGCTTAGTAATAGACATGAGTAGAAGATTCATAAACCACTGAACAAATTCCACAGATAATGTGTGTGAAAGCACTTTGACATTACTAAGGTTATGCTTGCGTTACAGTATTTGAGAGGGGTCGCATGCATTTCTATAAGACCTCAAATTGATCTACATGTCTTTTTAAGGCAATTGGTGGATATGCAGGGCTTTTTGTAAAAAAATTTGCAAAGAATTTGAATTTAGAAAAATTCATGATTCTAGACTCAATATACCTAAAAGGCTCCAACCTGTTTTAAATGTCTCAATATGTGACCATGTCAACCTATCACTGACCATAGCAGTTATCAAGTAACCACCACTGCCACTAATATATAGTGAAATGTTGAGATGTTGTGTTATTATTGCATATATTTAAATTTGCTGCACTTTCTATCGAGAAGAAAGCACACAACTTGGAAACAAAGAAATGTTTATCTATTCTTTGGCAAAATTAGAAAATAGCTTTCTTGAAATAACTACAAAAGAGTAGTGGGCTAAAATTACAGCTATGGTTTTCATGATTAATAATTAATGTATAGATAAGTCACAATTCATTTGCATGGCTATGTCTATAGATCCCCATAGTTTCAAACAGAAAGAATGCTTCAACTGGAGAAGTGAGGGTCTTGAGTTACACGTTCTTCAAATAAATGGGGGTACTGTAAATATATAATAAGCATGAGCTGCAAAATATAGAAAAAAATAGAAATTTAATACCAATAGATCCAATTTAATTGGAGCTGCCAAAATGGTATGGTTTCAAGAGGGGAAGCCATCTTCAGAAATCTCCCAATAATTTAATGCTCAATAGAAACTGAATTGTGCATTTTAAGCAAGTATCAGATTGACATATTGCATAAGACCTGTCATGAAGATCAACAGTACAGCTTCAACTAAATTAAACTCCTAGAGGATACTGAGATGTTAGACATCTGGTCAAATTCTTTATGTTACCTTTCTTATTTGCTTTTTCTGAGCTATATCCATATTAAGCCAATGTATAGCAAGACAATAAACTAGTTTTAGCTTTTGTTTTTTCACATATCAATACACAAAAAATAGCTCTGTAAAGTCATTTTCTCTGCTTTGTCATTTTTATCGACCCGTTAAGAAATACATTTCAAGTGTTATTTTCTTTTAGAATATGATGCTAATTTTGTAATCATTTTGTTATGTTGGACTGTGAGTTGTTTCACTACTTTGATAGCTGTGCAAGTTGCCTCTTCAGAGAGGAAGAGGACTTGAACTCTTGTGGCTGCTTTTGGAAGAAACGATAAATAAAGTCAATATTGACTCTTTAAAGAGACTTGCCTTATTAATTAGGATAAAAGCCAATCCTTTTATCCAAGTCATATGGCAAGACTTTTTAAAGGGTCAATAGTAACTTTTAGCATTGATACTTGCATTAGGTGGCACTAGAGATCAAGTCTTCTTCCTCTATGAAGAGGAAATTTGCATATTTAAATTCCCAGAGGAGCTTTGAAATACTTATAAGTAGCTATGAGCGAACCGGAAAAGTATAGTACGGCGTCCGTACCGAACACCTGGTGTTCGGCTTCAGCACCTTTAGCATCAGATGTTTATCACGCTGTCATCTGCATGAAAGCACAAGAAGCAGTTCTGATAGGTGGTAAGATCATTACTGCCGGTCAGAGAGCTGCTATTCCCTCAGATGACAGCATGAGTCAGCTGCTGTGACGTCAGTAAAATGTTTACCTTCAGTCACAGGCATCAGCTGATGAGAGAGTACTACTCACATCAGCCTACACCTGCTGTCGTGAAAAGCCACAAGGGCAGGTGCTGCAGATAGAAGTTTTCATCAGCCGGCGCCTTTGCTATAAACAAATAAATAAGTAAAAACATGACTTTGGGTCTCTTCTATTTTTGATAATCAGCAAAAGCAAAACTGACAGCTGCAGGCTAAAGCAGACACATGGGCTAATATTTTAGGAATATATTGCCCTCCTTCCCAGAATATTAACATCAGCCCTCAGCTGTTGGCTTTCCCTCTGCTGCTTCATCACTACTTATAAATCTATCCTCACACTGGCATGCCAGGTCAGACATGTCTCTATCCACAAAGAGAAACCTTACCATTTAGGTCTTTGGTAGCTGTGTGATACATGAAAAATGTGTGCTACTGTCTTACTGCTGTCCCTAACTTGATATTGAAAGTTGTTATAAATAAATGATATCGGATGAATTCCTGTATATTATGGAGCAGCAGGAGGAGGATACAGCAACTGAAGCAAATCCTGTCATTGCCTTCTGTTGCTTTCTGACTGCATGCAGTATGGAATGAGAGATCCAAATTTACAGGCAACGAATTCCTTAATTTCCTGATCTACCTTTCTGAAGCAGCTGAATGATACTGCTTTTTCTGGGATTTATAATGCAGAGAGTTATGTTATAACGTGACTGAAAAATAACAATATTGAGTGATTCATTTATTGGAAGTAACAACCCTACAAGTCAATATGGACACCCTACAAGTCAATATGGACCCTTTAATGAGTCTTTCAATATGACTTAGTATGAAAGCCAAATCAGAATCTCAATTTGCAGACACAGTGTTTTGTGGAATTGCCCTTGTCAGTGCAAGTATTATATCTTCCATACTCTGGAACTCCCTGCGCAAAACATCAGACTTTCACCAACAACGGAGACCTTCAAGAAAACCTGAAGACCCACCTTTCCGACAAGCTACAACCTGCAATGATCCTCAGTCTACTGAACCATCGCACGACCAGCTCTACCCCTCCTAGTGTATTCTCACCCATCCTGTAGACTGTGAGCCCTCGCGGGCAGGTCCCTCTCCTTCTGTACTTGTGTGTCCCTTGTCTAGCACATGTTTATTGTATCTGTCTATATTTTCCTTTTCATATGTAAAGCGCCATGGAATAAATGGCGCTATATAAATGTATAATAATAATAATATCTGCTTTGTCTGGGTGATAGGCTAAGACTGGGATTAAGAGTAAGTTTCTTCTTATGGCGAACGACAGCCAATAAGAGTATGAATTCAGGCTCTTGAAGGAGGAGAGGAAAATGTTTGCCAAATTTTTATTTTGTTGATTCATTGTCTATTGGAATGCACTTATGAATAATTATTATTTTTTGGAGAATTAAAATAGTTGAATCAGTCATTTCAATGTGTTCAATGGGTTAGGTCAGTGAACTGACAAATGGTGAAACAGACCAAATCTTTCTAGATCAGAGCAGAGGTCCTCACTTTGCCATTTTGATGATGAATAGAATCATCCCACTCATCCTCACAGCTAGCATTTCCCAGAGAAGAGAAGTTCACAAGATTTCACACTCACTCTGGTAAAATTAAATTAAAGCCTGTGTATCGTTAATACTGAAGAATATCATTATATTTGCATATGGTGATTTTCCATTTTTCTATTTGTATTTTTCTCTCCCCCTCTTCTAGGAGCGATAACTTTATTGCTTTTTGTGTTGAAATATCCTTATGAGGACTTTTTTTTAGGTAAGTCATAGTTTTGAAAGTCATCATTTATGTTGAAATTCAATGTACTTGAAGTTACTTAAAAAATTCCAAATGGGATGAAATGGGTCCCTGCATTGAGCAGGGGATTTGGACACGATGACCCTGGAGGTCCCTTACAACTCTAACATTCTATGATTCAATGAAATGGTGAAAAAAAATGCTAATTCAACATATTTGTGTTTCTTGTGTTTTATTTTTACTCCATTCATTCTGCGCTAAAAGTGATCTGGAAATATAATTTTATAGTATGGTTATGGAATTACAACAATTTCATAGATTTACATATTTTTTATTTTAGTAGTGGAAAAAACTCAGAAGTTTGTAAATAATTTTTTTTTGGTTTATGGTGTTTTCTGAAACTCGTGATGCTTTTATCTCTATTTTTCAATTGAGCTGTGCGATGGCTTGTTTTTCTGGTGTTTTGATAATTTTTCTCTTTAGGGCTTCCACTTTTTGAGCAAATTAATTTTATATTTTGAAAGCTCAGACTTTTACAGAAGCAAGAATACAAAATACCTTTATAATTTTTTTCATTTTTAATTGTGAAAAATGTAATTTTAACCCCTTTACCTCAAAGCTGGTTTGCACGTTAATGACCAGCCCAATTTTAACAATTCTGACTACTGTCACTTTATGTGGATATAACTCTGGAATGCTTCAATGAATCCCAGTGATTCTGAAAATGCTTTTTCATAACATACTGTAGTTGATAACAGTCATAACATTTCTTTGATATGACTTGTGATTATTTGTGAAAAAGACGGAAATTTGGCAAAAATTTTTGAATTGTCATAATTTTCAAACTTTGAATTTTAATGTCCTTAAATCACAGATATGTGTCACACAAAACAGTTAATAAATAACAATTCCCTCATGTCTACTTTATATCAGCACAATTTTGGAACCAATTTTTTTTTTGTTAGAAAGTTATAAGGGTTAAAATTTTACCAGTGATTTTTCATCTTTCCAACAAAATTTACAAAAAACATTTTTTTAGGGATCACATCACATTTGAAGTCACTTTGAGGGGTCTATATGACAGAAAATACCCAAAAGTGACCCCATTCTAAAAACTGCACCCCTCAAAGTGCTTAAAACCACATGCAAGAAGTTTATTAACCCTTCAGTTGCTTCACAAAAAATTTACGACACATACCAATTTTTTTTTTATTTTGACAAGGGTAAAAGGAAAAAATGGACACCAAAATTTGTTTTGTAATTTCTCCTGAGAATGCCGATACCCCATATGAGGGAGGAAACCATTGTTTGGGCAAACCGCAGAGCTTGGAAGGCAAGGTGCGCCATTTGACTTTTTGAATGCAAAATTTGCTGGCTAGCACAGTCAACCATCAGGTGTTTCACAAAAGTTTATAATGTTGAGCCGTGAAAATAAAAAAAATCAAATTTTCCCCACACATTTGTTTTTAGCCTCAAATGTTGCATTTTTATAAGGGTAACAGGAGAAATTGCATTTTACAATTTGTAGTGCAATTTCTCCTGAGTACACGAATACCCCATATGAGGGAGAAAACTACTGTTTGGGTCCATGGCAGGACTCGGAAGGGGAGGAGCATCTTTTGTCTTTTTGAATGTAAAATTTCTTGTAATCATTAGCGGATGTTGCGTCCCATTTGGACAGCCTCTTATGTGCCTAAACAGTGGAACCTTCCAAATCTGACACCATTTTGGAAACTAGACCCCTCAAGGAAGGTATTTAGATGTGTGGTTAGCACCTTGAACCCTCAGGTGCTTCACTGAAGTTTATAACATTGAGTCGAGAAAATAATAAAATCACATTTTCCCAACAAAAATGTTATTTTGGCCCCAAATTTTGTATTTTCAAAAGGGAAACAGGAGAAATTGCACCATACAATTTGTTGCTCAATTACTCCTGAGTATGCTGATAACCTATATGTTGGGGAAAACTACTTTTAAGGTACAGTGCAAAGCTCAGAAGAGATTAGGCGCTGTATTGGAGTTCAGATTTTGCTGGAATAGTTTGAGGGTGTCATATCACATTGGCAAAGCCCCTCAGGCGCCAGAACAACAGAAACCTTCTACATGTGAACGCATTTTACAAACTACGTTCCTCAATGAATTCATCTAGGGGTGCAGTGGTCATATTGACAACACATATGCGTCACCGAAATTTATAACATTGAACCATGAGGAAAGAATAAGTTACATTTTTACCACTAAAATGTTGTTTTAGAACAAATTTTTTTATTTTTCTAAGGTCTAATAGGAACATTTTTTACATAAATCGAGGTCCATTTTTTCCTGAATACGCCAATACTCTGAATGTAATCGGCAAATATTTTTCAGGCTCAGTGCAAAGCTCCAAATGTAAGGAGCGCCAGATTTTACTATTAAGGTTTGCAGGTTTCATGACCACTAGGAGAGCCCATGTGGTGTCAGAACAGCAGAACACCCCAATACAGACCCAATTTTATAAACTACACCTCTAAACAAATTCATCTAGGGGTGTGTTAGTCACCAGGATTCTCCCGCCACAAAGGGTAGAGCCCAAGCCTTGTCTGCTCCTGCGGTCTCCCATCCTTCTCCTCCCAAAGTGGAGACTGTTCAGCAGAGACGTCGGTCTCAGTGTTTTGCTCAGTCTTGTGCTATTCGCTTAGTTACTGCTGGCTCTCCAGCCAAACCTATAGTAACTGGCAATAGGCAGCGGCGAACAGATGTTCCTGAGGCTAAGTCCAGAAATCACTCTACTGAGCATGCTTGTGATGTGGTGACCTCTCATTGATGGTCGGTCTTCAGCTGCTCTGGTGAGGTGGCGGTTCTGGATTGGTCCACGAGCAAGGTCCTGTCTGATTGGACTTAAGCGGGGAATATCAAAGGATCCTTTGGGTGCATGCCAGCACACTAAGATCCTATATGTATGTGTGTTTGTGAATGTATATGCTATCACTCTGTGTGCACGTGTGCTACTTAGTTTCAAGTCAGGGAGTGTAGGGTGGGTACTTCCGCTTGGCTCAGCAGCTGACACTGGGTGTCCTTACGTTTGCTGATTGCACAGCTGAGTGTCAGAGTGCAACCTCCATCTTAGACTTTCCTGGGGGTTAAGCCAAAGCCATAGGGACGCCTACTAGCGTCATACCGCTATACTTCTGTGATGTTTATCAGAGTCAAAAAAGTGTCCACCAACATATAAATCTATAAGAGGGGCCTCAGATAGCCTGAAGCAATTACCTCATAATAGTAAATGGTAGAGATGAGCGACTTTGCCTTTTTTAGGGTCGAGTCGGGTTCGTGAAACCCGACTTTCTCAAAAGTCGAGTCGAAGGAAGTCGGCCGACTAATGGAAAAGGTCAGGTTGGATTCAAAAATCCGACCCCAATGCAAGTCAATGGGGAATAAAAGTCGGCAGGGAGTGGAGGACAGTTAACACACCTACAGTGCCCATTTCAATGCCAACAACATCAATTCTTATTACATAAGCTTGTCAATCTTATTTTACTTTATATTAATAGTAACACATTGAAAACTGGGGGTTATTTGGCTAAAGTTGTGGGGGGGCAGGGCTGGCTCCAGGTTTTCGTGGGCCCGGGCCAAAGAGTCTCAGTCGGCCCCTTTAACACATACCACAATTCATGATGCTCCGATACGGCAGAGAAATATAGGTATAGTACAATGCCAAATACTTCACTTCTTACATTACATAAGTGATATCTATTTTAAATTCTTCAATAGCTCAAAAAACAGACAGCATAGTCCTGCATACAGTATTATGGGCACCACATAGTGCGCCATACAGAATAATGAGCCCCATATATTGCTCTATACAGAATAATGAGCCCCATATATTGCTCCATACAGAATGGGCTCCATATAATGCTCCATACAGAATAGGCCCCATATTTGCTCCATATGATGCTCCATATATAAAGGGCACTATATGATGCCTGATAATTAATGAACCTCATATGATGCTCTAGTATATTATGGGCCCCATATATGATGCTCCAGTGTGTGATGAGCCCCATATAATGCTCCAAATATAATGGTCCCATATATAATGCTCCATATATAATGGTCTCCATGTGATGCTCCATATATAATGTGCTCAATATGATGCGCCATATATAATGGGCCCAATATGATGCTCCAGTTTATGATGTGCCCCATGGATGATGCTCCAGTGTATAATGGGCCCTATCTATGATGCTCAAGTGTATGATGGGCACCATATATAATTCTCCAGTGTATAATGCTCCCCATATATGCTCCAACCATTAAAAAAAAATGAAATACCTCTCCTCGCTGGGCACTGCTCTACTCTGGACTCCTCAGCGTCGCCATTTTCCAGTTCTCTGCACTGTGACTGTTCAGGCAGAGGGCGCACAGACGTGACATCATCGCACTCTCTGACCTGAATGTCACTGTCAGGAAACGCAGAAGTAGTCACAACGGTGGAGCAGGGAGAGGTAAGTATTGCAAGTGCTGGGGCGCTGAGCAAGCAGGGGGGCACACTCGTGGGTGCCGGGAACTAGCACAGGGCCCCTCATAGTACGCCGATGTCTCTGACGGCGAGTGGGCCCTCCCACTAGCTCAGAGCCCCGGCATTTGCCCGGGTGCGCCACGTGCTGACGCATGCCCTGGGGGGACAGCCCAGATAGGGATGGGAAAAAAATGGCATATGTTGAGGTGTAGGCTGGAGGTTCACCAGCTGCAAATGGAGGAATTGGGGAAGTTGGAGGAAGAGGAAGACAAAGCGAGCCATTTTTCTGGCAACCTACTTGTCATCAGGGGAAGGTGGTACAAAATCCTTTGAAACCCAGCCTTGGTTCATTTTAATGAAGGTGAGATCATCTACATTTTGGGGTCGACAGCTTGGTCCTTCTTTCTGTCAGAATTGATCCAGCAGCACTGAAGACTCTTTCTGATAGCACACTCCCAGCAGGGCAAGCGAGCTCCTATAAGGCATATTGCCCCAATTCAGGCCAGGTGTCCAGTTTACAGGCCCAGTAGTCAAAGGGGAATGAACTGTGAGGGAGAACATTGATAGGGGAGGAGATGTAAGTTTGAACCATATTTGACAACTGTTGTCTACTGTCTGTTGCAATTGATTCAGTATTACCAGTAGTGTGAGCGTTACTCGAGAAATCAGACCACAACATGGTCATGAAACCCCTGTCTCCAACACCACTTTGGCTGTGTGCACCATGAACACCTCTTCCATTTGGCCCAGTAGGGCTTGTGGTAGAACCTCCACCGCTGCTGTGTGCTGGGAATGTGTTGTGTTTCGGTAGCTGAGGAGGACAGGAACAACAGCAGGGCAGCAGAACACCTGAGATGTTGGTAACTGATGGGTTGCAGATTCCTAAGCTAACGACACAACTGGAGGTAGCCGTGGAGAGTTCCTACGTTGATCCTAGATGCCTCGTCACAGCCTGAGAGATAACTACACCTAAAGGCAGAAAGATGAAAGCTATCTGCCCCGGAGCAGATCCCCAAAGAAAATAGGAAGCCCCCAAACATATAATGGGTTAGACAAGATGAAAACACAAACATAGGCAGAAAATAGATTGAGCAAACGCTGGGTCCACAAGCTGACTAAATAGATAGGAAAGGAGAGATTAATTTCTGCAACCCAGAAAACCCTACAAAAATCCAGCAATTCTGATTACAAAAATACTGAGATCACACGATCTCGCCACCCGCTAAATCAGATCCCAGTGTGAACAAAACCAAGCTGCAGCCGCTGAAAAGACAGGAAAAAGCAAATGAGCAAATAACAGTGGCTGCAGATAAACTGTGAGGAGCTCAGGCCCCAGGAGGGGACCTAGCTGATCTCCACAAAAGTGCAGAAAAACTATGCAAAAAGCAAGCACAAAATAAAAGCAAAAAATATCTTATCTGAAAGCAGGAGATGCAGGCAAGACTACAGCAAACTTCCAAATGAACCAGGAACCACAATTGAAACAAGAACAATTGATCACCGGCAACCATCATTTTAGGGAAACTCCCTTATATCAGACCAGTCAGTGAACCGAGATTGCCATTCCTCGCTGAAAGGTTCAGTACTGTCTGTAACCACCAGAGGGAGCCTCTGCTCAGAAACCATCTCTAGCACATTCATAACAGTACCCCCCCTTGAGGAGGGGTCACCGAACCCTCACTTGTGCAACCAGGCCGATCAGGATGAGCTCGGTGATAGGCACGGATCAGTCTCTTAGCATGGATGTCCGAAGCAAACACCGAAGAATTGTCCTCCTGACCATAACCTCTCCACATAACCAAATACTAGAGTTTCTGTCTAGAAAAATGAGAATCCAATATTTTCTCAAGCACATACTCCAGATTGCCCTCAACCAAAACAGGGTCAGGAGGCGCAGCCATAGGAACCACTGGCTTGACAATCCTCTTCAATAAGGACTTGTGGAATCCGTTATGGATCTTAAATGTCCCTGGAAGAAGCAAATGGAAGGAAACAGGATTAAGAATCTCCATGATCTTATAATGTCCAATGAACCTGGGCTTAAACTTTGGAGATGCAACCCTCATAGGGATATTTCTTGAGGACAACCAAACCAAGTCCCCCACTTTAAACCGAGGACCATCAGTCCTATGCCGGTTGGCAAACCGTTGGGCCTTCTCCTGAGAGAGAGACAACCTCTCCACGTCCTGGTCCCAAATCTGCTGCATTCGCTCCACAACACAGTCAACACCCGGACAGACAGAAGCCTCCGCCGGTCCCGAAGAAAATCGAGGGTGAAACCCAAAATTGCAGAAAAATGGAGACATCAAAGAGGCAGAGCTAGCCCTATTATTAAGAGCAAACTCAGCCAAAGGCAAAAAAGAGACCCAGTCATCTTGATCAGCAGACACAAAACATCTCAAATAAGTCTCCAATGTCTGGTTTGTTCTCTCGGTTTGTCCATTGGTCTGAGGATGAAAAGCAGAGGTGAAAGATAATTGAACACCAAGTTTAGAACAAAATGTCCTCCAAAATCTGGAAACAAACTGGACTCCTCTGTCAGACACAATGTTCTCCGGAATGCCATGTAACCGAACCACGTGCTGAAGGAACAAAGGCACCAATTCGGAGGAGGAAGGTAACTTAGGTAATGGCACAAGATGTATCATCTTGGAAAACCTATCACAGATTACCTAGATAACGGTCATTCACTGAGAAACAGGGAGGTCGGAAATAAAATCCATAGAGATATGGGTCCATGGCCTCTTGGGCACAGGTAATGGCATTAACAAACCACTAGAGCGAGAGCAAGGCTTGGAGCGAGAGCAAGTCCCACAGGACTGCACAAATTCTCTGACGTCACGAGACAAAGTAGGCCACCAAAAGGACCGACTCACCAAGTCTCTGGTACCAAAAATCCCGGGATGACCAGCCAACGCGGAACAATGAATCTCAGACATCACACTCTACTTCCACTGGTCTGGGACAAACAATTTCCCAATAAGGAAGCGCTCAGGTTTATCCTCCTGATACCCTTCCAAGGCCAGTCTCAAATTGGGCGAGATGGCAGAAAGGACTACACCCTCTTTCAAAATTTCAGTAGGATTAGATAACTCAGGAGAGTCCGCAAAGAAACTCATCGAGAGGGCATCCGCCTTAACATTCTTAGTGCCATCTATAGATGTTTTTATTTCACTTTGTGGTTACATGTCAATAAAAATTATTTGCATATTTTCATATTATATTTGGTTGATTGTGCGTTACTTTTGATAGTTCTTTTTCTGTCTTGTCTCACATGAGAGTCCCAGTCAGTGGAAAAAATCAAGATATCATCCAAATAAACAATCAGAAATTTATCCACAAAATCCCTGAAAATATCATTCATGAAGGATTGGAAGATGGAAGGAGCATTAGTGAGTCCAAAGGGCATCACTAGGTACTCAAAATGCCCCTCTGGGGTATTAAACGCCGTCTTCCTTTCATCCCCGTGCTTAATGCGAATAAGGTTATACGCCCCCCTGAGGTCAAGCTTGGTAAACCAACTAGCACTTTTCACCCTGGAAAACAGGTCAGAAATCAAGGGTAACGGATATTGAAACTTCACAGTGATCTTATTCAAGAGACGATAATCAATACACGGCCTCAATGAACCATCCTTTTTGGCCACAAAGAAAAAACCGTCACCCAAGGGAGAAGAGGATGGTCTGATATGACCCTTCTCCAATGACTCCTTGATATAAGATCGCATAGCATCGTGTTCAGGTACAGACAAGTTAAAAAGGCGACCTTTAGGAAATTTACCACCAGGCACTAATTCAATAGCGCAATCGTAGCTCCTGTGAGGGGGCAAAGATGCAGATTAACTTTCACTAAATACATCCGAAAAATCAGTCAAAAAGTCAGGAACATCCTGAGACTTGGGAGAGGCAGAAAAAACAGGAGTGTCGGCATTTAAACATTGACAGCCCCAACTGGTCACAGACACAGATTTCCAATCAAAAACAGGATTATGAGACTGTAACCAAGGGAAACCTAGTACAGTAATGTCATGCAGATTATACAGCACCAGAAATGTGCAACTCTCCTGATGATCTGGTTCAACCTCTTTATCACCTGAGTAGAAAACTGGTGTTTATTCTCCGCCAAAGGGGTAGAATCAATGCCCAGTAGGGGAATAGACTTCCGCAGGCAAAGTCAAAATCCATCAGGTTAATAACTACTCCGAATCAACAAAAGCCTGAGCAGAAAATGTGGACAAGGAGCAAATCAGGGTAACAGTCAACAGAAATTTAGTCTGAACACTACCCAAGACAACTGAGCATGCAAAACGTCTTCCCCGCTTAGGGCAGACTGAAATAGCATGAGAGGCTCACCACAGTAGAAACATAACCATTGCGTTTCGAAACTCATGACGCTGTGCCCCAGAAGCCACTCTATCACACTGCATGTGTCAGAAACTGGTTCACAAGGCAACACTATCTCACCATACCTCTTGCTCACGCAAACGTCTGTCAATTTGAATCGCAATGACATAGAATCATTGAGACCAGAGGGAGCAGGGAACACACCATAACTCCTTTTACATTCTCTGACAGACCCTTCCGAAAAAGGGCTGCCAAAGCATTTCATTCCATTTGGTCAGGACTGCCCACTTTCGGAATTTCTGACAGTACAACTCAGCGTCCTCAAGCCTTGACTTAATGCCAACAAGGTTTTTTCAGCTTGATCAGTGACATTAGGTTCATCGTACAATAACCCCAGAGCCAGAAAAAATGCATCAACATCATCAAAACAGGTCCCCAGGTGTCAGGGAAAAAGCCCAATCTGAGGATCGCCGCGCAGGAGAGAGATGACAATTTGAACCTGCTGTGCTGCGTTAACTGAGGACTTAGGCTTTAAGGCAAAAAACAACTTACAGTTATTTTTGAAATTCAGAAATTTAGCCCGATCCCCCAAAAACAAATCTGGCATGGGAATCCTAGGTTCCACAACTGGCAACCTAGCAAGATAAGGTAGAAATACTCCGAACCTCAGTGGCAAGCTGATCCACACGGCCAGACAACTGTGCAAACTCCATTGAAAGAAAAAAAAAATCCTCCTCAGCACCCAGAGAAAAAGAGGGAAAAAATGCAACAGATAGAAAAAAATAAAAATCTCAGACAACTCTGACAACTTTTTTCTTTCCACACTATTTTTCCCTTTTGTGAGTACCATATAATTTTCAGTTATGGCCGGTGATACTGTTGCGTTTGGGTAGCTGAGGAGGACAGGAACAACAGCAGGGCAGCAGAACACCTGAGATGTTGGTAACTGATGGGTTGCAGATTCCTAAACTAACGACACAACTAGAGGTAGCCGTGGAGCGTTCCTACGTTGATCCTAGACGCCTCGTCACAGCCTGAGAGATAACTACACCTAAAGGCAGAAAGATGAAAGCTATCTGCCCCGGAGCAGATCCCCAAAGAAAATAGTAAGCCCCCAAACATATAATGGTGGTTAGACAAGATGAAAACACAAACATAGGCAGAAAATAGATTGAGCAAACGCTGGGTCCACAAGCTGACTAAATAAGATAGGAAAGGAGAGATTACTTTCTGCAACCCAGAAAACCCTACAAAAATCCAACAATTCTGATTAAAAAATACTGAGATCACATGATCTCGCCACCCGCTAAATCAGATCCCAGTGTGAACAAAACCAAGCTGCAGCCACTGAAAAAACAGGAAAAAGCAAATGAGCAAATAACAGTGGCTGCAGATAAACTGTGAGGAGCTCAGGCCCCTGGAGGGGACCTGGCTGACCTCCACAAAAGTGCAGAAAAACAATGCAAAAAGCAAGCACAAAAAGAAAATCTAAAAATATCTTATCTGAAAGCAGGAGATGCAGGCAAGACTCCAGCAAACTTCCAAATGAACCAGGAACCACAATTGAAACAAGAACAATTGATCACCGGCAACCATCATTTTAGGGAAACTACCTTATATCAGACCAGTCAGTGAACCCAGATTGCCATTCCTCGCTGAAAGGTTCAGTACTGTCTGTACCACCAGGGGGAGCCTCTGCTCAGAAACCATCTCTAGCACATTCTAACAGGAATGCCTCTAACAAACGGTTTACCAGAGTTGCTTGTTTGTTCGCCAATATTAGCTCTAGGTTCTCCTGTGGCATGATGTTCTGCAATTTGTCTTTATAGCATGGATCGAGGATGCTGGCCAACCAGTAGTCATCACTCGTCATCCTTCATCATTTTGGCAATGCGGGGGTCCCTTTTTAGGATCTGCAAGACATAATCACACATGTGGGCCAATGTTCCAGGTGTCAATGATGCACTGCCAGTGGTGGGTGGAGGAGCACTTTCTGCCAAATCCACATCCCTCCATTCACGCACAAACCCTGTACCTCACCATGGCAAGTCAACAGTTTCTCTTGCCCCCTGAAAATCATCATCCTCCCCAAAATAATCATCCCCCTCATCCTTATCCTCCTCCTCTTCCTCTTCTTCCTCCACCACATCCAGGACAGTTCTCTGAGCATATAATGCCTGACTGTCATGATGGCTTCATTCCTCCTCCTCCTCCGCTGCAGACGCCTGATCCTTAATGTGCGTCAACGTTTGCATGAGCAGACGCATAAGTGGGATGCTCATGCTTATGATTTCATCGTCTGCGCTTACCAGCCGTGTGCATTCATCAAAAAAACTGAAGGACTTTACAGAGGTCTTTCAGCTTTGACCACTGCACACCCAACAACTCCATGTCCACCCTCAAACTGCCTGCCCGTGGATCCTCCCACAAATACATTACAGCCTGCCTCTGTTCGCACAGCCTCTCAACCATGTGCATGGTGGAGTTCCAACTTGTTGCAACGTCAATGATTAGGCGGTGGTGGAGCGATCGCTGCAGCCTCTGCATATGAATGGAGTCTAAGGGTGAGCAACAGATGTGCAAGCACAGTCCTCGCACCTTATAAAGCAGGGTTGGTAACTCCGGATAATTATTTATGAAGCACTGCACCACCAAGCCAGGCAAGGTATGTGTCTGAGTTTTGCCAGGGCTATGGCCACCACAAAATTACGGCCAATATCACTGACTACCTTGCCTGGCTGAAGATGAAGACTGCCCAGTAATGACTCAGTTTCTCGCTGTAAGTAGTCAGCCAGTAACTCCGCAGTGTGTCTGTTGTCGCCCAAGGACATCATCTTTAAAACAGCCTGCTGACTCCTACCACCAGCTGCTCGATAGTGGGACACCTCGTGTGCAACACTGGCAGCTGCAGATGGAGAGCTTGTGCAACTGCGCTCTGTCGACGAGCTTTTGCTCCTGGAGGAGGGTCGAACGCCTACAGCCAACTGTTGCCTATACCGTGGGCTAGGCAGCACTGTCCAACCGCCACTGTCATCTGTGGACCTTGCATCCACCACATTAACCCAGTGCGCAGTGATGGACATGTAACGGCCCTGGCCATGCCTACTGGCCCATGCATCTGTTGTGAGGTGCACCTTTCCACTCACTGATTGTTTGAATGCATGGACAATGCTGTCTTTCACATGCAGGTGGAAGGCAGGGATGGCTTAACTAGAAAACAAGTGCCAATTGGGTAGGTCATAGCGTGGGACAGCGTAGGTCATGAGCTCTCGGAATGCTGCGCTTTCAACCAAACAGAAGGGCATCATCTCTAATGAAATCAGTTTGGCAATATAGGCGTTCAAAGCCAGTGAGGTTTGTAGTCCGTCCACGCTTGCAAGTGCATGATGTTTAAATGTCTAAGCATGCAACTTGTATTCAATTTTTGGAGATTTTTCCTTCGGCTAAAGGTCCTTCCGCACTTCTTACAGATAACCTTTGCTTCATCAATAGGATTTTGGTCAAAAAAGTGCCACACTGCACTCATCCTACTATGGGATAAATTTTCAGGGTTTGCACACTGTGCTAATTTGACCGTCTGGCCAAGCTGTCAGCAACTCTTTTTGTTTTTTTTTAACACGTTTGTGGACTGCTACGGGCCTGCCAGATTACCGCAGCTGCGATGTTGATGCCGGCCGCGGATACTCCTCCTCTTCTGAGCTATGGGACAGACCAGAATTCAGGCTACAACACAGTTAATGATCATGGAATAGCTTCACACGGTCAGAGACAAAAAAAAAACCTCTACCAAATGGAACAGTAATTCATCTATTGATCTTACCCATGTTGCTGTAAGCGTCTGTCTGTGATGCCACTGAATACCCCAACGCACGTTTCGCAGATGTGCTTTCTCAAGAGGAGAAAGCACATCCACGAAACGCATGTTGGGGTGTTCAATGGCATCAGAGACAGAGGCTTACAGCAACATGGGTAAGATCAATTGATGAATTACTGTTCCATTTGGTTGGGGTTTTTTGTCTCTGACCTTGAGGAGCTCTACCATGATCATTAACTGTGTTGTAGCCTTAATTCTGGTCTGTCCCATTATATGTTTGGACTTGTTTCTCTATTTTTCCTATACCTCATTCATGTCTCGTGGACTTAAGCAGAGCATATAAAAGGATGCTTTGGGCGCACACTGGCGCGCTAAGATCCTATATGCATGTGTGTTTGTGAGTGTATACGCTTTTACTCTGTGTGCACATGTGCTACTTAGTTTCAAGTCAGGCAGTGTAGGGTGGGAACTCCCGCTTGGCTCAGCATCTGACACCGAGTGTCCTTACTCACGTGTGCCGATTGCACAGCCGAGTGTCAGAGCGAGCTCAACCACCAGCCTAGACTGTCCTGGGGGGTTAAGCCATAGTGACCCCCACTAGCGTCATACCGCTATACTCCTGTGATGTCTTTCAGGGTATAGTCTCGAGTGCTTCCTCTTCATACCGCTCTGTGAAGTAATAGTTTGGAGTCTTTGCACTCTGCTCAAACTGAGTGACATTTAACTCGGTGTGTTTATGGTTCTTGTGCGCAGTCTTTCCGTTTTTGTTCTAGCTGCGGTTTCTCCATCACTTCACGGTGGACCCCGGGTTGCAATCGCACTTTCTCATAATTTATATTTAGTGCAATCCGCAAACCCTAACAGGGTGCAGTGATCATATTGACACCATGGGTGTGTCACAGAATTTTATACCATTTGGCAGTGAAGAAAAAATAACTAAATTTTTACAACAAAAATTTTGTTTTAGCCCCAAATTTAACATTTTCACACAATTTCTGCTGAATATAGAAATACACCATATGTGACTATGCAGTGCTGCTCAGACATTCAGAGAGTCTCAGTAGGGATGGAAGACTGTTTGCCTCCTGGAGAGCAGATTTTTCTGGAATAGTTTGCGGACTCTATATACAGAGCCCCCCAAGTGTTAGCGAGCAGAATCCCCCTTCTCCCCCAAATGACCCCATTTTAGAAATTATACCCCTGCCAAATGTGAATGCTAAAGTCTTTTTATGCACACTGGGGCTCAGAAGCGAGGGGGCATTTGGATTTGGAAGCCCAGAATTTGCTGAATTTCTTTTGACTTTCCAGAGCCATTATGCTACCAGTAAAGTGGAAGCCACCTATATTTCTGCTTACAGATGACAGACCTGAGTGGGGACTTTTTTGTGGATTGAGTTGAAGCTTTTATCGGGAACATTTTTCATAACGTTTATGATCACATTTATATGGCACTCTACGCTGAGCACATACTTTGGGGTTTCCATCTAAATCTCTGAGCTACATGACATATGAAACTCCTGAAGGATCCATTCACTATAATGAGGCAGCAGAGTTACTCTGGGCTCCATCTGGCCTCTGGTCAGCGTCGCCCTTCCTTTCAGAGATTTTACATTTTCACAGAAGAAGTGGGTAAAAATTGCACCATAATTTGTCCCAAAAATTCTACTAAACTTGGCATATGTGGCTCTATATTACTACTTAGCCATATGGAGACACTCGGGAGGAACGGAACGCTATTTGCCTACTGGAGCACAGATTTTCCCAGAACACATTGCGGACTCCATATACCGAGCCCCTAATTGATAAAAGAGCAAAATCCTGCATCAAGTGACCCCATTTTGGAAATTATACCCCTTTGGGAATATATCTACAGGTGTAGTGCTGATATTGACTCCATGGGTATTTTCCAGAAACAAGCAGCAATGAATGTTGCCGAGCAAAAATTGCAAACTACCATTGCAGTCACCAGTACATTATGCTCAGCCCATGCATCTGGAGACATTCTTAAGTTAGGTGGGCTCTCTTCACTTCAGAAATGCCAAACATTTGGACACTATATGTGGTTTAGGTCTACTGTGAGGCTCAGAAGGGAGGAGACATTTGGATTTGAGAGAGAAGAATTTGTTGAATTTCTTTTGGAGGGTGAGGAGCCAATTCGCTTTTCCAGAGCATTTTTACTACCAGTAATGTGGAAGCCCCTTATATTTCCGTTAACAGATGACAGACCTCAGCATCGACTTACATTTTTTCTGGATTAAGTTGAAGCTTTTATTGGGAACATTTTACATAACGTTTGGGATCATGTTTATCGGCGCTCTACGCTGAGTACTTTGGGGTTTCCATCTAAATCTCAGAGTGACCTGACTCAGATGAAACCCCCATGGGATCCATTATTGTAATGAGGCAGCAGAGTTACTTTGCACTCCTTTTGGCCTCTTTATAACAGTGTCCTTCTTTTCATAAGTGCACAAAACTGTGGCCAACGGCACTTTTATGCACTTCCTAAATAGACGGACATCGCTGTATCACAGGTCAGATGGTGTTCACAGTGCCTCCATCTGCCTCACTATAGGAAATCTTCCATCAAGGGTTCCATTTGAATCATGCATATCAGAGATTTGCAAGGAAACCCTGATGTAAGCGCTCAGCACAGAGCACAGGATAAATGTGTACCAAGCCTTACTGCGATCTTTGGGAGGGAAAATGAAAAAAAATCAACAGCAGATGAAGAATTGGTTTTATATATTTTTTATGCAGTTCCTTGTGATTAAGTGATTAGGTGACTTTATTCTTTGAGTTAGTAAGCCTTGAGTTACAAAAGAATTGAAACACTAAACAAGAAAAAAATGAAGGATGAAGGATAAAATGAAGGATACTAAGAAACTGAAATTGATACAAAGGGACTTAAAGGGGAAAATTAAGAATGCCCGTGAGGCGTTCCAAATCAAATTGGAAAATAAATTGTCACTGAACAATTCCATGGAGGTGTGGTCGGGCATGAAACAGCTAACTGGGTTTAAGGCAAAGTCGGAGCATGGGGAAGTGGATCTGCCCTGGGCAAATGAAATGAATGAGTTTTTCAACAGATTCACCAACACAAGCACAGCGTCATCAAAAATGGGGATGGATCCGGAAAAAGATCTGCAGCATTGACATTGAGGGATAAGCTGCCTGCTTTCACTGCTCCCAAAGCGATGAGAGAAGACTGTTTAGCAGACTTGTTATTGGCAAAGCAGCTGGGCCTGATGGCCTCAGCCCACGTGTCCTCAGAGCATGTGCAAACCAACTGTGTACTGTCTTCCAGCACCTGTTTAACTGGAGCCTTCAATCACAGGGGGTAACAGAACTGTGGAAGACCACCTGCCTGGTGCCGGTTCTAAGACCACTTTTACAACTTCCCTACACGACTATCGTCCAGTGGCCTTAACATCGCATGCTATGAAGTCCTTGGTGAGAATAATACTCGCCTACTTGTGCCCGAGGGTGAGGGCCTACACTGACCCCCTGCAGTTTGTGTACCAGCAGAGATTGGGGGTGGATGATGCGGTAGTGTCTCTGCTACATACAATGCATTCGTTCTTGGACAATGATGGAACTGCAGTGCGCGCTATGTTCTTTGACTTCTCAAGTGCTTTCAATACCCTACAGCCGCTCTTACTACGTAATAAGTTGACTGATATGGCGGTAGATGAGGGGATGGTGAACTGGATAAGTGACTACCTGATAGACAGGCCGCAGTTTGTAAGGATGGGGGAGGTGGTATCTGGCAGTGTACGGAGCAGTGTTGGAGCCCCTCAGGGTACAGTGCTGTCACCCTTTCTCTTCACATTGTATACAGCTGACTTTCAGTATAAATCTGATTTTTGTCACCTCCAAAAATTCTCAGATGACTCTGTGATTGTAGGGGGCATTGTGGGGGGTCGGGGGGAGGAGAAATATAGAAGAGTGGTTTCTGACTTTGTGGATTGGTGTCAGACTAACTGTCTAGAACTATATGTAAAGAAAACCAAGGAGATGGTGGTGAGTTATAGAAGGAAAAAGGAGGATTACTTACCGATCACTATTGCTGGCCAGGAGGTGGAGATAGTTGAGAGCTACAAATATTTGGGGGTTTACCTTGACAGTAAACTTGATTGGAGGTGTCATACAGAAAAGGATTACAAGAAGGGAATGAGAAGACTGTACTTTCTGCGGAAGCTCAGGTCGTTCAATGTGTGCAATAAAATGCTGGAGATGTTCTACCAGTCCGTTGTAGCAAGCGCCATCTTTTTTGCTATCATTTGCTGCGGCAGTAGTGTGCATGTAGCTGACGCTAATAAGCTCAACAAACTTATCAAGAAGGCAAGTGCAGCTGTTGGCCTCCATCTTGACTCTTTTGAGGAGGTATTGGAGGATAGAATTCAGAAGAAGTGCAGGGCTATAATGAACAATAATACACACCCACTATACGAGCTGTTCTTGAAGTAGAAGATCACATTCAGCAGCCGTCTAATCCTACTAAGGTGCAAGAAGGAGAAATTCATTAAATCGTTTGTACCTACTGCTATGGGGATGTATAATAATTTCCTAAGGGTGGTAGAAAATAATGACTGATGGCTGGTGTACTAATGTCAATTAACATTGTCTTATATACACCAGAACTACCCACTTTAATTTATTATGTAATGTTGGTATACCTGTGCAAGATTTGTGTTCTAATATTTTATGTACTGCTGTTTGTATTGCTGCTGTAATACTGTAATTTCCCCCCGGGATCAATAAAGTGTATCGTATCGTATCGTATGATTACAAAAATACCAGATTTATATCAGAATTTCATGTTTGGCTGCTGTCACGCACTTTATTGCAAAAAATAGTTATTTTCATCACCATATTTTGAGAGCTATAATTTTTTCATATTTTGGGCCACAGAGTAACATCAAGGGCTTGTTTTTTGTGGGACAAGTTGACGTTTTTATTGGTACCCTTCCAGACACATGACATTTTTTGATCGCTTTCTATTCCGATTTTTGGGAGGCAAAATGAACAAAAAACAACAATACAGGATTTTTTTGGGGGGATTATGTCATTCTGCGTGTGGTAAAATTGATAAGGCAGTTTTAATCCTCGGGTCAGTACTATCACAATACCTCACTTATGTCTTTTTTTATGTTTTGGCACTTTTAAATAATAAAAACTATTTTATAGAAAAAAATAATTATTTTTGCATTGCTTTATTCTGAGAGCTATAACTTTATTATGCAATGAAAACTGTCAGCTCTGCATTGACAGAAAGTTACTGATCATGCACTATGCATGATCTAGCAACTTTCCTAGCTCTGGTGATCCGGATGTCATCATGATGACATTGGGTCACCATAGGAACGATTGGGACCGTGTGTGACATCGAGGGGTCTCTGATCCAATGGCAGAGGGGCTGTCATCCTCGGCCTGCTCCCAAAGCACTGCAAGATTAGATTGCAGCATTTAGGGTGTTAAAGTGCTTGGAGCGGTGTGGGACCATTCCTGGCACTTAGTGCCTGGTGTCAGCTGTCAGAATCAGCTGACACTCAGCTGCAATAGCACGCGCACAGCCTGTGTGCATGCACGATCTCGTGGATGTAATAATTCATCCTGCATCAATAAGGCCTAGGCGCAGGGATGTATTATTACTTCCAATGTCAGAAAGGGGTTAATAGTTTTATTTTTCTACATTTTTAAAAACATTTTTTCTCTTTATTACTTTATTTTTCCACAGGAATACCAAAACGACATTGATGGACCGTGACTTTGCAGGTAGGAGCTGGGGGATGGTGCCCATAGACTCTATTTAAATACCACTGAAAGAGACTGACAGCACCATTTAAGAAACAGAAGATAATGAAATGATGACTGCAGGATTGGGAAACAGATTGGAATCATAACATTGCGCACATTACACACTGTTAGGATTCAGCATAATAACCTTCCTTTTTCCTTTTTTCGTACTGTCAGCCTCTTTAAATTTAGATCAAATCTGGCTTTAGAGGTCTAAATAAATCTCCCCATCCAGAATTCTCAGTCAATATATTTTTTTATTATATCTTTATAGTGATGATATATTTTTGGCTATCCATTTAAGGGTTTACTTCATATTGCTTTATTATTGCATTAAATGTATTAACCGTATGAACTAAACTCCTAAGCAACCACTAGTTTTAGCTGTACTTAATCGAATCCTTAAACTTCATACTTATTAATTTCATATTCATTTGTGCTGGAGAATAATGTGCTAAATTTAATAAGATGCCCATCATACACACAGCTGTATGTATTTGGGCCAGAAACTAACAGACAAAGTTGATGGAAGAACGCTTAGATTTCTAAAATAATTTGCACCACTACCAAACCACTACCACTACCAAACCACTTTAGTCGGGGTCTTGGTCCTCCTAGGCCCTTGTTTCCATTTATGTCATTTGACATATGTTAATATTTTAACACTAGAGGTTAGGTCCTTCCAAAGGGTCAACTTGACATGGTGGGATCGCTTTTAAAATTGTTTTAATCAAAATTATGTTAACTAAGTATCCTATGTTGTTTTCATGATCTATTGCTATTTATTCACAGCAGGGTATTTGTTCATTTTTATAATCTTAGGTTTTATTTGTTTTGTTGCCATCGTGAACATGTGCCTTCATGCTGCATGCATACCAACTTATATTTCAGTTTATCTATTTAGGTTTTTAAACATTGCATTTTTTGGCGACAACTCATTTACTTTTAAGATGTATCAGTTACTTAAATCTTATTTTTATATAAGGGTTATAAAATATTTATACAATGAATTGTAGATTTAATATTTTATGTATATTGTTTTTATCTAAAAAAAAAGTACCATATACGAGTACTATCTCTTTTACATTTTAAATCACAAAATAATCACATCATTAATAAATAAAGCCAAACTCCCAATCTTGTAGACTATGATTGCTTTAGCTATTGGGATGCCTATTTTGATGAAGTAAGGGTTATTACATTTTTTGTTATTGTCCCTTATGTACTCATTATCCAACCAAATGACTGCAAAGCTAAATGAGTGCACAGACAAGTGAATCATGTCATAATCATTCGATAAACCCCGGAGAACATTTAAATAAAATGGATAAAAGTTTTAAACATTCTGGTGATTAAAATCAGCCAAGAAAATAAAAATATAAAAAGAATATGGGGTAATTAACTGAACAGTGTTTCCAGTTATTCATTAGAGTTATTTAATTGTTGTAGATACATTTTGTTGTCTTGCATCATCATGTATATTTATGGTGTCTGTGTTGTAGATTATTTCCCAACTTCATTTGCTGAGATGCAGCCCAAACTTACAAGAAACCTCCGGCCTGCTTCATTGTTGTCTTCAGAAACTCATTATCATATTACTCTACAACCTTTTGGCCAACAATTTGCCTTCTATTATCGTCAAATATTTCAAATTTGACTTATCAATCCAGATAACCTGCTTCCAATTTTGTGCACTCCATTTTCTAGGTTTCAAGAATAGTTGAGTAATTTGGCCTTGTTTACAGGCCAAATGTATCTCTTTCTGCAATTATTCCATGAAAACCCCTTGGTCAGACTTCTACAAAGAATAGATGG
>JARQOD010000001.1:65830893-65919026 GCA_033576555.1 Oophaga sylvatica | reverse complement strand
AAATTGTTCCAGAAAATGAAGGATTTATCCCAGTAAATTATTGGAAATGCATGTTTTGTTATACACGTCTATTTCCTTTGTTTGTAGTGGAACAACACAAAAAAAACAAAGGAAGAAAAGGAAAATTTAACAAAAGTTCACACAAAACCTCTAAAATTGACAGGACAAAATTGTTGGCACCCTTAACTCAATATGTGGCTACACACCATTTTGAATAAATAAATTCCATCAATCACTTCATAGAACCATCAACAAGCTTCTTCCACTTCCCAACTGGAATTTTGGACCACTCTCCTTTTGCAAACTGCTCAATGTCCCTCATATTTGAAGGGTGCTTTCTCCCAATTGAAATTTTAAGATCTTTCCACAAGTGTTCAATAGGATTTAGATCTGGACTCATTCCTAGCCACATCAGAACTTTCCAGCACTTGTTTCCATCCATTTCTGAGTGTTTCTTGAAGTACAGTTGGTACAGAAAGTATTCAAACCCCTTTAAATGTTTCACTCTTTGTTTCATTACAGCCATTTGGTAAATTCAAAAAAGTTCATTTTTTTCTCATTAATGAACGCTCTGCACCCCATCTTGACTGAAAAAAGAAGAATACTTTCCGTACCTACTGTATGTTTGGGGTCATTGTCCTGCTGGAAGAACCATGACCTAGAACACAAACCAAGCTTTCTGACACTGTGCACCATATTGTCATCCAAAATCCTTTGGTAATCATCAGATCTCATGATGCCATGAACAAAGTCAAGGCACCCTGTGCCAGAGGCAGAAAGAAAGAGAACAATACATCTTTGAATCTCCACTATATTTGACTGTAGGTATTGCGTTCTTTTCTTTGTAGGTCTCATTCCATTTTCGGTAAACAGAAGAATGCTCTATCTTGTCTCATTTATCCAGAAGATGCTTTCCTATAATGATTTTGGCTTACTCATGAACATTTTGGCAAACTGCAGTCCAGCTTTTTATGTTTATGTGTCAGCAGTGTTGGTCCTCCTGCGTCTCCTGCCGCAGCGTTTCATTTAATTTAAATGTTGATGGATAGTTCACGCTGACACTGATGCACCATGAGCTTTCATGACAGCTTAAATTCCTTTGGAGCTTGGCTGGGGCTGCTTGTACAACATCTGGACTATCCTGCGTTGCAATCTTTCATCAATGTTTGTCTGCCTTTCTTGTCCAGGGAGATTAGCTACAGTGACATGGATAGCAAACATCTTCATTCTGTTGCTCATTGTGGACAAAGAAACATAAAGATTTCTGGAAGTGGACTTTTAACCTTCAGTTTGTTGATTTTGTTAAATTCCTCAATTTTGGTTCTCAAGTCCTCAGACAATTGTTTTTTTTTTCTTCTCGATCACCAGGCTTATTGTGGCACACACTGACATACATTGCAAAGAGTGAGTCATCATCTCCCCCTTTCATCTAGTTTGATGCACACTGCATCACTAAGATATTTGTCTCAAGCAAAACATCCCATGAGTTCGCACTAAAATGACTTTTTATGCTTTGATGGTTGCCCCATTTACCTTCTGTTTCATTCATAGGGGTGGGCAGCTCTAGCTTTACAATCACGGTCAATCAAATGTATTTCTAAATTCTCCACGCCCATCGTAGTAGCATTCCATCCTATCACTGCTCCCTACGTCACTGCAATTTCTCAACAGATCCCTCACTTGCACAATGATGCTCAGCATTCCAAACATGCGCAATGAATCTGTGTGTGCGTCACAGCTTCATATCATATATGCGCATGCTTCAGAGCCCGCTGAGCTTCAGCGGGGTGAGCGGGAAGACAGGCGCGCATATTGTGCACGGTCACAAACTGTCATGTGGCCACTAACGCTCAGCGGCTCCATGCATACATAGGATATAAAGCTGGAATGTACACCCAGATTCAGTGCGCATGCCCGGAAAGCTGAGAGTGGGATCTGCTGGGAGACGTAGGGAGCAGTGACAGGAAGCAAGACTAATTGATGGGCGTGTAGAATTTCAACAAGCATTTGATTGAGAGTGACAGAAAAGCTTGAGCTGCCCACCCCTATAAAAAGTGATTTTGCATTAAATATAAAATGGGGTACATACAACCTTTTGACCACTTTTAAAAATTTCTGTGACATTAGAAGAGCAACATACAGCAATTCTGGCATTTTTTGTACATACAGTATATTTTTTGATAAAGCGTGCACCATATAGTATAAATATTTATAAAAAAAATTTACTTTGAGTCAATACAATTACTGTAATATTTAAATTGCATATTTTTTACATTTAACTTTGCTTGCACAGTAAAATCACTTTTTAATGAAAATGTATATTTTTTTATTTGCATGGTGTCCCTTGACATATTTATATATATATATATATATATATATATATATATATATACATATATTTACAGAGCTATAAGAGGGCTTGTTTTATGCAAAATAAGCTTCAGTATTTTTTAAAACTATTTTTGAATACATAAAAAAAATTATTGCTATTTTTGTAGGGGTGGGATAAACAAAAATGGCAATTTTGGGGTTGTTTTTTCATTTTTTTGCAGAATCCACAGTGCAGGATAAATATTGAAATAATGTTACAGTATGTCTCATTGTGTACATGGCAATGGAATTTTTAGCTACATTTACTTTTTTTCTAGATTAAAAAAAAAAATTATTTTATTTTTACAATATTTATTAGTGCCCAAAGGGGACTTTAACATGCGATCTTGTGATCACATTAATAATATTGCTCTCTCAGGACTGTGTATTACACTAACTAAATAAAATTTGTCACTCAACTCATTAAAATCCGTTGAATAAACTTTAATGCAGTCAAATTTCTGCATTATTTGACTGCCTTAAAGTTTATTCAAAGGGTTTTCATGAGTTGAGTGCCAAATTTTATTTATAGGAAAGATGTATATCTTCGTACCGTGTTAGCCAGTAGATAGAAAATATTTAGAATTGAGAGTCCTCAGTGGTTGATAACTTTTAGTATCAACCACTGAGGACTCTCAATTCTAAAAATTTTATTTAGTTACTCTGTTCATTTGGGAACCTATTTGAGCACCAATACAGCTGTGCCACAATATATCTCTTATCTGGTGTATTGCATTACACCTGTCAGTGCTTGACTGACTGCTAGTGTACAAAGCCCGGCCGCCGGCAAGATTGGACTGACTGTGGTGTACGGCAGACCCAGAGGCCATGGCCACAGTCATTGCACTGCAGGGGGGCCGATGGGTTCATAGATTTATCACTTTGCCTCTATCTAACTCTTCATATGTCGCAGTCACTCTTGACAGTGGCATATGAGAGGTAAAACTGATGTCAAGAACATCAATCCTGGCAGTTGCATCTGAAGCTGTCTGTTACAGTCAGACTCTGGCAGCTGATTGTGTTGAGGGAGGATCTGAAGTGACCCTTCACGGTTGACCAAGTGACTTCCAAATTATTTCACAGGGTATTGCCGTCAATGACCACACAGAGACTTATCTCTATTTGGGAGAATCAAAGTAGATTTCTTTAGTCCTTCACAATTGCACTGGAACAGAAGCAATATCGTGTGATCAGCATAACAGATTGTCCTTTAAAGAACACTAAGTGACATGTGTTCATGATGGATATAACCTCCACTTGTCTTTAAGGGGTTAAACACTGTTGACTGCCTAATATAGTCAATGACCAGACTATATATTTAGAGACCGATGGTTCTTCAGAGCAGAAGAGACTTTTTGTAGAGCAAAATGGCTTCTCTTTTTTTTTGTAACAGCTATCAACCAAGATCGAAGGGAATTTAGTGCCAATTCACCTTCTGTTGAAAATGACTAACTAAGATGGAGATTAAAAAGGAAACGTTGTGTCCAGACAACTAAGATTGCTCAGAAAAATGTGTTATCGGTATTGAGGACTGAATTGTTTCTAAAACAATCAATTTTGCTATTTCACTAGAAATGAGGATTCTACCAAATCCAGTCATTTGTTATTCAATACCAAAATTATGAATCCAGGCAAATGGCGGACAGCTGGATGACATTTTCCTGTTTTCTGAGGGTTGGAAAAAAAGTAAAAAATAACCTACTATACCTACTTTACTCTCATATGCCCGATCCTCACCAGTCGTGACAGGTGAGGAGAGGGTAGACGATAGGTGAATATAATAAAATATTGATTTGTATCTAATTTAAAGAATCTGTCTGAACCACATTTTAGAGGATTTACTCTATTATCACATCACAACCCCTGCAACACTATCTCTCTCAAAAATATTAGAGTAGAAGAGTTTGTTGGTAAAAGGAATCATAACATCTTGTTTACTCCATCACGCAATGGCAGTGACTGACATTGACTGATGGGCAATATTCACTTAAATAAGGGTCTATTGGGGATTTTCACTGTGTTGCATTATGTAGAGTGGGAAATAGTGCATACATCACCATTTTTCCCAAAGACAATGACAGAACATGAGACTTCTGACCTTACATGTGAACTACAAGCTACTGAAACCGAGGCTTCTAACCCCATATAAGAACAAATCCTAAGGCCAACTTCATACAACTGTGAAATACATAACATGCTAGGATCCGGAGCATAAATGGAATAGTTAGCTCAGGTTTGGATACCCAGCATTCAGGCCAAATCTTCCCTACTGAGCACGGTAAATGATTCACGGATGTGGAAACTGGCTTAACACATCTAATGGAGAAATCCCCGGGTAAGCAAATAATACTCGTTTCTGTTTCTTTCACAATTGCTGCCCTTGAGATCATGTAATCGATGTGCTGATATTTCCGGTCACCTGAACAGACGGACTTCCAATTATGTTAGTATCCTTGTGATCTTATTGGGAATCTGTCAGCAGGATTTTGCTACCTTGTCTGAGAGCAGCATGATGTAAAGGAGAGAGACGCTGAATCCTAAAATGTATCACTTAGTTAACTGAATGCAGCCGTTGTGATACAATCAGAGCTTCTAGATTTAGCAATGCAACATAGCTGAGAAAGCTAACCCCGCCCACACCCGGCTCTGTATGTACATTGTCTATTGACAGTGAGCTGCTTATTACAGAAGGGAGCAAAGTCGGATTTTCAAGCTTGTTCCAGGTAATCACAGCAATGATAATGACCAGGTGATTAGACCTTCAGCCTACGTCAACAACATCACAAAGCCGGACATGTGACACATCGTTGAATTCTGTGTTTTAACCCCTACCTCATTCTGTCCTCAGATTACATAGCAACATCCTGCTGATAGATTCCATTTCATAATAGTTTCTTTATATATGTCATCTGTTGTGAGCTTGTACATGGAAGTCTGGATGTCACATGATAGAGTCTTTGCAATCCATTTAATTTGCACCAAAGAATTTTAGAAACCCTAGCAAGCCTTGTAAGTTACATGAAAACATTCTTTGCTTGACATTTCATGTGGAAGTGGATGATTAGCAATGAATGAAAACATATTTCACCATACATTTTAGATCATTATCTGTTAATTTCTCTTTAACAATTTTTTGTGACAGGGATGCGGGAGTCTTATATAAACAGGACCTGATTCTCTACATTTTACTGAAAGGTAAGTATACATAGATCATTTTTAATTGTCAGTCAATTGCTGTGACAATTGGGGTTGTCTTAAAAGATTATGAAGATTTAGAGCCCAATTCCAATGGTGTAAAAACAGCAGAAATATGTTACTATCAGTTTTGGTTGTATTGCATATTTTCTTTTCTTTTTGGCTTGTTAATGGCTGGTTGCTAGTGATAAGCGAACGTGCTTGGATAACGTCTTATCCGAGTATGCTCAAGTGTTATCCGATGATTTATCCGAAGTGTTAAGCATGATTTGTGACTGTTAGACAGCCTTAAAGGGAATCTGTCACCCTAAATTGGCGGGATATTTAAATGATGGCAGTCAGGTCAGATGGGCGGTGTTTTGGGTACTTGCCTTAACATGTTGTTCGCCGCTGTCTCCATTATTTCTGGGAATTGTAGTCGTTGCCCTCCATATAACGTGCCTGCGCATTGCAATCCTGAATTGCGCACATGCAGTATGCTTTGCCCGCAGATTGCAATGCGCAGGCGCGTTATATGGAGGGCAACGTCTACAATTCCCAGAAATAATGGAGACAGCGGCGAACAACATGTTAAGGCAAGTAGCCAAAACACCGCCCATCTGACCTTACTGCCATCATTTAAATATCCCGCCAATTTAGGGTGACAGATTCCCTTTAACACATGTGGGGATTCCCTAACAAGCAGGCAATCCCACATGTGTTGAGGCTTTCTAACAGCTGCAAATTATGCAGCCGCAGGGATTCAAACATAATATACGAGCGCTCCCAGATGGTCAGATAGCGACCGAGCATGCTGGAATAAGACGTTGTCCGATCATGTTCGCTCATCCCTACTGGTTATGGCTGAAACATTGTTATGTGTTGCATACAGTGACCTCTTTTCACTAGTACAGCATCATTAAACCAATGGTGCTCTAAAAATAAATAATAATAATTATAATATTAATGTGTTTCTATGCATTTTTAAGGATAAGGCTTTCTTGAAGAAAAACAAAGACTCTGATGCCTTTGGTTGTTGAAATGATAAGGGCAAAAATAAAGTTTTGGAATTTGAAATGCTGAATCCTCAGTTAATTATTTTGAAGTAATTTATGTAGTGTTGAGCGATACTGCTCGATATCTAAAAATATTGGATCGGAATGGCATCGCCGATATCACTAAATATCGGCGATATCCGATTCCGATACCGGAAGTCCCATGTAAGTCTATGGGAACAAAATATCGCAACTAAAAAAACACTTTCTTTCCTTGTAAACACAAAATATACACACTTAGAATACATATATATATATATATATATATACATGTCATTGTGAAATATATATATATATATATATATATACATATATTTATAGTTTATTCACTTCTACATAGTAAAATAGCCTCTGATTCAATTACCGGGTAAAGCCGGCATTTGTGAAAAGACAGAAGCACCCGAGGGTCCAGTCGCCACAGAGATGTTGCATCGCACCCAGCGGTGTGACAACTTACTCTCAGGTAAGGAGGAAACACCCCATTGACTCCAACCACTGCATTCAACAGTACACTATGCCAGCTGAGTGTAGGCAGACCCAATGGGATGGTCTAGCTCAGGCTGGTTAGAACAGGGTGTAGCTATTTGGATGGGAGGGGTTGAGGAGCCTTATGCTGCATGTCTTTTAGTAAGAATTGTTTCCTTTCCTGCTTTCTTACTACGTCGCATACTCCACTCTGCTACATCACTCTGCACCATTGCTCTATCTCACATCTATCTGCCCTGGAAGGATAGCGTGTTACCTGTAGAAGACTTATCACCTACCTGCACTACACCATCCCTTCCAGAGGACCTGCACAGCAGCGCTGGACACCCTGACCAGGTACTACAGGTGGCGTCACGACAAACTACACGAACATTCTATCATCCCCTGGAAATATCCCACATTCCAGTGATTGCCCAGGTCACGGACCGAGCTGTGCTACTCGTGACATCCCCATAGAAGTCGACGTGATCGGTGCCGAGTACCCCCAAAACCTGTGGCTCTGTGCGACTCAACTTTGGCGTCACGAACAGGATTCAGAAGCTCGCTATAAGCGAGTCCTGTGTGCCTTAATTGAACTGTTTTTTTGCTTGAGAATTGCAAAAATCATCATAGACTGTATTTGCCATTTTCCGTCATATCTGCGCCATGAGGCACAGGTGAAGAATAAGGGCGTGCTCTCGTGGGCGTACACTCACTCCGTGGCGCGAAAACGATGTCCGCACACTCTAAATGTTACTGCAATGTAAGATCGTGCCCCACAGCTCTGGAGTTCCGCCTCCTCATCCTCCTCAGTGGGCGGAAACGAATGCGAAGGTCCCGCCTCCCTACAAAAGATGTCGCCTCTCCTGATGCTAATGACACATGTGACTTGGCAGAGATGGCGAATGGAGTGAGCAGAAGTGGGAAGGGATGGAGGAGTCAGAGCTCTCCCCCCACGGAAGCGACCCGATCGCCACGGAGCCACCGTTTGGCACCCGGCCTGGAAACCCTCCTACGCTGGAAGAAGCGGAGGATACCCTGAGAGACCTGGCCCGGCACCGGGAGGAGGTCGCCAGGATGGAAGCGAGCTGGCGGGCCCTAAAACTACAATTGGAGCAGCGCCAATCCCTCTTACCCCCTGAAGTGTCTGTACCGGAAGGTGAGGCACCCGTTCCAGTAGAGGAGGCCGTGCGGGCATCCCAGCCCTTGCAATCTGAACCGGTTGCCAGTATCTCAGTGGAGGCACCCGTTCCAGTAGAGGAGGCCGTGCGGGCATCCCAGCCCTTGCAATCTGAACCGGTTGCCAGTATCACAGTGGAGGCACCCGTTCCTGCTGAAAACGCCGCACCAGCACCCCAGATCCCGCTGTCTGCCCCCGTCGCTAAGGCAGAAGAAGCGACACCCATCCTCATGGAGGAGGCCGCGCAGGCACCATAGCTCTACCTGCCTGTACCGGAGCCGCGACCGTCATCTGTTCCAGAGCCGGCTGCTTCCGCCACAGGTGAGCGCCGCCAGGACTGGCGGGCGCCAGGAGAGCTGCCGCAAACCAGACATCGTAAGCTGGCGTTTGATGTTGGAGACATGGAGCTGCTGGTGGAGGAGAATTACAACCGGCGTCAGGAGGAAGAGTGGAGACGTCGGGAGCGGGAAGCAGAGCGACAAAGGGAGCAGCGAGAATCCCAAAAGCTTCGGCAACGTCACCTGGAGAAGGACCTGGCAGAGAAGGCATGTATGAGAAAGGATAAAAGTACGGTGAGGGAGCCGCGGCGTAAGGGTGCAGTACGGAACTTTAAGTTAAAAGGTGGTTGGGGCTTCATCCAGGAGCCTGGACTTTATTTAGAAGTTTTTGTAACCCGGCGGGACGTGGAGGCTCACCTCCCAGAAGGACACCCGGGGAGGGACCTGTTGCCAGGAGACTTGGTGACTTACACCCGACACTGGGTTACAATGGATGGTACGCCCTAAATGTTACCAGGTGCGTCCCCTACTCCCCAGAGTGTCAGGAAACTGACAGACCCTATGAGCCTTCAGCCTCCCCCAACCAGGCCTCTGCACAAGTGCCCACCCCACGCCGTAAATCTCCCCAGCCTCCCTCAGTGGTCTCCTCAGCAGCCCCAGCTATGGACATGATAATGATAGCTGGCCCGTACCCGGCGCCTGTTAGGCCCCCTGGGTTTCGTACAGTCCGGGACATAGGGTTCCAGACCCGGAGGGAGACGAAAGAGGTGGCCACACAGACCCAGATAGCGGGTCACGACGTCACTGTACAGGCCACACGACGTCATCAGGTCTGGGTGGACCCTCCTGTCACGGATGTTTGGCAAGCTCCAGAACAGTACCAGGTGGTACCTGTAAGAGGCCAGCCAAAGAAGTCTAAATAACCCGGACAGGGTCTCTGTATGTAAATAGTTAAATTATTGATATACCCGGACGGGTGAATGTTCATAAAAAGAAGTTTATTGTTACCTTAATATACCCAGGTTGGGTAATGGTTTGATGTACCCGGACGGGTGAATGTTCAGAAGAACAAGTTTATTGTTGCCTTAATATACCCAGGTTGGGTAATGGTGTTTCACTGTAATGAAAATGTTGAACTTTGAAGCCATGAACTGTACTGGCTCACAAACTTTTCTGTAAATAGTTGGCACTTCGGTGCTCCATCTTGGTTTTACAAAAAACTTTACTAGTGCACTATTTTCAACTACCTCAGAAACTAAAAACCCATTTGGTGTGGCCGAAAGTGAGGTCTTCTCAAGGAAAGTCTTGCAGCCCACCCAAGACCACAGTTGGAGGTTTGGAGCGGGTCCTCCACAAGCACAAGTAAAGGACACTGTGAAGTTACCCCGGTGGGGTTGTAGTCCTAAGAAGTCTCCACGAACTTCTGCACTAATGCTATTTGCACTTTTGTTGAATATGTATTTATTAACACACATGTATAACACATATCAAGGGTATGAACAGTAACAAAACATGTCACATAATATAAGCCATTTGCACTTTTGTAATGTTATTATTAAAAATTTTATTATGCAACGTTTAACTTGAAGTGTTTCCTGCTTTCTTACTACGTCGCATAGTCCACTCTGCTACATCACTTTGCACCATTGCTCTATCTCACATCTATCTGCCCTGGAAGGATAGCGTGTTACCTGTAGAAGACTTTTCACCTACCTGCACTACACCATCCCTTCCAGAGGACCTGCACAGCAGCGCTGGACACCCTGACCAGGTACTACAGGTGGCGTCACGACAAACTACACGAACATTCTATCATCCCCTGGAAATATCCCACATTCCAGTGATCGCCCAGGTCACGGACCGAGCTGTGCTACTCATGACATCCCCCATAGAAGTCGACGTGATCGGTGCCGAGTACCACCAAAACCCCTGTCTCTGTGCGACTCAACTTCCCTCACTGTGCTGGCACTTTACATTTACAATGCCTCTGGGTTTTTTTTTTGGGGGGTGGGGAACATTCAGACTTTTGCTATGGGGCCCCATGATTTATATGTACGCCCCTGCTGCTGAGGCATGGTATTTAAGGCTGTTAAGGAGCCAATATCCATGGACCTTGCCAGCAGCGTCGGACTGGAGTACCTTGGGCCCACCAGAGAAAAATTATTCTTGGGGCCCACCATCATACTTCCCAACCTTTGAAGAAGGGAAAGAGGGACAAAGGCTGTGGCACTCTGTGCCTGTGTAGCGTCGGCGTCCCTGCCTTCTGCCAGGCAGGGACGCTGTTCCCCTGCAGCAGCGTCCTCTGCCAGGCAGGGACGTCGCCCCCCTTACCCTTCCTCAGCGTCCTCCTTCCGCCCTGCTGGGGCCGCGCGCTCCTTCCCTGCTGCTGGACTTAGGGCGCGCGCCCGCGCCCTCCCCCGCTCTTAAAGGAGCCGCGCGCATTTTTCAAATAAGTCCCCGGCCAATGCCGGAGGACTCCACCCTATATTAAGGGCTTCCTCCTTAATGGAGGTGCCCGAGCAATGTTGTTGTTGCACTGTTTCACTCTGCTTCAGCCCTCAGGTCCCGTTACCAGTTACTTGCCTGTTTCCTGCCCGTTTGCTGTATGCTACCTGTCCGCAAGTCTACCCGGAGGTTCGGACGTCACAAGTGGTGATCCACGGCTATTCCAGAGACTCTTGCCTGCTCACTTGGGAGCGATCATCTGCCATCTGACTGCAGCCCTACCCGGAGGTTCGGACGTCACAAGCGGTGATCCCCGGCTATTCCAGAGATCTCACTTGGGATCCCGAGCCCTATTTGGCGTCACACTTCCCGTCCACTCCCTCGTGTCCTCCGCATCGCAGCCGGACCCAATGTGGTCATAAGAGATTATGCACCAACGGGAGGGCACGTTTAGAGTACCAGGTAGCATGGATGCCGACTGCGTGACATGATCATACGGTCACTTGCGTGACAACCTGCCTGTCAATCCAGAGACTGCCCCGGTCACTTGCCGTGACAACCTGCCTGTCAATCCAGAGACTGCCCCGGTCACTTGCCGTGATCCTTTCCCGTATAACCAGAGACTGCCCCGTCACTTGCCGTGACTTCCTGTCCGTCTCCCTGGGCGCCACCCGCTCTCTTACAAGTATAACCTTCTTGTATAAATAAAGCTCAGAGGTTCACCTACCTGACCCGTTACAGTTTGCTCGGGCCATGGAACCCGGTGGCACCCAAACCCCTTCGCTATCTGACCTGTGTCATGAACTGTCTCGTCAGAGGTCTCAACAGGAGTCCATCCTGGGTCATCTGCGGTGTGTTAATTCCCGCCTGGACACTCTGAATACTTCCCCGACAACCACCGCGAGCACCATGACTCGCAATCCGGCAGTTCCGCTGCTTACCAACTCCGTGGTTTCTATTCCAGGACCTCGACTTTCAGCTCCTCCTCGGTTTGGAGGCGACCCTGCTCTGGCTCGGGGTTTCATCAACCAATGTACCCTGCATTTTGAACTCCTGGCACACCAGTTTAACTCTGACCGGGCCAAAATTGCCTTCATCATGTCACATCTCACCGGAGAGGCCCTGGCCTGGCTAAATCCTCTTTGGGAAAGAGAAGATCCTCTGGTGTCTAACCTGTCTGCTTTTCTCTTAGCCTTCAGGAAGGTATTCGATGAACCCGGACGGAAGACCTCCTCTGCATCATCTCTGCTGCGTCTTCGTCAGGAGAGTCTCACCGTGGGTCAATATGCCATAAGGTTTCGTACCCTTGCCTCAGAGCTGGCTTGGGATAATGACGCTCTGATAGCTGTCTTCTGGGAGGGCCTGTCCGGCCGCTTAAAGATGAACTTGCCGGTCGGGACATTCCAACCTCTCTCGATGACCTAATAACTCTGGCCAATCGAATTGATCTACGGTTCCAGGAGCGAGCCAAAGAGGTCACCCGTGAGAGAAGGTTTCCTCGCCTAGCTCCTTCATTTCAGAAACCTGTAACTCCTTCGTATCTCCTCAAGTGCTCCCGGCAGAGCCCATGCAGGTCGACCAGACCAAGATGGTCAAAGCCCGTCAGGACTCACCCGTGCTGAGGGGAGTTGCTTCTACTGTGGCAGTAAGGAGCACCGGATCCGTACCTGCCCAGAGAGGTCGGGAAACGCCTGTGTCTAGGTTCGCTCGGAGAGGTCCACCTAGACAAGAATAAATCTTCTTCATCTCTGCTGCTGTCTGTCTCAATTCTCCTCGGTGAGAACCGTTACTTCGAACTAGCCAACTTGATTCTGGAGCAGCTGGGAATCTCGTTTCACAGGCTCTGGTAGAGAAATATCGCATTCCCACCAAACCTCTGCTTGAACCAGTATCTGTTGCTGCTGTAGATGGGGGTCTTCTACCACGTCCCATCCAGCTTATCACCGAGGCTATAACCCTGCAGGTGGGAATGTTACATTCTGAGAGTATCTCATTTCATGTTCTACCTGGACTCTCTCACGCTTTCTTACTAGGTCTGCCTTGGCTCCAAAAGCATGCACCCGTGCTCGACTGGCAGACTGGAGAGATTCTTCGCTGGGGACAGGACTGTCATCAAACGTGTCTGGTGCCTGTTCATCCTGTCCGTCCTTCTCCTACACCTGCTAATCTACCAGGACTCCCGATTCCATATTGGTCTTTCGCTGATGTCTTTAATAAAAAGGAAGCAGAGACATTACCCCCACACAGACCGTATGATTGCCCGATCGACCTGCTACCTGGTACTACGCCTCCCCGTGGGCATATTTACCCATTGTCCGCTGCTGAGACCAGGTCGATGTCCGAATATATCGAGGAGAACTTGGCCAAAGGATTCATCTGGAAATCTACCTCCCCAGCGGGAGCAGGTTTCTTCTTCGTAAAAAAGAAAGACGGATCTCTCCGTCCCTGTATTGACTACAGAGGCTTAAATTTGATCACGGTGAAGAATAAGTACCCTCTTCCGCTCATTCCAGAATTGTTTGATCGACTTAGAGGGGCGAGAATCTTCACCAAACTGGATCTTCGTGGGCATACAACCTGGTTCGTATCCGTCGGGGAGATGAATGGAAGACAGCATTCAACACCCGGGACGGCCACTACGAGTATTTGGTGATGCCCTTTGGTCTCTGTAATGCTCCAGCAGTCTTTCAGGAGTTGGTCAATGACATCTTTCGGGACCTCCTCTACTCTTGCGTTGTGGTGTACCTAGACGATATCTTGGTCTTCTCTCCGGACCTCCAGTCTCACGGAGGGATGTTCGTCAGGTTCTGCTCAGGCTCAGGCAGAATCACCTCTTCGCCAAATATGAGAAGTGCCTCTTTGAGCAGACCTCGCTTCCGTTTTTGGGCTACATCATTTCTCAGACAGGCCTACGAATGGATCCGGAGAAACTGTCTGCCATCGAGAAGTGGCCTCGACCGGAGGGGTTGAAGGCCATTCAGCGGTTCCTGGGATTCGCCAACTATTACCGCCTCTTCATACCGCACTTCTCTTCCAGGACTGCTCCAATCTCCGCGCTCACCCGCAAGGATGCTAACCCCAAACAGTGGACGCCCGAAGCAGAGGAGGCCTTTCTTTCCTTAAAACAGGCCTTCTCTTCCGCTCCAGTGCTGCATCGCCCGGACGGCAACAAGCAGTTCTTCCTGTAGGTGGACGCTTCCTCCTCTGGAGCCGGAGCGGTACTCACTCAAAAATCTTCATCCGGGAGGATGGTATCCTGCGGCTTCTTCTCCAAACTCTTCTCCTCCTCCGAGCGCAACTACTCCATAGGAGACCGAGAGTTATTGGCCATCAAGTTGGCATTGGAGGAGTGGCGTTACCTACTCGAGGGGGCTCTTCATCCGGTAATCATTTACACGGACCACAAGAATCTGGCTTACCTCCAGCATGCTCAGAGACTTAACCCTCGCCAAGCCCGGAGGTCCTTGTTTTTTGCCCGCTTCGATTTTCTCTTGCATTTTCGCCCGGCTGACAAGAACGTCAAGGCTGATGCCTTGTCCCGGTCTTTCCTGGTGTCAGATCTCGAGGAAGAACCTAAACATATCATCGATCCCGCCAGAGTGATGCGGGTGGCTCCCGTGAGTCTAAATCGTCTCCCTCCTGGTAAGACGTTCGTATCAGTAACCGACCGGAAGAGAATCCTACACTGGGGTCATTCGTCTAAACTAGCTGGCCACGCTGGTCAGAAAAAGACCCTCCAACTCATAACCCGGCATTATTGGTGGCCTACCCTGCACAAGGACGTAATAGACTTTGTATCTGCCTGTGCTCCTGTGCCCGCAACAAAGTTCCGAGACACCTGCCTGCCGGCCGTCTTCTTCCGCTTCCTGTACCCGCTGCCCCCTGGCAGCATATAGCCATGGACTTCATTACAGATCTGCCCGTTTCTGCCGGTTGTACGGTCATTTGGGTGGTCGCTGACCGCTTTTCCAAGATGGCTCACTTCATTCCTCTGCCAGGTCTTCCGTCTGCACCCGAGTTGGCTAAAGACTTTATCCGCCACATCTTCCGTCTCCATGGTCTGCCTCGTCACATTGTGTCGGATCGTGGGGTACAGTTCATCTCACGTTTCTGGAGAGCCACTTGTAAGTTGCTAGACGTCACCTTGGATTTCTCCTCCGCTTACCACCCGCAGTCCAATGGACAAGTTGAGCGAATCAATCAGAATCTGACCAGTTATCTCCGGCACTTCGTTAATGCCCACCATTCTGACTGGGTGGAGCTCCTGCCTTGGGCCGAATTCTCTTACAATAATCACGAGAGCGAATCTTCCTCCAAGTCTCCGTTTTTTGTAGTCTTCGGTCAGCACCCTCGGATCCCTGTTCCTGTCACCATCTCTGTGGACAATCCAGCTGCGGAATCTCTGGTTAGAGAATTTTCCTCCATATGGGAGAGTACCCGATCCGCACTCATTCAGTCATCCGAGCGTATGAAGAGACATGCTGACAAAAGACGTCTGGATCCTCCTCAATTCCGTCCTGGGGATAAGGTCTGGCTTTCGTCCAAGTATGTCCGGCTCAAGATTCCTTCCTACAAGTTAGGCCCTCGGTTCATCGGTCCCTTTGAGATCATCAGTCAGATCAACCCGGTGTCCTATAAATTGAAACTCCCGGCCAATTTGCGCATTCCTAACTCTTTCCATGTATCTCTCCTCAAACCGGTGGTACTTAACTCTTTTTTCAAGTCTACAGGTACACCTCCTGCTCCAGTGTCTGCTGACGATGAATTTGAGGTAGAGAACATTCTGGCCACCAAAAGGGTAGGAAGAAAGACTTATTTTTTGGTGGATTGGAAGGGGTTTGGTCCTGAGGAGAGAACGTGGGAGCCTCGGGAGAACATCCATGCCCCTCTCATCCTAGCTAAATTTCTTTCTGGCCTAAAGAGGGGGGGCCTAGAGGGGAGGGTACTGTAGCGTCGGCGTCCCTGCCTTCTGCCAGGCAGGGACGCTGTTCCCCTGCAGCAGCGTCCTCTGCCAGGCAGGGACGTCGCCCCCCTTACCCTTCCTCAGCGTCCTCCTTCCGCCCTGCTGGGGCCGCGCGCTCCTTCCCTGCTGCTGGATTAGGGCGCGTGCCCGCGCCCTCCCCCGCTCTTAAAGGAGCCGCGCGCATTTTTCAAATAAGTCCCAGGCCAATGCCGGAGGACTCCACCCTATATTAAGGGCTTCCTCCTTAATGGAGGTGCCCGAGCAATGTTGTTGTTGCACTGTTTCACTCTGCTTCAGCCCTCAGGTCCCGTTACCAGTTACCTGCCTGTTTCCTGCCCGTTTGCTGTATGCTACCTGTCCGCAAGTCTACCCGGAGATTCGGACGTCACAAGTGGTGATCCACGGCTATTCCAGAGACGCTTGCCTGCTCGCTTGGGAGCGATCATCTGCCATCTGACTGCAGCCCTACCCGGAGGTTCGGACGTCACAAGCGGTGATCCCCGGCTATTCCAGAGACTCTTGCCTGCTCACTTGGGAGTGATCATCTGCCATCTGACTGCAGCCCTACCCGGAGGTTCGGACGTCACAAGCAGTGTTCCCCGGCTGTTCCAGAGACTCTCGCCTGCTCACTTGGGAGTGTCCATCCGCCATCTGCCTGCTAGCCTACCGGGAGGCTTCACCATCTCAGGTCGTATATACCTGTCCATCTAGAGACTGCCCCGGTTACTTGCTGTGACAACCTGCCTGTCAATCCAGAGACTGCCCCGGTCACTTGCCGTGACAACCTGCCTGTCTATCCAGAGACTACCCCGGTCACTTGCCGTGACAACCTGCCTGTCAATCCAGAGACTGCCCCGGTCACTTGCCGTGACAACCTGCCTGTCTATCCAGAGACTGCCCCGGTCACTTGCCGTGACAACCTGCCTGTCAATCCAGAGACTGCCCCGGTCACTTGCCGTGACAACCTGCCTGTCAATCCAGAGACTGCCCCGGTCACTTGCCGTGATCCTTTCCCGTATAACCAGAGACTGCCCCGTCACTTGAAGTGACTTCCTGTCCGTCTCCCTGGGCGCCACCCGCTCTCTTACAAGTATAACCTTCTTGTATAAATAAAGCTCAGAGGTTCCACCTACCTGACCCGTTACAGCCTGCTGCAGCAAATTTTAGGCCATGCCACGTTGCACCACAGACTGTCCAGGAGTTGGTGGATGCTTTAGTCCAGGTGTGGGAGGAGATCCCTCACGAGACCATCCGTCGCGCTCATCAGGAGCATGGCCAGAAGTTGTAGGGAGGTCATACAGCATACCTCCCAAATTTGGAAGACAGGAAAGAGGATTAAAGGCTGCGGCGCGTGTTGAGCGCCGCTGAAAATTTTAGGCCACGCCCCGACAACACCCATTTCACAGCTAATCACACCCATATCCTCGCCCCAAGCGTAACCATTTAGCACTGCTGATCACACTGACTGGTAATGAGGGCACAGTGGCTGGTACTGAGGAAAAGAAAGAAAGAGCAGCGAGAGAGAAAGAACAAACAGAGAAAGAAAGAGAGGAAAGAAAGAAAAGAGAGAAAGAAAGAACAGAGAGAAAAAAGAACAGAGAGCGAGAAGGAAAGAACAGAGAGCAAGAAAGAAAGACTAGAGAGAGAGCCATAGGCGTAGCTAGGGTTTTGGTTTAGTGGGGGCAAAACTTCTGAGTGGGCCCATCATCAGAGAACCTCAGCAAATGACCGCGCTGTTGGCCAAAATAATCTATATATAAAAAGACCAATATTGATATTACCGCCATATGGTCTGTGTTAAATAATACCAGTCCTACAGAACATATAATAGATTACAGCACAGGTACAGATAATGACTTACCGCTGATGTTCTTTCTAATGGAATTGTTCACTTTTCATGTCTTTTCCATCTGGCCCACACCGACATGATGACTTCTCCAGCCAGGACTCGACTGCACCCCCATTAAAAAAAAAATCAAAAAAAAAAACTCACCTCCCGGCTCCTCTGCTGCTCACTGTTCTCCCTCTCAGCGTCTGACAGCGGGCCCGGCAGGTGATGTTATTGCGCCCGCTGTCATACGCTGAGAGGGGGATTATGGGAGAGAAGGAGCGCTCGCTCCTTCTCTCTATGCGGTCAGCTTTATCGGCTGGATGCCGATACAGCTGACCCTCCGATGATGGGTGGGGGGCCCACTGCTGGCACCGGGCCCCCCCAAAGCCTGTTTAGGCCCCATAGCTTCCGGGCGGCAGAGCAGGGAGAGCGATTCTTCCTGCTCTGCCGCAGAATGTAACTGTATCGTAGCTCCGGGTGGGCCCCCTCAGAGCGCGGGCCCCGGGGCCACCGCCCCCTCTGCCCCGCGACCTATCCTTTCAAATCAGGGCCCACCACGCAGGAGCTGGGGCCCACCGTAGGTTTCTCCGGTGTCCCGGTGCCTCAGTCCGACCATGCTTGCCAGCCTGATAATACCAGGCCACAGCAGTCTGCATATCTTGGCTGGATAACAAAAATAGGGGATCCCCTCGAAAAAAATTTGGCGTGGGGTCCCCCCTATTTTTGTTAACCAGCCAGATGAAGCAGACTGCTGAGGCCTGGTTTTTCAGGCTGGTAAGGATCCAATATCCATGGACCTTGCCAGCCTGATAATACCAGGCCACAGCAGTCTGCATATCTTGGCTGGTTAACAAAAATAGGGGATCCCCTCGAAAAAAAAACGGCGTAGGCGTCCCCCTATTTTTGTTAACCAGCCAAGTAAAATGCAGACTGCTGCGGCCTGGTATTAAAAGACTGTCAAGGCCCATGGATTTTGGCCCTCAACAGCCTGATAATACCAGGCTACAGCAGCCCCACATTTGGCGCATCAAAAGATGTGCCAATTGTGGCACTTTACCCGGCTCTTCCCACTGTGGGGTAATAAGGGGTTAATGTCACCGTTGATTGCACGGTGAGAATAAGCCCGGTTAATAATGGAGAGGTGTCAATAAGACACCGATCCATTATTAATCCCAAAGTTTTTAATGTATAAAAAAAAGACACAGCAAGAAAAAAGTATTTTAATGAAATAAAAGAGACAACACAGTTTTCATTAATTTTATTATACTCTCATTCCTGCGACGCCATCGATCTCCTGTAAAAAAAGAAAAAAAAAAAAACAACAGTATACCACCTGTCCGACGCAGTCCATAGTAACGAGTGTCCCACGACGATCCAGCTCTGCTACATTGCAATGACAGGCAGAGCCTGTCATCGCGACGCAGCACAGCTGATTACCTGCTTCCCCGGCGGTGACGTCATCGGACTGACTGCTTTACGGCCTGAATTACCTAGCAGTGACTGCAGTTATCGGAGAAACTGCATGTGACCGCCGAGGAAAGATGATGACGGCCATCAAGCAGTCCAGCCCGTGACCGCCGGAGATCTTCTGCCAGGTAAGTGCCGCTGACTCCTGACAGACCCGACCGACGGACACTGACAGTGACAGTGACAAATCCGATTCTGGTATCCGATAAGACGAAAATATCGGAACTAAGTATCGAAAGTCCGATAGAGCTAATATCGGCCGATACCCGATACTTGCGGTATCGTATCGCTCAACACTAAATTTATGCAAAACATTCACCCTGGAAAAGGGAAACTGTCAGGTTGTGGCTAGCTAAGAATAATATCATGCAGTGTGTTTACATTAACTACAAAACGAATGTTCATACAGTAAAGACTATCTATAACATTTTTATTTGCTTATTCTTTAGAAAATATTTCATGAGGTACAGTAACCTTTATTTCAGACCAATACCTACTTCATCTCAGCAGGAAGAACTGGATAAATCTGATTCTGTGCTTTATATGAAATGCGTTTTCACAGGGAAGTAAAGGTGTCATTTTTCATGATATTGATACAGTTCTTATTTCTGTATGGCAGGTCCACCCAAATGTATAACTGGCTGTATATTTCTATGCTGCACCTACCGTACAAATGCAATTTGTAGCTTATTGTCAAACTAAAGTAACCAATTAAATTTCCAAAAACTTTAGGCTCTACTTGCACTGCAAATACACCCATTGACTTCTGTGGACCCTAAAAATGCAAATAAAGTGCCACATTCACTTGTCTGAGTGTTCCTTAATGACCTGCTTCTATATTGACTTCCTTTATAGCAGGTCCTCATCAAAGAGAATCGGGTCGATCATGCAAATTACACTCTGATCAAACTCTTAACATAGTGTGATCCTATTCTCTTGGATGAGGAGAAAATGGAGAAATAAATTTCACCCTCTTCTCCATTTTGTCAGTCCGTGGAAATCGGACTACGCTCAGATATCATATGAGTGTAGTCTGATGGTTTTCACGCCATCATTGACTTTCATGTCTGTGTGTGATACAAATATCGCAATAAACTTGGGCATGCTATAATCTTTTTCCTGTTTCTCTTTGAGGAAAATCTCAGACGTGCATGGTTGTCATGGAGCAGTAAAAGAAATACAGGGGATGAGGAACCTGGGCCCTGAACTGCCCCTAAGGCTAAAGGAGGGCCCTGTCTTTCCTTAACTTGTGGGTACACTTGAAGGTAGTGAGGCCCAAGTCACCAACCTGTCCCTGTCTCCTGTTTAGCCCTGAGCTAAACCTTCAACCCCCTCCCCAGGAGGTGAGACAGGGAATAAAGGGAACTACACCAAAATAACCAAAGGAAGGAAAGACAGACACTTAGGGGTTAAATCAACTAAACAACAAACTTAGCTCTCTCTGCTGCAATGCACCGCACAGCAGAGTAAGACATCAGATCAGGAAAACAGCAGAAGTAGCACTGCGCTCAGCAAGCTCCTGACTCCAGCTTGGTTGGTCTCCAAAAATCAGATGTACCACCAACAGTCAGCTGACGCCTCAGGTGACCTTTTAAAGGATGGTGGGAGTGGTCACCGCCTTCTCCTGACAAGTCAGCAGCAATGCAATTACATTAGTGGCCACCGGGGAAAAGACTGACATTGACCCCAGTGGCCTGAAAGGAAAAAGTTTTTTATATGGAAAGCAATATCTGCCACAGATCCAAAAGTGGATCATGACAATGGCCCTATAGAATAACATTTGTTGGAGTACAATCTGCTTTTTTTTGTCGGATTGCGCTCGGACCAAAAACACGATATTTGCCCTTAGGGTATTTGCACATAGTGGCTTTTGATGAGTCTTTTAGAGTTGGCCTGCAAAAAAATCCAGAAAAAATCATTCATTTTTTTTATTGAACTGTATATATATACAGCTGACTTATTTTTAGACAGATATGCTTCACAACCAGCCTGAAAAAAGTGCTTGATAAATTAAAAAAGAATGAATACATGCACTTCTTTGTCAAAATGACTTGTTGTATATGTGCTCTGTCTTTTGGAGCTTCAATTATTTATCAAACAGCTTCCCTTGGAAGCCACTAACTATTGTAAACATTGTTGCAAAAGTGGCAAAAATGCAGAAAAGTCCCTTCGGGTAAAAAAGTGATGGTGCTTTCCCATAGCACCTTCCTCCTGCAAATCCAGGTAGATATTCCAGCTTCTAAAAGAGGTCATGTGCCCATACACAAGCATTCTTGATTAAATCTTCCTGTTTATTTGTATTAGAAGTCCATGTCATTTCTTTCAAGTGGATTTTATGGATTAATCTCTACTGTCCAATTTAAAGGTTGAGAAAAATGCTTCAGAAAAGAAAAGAGCTTCAAAAACTTTTCAAAACTGCATCTGGAAATATTTCAGGAATGACATCTCCCCCAGAATCGGTTTCCATTATAAAACTTGTCATTTTTTACCACCTGAATAAAGTGCTGCATGCACTTACCCTTTATTTCCATTGGATGGGGCAAGCAGCAGGCATTTCATTTCTTTTTCCAACTGACATTGGTGTTGTGAATTGGTTTTAACTCTTTGGGTTCATTTGAGGTTACTTCACTGTGAGATTTCACTGAGAGCCCGCTTTTCCTTTTTCATCTTCTTATTGTTGTTTGTTTTCTTCAAAAAAATAGTCTGAATCAATGAGCAACACAAGCAACTACATAACATAAAGATCCAGAAGCCTGGACTATATGTTCTGCATATATATTGTAAACATCATAATTTATTCATAAACTGAACAAACACGTCAAACACGGTGTCCTACAGGAAGTGGTCTTTTTTATGTCTTTATTGTGAGTTAGTTACTTGATATAGGTTTTTCAGCAAGTGCATACAATGCTGCATAATATTGTTTTTCATACACCTAAATATATTAATGCTCGTAAAAATTGTCTGAATGTAAAAGAAGAAAATGTTACAAAAATTATTGTTAAAGTTATTGTTTGTTTTTAGTCGTAAAAAAATGGACAAAATGTGGTGATTTTAACTTACATTTTCAGCTTAAATTTTATTGTATCAAATTGCTGGAATTTCTGTAAGGATCAGATGAAGGATGTTATGAATATTTGGAACAGAGTTATTGTCACAGCCATCTTCCACAGGTTGTGATCAGAGTTGTAATCCGATTTTCTCAGATGAGAAGATAGAAAAAAAATATCCCCAACTTCACCATTCTATTAGTCGTTGAAAATCGGACCACACTTGGATATCATTTGATTTTTTTCCATGCACTCATTGACTTGCAATGTTGAATATTATACAAATATTGGATGCAAGTAGTGCTTGCTGCACAAAAAAATGGGAAATGTGCATGGCCCCATAAAATAACATTGGGTCGATTTTTTTGTATCGAACTGAAACTGAAAATACGGTCACCTGCACAAACCTTAAAGTTAAATGTGGTGTAAACAAGCAAGCAAGAAGAGCTTGATTTACTCGGCTTATATGGCAGCGCAAAGTGAAATAGAGTCTGGTTTCACAAAATGGAAAGAGTGACAAACTCCATTCTATTATGACAGATTAAAAATAATAGTGGTATCAGCAGTGCAAAAGTTTGTTGCAATAACATTTTCCACTTTGCATCTTACAAATGCCCTAAAAAATGATACTTGATCTTCCACTGCTTTTTTATACACGTTTAATAATCATTAGAAATATTCAATCAAAAATAAAAAAATATTAATACTGATAACTCCCTTTTGAACATTCTGTTAAACAAATAAATATTTTTTTGTCCCTAGATATTCTGTACCCATACAGAAATCAATTCACCAGTCTAGGCACTAATTTGCCATCATTGCAAAGCTTTCAATTCAGAATGCCCATGTACTCTGGAAAACATCTTGTGCTTCTGTGTACTCGTAATGCAATAGAAGTGGCAAGCACAATGCTTGTTTATGCGGACATCAAAATGGAAAAATTAAATAGATTTATTTTTTACTAATAACAAATATCACTGAAAGTTGATGAAACAGACAAAGCTCAATATTCTTCTAGATGCATAAGATTTTTTCATAATAATTTTACGCATTTAGCTCATTAAGCTCTAAAATGTTAAAAAAATATGTATGACAGTTTATATGAGAATAGATGTGAGCTCTTGTCAAAATTTCCATTTTTAATAGACTTACTTTTTTAAAGAAAGCATTAGTGTCATTTAAGAAACAAGACTAAAATAACTAGACTTATTGTGAAATATTGATCAGGCTTAATTAATTCTTTGCACAATACTAGGTAATTTTTTAAACCATATTATTTAACATTGAATTTAAATTATTTACAACACCAAAATACTATTCAGGGTATAAAATACTTTATGAAAACAGATTCCATAATGATCACACAATTAAAGGGTACCTGTCAAAATAAATGTTATTAACATACAGATATGGGTTTAATATGCAGGTTGATAGCGTACTGACAGCATGCAGAACCAGCACTGAGAGCCCTACTGACGGGAGGAATTCAACTTTATTCCTTCCAGCAGACTCACTTTTTCAGCCACGGGAGTGGCGCTAAGGCTACTTTCACACTTGCGTTTTTTTGCGCTGAGTTTCGAGCGCACATGAAGCGCATTAAAAAAACGCATGCAAATGCTTGTAAACGCTGCAATTTTTAGTCGCATCAGCATGCGCATTTCGACAAAAAAATGCTGCGTTTGTCTGCGATTTCATGCGTTTTTGCATCCGTTTGCGTTTTTTTTGGCGCATGCATTGTCTATGTGTCACATTTCTATCATCTCTGTCTCCATCATCTCTGTCTCCATCATCTCTGTCTGTCTCCATCATCTCTGTCTCCATCCATCATCTCTGTCTTCATCATCTCTGTCTCCATCCATCATCTCTGTCTCCATCATCTCTGTCTCTATCCATAATCTCTGTCTCCATCATCTCTGTCTCCATCCACCATCTCTGTCTGTCTCCATCATCTCTGTCTCCATCCATCATCTCTGTCTCCATCATCTCTGTCTCCATCCACCATCTCTGTCTCCATCATCTCTGTCTGTCTCCATCATCTCTGTCTCCATCCATCATCTCTGTCTCCATCATCTCTGTCTGTCTCCATCAACTCTGTCTCCATCCATTATCTCTGTCTCCATCATCTCTGTCTCCATCATCTCTGGCTCCATTATTTACAGAAAAATCGCGTGCGTGCAAAAGCGCTGACGAGCGCAAAGACATGCGCACGCCAGCGCCCCCATAGACTGCAATGTTATTTTTTGTGCATAGCATGCTCACACGTGCGCAGCGTTTTTTTAAAGCGGTTGACCGAAAAAAAAAATGCAACATGTAGCGTCTAGCACGTATGGGCGCACACCGCGAAAATGCGCAGCGCACGACAAACGCACATGAAAGCGTGCAAGCGCTAGACCCTGCGCCCACCATGTTAAAGATAGGGGAACATTGCGCATGCGTCCGATAGTGCAAGATGCGCTGCGCGATAAAACGCAAGTGTGAAAGTAGCCTAACAAGGTTTAAATCACCTCTCTGTGTATATACAGTAGAATGGCTGCTATTACCACCACCTGCACTGACTGTCAGCTGACTCTAATGCTCAGCTGCTGTCAATAAGTGTCATATGGAGCACAGAAGAAATATGAGTGTCTAACAAAACCCATTAGGGATGAGAAATCATTTCAACAGATTACTGTGAGGGTAAGTGGAATCAAAAAAAGGGATAACATGATTAAAACTTAACTTTTATCGTAATTAATTAACATGGCCAAACAAGTGCTGTGTAGCATTTCTTGGGGACTACTCTATGGGATATCACTTTCCTAAGCCTAATATATCTCCTACCTAGTTAAATGGCTGCAGTAAACTAGTTAGGATAGCTTTTCTCTGGATAATTATAGATGTCAGCTGCAAGCCATTAGAGCTGATTAAAATTCACTCAACACCTTCCCAACATGTTTCGCCATGACTGGCTTCATCAGGAGACGGAGGTTTAACTATGTTGAAAAACAGAGTTCAAGGTTTTTTAAGGCTTCTGTTGTGACATCATCAAATTAACAAACCATTCAGGTCTTTTCACATATTGGGTTCAATCAGAAATAGAGCTGTCATTCATGATGCATCACACTGACAGCCCATAATGAATCCTCTAACAAAAAAGGATATCCATAATTGGCTATGTCCGGTTATACTTACCTCCCATTTTATGACATCACTATGGGTATAACCAATAGTTTTATATGGAGGTAAGTCACCTGGTCACACGGTGATTGCAGGCCAATCACCAACTTATAATTGTGATGAGGTTACAGTCACATGCTAAGGTCCTGTAAACTAGAGACCACATTCAGTACCATTATTTAATTGCTGTGATTGCAGGCCAGTCATCAAATCTGGATTGTGATGATGTCACATTTGCCTGATATGGTCCTGTAAAACAGAGATCACATTCAGTTCTACAATGATCACAGGCTAATCACCAGACCAGGATAACGATGATGTTACAGTCACAAGCTAAGGTCCTGTAAAACAACAGAGACCACATTCATTCCCACATTATAATTACTGTGATCATGGAACAATTACAAAACCAGGATTGAGATGGTGTCTGTGATGACACCTGAAGTGGACCCTCTGGGTCGTGATACAAACCCACCCTGGGCGAGCTGACCTAGTGAGAACCACCCCCTATACAGGGAGCATCAGGGGCAGACCCAGGGGGGCAAAGTACCATGACTGCTGGAACCAGGTGGCCGGTTCACAGAAGACAAGAAGGAACGTGTTAGCAGAGTGAAGATGGGAGTACACAGGATTCGGAAGTGTGCAAAGCGAGGACATGGGAAACATGAGGAGTACAGGACGGTGGAAGGCATGTACACAAGGGCACACAGAGTACAGGATAGTGCATGGCGTATACACGAGGAAACGCAAGAGCCAGGAGTACGCATAGTGTGCGCTGAGAAGCACACTTGGGTAATAAGCAGAGCGCGCGCTGTGAAGCATGCCTGGGTACTAAACAAGGCAGTGCGCGTGCTGAGAAGCACGCCTGGGTACAAGGCAAAGCAGAGTGCTCGCTGTGAAGCACGCCTGGTGCAAGGCAAGGCAGGACGCACACAGTGAAATACACCTGGGTGCTAAGCAAGTTAGAGTGCATGCTGTGAAGCATGCCTGGGTACAAGGCAAGGCAGAGCGCTTGCTGGGAGGCACGCCTTGGTACAAAGCAAGGCAGAGCACGCACTGTGAAGCATGCCCAGGTGGAAGGCAAGGCAGAGCACGGGCTGTGAAAGCACGTTAAAGCACAAGGCAGGGGACCTGAGTACAGAGAGCAGCCGAGCAAGAACCAAGCAGGTCTAGCTAGGAAGCACAACAATAATGAGGCGTCACCTACAGGAAGAGGCAGCCTGATATAGGGCAAGTGTACTAGAACCTCCGGGTCAGGTCCTCCAGGACCATAAAGACGTCAGAGATGTGAGCGGCCGTAGTCAGGCTCAGGAGCAAGTGCATGCACGCTGGACAAGGACCTAGAGTCGAGTGAACAGCCACAGAGTCAAGCGCAGGAGGTGCGCGTGCACCCTTGACGAGACCCATGGACCTGCCACGATACCGGAAATGATGACATCACACTCTGAGGCCCAGTGGTGGAGGAATGCGGTGAGAGCAGCATGAAAGTGTCATAGTCATATGCTAAGGTCTGGAAAGCATATAAGTACCTATCATATACAGAAAACAATTTAATTACATAAAGTTATAAAATATCAAAGTGTTGAGAGTAGTGTTGAGCGATACGATACTGCAAATATCGGATATCGGCCGATATTAGCTGTATCGGCCTTTCGATTCCGAATACCGATATTTTCGTCATATCGAATACCGGAATCGGATTTGTCACTGTCACTGTGAGTGTCCGTCGGTCGGGTCTGTCAGGAGTCAGCGGCACTTACCTGGCAGAAGATCTCCGGCGGTCACGTCCTGGACTGCTTGAGGCCGCCATTATCTTCTCCCTGGCGGTCACATGCAGTTTTTCGCGATAACTGCAGTGACTGCAGGGTAATCCCGGCCGTAAACCAGTCCGATGACGTCACCGCCGGGGAAGCAGGTAATCAGCTGTGCTGCGCCGGGATGACAGGCTCTGCCTGTCATTCTGATGTAGCAGAGCTGGATCGTCGTGGGACACTCGTTACTATGGACTGCGTCGGTCAGGTGGTATACGTTTTTTTTTTTTTTTTCATTTTTTTACAGGAGATCGATGGCGTCGCAGGATGAGACTGTAATAAAAGTAATGAAAAATGTGTTTTTTTTTTTTTTATTAAATTAAAAAACTTTTTTATGAACATTCACCCGTCCGGGTACATCAACAATTTACATTTTCACAATTAACTATTTATCAACAATTTAACTATTTATCAACAATTTAACTATTTACATACAGGGACCTTCTCCGGGTTTTTATACTTCTTTGGCCGGGGTGTTCCAGGTACCACCTGGTACTCTTCTGATGCTTGCCAAACATCCGAGGCACCAAGGACCACCAGGACCTGATGACTTCGTGTGGCCTGTACAGTCAAGTCGTGACCCGCTATCTGGGTCTGTGTGGCCACCTCTTTCATCTCCCTCCGGGTCTGGAGCCCTATGTCCCGGACTGAACGAACCCCAGGGGGCCTAACAGGCGCCGGGTATGGGCCAGCTATAGTTATCATGTCCATAGCTGGGGCTGCTGAGGAGACCACTGAGGGAGGCTGTGGAGATTTACGGCGTGGGGTGGGCACTTTTGCAGAGGCCTGGATGTGGGAGGCTGAAGGCTCCGAGGGTCTCACAGGTTCCTGACACTCTGGGGAGTAGGGGTCGCACCTGGTAACATTTAGGGTGTACCACCCATTGTAACCCCAGTGTCGGGTGTAAGTCACCAAGTCTCCTGGCAACAGGTCCCTCCCCGGGTGTCCTTCTGGGAGGTGAGCCTCCACGTCCCGCCGGGTCACAAAGACTTCTAAATAAAGTCCAGGCTCCTGGATGAAGCCCCAACCACCTTTCAATTTAAAGCTCTGTACTGCACCCTTACGCCGCGGCTCCCTCAGGGTTCCTTTATCCTTTCTCATCCGGTCCTTATCTGCCCGGTCCTTCTCCAGGTTACGTTGGCGAAGTTTTAGGGTTTTTCGCTGCTCCCTTTGTCGCTCTGCTTCCCGCTCCCAACGTCTCCACTCTTCCTCCTGACGCCGGTTGAAATTCACCTCCACCAGCAGCTCCATATCTCCACCACTCCACTGCAGCTTGCAATGTCCGGTTTGCGGCAGCTCTCCTGGCGCCCCCCAGTCCTGGCGGCGCTCCCCTGCGGAGGAAGCAGACGGCTCTAAATCAGATGACAGTCGGGGCTCCGGTACAGGCAGGAAGTGCTCTGGTGCCTGCGCGGCCTCCTCCATGAGGACGGGTGTCGCTTCTTCTGTCTCAGCGACGGGGGCAGACAGCGGGATCTGGGGTGCTGACGGTGCTGCGGTTTTTGCAGGAACGGGTGCCTCCACTGCGACAACGTCAACCGGATCACATTGCAAGGGCTCCTCTACTAGAACGGGTGCCTCACCTTCCGGTACAGACACTTCAGGTAAGAGGGATTGGCGCCGCTCCAAGTTTATTTTTAGGGCACGCCAGTTCGCTTTCATCCTGGCGACCTCCTCCCGGTGCCGGGCCAGGCCTCTTAGGGTATCCTCCGCTTCTTGCAGCGTAGGAGGGTTTACAGGCCGGGTGCCCAACGGTGATTCCGTGGCGATCGGGTCGTTTCCGTGGGGGGAGAGCTCTGACTGCTCCATCCCTTCACACTTCTGCTCGTGTCCATTAGCCATCTCTGCCAAGTCACATGTGTCATTAGCATCAGGAGAGGGCCCCTCTTTTGTAGGGAGGCGGGACCTTCGTGTTAGTTTCTGCACACTGAGGAGGATGAGGAGGCGGAACTCCAGAGCTGTGGGGCACGATCTTACATTGCAGTAACATTTACACTGGTCGGCCATCGTTTTCACGCCACTGAGTGAGTGTACACCCACGAAGAGCACGCCCTTCTTCTTCACCAGTGCCTCGTCGTGACGCAGATATGGCGGAAAAAATTGGCAAATACATTCTCTGATGATTTTAGCAATTCTCAAGCACAGAGTCTATTTTACTATGTAGAAGTGTATAAACTATAAATATATGTTTATATATATATGTCACAATGACATGTTATATATATATATATATATATATATATATATATGTATTCTATGTGTGTATATTTTGTGTTTACAATGAAAGAAAGGGTTTTTTTTGTTGCGATATTTTGTTCCCATAGACTTACATGGGACTTTCCCTATCGGCATCGGATATCGGCGATATTTAGTGATATCGGTTATACCCATCCGATCCGATATTTTTCGATATCGAGCAGTATCGCTCAACACTAGTTGAGAGCTTAGGACTAGAGAAGAGTGAACCTTTCAAGGTTTGGTTGGTTTCGTTATGCCGAACGTTTAGACACTCGCCGAACATGTTCACCAAATGGTTGGACGAACGTTCCAGAACCCCATTTTATTCAGTGGGAGGTGAAACCAAAAGTATGCACAGCACATTAAGGGAAGACAAAAAGCTTCCCAAACAGCTAAAATTAGGGGCAGACACAATGAAAAGAGGCATCAATTAACCCACAGTAGATATTTTAAAATGGCAGCAGCAGTCAGCCATGGGCCATGCATGAGGTATCAGGGTATGGCCCAGTATGTACACCTTGAAATTAAAGTTTCAATGAGGATCTGGTGTTTAACCCCGTACTGCCATCGGACGTACTATCCCGTCCATGGTACCTGGGCCCGTATGACCGGGGACGGGATAGTACGTCATAGGCGATCAGCTGCGCTCCTGAGGGGAGCGCAGCTAATCGCCGCCGGGTGTCAGCTGATTATCACAGCTGACACCCATGACTGTGTGTCAGGAGCGGTCACGGACCGCTCCCGGCACATTAACCCCTTGCACACCGCGATCAAACATGATCGCGGTGTACTGGGGGCACAGGGGAGGATCGCGCAGGGTGGGGGCTCCCTGCGCGCCCCCCTGAGACCCTCAGAGCAGCGCGATGTGATCGCGCTGTTCTGAGGGCTTCCTCCCTCCCAGGACCCGGATCCAAGATGGCGCCGGGGTCCTGGAGAGAGGCGGCTACCTCAGTGCCTGCCGAGAGCAGGCACTGAGAAGCCTGCATCTATGCCTGTGCGATCGCTGGTGTGACAGAGTGCTGTGCACACTGTCACACCAGCGATCTGATAAAATACTGTGATGTCCCACCCTGGGACAAAGTAAAAAAGTTAAAAAAGTAAAAATAAACATGTGTAAAAAAAAAATCCAAAATAAATTAAAAAAAAAAAAAATATTCCCCAATAAATTCACTTCTTCCTGTAAATAAAAAAAACAAAACAATAAAAGTACACATATTTGGTATCGCCGCGTCCGTAACGACCCCCCCTATAAAATTGTCCCACTAGTTAACCCCTTTAGTGAACCCCTTAAAAAAAAAAACGAAGCAAAAAATCAATGCTTTATCATCATACCGCCGAACAAAAAGTGGAATAACACGCGATCAAAAAGACCGATATAAAAAAACATGGTACCGCTGAAAACGATCATCTTGTCCCGCAAAAAACGAGCCGTCATAAAGCATCATCAGCGAAAAAATAAAAATGTTATAGCTCGCAGAATAAAGCGATGCAAAAATAATTATTTTTTATATAAAATTGTTTTTATTCTATAAAAGCGCCAAAACATGAAAAAATGATATAAATGAGGTATCGCCATAATCGTACTGACCCGAAGAATAAAACTGCTTTATCAATTTTACCACACGCGGAACGGTATAAACGCCTCCCCCAAAAGAAATTCATGAATTGCTGATTTTTGTTCATTCTAACCTCCCAAAAATCGAAATAAAAAGCGATCAAAAAAAGTCACGTGCTCAAAAATGGTACCAATAAAAACGTCAACTCGTCCCGCAAAAAATAAGACCTCACATGACTCTGTGGGCCAAAATATGCAAAAATTATAGCTCTCAAAATGTGATGATGCAAAAACTATTTTTGCAATAAAAAGCGTCTTTTAGCGTGACAGCTGCCAATCATAAAAACCCGCTATAAATAGTAAATCAAACCCCCCTTTATCACCCCCTTAGTAAGGGAAAAATAATAAAATAAAAAAAAAGTATTTATTTCCATTTTCCCATTAGGGTTAGGGTTGCGGCTAAAGTTAGGGTTAGGGTTGGCGCTAAAGTTAGGATTAGGGTTAGGGTTGGGATTAGGGGTGTGTTAGGGTTAGGTTTGTGGTTAGGGTTGGGACTAGGGTTAGGGGTGTGTTGGGGTTAGGGTTGGAGTTAGAATTGGGGGGTTTCAGCTGTTTAGGCACATCAGGGGATCTCCAAATGTGACATGGCGTCTGATCTCAATTCCAGCCAATTCTGCGTTGAAAAAGTCAAACGGTGCTCCTTCACTTCTCAGCTCTGCCATGCGTCCAAACAGTAGTTTATCCCCACATATGGGGTATCAGCGTACTCTGGACCCCAAGAGTTATTGTGCAATTTGTCCTATTTCTTCTGCTACCCTTGGGAAAATAAAAAACTGGGGGCGAAAATATCATTTTTGTACAAAAAAAAATATTTTTTTGTTTTTACGGCTGTACATTATAAACTTCTGTGAAGCACTTGGGGCTTCATAGCGCTCACCACACATCTAGATAAGTTCCTTGTGGGGTCTATTTTCCAAAATGGGGTCACTTGTTGGGGATTTCCACTGTTTAGGTGAATCAGGGGCTCTCCAAATGCGACATGACGCCCCCAGACCATTCCATCAAAGTCTGCAATCCAAAACGTCACTACTTCCCTTCCGAGCCCCAACGTGTACCCATACAGTAGTTTTCTCCCACATATTGGATATCAGCGTACTCAGGACAAATTGGACAACAACTTTTGGGGTCCAATTTCTCCTGTTACCCTTGTAAAAATAAAATATTGGGGCAAAAAAATCATTTTTGCAAAAAAAAAAAGGATTTTTTATTTTTACGGCTGTGCGTTATAAACTTCTGTGAAGCACTTCGGGGTTCAAAGTGCTCACCACACATCTAGACAAGTTCCTTGTGGGGTCTATTTTCCAAAATGGGGTCACTTGTGGGGGGTTTCCACTGTTTAGGCGCATCAGGGGCTCTCCAAATGCAACATGACGCCCCCAGACCATTCCATCAAAGTCTGCAATCCAAAACGTCACTACTTCCCTTCCGAGCCCTGACGTGCGCCCATACAGTAGTTTTCTCCCACATATTGGGTATCAGCGTACTCAGGACAAATTGGACAACAACTTTTGGGTTCCAATTTCTTCTGTTACCCTTGTGAAAATAAAATATGGGGGCGAAAAAATCATTTTTGTAAAAAAAAAAAAGATTTTTTATTTTTACGGCTGTACGTTATAAACTTCTGTGAAGCACTTCGGGGTTCAAAGTGCTCACCACACATCTAGATAAGTTCCTTGTGGGGTCTATTTGCCAAAATGGGGTCACTTGTGGGGGGTTTCCACTGTATAGGTGCATCAGGGGCTCTCCAAATGTGACATGACGCCCCCAGACCATTCCATCAAAGTCTGCAATCCAAAACGTCACTACTTCCCTTCCGAGCCCTGACGTGCGCCCATACAGTAGTTTTCTCCCACATATTGGGTATCAGCGTACTCAGGACAAATTGGACAACAACTTTTGGGTTCCAATTTCTTCTGTTACCCTTGTGAAAATAAAATATTGGGGACGAAAAAATCATTTTTGTAAAAAAAAAAAGATTTTTTATTTTACGGCTGTACGTTATAAACTTTAGTGAAACACCTGGGGTTAAAAGTGCTCACCACACATCTAGATAAGTTCCTTGAGGGGTCTAGTTTCCAAAATGGCATCATTTATGGGGGTTTCCACTGTTTAGGCAGATCAGGAGCTCTCCAAACACGACATGGCGTCCAGCCAATTCTGCGTTGAAAAAGTCAGACGGCGCTCCTTCCCTTCCAAACTCTGCCATGCACCCAAACAGTGGTTTACCCCCACAAATGGGGTATCAGCGCACTCAGGACAAATTGCACAATAATTTTTGGAGTCTTGTTACCCTTGGAAAAATAAAAATTGGGGTGAAAAGATCATTTTTGTGGAAAAAGTATGATTTTTTAATTTTACGGCTCTACGTTATAAACTTGTGTGAAGCACTTGGGGGTTCAAATTGCTCACCAAAGATCTAGAAAAGTTCCTTAGGGGGTCTAGTTTCCAAAATGGGGTCATTTGTGGGGGGTTTCCACTGTTTAGGCACATCAGGGGCTCTCCAAATGCAACATGGCATCCAATCTCAATTCCAGCCAATTTTGGTTGGAAAAAGTCAAATGGTGCTCCTTCCATTCCGAGCTCTGCCGTGCGCCCAAACAGTGGTTCCCACCCACATATGGGGTATCAGCGTACTCAGGACAAATTGGACAACAACTTATGTGGTCCAATTTCTCCTGTTACCCTTGAGAAAATAAAAAATTAGTGACTAAAATATAATTTTTGTGGGAAAAAAATAGGATTTTTTATTTTCATGCCCGGGCATTATAAACTTGTGTGAAGCACTTGGGGGTTCAAAGTGCTCACCAAAGATCTAGATAAGTTCCTTAGGGGTATAGTTTCCAAAATGGGGTCACTTGTGGGGGGTTTCCACTGTTTAGGCTCATCTGGGGCACTGCAAACGGAACATGACCCCCATCAACGTCTGCATTCCAAAACGTTACTACTTCCTTTCCAAGCCCTGCCGTGCACCCAAACAGTTCCCCCCCCCACATATGGGGTATCAGTGTACTCAGGACAAATTGAACAACAACTTTTGGGGTCCAATTTCCTTGGGAAAATTCAAAAATTTGGGACTAAAAAATCATTTTTGTGGAAAATTGTTTTTTTTTTTTTTTCACACCCAGGCATTATAAGCTTTTGTGAAACACTTGGGAGTTCAAAGTGCTCACAACAGATCTAGAAAAGTACCTTAGGGGGTCTGGTTTCCAAAATGGTGTCACTTGTGGGGGTTTCCACTGTTTAGGCGCATCAGGGGCTCTCCAAACACGACATGGCGTCCAATCTCAATTCCAGCCAATTTTAGTTTGAAAAAGTCAAACGGTGCTCCTTCCCTTACGAGCTCTGCCGTGTGCCCAAACAGTGGTTTTCCCCTACATATTGGGTATTGGCGTACTCAGGAGAAATTGTATAACAACCTTATCTGTCCATTTTCTCCTTTTACCCTTGTGAAAATAAAAAAAAAGTTTGTAAAAGATCATTTTTGTGGCTAAAAAGTTAAATATTCATTTTTTCCTTCCACGTTGCTTTAGTTCCTGTGAAGCACCTGAAGGGTTAATAATCTTCTTGAATGTGGTTTTGAGTACCTTGAGGGGTGCAGTTTTTAGAATGGTGTCACTTTTGGGTATTTTCTGCCATATAGACCCCTCAAAGTGACTTCAAATGAGAGGTGGTCCCTAAAAAAAATGGCTTTGTAAATTTTGTTGTAAAAATGAGAAATCGCTGGTCAACTTTTAACCCTTATAACTTCCTAACAAAAAAAAATTTTGGTTCCAAAATTGTGCTGATGTAAAGTAGACATGTGGGAAATGTTATTTCTTAACTATTTTATGTGACATATTTCTCTGTTTTAAGGGAATAAAAATTCAAAGTTTGAAAATTGCAAAATTTTAAAAATTTTCACCATATTTGCGTTTTTTTCAAAAATAAACGCAAGTTATATCGAAGAAATTTTACTTCTAACGTGAAGTACAATATGTCACGAGAAAACAATCTCAGAATCGCGAAGATCCGTTGAAGCGTTCCAGAGTTATAACCTCATAAAGAGACAGTGGTCAGAATTGTAAAAATTGGCCCGGTCATTAACGTGCAAACCACCCTTGGGGGTGAAGGGGTTAAGAGAGTGGTGTAAGCCTCCTTAGCTGTGAGACTTGATACCTAATGCAACACCTCCAATTGATTTTTTTTTATTCCAGCCACACTCAGATGGCACAAACATCAATTTTATACAGTAATATTGATGAAGACCCAACTTGGAGTCTCCACATTTCAAAAAAATAATTGTCACACAACACTAAAGTGGCATTATTTTCCTCTGACACACCTTCTACTACAGGCAACCCACCAAATGGAAACCCAACTTGGAGTCTCTACATTTCAACAAAAATAATTTTCAGACACCACAAAAGTGGCATCAGTTTCCACAGTGTAAAAATATTATAATAGGCCTCTGACACACCTTCCACCACATTTCACCAGAGCTACCCACCAAGTGGAGACCCGACTTGAAGTTTCCAAATTTCAAAAAATAATTGTCAGACACCACTAAAGCGGCATCAATTTCCACGGAGTAGAAGCAGCATAATAGGGCTCTGTCACATCTTCTACTACAGGCAGCCCACCAGATAAAAAAACAAACTTGGAGTCTACACATTTAAAAAAATAATTGTCACACACCACCAATGTGGTAGAAATATTATAATAGGCCTCTTCCACCACAGGCAAACCATCAGATGGAGACTAATGATGAGCAAACACACTTGTCACTACTCGTTACTCGCCCGTTTATCACGTTACTCGGTGTACTCGGAGAGCACCGAGCATTTCAAGGATTACTTGGCGGGAGCTCGGGTCTCCACCAAGCTTTTTTGGTGAACTTTATAAACCCAATCACAATGCAGGGATTGTCTGCCAGGCAATGAAATGCCATAGCCATTTTTGTTGTGGTCGTGCAGTGATTGGCTGGGCGCACAATATCATCGAGTGTACAGTCATGGCCAAAAGTTTTGAGAATGACACAAATATTATATTTTCACATGATCTGCTGCCCTCTGGTTTTTATGTGTGTTTGACAGATGTTTTTATCACAGACAGAAATATAATAATTGCAAACATATGAGTAACAAAAGCTTATATTGACAGTTAGAATGAGTTAATGCAGCAAGTCAATATTTGCAGTGTTGACCCTTCTTCTTCAGGACCTCTGCAGTTCTCCCTGGCATGCTCTCAATCAACTTCTGGACCAAATCCTGACTGATAGCAGTCCATTCTTGCACAATCAATGCTTTCATTTTGTCAGAATTTTTAGGTTTTTGTTTGTCCACCCGTCTCTTGATGATTGACCACAAGTTCTCAATGGGATTAAGATCTGGGGAGTTTCCAGGCCATGGACCCAATATCTCTATGTTTTGTTCCCTGAGCCATTTAGTTATCACCTTTGCTTTATGGCAAGGTGCTCCATCATTGCTGGAAAAGGCATTGTTGATCGCCAAACTGCTCTTGGAGGGTTGGGAGAAGTTGCTCTTGGAGGACATTCTGGTACCATTCTTTATTCATGGCTGTGTTTTTAGGCAAGACTGTGAGAGAGCCGATTCCCTTGGCTGAGAAGCAACCCCACACATGAATGGTTTCAGGATGCTTAACAGTAGGCATGAGACAAGACTGGTGGTAGCGCTCACCTTGTCTTCTCCGAATGAGGCGTTTTCCTGATGTCCCAAACAATCAAAAAGGGGATTCATCAGAGAAAATAACTTTACCCCAGTCCTCAGCAGTCCACTGCCTGTACCTTTTGCAGAATATCAGTCTGTCCATGATGTTTTTTCTGGAGAGAAGTGGCTTCTTTGCTGCCCTCCTTGAGACCAGGCCTTGCTCCAAGAGTCTCCGCCTCACAGTGCGTGCAGATGCACTCACACCTGCCTGCTGCCATTCCTGAGCAAGCTCTGCACTGCTGGTAGCCCGATCCCGCAGCTGAAACACTTTTAAGAGACGGTCCTGGCGCTTGCTGGTCTTTCTTTGGCGCCCTGGAGCCTTTTTGGCAACAATTGAACCTCTCTCCTTGATGTTCTTGATGATGTGATAGATTATTGACTGAGGTGCAATCTTTCTAGCTGCGATACTCTTCCCTGTTAGGCCATTTTTGTGCATTGCAATGATGACTGCACGTGTTTCTTTAGAGATAACCATGGTTAACAGAAGAGAAACAATGATGCCAAGCACCAGCCTCCTTTTAAAGTGTCCAGTGGTGTCATTCTTACTTAATCATGACAGATTGATCTCCAGCCATGTCCTCATCAACACCCACATCTGTGTTAATGGAGCAATCACTGAAAAGAGGTTAGCTGGTCCTTTTAAGGCAGGGCTGCAATGATGTTGAAATGTGTTTTGGGGGATAAAGTTCATTTTCTAGCCTAATATTGACTTTGCAAGTAATTGCTGTTAAGCTGATCACTCTTTATAACATTCTGGAGTATATGCAAATTGCCATTAGAAAAAGTGAAGCAGTAGATTTTGTAAAAATTAATATTTGTGTCATTCTCAAAACTTTTGGCCATGACTGTATAAGAGACTGGCCGCCGCCCTGCTTGCTGCATTCAGCTCCGGATTGAGATAGTGTAGGGAGAGCTACTGCCGAGATGGGGGTAAGATTTGGTGATTTCTTAGTCAGTGTGGGGATAACCATCCTGAACTACTCAAATCCAGATAAACCAACAGTCCTTCTAAGGACTAATTCCGGAGTATATAGGTTCCAGTGTTAGGTAGGCAGGGGAGTGTACTTCGCTCTATACACCTCAGTGAAAGGCCTGCAGGCACTGTATGTGTATATAGATCGCTGCATACATCAAGAGGGTCCATTCACTTCCTGTGTTCTGGTGCTGCTGCTTCTACCTGTGTGATATATTGGCTGTATATAGCTAGCTCCTGGTGTAATTGGAATACAGGACACACATTTTACAGTGTGATATCTCCGTGACAGCTCATATCTGGGCATGCTCAAAGTTTGGCCAGTGTACACCAGTTTTATTTTTTTGGCCTGGATGTGACTGTACTTATATACACCAGTATATAGACATTAAAAAAAACAGGCCACACATTTGTTTTGGTGTGGTATCTCTGTGCCAGCTCATATCTGTGCGTGTTGAAAGTTTGGCAAGTGTACGCCACCTTTCTTTTTTTGAGCTGCTGGATGTACTGCGGTAGACGCTGGTCATCCGCCATTTTACTAGCCAGACCTTGGCGCTAATATTATGTTAGGGTCTGCGGAACGCACCAAATATATGATGTAGAGAGGTGCGTTCACAGCCCGGGGTCCACCGTGCAGGCGGAGCCTGCTGCTAGTAAAATGGCGCAAGAAGCGAACTCTGTTATCCCGCAGAGTCGCCAAAATAAACGCCGTAATGCGCTGTGGCAATATGTGCGAACTCTGTTATTCCACAGAGCTGCTAGAAGGAGTGCCACAGCGCTATATGGCGATGTGTGGAACTCACTTAACACCACTGAGTCGCAAAATAAACACGCTAGGGCACTGTCTAGCGTTGAAAGCGAACCCTGTTACGTCACAGAGTCGCTGAGACAAACTTCTGTGTCCTGTCAGGCACCCAGGTACACAGTTGACTGCTAAGCGAACATAGAACGTGATCATGCGCTAATGTCCTCGCGGGAGTCACCCGCAATCTATGGCATCTGAATGCCAGGCCCTGAACACGGAAACTCCTTACCGGTTATGCTGGTAATCTAGGGCATCTAGGACACCGACCCTGACCAGCTAGCATACAAAACTCCTCACCGATTAAGTCGGTATTCTAGGGGCGTATTTCAGCCGAGCCCTAACCACACACATGCATGACCACACTGACGCAAAGCATATAACGATTGATATCAGCGCATGGCGGCCCAGCCATGCCACCCTTTCATAGTAACAGCTACAGGACCTGCCAGAAACAAGGACCAATGAGAAACTGTTCCAAAACACATGTAGTTTCAGGACCTTCCTGGCGGACCAATAGGAGCTGCTGCAGTACCTGAACATGTGACCCCTCATCTCCAACAAGAGATCTCACCCTGGGCATGGTCAGAAGGTGAAACGCAGGACTTCGTCCCAAAGACGTCTGCTCCAGCACTGGCTATAATAGCAGATCCAGGAGACGCAGCAGCAAGTCTCTGCTCAGTATTGGAATGGGCAAGACGCTGGGACCAATGTCTCTGCTGAGTAGGCTCCACTGTGGCCGGAGAAGAATGGGGGACCGCAGTGGGACTGGTTCGAGACTCCCCTTGTGCAGCAGCGGGAACTCGATCCCTCACACATATGTTGCATAGTTCTGTCTGCTATCATTGTTCTACTCATTTTTTATTGTTTTCAAACAGTTAAAAAAAAACATAACCCAAAAAATTAATACATTCTGTTATCTCAGGCTGAGGCCTGGTGTATTTGTGGTGGAGAAATCTTTGATTTGCAGGCATACGTTGCATAGTTCTATCTGCTATCCTTGCTCTACTCATTTTTTATTGTTTTCAAACAATACCAAAAAATATAACCCAACAAATTAATACAGTCTGTTATATCAGGCTGAGGCCTGGTGTATCTGTAGTGGAAAAATCTTTTCTTCGCAGGCATATGTTGCATAGTTCTGTCTGCTATCATTGTTCTACTCATTTTTTATTGTTTTCAAACAGTAACAAAAAACATAACCCAAAAAATTAATGCAGTCTGTTATCTCAGGCTAAGGCCTGGTGTATCTGTGGTGGAAAAATCTTCGCTTTTCAGGCATACTGATCACATATAATTTTTCTCCAAATAAATCCATTTGTATTGAGATTTTCAAATATTTCAGTAGTCCATTTAAAATGGGCAAGGCAAGGGGCAGGGGATGGGGAAGTGGATGTGATGCTAATGGTGCATGCAGAGGTCAAGGCCGTGGCCAACCTGAAAGTGGGCCACAGCAAAGACTCACATCTTCACGCTCGACCTTCCTGTCCCAGTTTATATGGGACCGCAGCACACCACTATTGAAGCCAGAGCAGTGTGAAACGGTTGTTGGTTGGATAGCGGATAATGCTTCCAGTCACTTAGCCACAGCCACCACCATTACCACCATTTCTTCCATACGGTCAAGTCTGAGTAGCCATGAGTGTGCTCTGGATATTACTCACCCTGATCCTCCTTCCTCCCACCATGTCTAGTGCCCTGAGACAACTGATCCCACACTCGGACACTCCGAATAGCTGTTCAGTTTTCCATTTGGAGATTCATGTCTCTCGTCCGCTCCACTTGAACAGGGGCAGATGATATTCCATATAGCGAGGCACAAATCTTTGAGCAGCCACGGTCACAAGGGGTGGACTATGATGAGACACAAATGCCGGAAAGTCAGGAGGAGGAGCAGGGTGCGGGTGTGGAAGACGAGTTTGTGGATGACATAGTGACTGACCCAACCTGGAAGGAGGACATGCATAGTGAAGACAGCAGCACACATAGGGAAGGAGGCATATCACCCCAACAGGCAAGAAGAAGCAGTGTGTTGGCCGCAGACAGAAGGCATGCATCCTTTCCTCATAACACCAATAGGACCCAAATTGCCATTCCAACTATTAGATATTCCAGAGTCTGGTTATTTTTTAAAGACTCTGCCGATAACCCCAAACAGGCCATTTGCAGCATTTGACATGCCTGCATCAGCAGGGGTAGCAAAACTTTCAGTCTGACCACCACCAGCATGATTAAGCACATGACAGCAAAGCACCCGACTTTGTGGGCTGAATCTCAGGCTCTAGGAACACTGTCTGCAGGTGACAACACTGCTTCTTCCACTATTTTGCGGACAAGCCAATCCCAGTTCACTGTGCCTGTCAAGTTGCCTCAGGCCCTCCACCTGTTGTTGCCCACAGTCAGCCAGAACCGTCATCAAGCCTGTCCACATCCTTGTCCCAGCCCAGCCTTCAGTTGCCTATTCCCCAGTCATAGGAATGCAAGCGGAAATACCCAGTCAATGCCCCACATGCCACAGTACTTAATTGGCACATTTTTCATCTGCTTGCGCTCAAAATGTTACCTTTTAAGCTCTTTGAGATGGAAGCTTTAGGCAACCTGATGGCGGCGGTCGTCCCAAGGTACTCGGTCCCCAGTCACCACTATTTCTCCCTTTGTGCCATACCAGCATTACACCGGCATGTTTCCCACAACATTACCTGTGCCCTCAACAATGCTGTTACTGAGAAAGTCCACCTAACCACGGACACGTGGACAAGTGCCTGTGGGCAGGGACGGTACATCTCACTGACGGCACACTGGATTAACATAGTGAAAGCCGGAACCCAGTCAGACCTTGGGATAGAACACATCGTCCCCAGGCCGAGGATTGCGGGCCCTACGTCAATCAGGGTTGCCCCCACAGTCTACAGCTCCTGCACCTCATTCTCCTTCTCCTCCTCTTCTTCAACCAATATTCAGAAGCTGGAAGCACTGCAGCACTGCCTCAGCCAAACGAACGGCAACAGAAGGTGCTGAAGCTAATCTGCATAGGTGACAAACCGCACAATGCAGAAGCATTGTGGACAGCTCTGAAAGAGCAGTCAGATATTTGGATGACACCGCTGAACCTACAGCCAGGCATGGTCATGTGTGACAATAGCCATAACCTGGTGGCGGCTTTGAGGCAAGGTGAGCTCACACACGTACCTTGCCTGGCCAATGTGCTTAACCTTGTGGTTCAAAGTTTTCTCAAAAGCTACCCGGATCTGCCGGATCTGCTAGTGAAAGTACTCCATCTGTCTGCCCATTTTAGAAAGTCAGCTACAGCTTCAGCGGCCCTTGCCGAGCTTCAGCAGCATTTGCAGCTTCCAGCTCAGTGACTGCTGTGTGATGTCCCCACGCATTGGAACTCTAGATTGCATAAGTTGGAAAGGATTTGTGAGCAGAAGAGGGCAGTTGTTGACTACCAGCATCAACAAGTCCGTCGATATTCAGTTCAGACAATGCACATAAGACCTCAGGAGTGGACATTAATTTCATACATATGAACCATCCTCCAGAACTTTGAGGACTGCACCAGGATGTTGAGCGGTGATGATGCCATAATTAGGGTCACCATCCTGCTTCTCAGCATTCTGTAAACCTCTCTGCTCACAATTAGAGATGATGCATTGCAGGCAAAGCACAAGGACATGGAACAAGGAACCATACAGGGTGATTACACTCAGCCCAGCCTCATGTCGTCGCAACGTGGATTGGTAGACAATGAGAAGGAGGAGGAAGTACAGGAGCTGCTTTCGTGCGCTATAGACGGTACTACAAGCACAGCTGTCATACTGTCTGTTCAGCGGGGATGGCCTGATGACAGAGAGGAGGAGGATGAGGATGAGGAGGAGGAGGAAAGCATGGTCAGTCGTCCTGTTGGTGAGGACACGGAAGTCTTGCCTGTTAGTAGTCTGGCACGCATGGCTGACTTTATGTTGAGCTGTGTTCCCCTTGACCCTCTCATTATAAAAATTTTCGGTGAAACTCATTACTGGTTGGTGACACTTCTAGACCCATGCTACAAGGAAAACATTCAATCTCTTCTTCCAGAGGCAGACAGGTGTACAAAAATGTTACTGTACCACAGGGCCTTTGTAGCGGAGTTACTGAAAAAAAATCAAATGTGAGAATGCTGGCAGCAGACGTCAGAGTTTGTTGTACAGCCAAGGAGTCCAAGCAAGAGAGACAGAAGTACAATCCAGCTCAGGCAGGGGAACAATGGCAAAGTTCTGGGACAGTTTTCTCAGACCCTCCCAACGAGCCTTCATAGAGGCAATGGCTGCTGGCACAAGAAGTGTCACTGGCTTTCTACGCCTTGGTGGTTCTGACTTGCCATCCTGCTAGCATTCTGTCAGAGCGGGTTTTTAGTGCCACTGGTGGAATTATAACAGATAAGCTCATCAGCCTGTCAACTGACAATGCTGACAGGCTGACTCTTATAAAAATGAACAAGGGCTGGAATGGGCAAGACTTCTGTACACCATTGAATACAAAAAGCGAAACATAACCTCAAACACATTGTCTTTTTTGTGGAGGTGTATTCTCATGCACTTCTTCACAACCACACAAGGGTATACGCTACCTGATTTGGTCTATTTGGTGTTATCCTCCTCCTTATCCTCATCCTCATCACCCACAACCAGCAGAACACCAGGGTGAACGTATTCCTTTATGCAAAAGTCACTAAATTTTTGACAAGGGTGTATTTATGATGCGCTTTACTAAACTGAAACCAAAGCTAATTTTACTCCCCCAGGGGGGAATCTCATAAAAATGAGATGTACGTATATTCTTCCCATGTATTTTTATATTTTCCATTTTCATATCTGTGGAACATCCTCTTATGACCAAGTGTATAACTCTCCAATAAAAAAATAGTGAAATCCTATTACGTTATATTTTTCTTTATATCCCTGTCTCTGAGCTGTTGCTAAGGACAAACATATCTCGTTGGACACATTCTGGCTTCATATCTATGAACCTGTGTTCGCCCCTCACTTTTGGTATTTTCTTTCATAAGTGGATTCACATTTTTTATTTATTTGTTTGATTTCAGTATGATTTATCATTATTTCTCCTCATTCTCTACCACTAGATCACCAGGGTTAATGGGTTCCGTGCTGCTACAGGCAATCCAATTTTTGGCAAGAGTGTCTATGATGCCCATAAAATATCTTGAAAAATTTAACTCCCCAGGGGGAAATGTTTGTCAGCCCATGCACTTCGTGTATGTGTGTTACATGTCTAGGAGACCTGCTCCTTAACATTGGGCCTAGTTTTTAATCAAGCCTTCATCAATGTCTCCTCATTCTCCGCCACTAGATGACCAGGGTTAATGTGTTCTGTGTTGCTACAGGCAGTCCAATTTTTAGCAAGGGTGTCTATGATGCCCATAGTATATTTTAAAAAAATGTACCCCCCATGGGGAAATGTTTGTCAGCCCATGCACTTCGTGTATGGGCGTTACAAGTCTAGGAGACCTGCTCCTTAACATTCGGCCTAGTTTTTAATCAGGCCTTCATCAATGTCTCCTCATTCTCTGCCACTAGATGACCAGGGTTAACGTGTTCTCTGCTGCTACAGGCTGTCCAATTTTTGGCAAGGGTGTCTATGATGTCCATAGTATATTTTTTAAAAATGTACCCTCATTGGGAAATGTTTGTCAGCCTACGCACTTAGTGTATGGGCGTTGCAAGTCTAGGAGACCCGCTCCTTAACATTGGGCCTAGTTTTTAATCAGGCCTTCATCAATGTCTCCTCATTCCCCGCCACTAGATGACCAAGGTTAATGTGTTCTGTGTTGCTAGAGGCAGTCCAATTTTTGGCAAAGGAGTCTATGATGCCCATAGTATATTTTAAAAAATGTACCCCCATGTAGAAATGTTTGTCAGCCCATGCAGTGCGTGTTTGGGCGCTACAAGTCAAGGAGACCCCCTCCTTTACAGTGGGCCTAGTTTTTAATATGGCCTTCCTCCATGTCTGATCATCCTCCACCACTAGATCAAAAGGGTTTACGTGTTCAGTGCTGTTAAAGCCAGTGTCACATTATTAACAAGGGTGGGTTGGTAGGCTATGGTAAAAGACTTGCTCTGAAAAAGGTTGAGGTGTATACCACAGGTTAAATGTGTGCCAGCCCATACACTAAGTGTATGGGCATTCCAAGTCTAGGAAATCCGCTTATTTAAATTGGGCAAAGTTTTTAATCAGGCCTTCCTCCACGTCTGATCATCCACCACCATTAGACCAAAAGGGTTTACGTGTTGCGTGCAGCTACAGCCATTGTCGCATTATTAACAAGGGTGGGTGGGTAGGCTATGTGTAAAAGACTTGTTCTGAAAAACATTGAGGAGTACTCCACAGGGGAAATGTTTGCCAGCCCATACACTAAGTGTATAGGCATTCCAAGTCTAGGAGACCCGCTCCTTTAACCCCTTCCCGACCTCCACCATACTTCTGCTGCTCTTAGAAGGTGCATTTCTTCCCAAAGCAGTACTAGTACGGCGCCGCCATTTTCCGGTCACAGCGCGGCATCGCGCAGTGACTGGGTACCGATAGCTGCTGTCCCTAACAGCAGACCATCTCTGCACGTAGCGCCGGGGGTTGCACCGCCCCTTCACATCGGCGATTGCTCTGATTGGCTGTTAAAAGTAAAACAGCCAATCAGAGCGATTGCCGATGAAAAATGGTGAAATATTATAATCCAGCCATGGCCGATGCTGAAATAGCATCGGCCATGGCTGGAGACTGAGATCTGACCCCCCCACACCGAGTGACTGCGGCGATCGGCCGCCGCCACCGATTGATGGTGGCGATCGGTCGCCGCCATCACTATCTGCTCCCATCCCCCTTTCCTGTGCTCCCCCGCCTTCCGATCCCACCCCCTCACCTCTCTCAGTACCTGCGATGTCCCTGTGGCCGTGGATACTTCATGGGCTCCGCCATCTTGCAAAATGGCGGGCGCATGCGTAGTGCGCCTGCCGGCCGGCAGATTCCATTCATTTATTTTGATCACTGTGAGAACTAGGGTTAGGGTTAGAACTAGGGTTAGGGTTGGTACTAGGGTTATGGTTAGGGTTAGGATTAGGATTAGATTTAGGGTTAGGGTTACAGTTAGGGTAAGAACTGTGAGAACTAGTGTTAGGGTTAGAATTAGGGTTACGGTTGGAATTAGGGTTATAATTAGGGTTAGGGTTGGAATTAGGGTTGCGGTTGGAATTAGGGTTAGGGTTGGGATTAGGGATAGGCTTGTGCTTAGGGTTATGGTTAGGGTTGGGAATAGGGTTAGGGGTGTGTTGGGGTTAGGGTTATGGTTAGGGTTGGGATTAGGGTTAGGGGTGTGTTGGGGTTAGGGTTGTGGTTAGGGGTGTGTTGTGTTTAGGGTTGGAGTTAGAATTGAGGGGTTTCCACTATTTAGGCACATCAGCGGGTCTCCAAACGAGACATGCCGCCACCATTTATTCCAGTAATTTTTGCGTTCAAAAAGTCAAACAGTGCTCTCTCCATTCCGAGCCCCAACATGTGCCCAAACAGTGGTTTACCCCCACATATGGGGTATCAGCGTACTCAGGAAAAATTGCAAAACAACTTTGGGGGTCTAATTTCTCCTGTTACCCTTGGGAAAATAAAAAAATTGGGGATTAAAAAAAATATTTTTGTGGAAAAAAATAATTTTTTATTTTCATGGCTCTTCATTATAAACTTCTGTGATGAACTTGGAGATTCAAAGTGATCATCACACATCTAGATGAGTTCCTTGGGGATCTAGTTTCCAAAATGGGGTCACTGGTCTGTTTAGGCACATCATGGGCTCTGCAAACGTAACATGACGCTCACAGACCATTCCATCAAGTCAGCATTTCAAAACGTCACTACTTCCCTTCCAAGCCCCGAAGTGTGCCCAAACAGTAGCTTTCTCCCACATATACCAGCATACTCAGGACAAGCAGGACAACTTTTGGGGTCCAATTTCTCTTGTTACCCTTGTGAAAATAAAAAATTGCGGGCTAAAAAATGATTTTTTGAGGAAAAAAATGATTTTTTATTTTCATGTCTCTTGGTTATAAACTTCTGTGAAGCCCTTGAGGGTTCAAAGTGCTCACCACATATCTAGATAAGTTCCTCGGGGGGGCTAGTTTCCAAAATGGGGTCACCTGTGGGGATTTCTACTGTTTAGGCACATCAGGGGCTCTGCATACATAGCAAGATGCCCGCAGATCATTCCATCAAGTAAGCATTTCAAAGTGTCACTTCATCCCTTCCGAGCCCTGACGTGTGCCCAAACATTGGCTTCCCCCCATATATGGGGTACCAGCGTACTCAGGACAAACTGTACAACAACTTTTGGGGTCTAATTTCTCTTGTAACCATTGTGAAATAAAAAAGGGGGCTAAAAAATCATTCTTTGATGAAAAAAATTATTTATTTTCACAGCTCTGCCTTATAAACTTCTGTGAAGCACCTGGGGTTCAAAGTGCTCACTATGCATCTAGATAATTTCCTCAGGGGATCTAGTATTCAAATGGGGTCGTTTGTGGGGAGTTTCAAAGTTTAGGCACGCAGGGGCTCTCCAAACACGACATGGTGTCATCTAACGATTGGAGCTAATTTTCCATTCAAAAAGTCAAATGGCGCTCCTTCCCTTCTGAGCCCTGCCATGCGCCCAAACACTGGTTCCCCCCACATATGGGGTACCAGCGAGCTCAGGACAAACTGGAGAACAACTTTTGTGGTCCAATTCATCCTGTTACCCTTGGGTATAAAAAAATATCGGGCTAAAAAAATCATTTTTTGAGGAAAAAAAAGGATTTTTTATTTTCACTGCTCTGCGTTTATAAACTTCTGTGAAGCACTTGGGTATTCAAAGTGCTCACTACACATCTAGATAAGCTCCTTTGGGGGTCTAGTTTCCAAAATAGGTTCAATTCTGGCAGGTTTCTACTTTTTAGGCACATCAGGGGCTCTGCAAAAGCAACATGACGCCGCCAGAACATTCCGTCAAGTCTGCATTCCAAAATGGCACTCCTTCCCTTCTGAGCTCTCCCATGCGCCAAAACAGTGGTTCCCCCCACATATGGGGTATCGGCACATTCAGGACAAATTTCACAACAACTTTTGTGCTCCAATTTCTCCTGTTACCCTTGTGAAAATAAAAAATAGCGGGCTAAAAAATCATTTTTGAGGAAAAAAATATTTTTTTTATTTTCATTGCTCTGCGTTATAAACTTCTGTGAAGCACTTGGGGTTGAGAGTGCTCACAACACATCTAGATAAGTTCCTTAAGGGGTCTGTTAGGGGTCGAGTTCCCGCTCCTGCACAAGGGGAATCTCGAGCTATCCCCGCTGCGGTTTCCCATCCATCTCCGGCCGCAGTGGAACCTGCTCAGCAGAGACGACGGTCCCAGCGTCTCGCTCAGTCTCGTGCTGTGCAGAGGATGACTGCTGCCTCTCCAGGTCCTACTATTGTAACCAGTGCAGGTCAGCAGCAAGCAGACTCAGTTGGGACTAAGTCCTGTGTTTCCCTTTCTGAGCATGTCCAGGGTAAGATCTCTCATAGGAGATCAGGGGTCACATGTTCAGCTACTGCAGCAGCTCCTATTGGTCCACCAGGAAGGTCCTGAAACTGCATGTGTTCTGGTGCAGTTTCTCATTGGTCCTTTTCTGGTAGGTCCTGTAGTTGCTTCTATAAAAGGGTGGCATGGCCGTGCCGCCATGCTCTAGTGTCAATTGTGTTATGTGCTTTGCGCCAGTATGATCATGCACGCATGTGAAATAAGCCCCTAGAATACCGGCACCTCTGTTGAGGAGATTTGTATGCACGTGTTCAGGGCCTGGCTGAAATAAGCCCCTAGAATACCGGCGCCTCTGGTGAGGAGATTTGTATGTTTTCATGCTGACTGCATGATCACGGACTGCTATCCGCACAGCAGTTATCTGTGTACTCCTGTGGTGTTAACAGGACACAGTCTCTACCTCTGCGTCATTACCTCAGCGACTCTGTGAAGTAACAGAGTTCGCTTATACCGCCATCTTACTAGCAGCAGGTTCTGCCTGCACGGTGGACCCCGGGATGCTAATGCACTCTTTATATTTATTTTGGTGCGTTCTGCAGATCCTATCAGGGTCTAGTTTCCAAAATGGTGTCACTTGTGGGGTTTTTTCACTGTTTAGGCCCACAGGGGCTCTCCAAAAGCGTCATGGTGTCCGCTAACGATTGGAGCTAATTTTCCATTCAAAAAGTCAAATGGCGCTCCATCCCTTCTGGGCCCTGCCGTGTGCCCAAACAGTGGTTTATGACCACATATGAGGTATCAGTGTACTCAGGAGAAATTGCCCAACAAATTTTAGGATCCATTTTTTACTGTTGCCCATGTGAAAATGAAAAAACTTAGGCTAAAGAAATTTTTTGTGAGAAAAAAGTACTTTCTTTTTTTTACGGATCAATTTGTGAAGCACCTGGGGGTTCAAAGTGCTTACTATGCATCTAGATAAGTTCCTTAGGGGTCAATTGTGGGGGAGCTCCAATGTTTAGGCACACAGGGACTCTCCAAATGCGACATGGCAACCGCTAAATATTCCAGCTTATTTTCCATTCAAAAAGTCAAAAGGCGCTCCTTCCCTTCTGAGCCCTGCCATGCGCCCCAACAGTGGTTTATGACCACATATGAGGTATAGGTGTACTCAGGAGAAATTTCCCAACAAATTTTATTATCCATTTTATCCTGTTGCCCATGTAAAAATGAAAAAATTGATACTAAAATAAATTTTTTTTGGAAAAATTAAAATGTCCGTTTTTCCCTTCCACATTGCTATAGTTCCTGTGAAGCACTTAAAGGGTTAATAATCTTCTTGAATGTAGTTTTGAGTAGCTTGAGGGGTGCACTTTTTAGAATAGTGTCACTTTTGAGTATTTTCTGCCATATTGACCCCTCAAAGTGACTTCAGATGTGAGGTGGTCCCTAAAAAAAATTGTTTTGCAAATTTTGATGTAAAAATGAGAAATCGCTGGTAAACTTTTAACCCTTATAACTTCCTAACAAAAAAATATATATATTTCCAAAATTGTGCTGATGTTAAGTAGTCATGTGGGAAATTTTATTTATTAACTATTTTGTGTCACACAACTCTCTGGTTTAACAGAATAAAAATTCAAAATTTGAAAATTGCAAAATTTTCTAAATTTTTGCCAAATTTCCATTTTTTTCACAAATAAACACAAAAATTATTTACCTAAATTTACCACTATCATGAAGCACAATATATCATGAAAAAACAATATTAGAATTGCTAGGATCCGTTGAAGCGTTCCTGAGGTATTTCCTCATAAAGGGACACTGGTCAGAATTGCAAAAAAATGCCAAGGTCTTTAAGGTCAAAATAGGCTGGGTCATGAAGGGGTTAAATTGTGCCTAGTTTTTAATGAAATCTTCCTCCACATCTGATCATCCTCCACCACTAGATCAAAAGGGTTTACGTGTTACGTGCTGCTACAGCCAGTGTCGCATTATTAACAAGGGAGGGTGGGTTGGCTGTGTGTAAAAGACTTATTCTGAAAAAGATTGAGGTGTATCACACAGTGGAAATGTTTACCAACCTATACACTAAGTGTATGTGCACTCCAAGTCTAGGAGACACGCTCCTTTAAATTGGGACTAGTCGGACCTTCCTCGACATCTGATCATCCTCCGCCACTAGATCAAAAGTCTTTACGTGTTCAGGGGTGCGACAGCCAGTCCAATATTTGGCCAGGGTGTATTTATGATGCTCGTTACTAATTTGAAATTAAAATAAATGTTACTCCCCCAGGGGAAATCTCATAAAAATGAGATGTACGTATATTCTTCCCATTTATTCTTATATTTTCCATTTTTCATATCTGTGGAACATCCTCTTATGACCTAGTGTATAACTCTCCAATATAAAAATAATGAAATCATATTATATTATATTTTTATTTATATCCCTGTCTCTGAGCTGTTGCTAGGGACAAACATATCTCGTTGGACACATTCTGGCTTCATGTCTATGAATCTGTGTTCGCCCCTCACTTTTATTATTTTGTTTCATAGGTTGATTCACATTTTTTTATATTTGTTTGATTTCAGTATGATTTATCATTATGTCTCCTCATTCTCCACCACTAGATCACCAGGGTTAAAGAGTTCTGTGCTGCTACAGGCTGTGCAATTTTTGGCAAGAGTGTCTATGATACCCATAACATATTTTGAAAATTTAACTCCCCAGGTGGAAATGTTTGTCAGCCCATGCACTTCGTGTGTGGGTGTTACATGTCTAGGAAACCCGCTCCTTAACATTGCGCCTAGATTTTAATCAAGCCTTCATCAATGTCTCCTCATTCTCTGCCACTAGATGACCAGGGTTAATGTGTTCTGTGTGCTACAGGCAGTCCAATTTTTAGCAAGGGTGTCTATGATGCCCATAGTATATTTTAAAAAAATGTACCCCCCATGGGGAAATGTTTGTCAGCCCATGCACTTCGTGTATGGGCGTTACAAGTCTAGGAGACCTGCTCCTTAACATTCGGCCTAGTTTTTAATCAGGCCTTCATCAATGTCTCCTCATTCTCTGCCACTAGATGACCAGGGTTAACGTGTTCTCTGCTGCTACAGGCTGTCCAATGTTTGGCAAGGGTGTCTATGATGCCCATACTATATTTTTAAAAATGTACCCCCATGGGGAAATGTTGTCAGCCGATGCACTTCGTGTATGGCGATACAAGTCTAGGAGACCCGCTCCTTAACATTGGCTAGTTTTTAATCAAGCCTTCATCAATGTCTCCTCATTCTCTGCCACTAGATGACCAGGGTAATGTGTTCTGTGCAGCTACAGGCAGTCCAATTTTTGGCAAAGGTGTCAATGATGCCCATATTTTTTAAAAATGTACCCCATGGTGTTAGGTTCGAGTTCCCGCTGCTGCACAAGGGAGTCTCGAACCAGTCCTGCTGTGGTCCTCCATCCATCTCTGTCCGAGTGGAGCCTGCTCCGTAGAGACATCGGTCCCAGCTTTTTGCCCATTCCAATACTGTGCAGAGACTTGCTGCTGCCCTTCCTGGATCTTCTATTATAGCCAATCCTGGAGCAGACGTCTTTGGGACGAAGTCCTGCGTTTCCCCTTCTGAGAATGCCCAGGGTAAGATCTCTCATTTGAGATCAGGGGTCACATGTTCAGGTACTGCAGCAGCTCCTATTGGTCCGCCAGGAAGGTCCTGAAACTACATGTGTTTTGGAACAGTTTCTCATTGGTCCTTGTTTCTGGCAGGTCCTGTAGCTGTTACTATAAAAGGGTGGCATGGCTGGGCCGCCATGTGCTAGTATCAATTGCATTATGTGCTTTGCGCCAGTGTGATCATGTACGCATGTGGTTAGGGCTTGGCTGAAATAAGCCCCTAGAATACCGGCTTCTCCGGTGAGGAGATTGCTTGATTGCGTTGCTGTCTGCATGATCACGGACTGCTATCCACACAGCAGTTATCTGTGTATCCCTGTGAGTCTAACAGGGCACAATCTTTTTCTCAGCAGCTCTGTGACGCAACAGGGTTCACTTTATAACGCTGGTTCAGCGCCCTAGCGTTTTACTTTGCAGCTCATTGAAGCTAAGTGAGTTCGCACTTATCGCCATATAGCGCTGTGGCATTCCCGTTAGCGGCTTTGGGGATTAACAGAGTTCGCACTAACTGCCACAGCACGCTACGGCATTTATTTTAGCGACTCTGCGGGATAACAGAGTTCGCTACTTTCGCCATCTTACTAGCAGCAGGCTTCGCCTGCATGGTGGACCCCGGGCTGCGAACACACCTCTCTACTATATCTATTAGGTGCATTCCGCAGACCCTAACAATGGGGAAATATTTGTCAGCCCATGCAGTGCGTGTATGGGCGTTACAAATCTAGGAGACCCGCTCCTTTACAGTGGGCCTAGTTTTTAATATGCCTTCCTCCACGTCTGATCATCCTCCGCCACTGGATCAGAAGGGTTTATGTGTTCCGTGTTGCTACAGCCAGCGTTGCATTATTAACAAGGGTGGGTGGGTAGGCTGTGTGTAAAAGACTTGTTCTGAAAAAGGTTGAGGTGTATACCACAGTGGAAATGTTTGCCAGCCCATACACTAAGTGTAGGGCATTCCAAGTCTAGGAGACCCGCTCCTTTAAATTGGGCCTAGTTTTTAATCAGGCCTTCCTCCACGTTTCTTCATCCACCGCCATTACATCACCAGGGTTAACGTGTTCCATGCTGCTACAGCCAGTGTCAAAATCCTAACAAGAGTGGGTATTTTGGGTGGCCTGGGTGTGGGTCTTGATGTGGGTGTGGCCTTGATGTGACTGCACTTATATATACCAGTATTTAGCCAAAAAAAAGTTAAAAAAAGGCCACACATGTTTCGGTGTGGTATCTCTGTGCCAGCCCATATCTGTGCATGCTGAAAGTTTGGCCAGTTTACGCCAGTTTTCTTTTTTTGCACCTGGATGTCACTCAAGTTATATACAGCACTATTTAGAATAAAAAAGCCAAAAATACAGGCAACAAATTTGTCAGTGTGGTATCTGTGTGCCAGCTCATACATCTGCGTGCTCTAAGTTTGGACCTTTTAGGCCGGTATTCAATTTTTCCTGCTGTTTGTCACTCTAGTAGTGTTGAGCGATACTGCTCGATATCTAAAAATATCGGATCGGAATGGTATCGCCGATATCACTAAATATCGTCGATATCCGATTCCGATACCGGAAGTCCAATGTAAGTCTATGGGAACCAAATATCGACATTAAAAAAAACATTCTTGCCTTGTTGGTTAATTGTACATGAAGGAAAACAACAAAGACTAATGTAGAATGTATTGGGGGAGGTTGAGGAGACAATAAAGGCATACATGTTTAACCCAATGCATTGGAATAGCATTAATATATTTTTTTTTGGAAATACGTTTGGATTGACTAACAAATTGACAATGTTGTTAACCTTTTTTCTATTTTGGCAAATATGTATGTTTCACAACTTCCATGCTCTTCACCTTTTTAACTTTTGCCAGTGCCACACTTTCTCCTTCATAATCTTCAGCAGCAGCATCATCTTTCTCATCAAATTATTCTTCATCTTCACCTTCTTAATCTTCTTCTTAAACTTCTTGCTATTCATGTTTTTGTTTACATTACTCATATTGTTATTATTAAACTAATTAATCTTCTTCATATTCAAATTCTTCATCTTCTTCCTCTTCATCTTCTTCATCATATTCTTATTTGTGACAGAGATTCCTGTACTTGTAATTTGTAAAAGTATGAATTGTTCATACTTCCGTTCTTGCTGTCACAAAAGATTTAAATTACAACAGTATTTGTCCGTGTTCAGTTTAGCCTGCAGCAGCAGGCATTTTCCAGGGGCACCACGAGGAGGAACGGACTCACCCCCATACACTGCTTAGTCTTCTTCTGCTTAGAATTTAGAGCATATATTTTGCTCTTCATTTTGGTCTTATACTTCATGTTCTTCTGCTTTTTGATCTTCTGCTTATTGTTATTCTGTCTCTTGTTCTGTATCTTGTAGTTTGTCTTAACCTTCTTTGTCCTGTTGGTGATCTTCTTCTGGGTAATCTTTTATTTTTTCTTTGTGATGGTGTTCAGGCTGGTTGGCTTCATGCTCGTCGTCCTTGTTGTCGTCATCTTCTTCTGGGTGGTCTTTAAGGTCGTCTAATTTCCGAGAACCAGCTGACGTTACTGGAACCCTGACGGGTATCAGATGGAGCAAGAGACAATGGAAGTAACGAGAACCAGCTGACTGTGCTGGAACCCGGAGGGGCAGCAGAAGGAAAAGAGGCAATGTCACAACCGAGTACCAGCTGACGTTACTGTGACACGGTTACTAAGCAGGAGGTACCTGTGCTCCAAAGCACTACCAAGGACCAGCAGACGTTGGTGGAACTCGGATACGGAGATGGAGGCACCTAGGCCAAAGGCACTGGGGAGAACCAGTTGACGGTACTGGACCCCGGACGGGTAGCAGAAGGAAAAGAGGCAATGTCACAACCGAGTACCAGCTGACGTTACTGTGACACGGTTACTAAGCAGGAGGTACCTGTGCTCCAAAGCACTACCAAGGACCAGCAGACTTGGTGGAACTCGGATACGGAGATGGAGGCACCTAGGCCAAAGGCACTGGGGAGAACCAGTTGACGGTACTGGACCCCGGACGGGTAGCAGAAGGAAAAGAGGCAATGTCACAACCGAGTACCAGCTGACGTTACTGTGACACGGTTACTAAGCAGGAGGTACCTGTGCTCCAAAGCACTACCAAGGACCAGCAGACGTTGGTGGAACTCGGATACGGAGATGGAGGCACCTAGGCCAAAGGCACTGGGAGAACCAGTTGACGGTACTGGACCCCGGACGGGTAGAATAACGCACCCATGAAAATGTAAGTTGACAGGACGCAAGCCGTCCGCAGTTACCGAATCACACAGTCCTACAGTGGGTGCTTGTCCTATTGTCACAATGGAAACCGCCTTTATTTACATATCCCACAGCACACATAGGAATCACCTAAACTGCAGGCACCATAGAGTCGGCTAACCCGAATGCAACACGACAGCACAACTTATTGGAGGATAATTGACGTTCACACTGCCAGGAAACAGCTGTCGTGCTGTAACCAGGCTGGCCAGGAGTCAGTACCCCTGACAATTACTTACGAGCAACAAATGGCGGTGTTGTAGCCCAGGGAGTAGAGTTCAGGTGGTAGAAAGATGAACATAACAGGAGACATGGAAAACGTTGCCAAACAGTTATTTAATCTGAAAACGGACAGGCAAATTCAGGTGAGATCCATGCCTTGTTCATTTTCAGAAAAGTAAGCCGGTCTACATTCTCTGAGGATAGTCGCATGCGACGGTCTGTTACTACACCACCTGCAGCACTAAAGACACGCTCAGATAATACACTGGCAGCAGGGCAAGCCAGCACCTCCAATGCATACTGGCTAAGCTCTGGCCATGTATCCAACTTAGAGACCCAAAATTTGAAAGGAGAAGAGGCATCTGGGAGTACACTTAGAGGGAAAGCCAAGTAGTCTGTCACCATCTTACGGAAACGTTTCTTCCTGGTGACTGGAGCCGTCTCGGATGGTGTAGACCTTGCTGGCGCTGTCACAAAACTTTGCCACATTTGTAACATACAGCTCTTGCCATGTGCAGAGGCTCTGCTTCTGCTCCCTCTTGTTGTAGAGGTGTCTACACTGCCTCGACGCACAGAGCTGCTTTGTAAAGCAGTAGCAGCAGGAATGTACAACAGTATGGATTGCACCAGTGTGTCTTGGTACTCCTGCATTTTACGGTCCCGGTTCACCGGTGTGATGAGGGTTTGTAAGTTGTCCCGGTAGCGAGGGTCTAGGAGGGTGTACACCCAATAATCTGACGTGGTGAGAATGTGGGCGATGCGGCGGTCGTTTCTCAGGCACTGAAGCATGAAATCAACCATGTGCTGCAGACTCCCAACTGGCCAACAAAGGCTGTCCTCTGGAAGAGGCGTCATGTCTGCTTCCTCTGCATCACCCCACCCTCGCTCTACATACTGACTAGAGCGTTCTGTACCTCCCTCTGTAGGGATTTCTTCCTCCTCCATTGACTCCTCCTCCTCCTCATCCTCCTCACAAAGTGAGTCCTGCCCAGCCCTTTGTGAGGAACCACGTTGCGCTGACTGTCCTGAAGGTAATTGAATTTGTGACTCCTCATCCTCCACCTCTTCCAAAACCTCTTCCTTTAGTGCTTTCAGTGATTTCTGAAGCAGGCAGATAAGGGGGACAGTCATGCTGACTAGTGCATCATCTGCACTCGCCATCCGCGTTGAGACATCAAACGCACGCAAAACGTCGCAGATGTCCTTCATAGAGGCCCACTCAGTAGTGGTGAAGTGTGAACGGCGCAAATTGCGAGTTGATTGCGCCTGTTGCAGCTGATACTCCATTGCTGCTGGCTGCTGCTCACACAACCGCTCCAACATATGTAACGTGGAATTCCACCTGGTGGGTACGTCACATATGATGCGATGTTCAGGAAGGCGAAATCTGACTTGCAGAGCTGCAATGCGCGATCTGGCCATGCTGGAACGTCGCAAGTGAGCGCACTCTAGGCGGACCTTGTGCAGCAGTGCATCAAGATCCGGATAGTCCCTCAAAAAACTCTGCACGACCAAGTTGAGCACATGTGCCAGACATGGTATGTGAGTGAGGTTGCCAAGGCCCAGAGCTGCCACCAGATTTCGGCCATTGTCACCCACTACCAAGCCTGGCTGGAGATTAGATGACAAAAACCACACGTCGCTCTCCTGCTTGATGGCATCCCAGAGTTCCTGCGCTGTGTGGCTTCGATTCCCCATGGAAATTAATTTCAGGACGGCCTGTTGACGTTTGGCCACGGCTGTGCTCATATCGGTCGCAACAGGTAAGCGTTCACGGGTCTATGTGGAGGTATACCGTGACGGCTCGTGCAGCGATGATTCTGAGGAACTGGAGTAGGAGGAGGAATCAATGTGTACAGACTGGATTCCTGCAATCCTTGGAGTTGGCAGAACACGTACAGCGCCACTGGCAAGATCTGTACCCGGCTCCACAACATTGACCCAATGGGCAGTGAGGGAAAGGTATCGTCCCTGGCCATGGGTACTGGTCCACGCATCGGTGGTCAGGTGGACCCTGCTACTGACGGCGTTTAGTAGCGCATGTTTAATGTTTCCCTCGACATGTTTTTGCAGAGCAGGGACAGCTTGCCTGCTGAAATAAAATCGGCTTGGCACATTATATTGTGGGACTGCCAATGCCATAAAGTTCCTGAAACTGTCAGTCTCCACCAGCCTGAATGACAGCATTTCAAGGGACAGGAGTTTTGCAATGCCAGCATTCAGAGCCTGTGCTCATGGATGGTTTGCCGAGTATGGCCGTCTTTTATCCCATGCCTGTGGTACCGATGGCTGTTTTGTGTCTGGGAGTGTGACGATGACTGTGAACTTGCTGCTGTGGGTGGAATAACAGTTTGTCTATGGACAACAGTGACCGAGGTTCTTCCATGGAGATCCTGTGAGGAAGCCGAACCAGGTGTGTGTGAGCTGGAGGTAGAGGCTCGAACACGACCTGAAGATGTAGGTGCTGCTGTAGGTTGGCCTACATTTCCAGTGTGTCTTTGTAACTCAGCTACTTAATTTGTCCGTACATGTTTCCACATATTTGTGGTATTCAGGTTACTGATATTTTTACCTCTTTTAACTTTTTGCTTACACAGCTTGCATTGAACATAGCAAATATCATCTACAAGTCTGTCAAAAAAGGACCACGCAGTGCAAGTCATGGAGCGCCAATTTTGACATTTCTAAGAGAACTGCTCCCAACAGGTGCCAAACTGGAGGCTACAGGCAAGCGAGTCTGCAGCCTACCTCTCCCTCCTCTTTGTACCATTGGGACAATTTCTTCCTCAGAGCTGCTCCCACCACCTTCCTGTTGCTCACGCCATGTTGGGTCTCGGACTTCATCATCTCCACTACCCTCTTCCAACACCTGCTGCTGTTGGATGGTCTGGGCAGCACCATGCTCCACAAAACCTGGCACCTGAGTCTCATCATCATCATCATAAGATGCGTTCTGCGGTGTGCTGTCCATCGGCACTGGCTCACCCGCCTCTTCAGATTGAGAGAGACACAGCTGTTGCGCATCACTGCATACTCCCTCTTCTTCAAATTGCAGAATGCTGCTTGCCTGTGCCCATGTTTGCGAGCCAACAGATTCTGAGAACAGAAGCAGAGACTCAGCTGGCTCCTGTACAGAACTCTCTGACTGCCTGGGCAATTTGACAGGCGGTGAACAGACAGATGGTTGCTCAACAGTGTTGTGTTCCTGAGAGGAGGTGGAAGGAATTGAAGTCGATGCATTGGCTGCCATCCAACCAACAACGGCTTCAATTTGTTCTTCCCGCAGCAGGGGGCACGCCGAGCTCCTACCAAAGTGCGCATAAAGGAACGCTCATGGGTAAAACTGGTGGATGCTGTGTCACTGAGGGCGGCAGCAGCCACAGAATCCCCACGTCCTCTCCCTGCTGAAACTCCACGGCCACGACCACGTGCCTTACTCCCTGCCTTCTTCATCTTGGTAGATTGATAAAGAAAGTCAGAAAAGTTATAAGGCCTAAGTGTGGTTATTACGCAGAGACTGAAGTGAACACTGAAACACAACTGTTCACAATCTGTGAAAGGCTACTCCTTTGTCTACTTCTATAGTGTTTGCAACCAATGTATTGGATACGGATGGAAGCGCGTCACACTAATAGATTATATTTTAAATGGAATGGAGCAGAACCAATTGGAGATAAATGAAAAGGATGAGGCACTGAGACACGCTCAGCAGAGTACAAGCAGCAGTGCTTGAACAAGTAACTGGAGCGTGATGTGCACTCAAAAAATAAAAAACACAGACTGAAGTGAACACTGAAACACAACTGTTCACAATCTGTGAAAGGCTACTCCTTTGTCTACTTCTATAGTGTTTGCAACCAATGTATTGGATACGGATGGAAGCGCGTCACACTAATAGATTATATTTTAAATGGAATGGAGCAGAACCAATTGGAGATAAATGAAAAGGATGAGGCACTGAGACACGCTCAGCAGAGTACAAGCAGCAGTGCTTGAACAAGTAACTGGAGCGTGATGTGCACTCAAAAAATAAAAAACACAGACTGAAGTGAACACTGAAACACAACTGTTCACAATCTGTGAAAGGCTACTCCTTTGTCTACTTCTATAGTGTTTGCAACCAATGTATTGGATACGGATGGAAGCGCGTCACACTAATAGATTATATTTTAAATGGAATGGAGCAGAACCAATTGGAGATAAATGAAAAGGATGAGGCACTGAGACACGCTCAGCAGAGTACAAGCAGCAGTGCTTGAACAAGTAACTTTAGCGTGATGTGCACTCAAAAAATAAAAAACACAGACTGAAGTGAACACTGAAACACAACTGTTCACAATCTGTGAAAGGCTTCTCCTTTGTCTACTTCTATAGTGTTTGCAACCAATGTATTGGATACGGATGGAAGCGCGTCACACTAATAGATTATATTTTAAATGGAATGGAGCAGAACCAATTGGAGATAAATGAAAAGGATGAGGCACTGAGACACGCTCAGCAGAGTACAAGCAGCAGTGCTTGAACAAGTAACTGGAGCGTGATGTGCACTCAAAAAATAAAAAACACAGACTGAAGTGAACACTGAAACACAACTGTTCACAATCTGTGAAAGGCTACTCCTTTGTCTACTTCTATAGTGTTTGCAACCAATGTATTGGATACGTATGGAAGCGGGTCACACTAATAGTTAAATTGCATGGAGCTGCAAGAATTACACTGAAGAAAAAAAAAAGAGTCTGTGAGTGACACGTGCAGATGCCTACAGACAGCGTTGCATGCAGAGCAAACTGCAGCGTCACCTGCACTCACACACACCTTGCAGAGCTGTTAAAACAACACTGCAGGCAAAAGGAAGCTTTAAACAGCGGTTGGTGCTAGCCTGCCTACAGCACAGTACACTAAATCGTAATCTCTAACTGTCCCTCAGAGTCAGCACAGCAGCGTTCTGTCCCTATCTGAATTCACAGCACAGTGACGCTAAAATGGCGGCGGCGCCTTTTATAGTGCATTCTGACCTCATTTCAGCATCCAATCACAGCCATGCCATTAGTTAACATGACCGCAGCAGTACAGGATGTGCCCACACTTCTTAGGATTCCTCATTGGCTGACTAAAATCACATTGCCTCTCAAAGAATTATGGGAACTTCCGATTCCGGTATACGATATATGGAAAATATCGGAACTAAGTATCGAAAGGCCAAAACAGCTAATATCGGCCGATACCCGATACTTGCGGTATCGTATCGCTCAACACTACACTCTAGTTATATACAGCATTATGTTGGTTTGTTAAAAGAAAACATGCCAGACATTTTACAGTGTGGTAGATATGTGACACGCCTCATACATCCGTATGCTACAAATTGGTGCATTATAAGCCGATAGTCCTGCGCTTTCTGTTACTCAAGTTATATACAGCACTATGTTGCTTTTTTAAATAAAACAGCCCACATATTTAACAGTGTGGTATCTCTGTGACACGCATCATACATCCGTGTTCTACAAATTTGGGCATTGTAGGCCTGTATATTCTAGTGATTTTGCTGTCTGTTAAGGTACTTTGTGGCAGCAATTGGCTAAGCAAAAAAACATTTGAAACTGCAGTCCACATATTTTACAGTTTGGTTTTCCCGCACACTTATCACTTGCAAGTTTGCTCCCAGTTCAGCCATTTGTAGTGAACGTGTATAATTTTGAGTCCATTTACAATAAGCAAGGCACGTGGAAAGGGACGGGGAAGTGGCCGTGATGGTCATGGTGACTGCCGAGGCAGACGCCATGGGCAAACTGAAATTAGGCCAACAAAAACACCCACATCTTCTAGCTGGACCTTTGTTTTCAAAGTCCTAGGGGACCACAGCAAGACAGCACTATTGAAGCCATAGCAGTGTGAAAAGGTTGTTGATTGCATAGCGAATAATAATTCCAGTTACATGGCCACCACCACCAGCACCCTGTCTTACACACGGTCAAGTCTGAGTAACCATGAATCTGGCCCGCATATTCCTTACCCTGATCCTCCTTCCTTCCACCATGCTGAGTGCTTGATACAACTGATCCCACACTTGGACACACCAAAGAGCTGTTCACTTTTCCATTTATATATTCGGGCCTCTCACCCAGTCCACTTGAAGCGGAGCAAGATGAGATTCTATGTAGCGATGCCCAAATATTTGAGTAGCCACAGTCCAAAGAATGGACGATGATGACACACATTTTCTGGAAAGTCAGAAGTAGGACCAGGATGTGGAAGTGGAAGATAAGGTGGTGGATGATATAGTAACTGACCCAACCTGGCAGGAGGACATGCAGAGTGAGGACAGCAGTACACAGGGGGAGGGAGGCGTAGCACCGCTTCAGGCAGATAGAAACCATGTGTTGGTTGCAGAGAGAAGGTAGGTAACCATTCCCCATAACACCAACATGATGGTAGCTGCCAGTCCAACTGTTAGGTCTTTCCGAGTCTGTTATTTTTTAAAGACTTTTTCAAAAATTTAAATATTCAGTCCACATTTTGAACAGTGTGGTATCGCTGTCAGACATCTAATGTATTTGCGGACCCTAAATTGTGGCTACTCAGGTCTACATTCCACTGTATTTGCTGTCTGTTACCCTAGTTCTCTACACTATTTTTGTGTAAAAATACAGCTCAAATATTGAACAGTGTGGTATCTTGATAAAAATACTTCTGTTTCAAGTTGTTATGGCTGCTTTATGATGGTCTTAAATGCTCCAACTACTACCACCATCATCATCTTCTGCCTATAGTCTGTCACTGCGCAGATAGAAAGTCTGAGGAGCAGAGGGTGAACGCTTAGGTGTCTTACTCTGTCTCTGAATTACAAAGGCGAAATGTTCTAGATGAAATCATGAATGGAAGAGCCGGAAGAAGAGCACTTGGAAGAGCACAGGGCCAGGACTCGCAAATACTGAAGCCTGATGTTACTGGGCTGGATTCTGACAAGCTAGCACCTACTAATACTGAACTTGTCGGACGATGATGTCAAAAAGGAGCCCCCTGCATTTTCTGTAACAGAAGATAGAGATTGTGACATTTTGGCTGCATTTCAAGATGTGTCAATTGGAGAGTGTGGTGGTCTTAGATGTACACCACCACCTGAGATGCCGCCTCTCCACCAACCGAGGTGCTGCACCCCCGAACTTCTGTCTCTTCACCATTATCCCACAGAATGTAAGTCCACAATGACAATGTCCTCTTCCCTCTGTACCAGTCTGTCATTTTAAATTTGTTAACTGTAAACAATATCTATTACTTTGTATGTAACCCCTTCTCATGTACAGCACCATGGAATAAATGGCGCTATATAACTAAATAATAATTATAATAATACTATATTGGTGTTTCATCTTGACAATCCGTCCAACATGTTATTGAATCAAAATCCTGTTTTTCTGACAACTCTGTTCAGCAGTGCACTAAGTATGTGAAATTGTTAGCTAAACCCCAATGGGTCGTGCCACAGGGTCATGTTGCCTACAGTCCCGAGATGTTATCTAGATCCATAATCTCACCTCTACTTTCCAAGCATGATGAATTAATTGGAAAAGCACGTGGTATTGATGGAGCCATTGGTTTCTTGCAAAAGAAAATCAATAAGATCAATGAGGTTGGTTAGCCGCACATAGAATGGAGAAATATTAGAGATGACAATTATTTTCACATTTGAGTTTAACCACACTTCACCAACTTGTTTTCACTTTTACAACATTATATTTGGAAGCCTTAAAGAAAATGATGAATATATTGTGAAGCAAATAGGTATGAATAATTATTATCACCCAAATGATGGTACATAAGTCAAAACTTACACAACCTATCACTGAGGAAATGATTTTCCACCGAAAATTAGAAGTATGAGACTACTAGTGTCATGTTGTGGATTGATATGAGCCACAAAGTCCTTCCAAGTGACACTGTTCTGGATGTAATGTACAATTTTCTCTGGAAAAGTGCAAGAACATGCCTTCTATGATATGGATAGATAACACGGCACTCAATGAAGTGGTATCTGGTGCACAAGTCGGGTTTCCAGCCCACAATCAATAGTAAATCCTCGGTGTCTCTTATAAACGTCGACCTCTTCCTTTTTTCTACATCCAGCCTGTATGTATTCATCGACTCCAAATTTTTGTTCTTTAATTCTTGGAATGCCTCCTGAGACATGGTGCCCATGAGTTGTGTCTCGATGGCACTTATCTGTGATCTGGTAGTGTCCAGGCTTTTTTGTAGATAGGAAATTGTTAGCGTCATCAAATCGAAAGAACATTTGATTAATATGTGCTAGAACTTGGTGCAGTATTCCTTGTCGTCTTTAAAGAAAGTCGGTTGGAGGGGGACCCTCAAACCTCTTAGGATCCTATGAACCTTCAAATATTCGGCTAGTGTAATGATGTGCAGTTCTGAATTAATTGCTTTCCTGGTTTCCCTTTCAAAATCACAATTCTTGATCTCCTGCGTAGGTACTTGAAGAAAACTACTGGAAGCAGTTACTCTGGATAATATCTCTAAAGGAATAGTGATGTGACCATCACAAGAAAAGACGATAAAGGGTGCTGAATGAATAAAACATATAAGTCTTTATTGAAAAATGCAAATACAAGTGTAGACACAGTATATAAAAGACAAGGACAGTTTAGAGCAAATTGACGGCATAAACAATTGCACCACCTATGAGCGCGGAAGACGAACCGATCCCAGTGCCTGAGTAGCTGGTTAATACCTCATGAACAAAGGGGAGGGGAGATGTATCTAAACGACTCCAGAACGTCACTTAACAGGATACATATCCACTGAAGGGTTAATAACCCACAGTCCATGGAGTGATGGAATCAAAGTGTCCACAAATCCCCAGGTAAACTTCATATACAACACAGGAGGCAGCTATATCAAAACATTGAGCCAAGAGTGGCAAAAAAGTCAATGGCATATGCCAAGTTATTACCTCTCTGTGAAGTATGTGCTCAGGAGCCGGGATCAGCGCGTCTGGTGCAATTGTTTATGCCGTCCATTTGCTCTAAACTGTCCTTGTCTTTTATATACTGTGTCTACACTTGTTTTTGAATTTTTCACTAAAGACTTATATGTTTTATTCATTCAGCACCCTTTATCGTCTTTTCTTGTGATGGTCACATCACTATTCCTTTGCATGTTCATGTTGGACGATGGGTTAATTACAATAGTCAGAGCTAGATGGCTTCCACATGGAGGAGACTTTTGACTTTGGTCTGCCAATATATAGCCATTGTTTCCATTTGTTTCTCTTTGGATAATATCTCTGCAGCTTCTGTGTCGCTGTAGAAGAAGGTTTTGCTTGACATAATCAATGGTGCCCGTGTGCTGAAAATATAGTATGGATAGATAACACGGCACTCAATGAATCGGTATCTGGTGCACAAGTCGAGTTTCCAGCCAACAATCAATAGTAAATGTAACTCGGCACTCAATGGAGATTACGAAGAGATGAGGATGGTTGCTTATGATATCTTTATTTGCATCCAAACAAAATAGATAGAATAGAATGTTCCCGTTAGGTATATGTGACCATTTTAGTAAGGAAAATATATCACATTCTCAAGCACCTCTGGATGTGTCTCAAGTTGTCAAATATTGTTCTCCATTTCCTCCTTTCTTGACTGGAATTTTTGATTAGCATTGTTTCATGTGCTTTATTGTAGAAAAATGTGTTTTATGCATCCTCTCACCTCATGACAAATTAAGTCTTTTTATTTATGTTTCAGTTCTAGCACAATATGTTCTGATGAAGGTCCTTATTTGTGGGGCCGAAAATGTTCAACTATATTAAATCTATTTTGTTTGGATGCAAATAAAGATATCATAAGAAATCATCCTCATCTCGTAATCTCCATTGAGTGCCGAGTTACATTTACTATATGCCTTCTATGATGCTTGCATTAACCCCTTACTGCCATCGGACGTACTATCCCGTCCATGGTACCTGGGCCCGTATGACCGGGGACGGGATAGTACGTCATAGGCGATCAGCTGCGCTCCTGAGGGGAGCGCAGCTAATCGCCGCCGGGTGTCAGCTGATTATCACAGCTGACACCCATGACTGTGTGTCAGGAGCGGTCACGGACCGCTCCCGGCACATTAACCCCTTGCACACCGCGATCAAACATGATCGCGGTGTACTGGGGGCACAGGGGAGGATCGCGCAGGTGGGGGCTCCCTGCGCGCCCCCTTGAGACCCTCAGAGCAGCGCGATGTGATCGCGCTGTTCTGAGGGCTTCCTCCCTCCCAGGACCCGGATCCAAGATGGCGCCGGGGTCCTGGAGGGAGGCGGCTACCTCAGTGCCTGCCGAGAGCAGGCACTGAGAAGCCTGCATCTATGCCTGTGCGATCGCTGGTGTGACAGAGTGCTGTGCACACTGTCACACCAGCGATCTGATAAAATACTGTGATGTCCCACCCTGGGACAAAGTAAAAAAGTTAAAAAAGTAAAAATAAACATGTGTAAAAAAAAAATCCAAAATAAATAAAAAAAAAAAAAATATTCCCCAATAAATTCACTTCTTCTTGTAAATAAAAAAAAAAACAATAAAAGTACACATATTTGGTATCGCCGCGTCCGTAACGACCCCCCTATAAAATTGTCCCACTAGTTAACCCCTTTAGTGAACCCCTTAAAAAAAAAAAAAAAAACGAAGCAAAAAATCAATGCTTTAACAAAAAGTGGAAGAACACGCGATCAAAAAGACCGATATAAAAAAACATGGTACCACTGAAAACGACATCTTGTCCCGCAAAAAACGAGCCGTCATAAAGCATCATCAGCGAAAAAATAAAAAAGTTATAGCTCGCAGACTAAAGCGATGCAAAAATAATTATTTTTTATATAAAATTGTTTTTATTCTATAAAAGCGCCAAAACATGAAAAAGTGATATAAATGAGGTATCGCCATAATCGTACTGACCCGAAGAATAAAACTGCTTTATCAATTTTACCACACGCGGAACGGTATAAACGCCTCCCCCAAAAGAAATTCATGAATTGCTGATTTTTGTTCATTCTAACCTCCCAAAAATCGAAATAAAAAGCGATCAAAAAACGTCACGTGCTCAAAAATGGCACCAATAAAAACATCAACTCGTCCCGCAAAAAATAAGACCTCACATGACTCTGTGCCAAAAAATTATAGCTCTCAAAATGTGGTGATGCAAAAAACTATTTTTGCAATGAAAAGCGTCTTTTAGCGTGACAGCTGCCAATCATAAAAACCCGCTATAAATAGTAAATCAAACCCCCCTTTATCACCCCCTTAGTAAGGGAAAAATAATAAAATTAAAAAAAAGTATTTATTTCCATTTTCCCATTAGGGTTAGGGTTAGGGTTGCGGCTAAAGTTAGGGTTAGGGTTGGCGCTAAAGTTAGGATTAGGGTTAGGGTTGGGATTAGGGGTGTGTTAGGGTTAGGTTTGTGGTTAGGGTTGGGACTAGGGTTAGGGGTGTGTTGGGGTTAGGGTTGGAGTTAGAATTGGGGGGTTTCCGCTGTTTAGGCACATCAGGGGCTCTCCAAATGTGACATGGCGTCTGATCTCAATTCCAGCCAATTCTGCGTTGAAAAGTCAAACGGTGCTCCTTCACTTCTCAGCTCTGCCATGCGTCCAAACAGTAGTTTATCCCCACATATGGGGTATCAGCGTACTCTGGACCCCAAGAGTTATTGTGCAATTTGTTCTATTTCTTCTGCTACCCTTGGGAAAATAAAAAACTGGGGGCGAAAATATCATTTTTGTACAAAAAAAAATATTTTTTTGTTTTTACGGCTGTACATTATAAACTTCTGTGAAGCACTTGGGGCTTCATAGCGCTCACCACACATCTAGATAAGTTCCTTGTGGGGTCTATTTTCCAAAATGGGGTCACTTGTTGGGGATTTCCACTGTTTAGGCGCATCAGGGGCTCTCCAAATGTGACATGACGCCCCCAGACCATTCCATCAAAGTCTGCAATCCAAAACGTCACTACTTCCCTTCCGAGCCCCGACGTGTACCCATACAGTGGTTTTCTCCCACATATTGGATATCAGCGTACTCAGGACAAATTGGACAACAACTTTTGGGGTCCAATTTCTCCTGTTACCCTTGTAAAAATAAAATATTGGGGCAAAAAAATCATTTTTGCAAAAAAAAAAAAGGATTTTTTATTTTTACGGCTGTGCGTTATAAACTTCTGTGAAGCACTTCGGGGTTCAAAGTGCTCACCACACATCTAGACAAGTTCCTTGTGGGGTCTATTTTCCAAAATGGGGTCACTTGTGGGGGGTTTCCACTGTTTAGGCGCATCAGGGGCTCTCCAAATGCGACATGACGCCCCCAGACCATTCCATCAAAGTCTGCAATCCAAAACGTCACTTCTTCCCTTCCGAGCCCTGACATGCGCCCATACAGTAGTTTTCTCCCACATATTGGGTATCAGCGTACTCAGGACAAATTGGACAACAACTTTTAGGTTCCAATTTCTTCAGTTACCCTTGTGAAAATAAAATATTGGGGCGAAAAAATCATTTTTGTAAAAAAAAAAAAAAAAAATTATTTTTACGGCTGTACGTTATAAACTTCTGTGAAGCACTTCGGGGTTCAAAGTGCTCACCACACATCTAGATAAGTTCCTTGTGGGGTCTATTTGCCAAAATGGGGTCACTTCCATCAAAGTCTGCAATCCAAAACGTCACTTCTTCCCTTCCGAGCCCTGACATGCGCCCATACAGTAGTTTTCTCCCACATATTGGGTATCAGCGTACTCAGGACAAATTGGACAACAACTTTTAGGTTCCAATTTCTTCTGTTACCCTTGTGAAAATAAAATATTGGGGGCGAAAAAATCATTTTTGTAAAAAAAAAAAAAAAAATTTATTTTTACGGCTGTACGTTATAAACTTCTGTGAAGCACTTCGGGGTTCAAAGTGCTCACCACACATCTAGATAAGTTCCTTGTGGGGTCTATTTGCCAAAATGGGGTCACTTGTGGGGGGTTTCCACTGTATAGGTGCATCAGGGGCTCTCCAAATGTGACATGACGCCCCCAGACCATTCCATCAAAGTCTGCAATCCAAAACGTCACTACTTCCCTTCCGAGCCCTGACGTGCGCCCATACAGTAGTTTTCTCCCACATATTGGGTATCAGCGTACTCAGGACAAATTGGACAAACACTTTTGGGTTCCAATTTCTTCTGTTACCCTTGTGAAAATAAAATATTGGGGGCGAAAAAATCATTTTTGTAAAAAAAAAAAAGATTTTTTGTTTTTACGGCTGTACGTTATAAACTTTAGTGAAACACCTGGGGGTTAAAAGTTCTCACCAAACATCTAGATAAGTTCCTTGAGGGGTCTAGTTTCCAAAATGGCGTCATTTATGGGGGTTTCCACTGTTTAGGCAGATCAGGAGCTCTCCAAACACGACATGGCGTCCAGCCAATTCTGCGTTGAAAAAGTCAGACGGCGCTCCTTCCCTTCCAAACTCTGCCATGCACCCAAACAGTGGTTTACCCCCACATATGGGGTATCAGCGCACTCAGGACAAATTGCACAATAACTTTTGGAGTCTTGTTACCCTTGGAAAAATAAAAATTGGGGTGAAAAGATCATTTTTGTGGAAAAAATATGATTTTTAAATTTTACGGCTCTACGTTATAAACTTGTGTGAAGCACTTGGGGGTTCAAATTGCTCACCAAAGATCTAGAAAAGTTCCTTAGGGGGTCTAGTTTCCAAATGGGGTCATTTGTGGGGGGTTTCCACTGTTTAGGCACATCAGGGGCTCTCCAAATGCAACATGGCATCCAATCTCAATTCCAGCCAATTTTGGTTGGAAAAAGTCAAATGGTGCTCCTTCCATTCCGAGCTCTGCCGTGCGCCCAAACAGTGGTTCCCACCCACATATGGGGTATCAGCGTACTCAGGACAAATTGGACAACAACTTATGTGGTCCAATTTCTCCTGTTACCCTTGAGAAAATAAAAATTAGTGACTAAAATATAATTTTTGTGGGAAAAAAATAGGATTTTTTATTTTCATGCCCGGGCATTATAAACTTGTGTGAAGCACTTGGGGGTTCAAAGTGCTCACCAAAGATCTAGATAAGTTCCTTAGGGGGTATAGTTTCCAAAATGGGGTCACTTGTGGGGGGTTTCCACTGTTTAGGCTCATCTGGGGCACTGCAAACGGAACATGACCCCCATCAACGTCTGCATTCCAAAACGTTACTACTTCCTTTCCAAGCCCTGCCGTGCACCCAAACAGTTCCCCCCCCACATATGGGGTATCAGCGTACTCAGGACAAATTGGACAACAACTTTTGGGGTCCAATTTCCTTGGGAAAATTCAAAAATTTGGGACTAAAAAATCATTTTTGTGGAAAATTGTTTTTTTTTTTTTTTTTCACACCCAGGCATTATAAGCTTTTGTGAAACACTTGGGAGTTCAAAGTGCTCACAACAGATCTAGATAAGTACCTTAGGGGGTCTAGTTTCCAAAATGGTGTCACTTGTGGGGGTTTCCACTGTTTAGGCGCATCAGGGGCTCTCCAAACACGACATGGCGTCCAATCTCAATTCCAGCCAATTTTAGTTTGAAAAAGTCAAACGGCGCTCCTTCCCTTACGAGCTCTGCCGTGTGCCCAAACAGTGGTTTTCCCCCACATATTGGGTATTGGCGTACTCAGGAGAAATTGCATAACAACCTTATCTGCCCATTTTTCTCCTTTTACCCTTGTGAAAATAAAAAAAAAGTTTGTAAAAGATCATTTTTGTGGCTAAAAAGTTAAATATTCATTTTTTCCTTCCACGTTGCTTTAGTTCCTGTGAAGCACCTGAAGGGTTAATAATCTTCTTGAATGTGGTTTTGAGTACCTTGAGGGGTGCAGTTTTTAGAATGGTGTCACTTTTGGGTATTTTCTGCCATATAGACCCCTCAAAGTGACTTCAAATGAGAGGTGGTCCCTAAAAAAAATGGCTTTGTAAATTTTGTTGTAAAAATGAGAAATCGCTGGTCAACTTTTAACCCTTATAACTTCCTAACAAAAAAAAATTTTGGTTCCAAAATTGTGCTGATGTAAAGTAGACATGTGGGAAATGTTATTTATTAACTATTTTGTGCGACATATTTCTCTGTTTTAAGGGAATAAAAATTCAAAGTTTGAAAATTACAAAATTTTAAAAATTTTTGCCATATTTGCGTTTTTTTCAAAAATAAACGCAAGTTATATCGAAGAAATTTTACTTCTAACGTGAAGTACAATATGTCACGAGAAAACAATCTCAGAATCGCGAAGATCCGTTGAAGCGTTCCAGAGTTATAACCTCATAAAGAGACAGTGGTCAGAATTGTAAAAATTGGCCCGGTCATTAACGTGCAAACCACCCTTGGGGGTGAAGGGGTTAAAGAACGGATTGGCCAGATATGTACGGATTCAGGATGACCGGGCAGCGGGTACCTGTGCTGCGCCGGGTCCGGAACTGTCAAGGCTGCGTCCCCTGTTTCACAGGGGAAGGAAAAGGGGAATGGATAGGTCCCATTACCCATTAAGGGGGGTGTGTTTAAACATCGAACCTGTGCTGAAGGTGTTGGAAAAAAAACAAAAGCATGAGTGAGTCCCCAGCTGTGAGCGTGTGAGCATGAAAGGGGGCAGTGCACTATGCATCCAAAGCACCGACGCTGCAGTAAACTGCAGCAGACAGACAGATCCGGTGACCTACAGGCCGGGGGCCAGCTTAATACAAAGTGGGCACGACAGAATAGATTTTTGGCGTGGACAAGCAGGGCATAGGAGGCTGAGCAGCATGCTCCGTCCTTAGTACACTGGTGCTGCGTAGGACTGTTCCTGTTGGCTCCCGCCACTAAAAGTGGTCCTGCTATTTAACAAGGTGCCATGAGCCCAGTGACCGCCAGAGAGCAAGGCATCGTGTGCTCCTTGACCCTGAGTACAGAGCATGTGCGCAGTACAGCCAGGTCATGCCACATATTCAACGTGGATAACCAATAATTATAAGGCACCAAGGAATAACAGAGGATGTTGTTACAGTCAGCAAGTTACTCCCTCAGCATTTTCACAAAGTTTTCACTCCTTGTGAGAGTCCACCACGCCTCAGGGCAAGGGCGATGGGAGGGTCTGAGAAAACTCTCCCCGAACTTTGCCAGTGTTCCACTGCCTCTGCTGAATTGGAGTTGAGTCTATCTCACCTGTACTCCTTGCTTGGCCAACAAACTGTGACCTCTGCTGGCAGTGTTTTCATATGGTAATTTTGTTTAATAATTCCTCAATAAGGGCCCTCTGGTCCTCCAACATTTTAGTACACCTGTCTGCCTCCGGATTAAGAGATAGAAAGTTCTCCTGGTAACATGGATCTAGAAGTGTCACCAATCAGTATTGCCCGTCACTAAAAATTTTGAGAACGTGAGGGTGATGGAAAAGTCAGTGTAACATAATCTCAGCCATGCGTGTAAGACTGCTAACAGTCAATATTTCCGTGTCCTCACCAAGAGCACGATTGACCATGCTCTCCTCCTCCTACTTGTCCTCAGGCCTCCTTGACTTTCGACTAAACTCAGTAATATAATTGTAAATACATTATTGTAAATACACCCCTGTAGTTGTTATCTCCCCCACCTCATTGTAGAATTGAAGTTGTCACGAGCACGATTTTTTGGGGGGATTTAATTATTGTTGTCATTGTAACTTAGTGTAGATTGTAAGCTGTCATGAGCAGGGTCGTTTTATTTTGGTTTAATTATTGTATTATTGTTATTTTTGTCACTTAGGATTGTTGTTTTTCAAAATGTTAAACTGTTAATATGCTTGCGCTGTATAAATAACTATAAAAATTCAGATTCGAACACAGAGGAGGATGGAAACGTTAATTATGGCTTCATTAACGCTCACCATCTTGTTGGATTCCTCAAAGTTTTGGAGGATGGTATATATATCTGACATCCTCCTGAGATCTTATGTGTGAAGTCAGAACTGAACACCGACAACCTTGTTGATGCTGATAGACTAGTCACCCAATGCCCTCTTCTGCTCACAAATCCTTTCCAACATATGCAGTGTAGAGTTCCAACATCAGGGGACATCACACACTAGTGTGTGAGACAGAAGCTGCAAGCGCTGCTGAAGCATGGCAAGGGCGGGTGAACCTGTAGCTGACTTTCTGAAGTGGTATGCAGAGTATTGTACTTTTCCGAGCAGATCTGGCAGCTCTGTGTCTCTTTTCAGAAAACGTTGAACAATGAAGTTAAGCGCATTTGCCAGGCATGGCACATGTCTGAGGTCACCTCACCAAAGAGCAGCCACCAGGTTCCAGCCATTCTCACACACAACCATGCCTGGCTGTGGATTCAGCGGTGTCAGCCACAGATCTTTCACAACTTCCACAACTCTTCATCATTGTGCGTTTTGTCAGCTAAGCATATTAGCTTCAGCACAGCCTTTTGCCACTTTGATGAGGCAGTGCTGCAGTGCTTCCAGCGTTTGACTGATGTGCTACTTTTGGAGATTGAGGCTGAAGAGGAGTAGAAGGAGGAAGAGGAGGTGCAGGATCTGTAGACTGTGGGGACAACCCAGGTTGATATAGGGCCCGCAATACTAGGGGTTGGGAGGATGTGCACCATACCAAGGTCGAAGTGGGTCCCGGCTTCCACTATGTTAACCCAGTGTGCCGTCAATGACAAGTATGATATGTTTTTAATTTTTTTATGCAACTTCTCACATGCAATGATGTTCTCTTAAAGTGTAATCCACATCCATTATATTTAAACTAGATATCTGTGCTATTGCAATGACATACAGATGATCATTTTTAATATTTAACATTTTGATCCTATATTATTGTTTTAAACCTGTTATATTATATAAATAAAATTACATATTTAAAAAAAAAAATTTGGACTTGTTGGTTGTTTTTTTTACTGCTTTTTGCTGTGTCTTGTATATTTCAGCAACAGTATAGTTTTTCTGGGGTTTAGAGTTGCACAGGTATGCAAAACGTAAATTGTCTGTATAGTGCTTTCATATTTCTACTTATTGTTTTTAACACACTATTATACCCCCTGAGCAAAAAAAATCGAATAAAAAAATGCTTTTTTTAAATTTACGTACATCTATGTTAACTAATTTCCAGAAACAACCACCTATGTTGTATTACATATAATTGTTAAAAACGACTAGAAAAGCAATTAAAAAAACGTATTTCTTTGTAATATTTTTAAAGTTATTACTCCCCCCTTATCAAAAAATGCAACCTATGCTATACCCCTAAAAAAATTGTTATTAATTAGATACACACACGGGAAGTCATTAGATGAAAACAGCCAACAGTATTTTTGTGGTGTATACAGTTGTTAAATTTAACTTAAAATGTATTTCTTATTTTTTTTAATTAACCCCATATGCAGCATATGTAACCCTAAAATGCTATATTACTAGTTAGGTAAACATGTAGGAAGTAATTTGCAGCAATAGCAGATATTTATTACTTTGGCTCATATGGGTGTTAAATTTGATTATTTAAAACTGTTGCAAAACTTTAACATTATTCTTTAACTTTCACGACCTTGAAAAAAAATGCAATCTAACACTAAATTCTATGTTGCAAAGAGGGTACCTGTATGTTCAAAACCTGGAAATTAAAATACAGCGACAGGATGCAGTAGAGCAGTAGTGCTGTAGGGTGTATTTTTGATAAATTGGAATATCAACGCAGGTATTGAAAAATTGTAAATGTGTTTGCTTTAAAAATGATTTCACAAAACCCCCATTGGTGCTTTCTCAAAAAATAATGCAGCAGGAAATGCTTGTTAATTGTGTGTCCCAAAAGCAAACACCTGCAACAAACCCCTGTATTCTAAAGGCATGTATGTGTCTAATATTGGACAACTACAAGAAAAATGAAACATTTTTACATACACATTGTGAAGTAGACGGTTGATTTTAATTTTCTGGATTGTGTATTTTGCAAAAAAAAAATAAAAATGGCTTCCATGACACACAATCTCAGGTTTCAGAATCCTTGTTTATTAGGAAAATTAAGACACAAGTTATCAAACTGCCTTCATGGTTTGTACATAGGGTGCATGAATATAAAAATGTTCTGTTATTCAGGTACTGCTATGCTACTGCCATAGATGACAGATCATTGAATTTTCAATCACACTATGGGGAACAAAACATTCATATCTCATTTTAATGTTTAGATTATTATTCAATACTGACAACTCCTGTTTTCAATATTCTAGTGAAGTAGTACAACATAATCCACTTTTGGCCTTTCTTCTGGAATGAGCTGTGCACTCTGACATCCTGTCACTGAACTGTAAAACCATAAAATGCAATTGCCCCATCTTTTCCATTTGCACTAATAGTCCCACCCTGATTTACTGCTCTTGAACAAGTGATGTGATGGTTACAGGAAATCATGTTGAAGTTGTGTTTGATGTCAGTAGCCCACTCTTCAACTCTTAAGTGTGCAAATTTGTGCTGGCATTTTTTTTGGGGGGGTCATCCATGGCAATTGAATCACATACTGTACTCTTTATATTGACAAAGATCTCTGAATTTCAGGAAGTTGGATTGGAAGTCCATTCTCCGCCGATCATTTCAGTCATTTCTAATGATTTGTTTTCCAAGAAGTTTGGGACAACTTCCTTCAAAAACTGTGTGCAAATGTACCTTCAAGAATAGATGCTGTTTTGGAGAAAAAAGTAACACTCTTGATTTCATTTGGATTTTTTTTTGATCACTCACTTTGAATTTGCAAATTGATAAAAATAAACGATTAACACTTTTATTTTTCAAATCATTCTTACTTTGCAGCATTTTTCACACTTGACAAAAACTTTTGGCAAGTACTGCATATAGATTATATCAAAATTGTAATCCACAAAGTGTCATGTGATAAACACTGAATTTATCAATCCGGTCTGTTACACCGGATTCTCAACTGCATTAGAGGGGTAAACAGAAAAAGCACAAAATAGAAATGTTTTCAAAATTAAATAAATTGCAATTTTTATTAAATATACAACTGAAGAAGTGTGGATGAAACACGTGTCAGGGTGGAGGGACGCGGCTCTGACACCACACTATCTGTAAGTATGATCTTGATGGCCTTTTAGCCTGCTTTTCTCCTTGCCTTTTCGCTATTTGTAGTGATATAAGTGTATATAGGATTTTGTTCGTGTCCTATTGCCTTCATTAGGCCTGGGTCAAACTAGCGTATGGCATCATAGTTATAACATAGTTATTAAGGTTGAAGGAAGACTTTAAGTCCATCTAGTTAGCATCTCTGTTGCATGCGGGAGCCGAGTGTCATGCAACTGTGCTCCAAGCCTCTCACACAGAGCGGATCGGAGCACAGCTGCACATTGCTAGGGTCAGTGAATATCGCACAGCACTCGGATGATATCCGAGTGATTTGCGCTGTGTCACCCGCACCCATAGGCTTATATGGGTGCGAGTGAGCCAAGACTTCGACATTGAAAACGGCCGAGAAAAAAAATGCTGAAGGGTGCTGACCCACAGATGAATACTGGTCCGAGTGCTATGCAATGTTTTTTACCATAGCAATTGTCCATATTCATCGCTTGTGTGACCCCGGCCTTAAAATGAGAATCCCACTATTGCTCAGTATAGCAGGTGGTTATTCCATTTGTGATACTATACTTCGGCAGCCATTTTCTTACCTCAGCACAGGCACTTTAATGGTAATTTTACCCTTTATTTAGGCAGACTTTTTATAGACATTTGCACTCAATTGTTCACATCTGAGCAGTTTTTGTCTATCATTAGTCATCCTTACAGAATATGACTAAAGGTGTCACTAGCTATTCAACGTCCTTTACATCTGAGGCGTTTGTTGTAATCTTAGTGTAAGCTTATTTTTTTGATTATGACTTTTGCATATACAAAATTGATTAATCAGACTGGCCAGACTGGATGTGCTACTGTCTTTACTAAAACGGATGAATAATTATTGATTTAAAAGAGTTCAGCTTGTACTTTAGTTTGGGAGAAATGAAGGAGCTTTCATGTGTTGACACATTACTATTAGTAAAATGGAGAACTATAATTATTTTAAAATTGCAATCTTTTTCCTAGTCTACAAGAGATTATACTAGCTTGACATCTCATTCCGCGTTGAGCAGTATTAAGGAAATTCTTCAGGCAGTGTTAATTGCAGATATTTCATCAAAGCAAAGTTGTTGTTCCACCTTCATAACTACTAAAAACACTTAAAAATCTGTAAAGTACAGCATGCTTGAAAATTATACAGTCTTCCTATTTATGCTACAGTTTATCTGTAAATGTGAAGCAAGAATTTTACCTGTGACATTAAAATCAGAATTATTCATGTGTAATCCTCAATATAATAAAATATATCAGCTGTTTTTTGAATTACAGAAACAATTTATATAGTTAGGCAGTTTATAAGGTTGAGGACAAATGTACTGCCAGTCGACCTACACAGCCTATCACTCTTAAATCTGCAAGGTTCACTGTGTGTCATATACTGCTGCACGTTAAGGTAGTAGATTTGAACGAAATCTCTTATATCCCTAATATTTGGCATGGGTTTTGGATTAGAGACAGCATTTTCTTATAGTTTTAAATGTTGATGAGCGAAAGTTCTCAGATAAGTTGTTATCTGAGCATGCTAGGGTTCTAACCGAATGTCTTCGGAGTGCTTGAATAATATAATAATAGACCCCGCCGCTGCATGTCTCGTGGCTGTTTGACATCCACAACACATGCAGGGATTGCCTAACAAACAGGTAATCCCTGCATGTATAAATGAGGAGAAAACATTTGAGGAAGCGATAACATTTGAATGCGAAACGCGCGTCGGGAAACGAGGCCAAGGTCTAGGCAGGATAAGTCACTGTCATGGGTAATTATTCCCTGCTTTACTAATATGATGATTGTTTATGAATGGCATGCATCCAGAGTTTTAGCGATCACTATATTAATAGCACTGTGTCCTTTTTAAATGTTCATGCACTTTATGCTAGCTTACTTTAATTTAAAGGCATATGAACTTAATCCAAGTGAAAAGTAATATACTTATATACCTACTATGTGTCCCCCTTTTTTTTCGCTTTTTGCAATTGGTCATCATATCCTGACTTTTTCTTGGGCTGTTTCTCACAAGCACGCCGAGATAAGGAGGCTTAAAGCCGCAATGCTCCTCTGGGAAATATGCAAATTGTCTCTTCATAGAGGACTAGAACTCTTGTGCCATCTATTGGTACATGGGTATATGATAATTTATTACTGGTATTTCTTTAGATTTAATCCCTGCATGTGTTGCGGCTGTCTAAGAGCCACGAAACACGCAGGCGCAGTGTCTCAAACATATTTTTTGAGCACGCCGAAGAAACTTGGTTATCACCTGAGCATGCTACGCTTTATCCAAGCAGATTTGCTCATCACTAGTTTTAAACTAATTTTTAAAATAAATCACTAGCCTTAGCCATCAGGAGTATTGGTGATGCCAGTGATCGGCTGCAGTGGTCTCAAATGTAGACAGCAAGTGACTGCAACACATACATTAAGTAAGAAGAAAATATATAGGAACACCATAGCATCGTTGAATAGACAATGTATTCATCAAGTAAGTAATGTCTGATTTACCAGTTTATGGATTTCGCAACTTTACCCAATGTTTCATTGATCCTGGAAAATTCTATTCAAGGAGCTGTCTGGTCATAACATGCTTGATGTCCAACTGATAGGTTATCAATATGAGATTGATGGGTATTCAACACAAGGTACCTTTCAGTTGTTTGTTCTAGCAGCTGCGAATGTAAACACTTTGTATGTGTAGCAGCAACTGCCAGAGGCTACACAACAGCTACTATACGATTGATTGGATAGCTTCTCTTTGTTTGTTCTTACCTTGAATTTGTATTCAAAGGTAAAGGCTTGGCAAATGGTAAAAAAAAACTATAATAATATTCACCACATCACCCAACTTTCCTACAACTCCGCTGATCTCTGCCTGCTATCAGGTCATCTTTTTGCTGCAAATTTCTCAGCTCTGCTGTATTGCTAAATCTAAAAGCTCTGATTATGTCAGAACCACTGCACCTGCACCCAGTACACTAAGGCTACTTTCACACATCCGTTTTTTACAATCAGGCACAATCCGTCCAAGTTTAAAAAGACGGATCAAGTGCAGAATGGAAAAAACTGATGCGACGGATCAGGCTTTTAAACGGATCCGTCATGAACTTTTGAACCCGAAAAATGCAGTCTGAGCATGCCTGGAATGAAGAGAGAGAGATCATGCTCAGAGTGGAAAAATGGAATGCGGTGACCGGATCAGGAAACAGACTGATCAGGTCACAGCATTCGCCCATAGACTTGCATTGTAGCAAAGAGCTGGTAGGGCCACATCCGCCGCTGCTCGTTTTTAGCCGGAAGCAAAAAACATTCCTAGACACGCTGTGTCCGGCCGCCGGAATATAAATTTTTGCCAGATCCGGAAAAAAACGGAAGGACATGCGCCATGATCGGGCGCTAATGTAAGGCTACTTTCACACATCAGTTTTTTTATGTCAAGCATAATCCATCGAATATCTGATAGGACGGATCCGGCGCTGAAATGAAAAAACTGATGCAACGGATCAGTTTTTTTTGCTGGATCCGACCTGAACTTTTGAACCTGGAAAAATTAGTTTTGCAGCTGGAAAATACAGGTACGCATGTCCGGACCGAGGAGAGAGAGAGAGTGGAAAAAGTAGTAGTAGTAGTAGTAGTAGTAGTAGTAGTACTTGATTTCCAGAATCCGGATCAGTTTTTTGACGGATTGCACAAAAGACTGGTCCGGTTCCATAGACTTCTATTATTTCCTGACGCCTGATGCGCCGCTTCAGGCACTATCAGACGGGTCCGAAAAAAAACAAAAACGTTGCAGTGACCGTTTTGTCCATCCGCCGGAATGTACATTTTCGCTGATCTGGCCAAAAACGGATGCCAAGCATCAGGCGCGATCCGGTGCTAATGAAAGTCAATTACAAAAAAACGCATCCAGTACCAGATCCGTTTTTTTAAAAACACGCCGGATCGTGCCTTACACAAAAAAACTGATGTGTGAAAGCATCCTTAGTCCTTGGCGGCAAACAACGGATGTGTGAAAGTAACCTAATGGATGCATCATTGAATTCAGGGTCCCTTTGCCTACAAAATGCTGCTCTCAGAAGGGGTAGCTAAAACCAGCTGACAGATTCCTTTCAATCTGTAACTCAACATGTTGATCCAAAGGAAGGAAAAAACACCATAAGTCAAATACTATATCTCCCATTTTAGGATAAAAAAATACCTTCACGAATAGGGATATGACAATTAAACTGGCTAGTTAGATCAAAACCGATATATATATATATATATATATATAATATATATATATATATATAATCCTATTCTCATTCTGTGATATTATATATTCAAGTAAAACATAAAGATCCTTATTACATTTATTTAGTGAATTGACTATTGCAACACGTTGTGCTAGAAGGTATCATAGTCTAAAGCTGCTTGTACAGTAAAGAATCACCTGTCGAGATCAACTTTCTTCCACTAATCATGGAGAATGCCCTCTTATCAATGTTGCAAGCCTAAGTGTAAAAAAAAATAGAAAAAATAATGTAGTTATTTATATAGATATAATCTGTGATAAGATTTCCCCTGTAATATCTTTTCAAACATTTTTTGAAACTGCAGGTCATTCATTTGCTTATTAGCTGTAGTCGCAGTTCTCTGCATTTTCTACACCTCATCCATGTTATTCTAATACACTAGAGCCCAAAATTTTATTTTGTTTTCATCATAGAGTATATTTAGCCAAAGAAGCCTTCTTATTGTGTGAGAAGACGCATGGTGCCTACCGCTTGTCGTCATCCACTTGACTAGATTGTAAAATCTCTTCAAAAATATGAATAACGTTCTCTGCCGTATTCCTAGGATCTCTACAAAGCACAGAATTAAATAAATGCGAAAACAAAAAAAATATAGTCATCATCACTACAATAAAAGGAAAGTACCATGACAGTTATGGAGATTAACCCTGTGCTGTAACACTTTACCCTAACGAAAAAATACTCCCTTCTTATACTTGCTATTTTTTTTTGCTGAGTTCTAAATACTATGAAATATTTTTTAATATTATTAAGCAAGATTTAGATTTCTTTGAACTCTTGACCATAACTAAGAAAGTGTATACGCCGCTTTTAAAAGGAGAATGTCTGAATTTTGTAGCATCAAACATACATTAGCATAAAAAATTGCATCACACAATTTAATAGAAAGTTTTTATTCTTTGCGAAATAGGTTATGTTTATGATAAAATTATATTTCTTGTTTATTTGAAAATAAAATAAACCGTCTTAGCTCTAACACTGTTTGTGAATGTGAAGCTTTAAAATATAGAGACCATAGAATAATTACGATGTCATCAAACTGAGTTAGAGATTAGTTTTTGCTTCTTGATTTGTTTACTGGCGTTCTATAGCCATGTCAAAACAATGCGCTCAGACAATATATCCTTTATCCAAATGTAATGTTTTTTAAAGATGCAAATAATTTTTTTTTTTCACAAAGAGTAACTTCATATTGTAGATGTCATATAGACGGTAAAAAGTAATTATGTTAAAAGAAACTGAAAAAATAAAATTCTGTTCTTATTAGTGTGCTATGTATTATTTTCACAGTGGTCTAAAACATACATCTCCAAATTATCTAATAATAGGCTGCTATATATGACATTTGTATCAATGTTAATGGAACTTTAACCCCTTCTTGTCATGGCCATTTTTTTTTCCTTTCTTCTCTTCCCTATTTCCATGAAAAACATTAGGGAAGTGTAAGGAAACAAATTGTTCATTTCATCGCCACTTTCCAAGACCCCTAAGGTTTTCATTTTTCTGGATATGAGGCTGTGTGAGTGCTTATTTGTTGTGCCCTGAGCTGATGTTTATACTGATACTATTTAGGGTAGATACAAGGTTTGAATCGACTCTTATTGAATTTTATTGTATTGTTTCAGCGGCGAAAAAAAATGTAATTCCGGCTTTTTGATTTTTTTTTTCGTTCCGCCATTTACCGTTCAAATTAATTTGCTTTACAATTTGATAGATCAGGCTTTTATGAATGCAGTGATACCAAATATGTGTATTATCATTTATTTTATTACTTTATTTTTATTTTTCAGATTTTTTTAAAACTTGTTTTTCACTTTTTACTGAATTTAATAGTCTCCTTAGGGGACTTGATTTGATTCTGGGACCATCCAAGTGCTATACATTGCAGGGCTTCAGCACTGCTATGTATAATGAAAATCACGATCTATGTGAATGACAGCCATGGGCTGGCTTTCACATTTCACAGAAGGATCTTAATGAAAGGCATTGGGGTCTTCAGACCCTCGGCTGCTATGACAGCCCATTTGTGCCCTGCTATCATGTCACAGGTATGAGGAAGGGAGCGTGGAACGACGCCCTCCCCTTTCAGCATGTGTTAAAAATTGCTGTAAGAGATTGATAGCGAGATTTAACAGGTTAATAGATGTAGGTGGAATGGAGCCTATAGTGGCTGATCAAATCAGCCATCATGTGTGCGGAAAGATGTAGGCTCAGCATGCGAATCTGTATCAAAGTCAAGGAACCAGCATATGATGTAAGTTTAAGTCACGTGAAGGAGTTAAAGGGATAGTCTAAGTTTCATTAACATAGGAAAAATACAGTTAGGTCCATAAATATTTGGACAGAGACAACATTTATCTAATTTTGGTTCTAGACATTACCACAATGAATTTGAAACAAAACAAATCAGATGCAGTTGAAGTTCAGACTTTCAGCTTTCATTTGAGGGTATCCACATTAAAATTGGATGAAGGGTTTAGGAGTTTCAGCTCCTTAACATGTGCCACCCTGTTTTTAAAGGGACCAAAAGTAATTGGACAATTGACTCCAAGGCTATTTCATGGACAGGTGTGGGCAATCCCTTCATTATATCATTCTCAATTAAGCAGATAAAAGGGCTGGTGTTGATTTGAGGTGTGGTGTTTGCATTTGGAAGGTTTAGCTGTGAAGGAAACATGCGGTCAAAGGAGCTCTCCATGCAGGTGAAACAAGCTATCCTTAAGCTGCAAAAAACAGAAAAAACCCATCCGAGAAATTGCTACAACTTTAGGAGTGGCAAAATCTACAGTTTGGTACATTCTGAGAAAGAAAGAAAGCACTGGTGAACTCATCAATGCAAAAAGACCTGGGCGCCCACGGAAGACAACAGTGGTGGATGATCGCAGAATACTCTCCATGGTGAAGAGAAACCCCTTCACAACAGCCAACCAAGTGAACAACACTCTCCAGGAGGTAGGCGTATCAATATCCAAATCTACCATAAAGAGAAGACTGCATGAAATTAAATACAGAGGGTTCACTGCACGGTTCAAGCTACTCATAAGAATCAAGAATAAAAAGGCTAGGCTGGACTTTGCTAAAAAAAATCTAAAAAAGCTAGCACAGTTCTGGAAGAACATTCTTTGGACAGATGAAACCAAGATCAACCTCTACTAGAATGATGGAAAGAGAAAAGTATGGCGAAGGCGTGGTACAGCTCATGATCCAAAGCATACCACATCATCTGTAAAACATGGCGGAAGCAGTGTGATGGCTTGGGCATGCATGGCTGCCAGTGGCACTGGGTCACTAGTATTTATTGATGATGTGACACAGGACAGAAACAGCCGAATGAATTCTGAGGTATTCAGAGCCATACTGTGTGCTCAGATCCAGCCAAATGCAGCCAAACTGATTGGTCGTCGTTTCATACTACAGATGGACAATGACCCAAAACATAAAGCCAAAGCAACCCAGGAGTTTATTAAAGCAAAGAAGTGGAATATTCTTGAATGGCCAAGTCAGTCACCTGATCTCAACCCAATTGAACATGCATTTCACTTGTTAAAGACTAAACTTCAGACAGAAAGGCCCACAAACAAACAACAACTGAAAACCACCGCCGTGAAGGCCTGGCAGAGCATCAAAAAGAAGGAAACACAGTGTCTGGTGATGTCCATGAGTTCAAGACTTCAGGCAGTCATTGCTAACAAAGGGTTTTCAACCAAGTACTAGAAATGAACATTTTATTTACAATTATTTAATCTGTCCAATTACTTTTGGTCCCTTTAAAAACAGGGTGGCACATGTTAAGGAGCTGAAACTCCTAAACCCTTCATCCAATTTTAATGTGGATACCCTCAAATGAAAGCTGAAAGTCTGAACTTCAACTGCATCTGATTTGTTTTGTTTCAAATTCATTGTGGTAATGTCTAGAACCAAAATTAGATAAATGTTGTCTCTGTGCAAATATTTATGGACCTAACTGTATTTTTTAGAAAAATCAACTTTGCAATTTGTCACATTAAACAGCTTGTCTCTCCTCCAGAACTGTGGGCAATGATACCAAGGGCCCTGCAGTCTTAGAATGTTCAGTTACCTAGTTAAGGAGTTAACAGGTTCTATTCTTTACAGCCTACTCATGGCACTTTGCAGTTGGCTTGATCCTTGAATCCAATCCAACTCAGTGCCCCCTAGAAGAGCACTCAGTTTGGACCGATGTCAAAAAGATACCCCTATTCTGAAGAATCATTCTTTAGGATCGTGGTGCACCTGGCAGTCAGGTATCCAGGAGACAGAGGAGCAGTGAACTCCTGAAGACTGAAGATGTGAAAATTCCCTTTAATGAAGTTGCAAATCTGTATTTTTTATATGTGCATAACACATTTCAGGTATTTTGTTTTCTACTTTGTATTTAATGTCAGAACCTGATTTCTGTATTAAGATAGCAACTACACTGAACAAAAATATAAATGCAACATTTTATGAGGGTACTCTGCTTCCTTTGGCAGCCCCCTAGCCTTTTCTATGACCATATTACAGCACCACTATTCAAGTCCCCATTGTATTCTATGTAGTTTGGGTTCAAGTTTGGGTAGACTTCTGGTACTCAAACTGAACTTTGGACTTAAGTCCGCTTGTATCCGACAAACTGGAACATAGACAAATCCTACTCACTAACACAGATTTGGACACATTTGTGAACAATATTTGAGAGAATGGCTTTTGTGTACATGGAAAAATCTTAGATCTTTAAGTTCAGCTCATGAAAAATGGGAGTAAAAACAAAAGTGTTGCATTTACACTTTTGTTCAGTGTACTCATCTCAACCAGTAGAAACTACAAATTATTTACTTTTAGAGGAAATCTCTTCTTCTGTGCCAACCACTAAAGATGAACTAACCCATGGATGTTTGGGTTCGATGAACATAAAGTAAAAAAATTTCAAACAGAACCTCAAACTTGACCCTGGACCCAAACCCAATAGAATTCAATGGAGAACCAGGCTTCTGTGCTTCAAAATTGCTGTAAAATAGTCATAGTCAGGGCTAAGGGCCTGCATAAGGAATCTAAATGTGGGTAAGAGCAGGACATCTGCCCTGTAAACAAATGTGAATAGAGAAAAGACTAAAATGGTTCTGTCATCATAGCAATCAAGGTAAAATAGAATGTAAATTAACATAAAAAATTTAACAGTGCCCTCACAGAGACTGAGGCTAGCTGCTTTAAGTCCATTTAAAAATTCACCCACAGACCATGAATACCCCACTCAGAAGTAGCTTACACATTTCACACACAGAATATGGGGCACAGTACCCATACATTATTTAGCAGTTTACAAATTTTACCCACATAGAATGAGGCAAAATGGCCCATCCAGAAGCATCTTACAAATTTCACCTACAGAGCATGGGGTAGAGTACCCCTATATTAGGAGCTTAGAAATGTGACTCACAGAGCATGGAGCAGAGTAGCTCTACATTAGAAGATTACAAATTTCACCCACAGGGCATGGGGCAGAGTACCCCTACATTAACCACTTGCAAATTTCATCCACAAAGCCAATCCTTAAGGTACTGCCACACTAAGCTATCCCGCTAGCGATCTCGTTAGCGTTGCATACTAATGAGATCGCTAGCGGGATTGTTTCTATATCGCTAAATGCTGCCGCATTTAGCGATATAGTTAACGACGCTATCGCCGTTAGCGATCTTCTTAACGACTTTAGCAGTACAAAAGTACCGCTAAATCGCTAAGAAAAGGTGCCACACAGCGATTAGATACTTACCCAGCGGGAGCGCCGACGAGAAATAGGGTCCGGAACGATTCCAGCGACGAGCGAGATCACAGCAGGAAGCTCGTCGCTGGAAGCTGCCGCACTGAACAATATCGCTAACGGGATCGCTAAATAGTGACGTTTTTAGCGATCCCGTTAGCGATATTGTTTAGTGTGGCATACCCTTTAATCTTCAGTAATGTACAGTAAAGCAGCCACAGATAAAAAGCTTATAGCTTGATTCTATATACAGATAGCGGTCCACTACGAGGCTTGCTACCGCCAGTCTCAGCCAACTTGCTTTGTGATGCCTCTCAAATCCTGTTGTGTTAGGGGCAGAAGTGTTTCCTTTGAAAAAAATATTGTTCAAAGCAGGCAACCACAAATGATTACTTCAGCTAGGGATAATGAAATTGTATTCCTTTTCTAGTTTTTTGCTTGCTCAACTTGTGCCATGATTAAGAGGGGACTCGGTGGAATACAAACTGAAGGAACTGGAGGTCATCCAATCTCCCCACTCTTGGGTTGCACAGTCCACACATGTAATGGAGAATCGAGTTTCTATTCCAGAGAGGAAACCTGATAAACGTGTACCATATCCAAAGAAGGTTGCAGTCAAGCAAATCAACCACATTTCAGCTTAGTCAGCAGCTCATATTGCGAGACAGAATAGCCATCCAGTACAATATAAAGGCTTTCTAATTGGAATGAGTAGTTAAATTTTACACAGTGGCTTCTTGGCACAGTACTCCCACAGAACCTAATAGGAAATTTCACCAACAGAGCATGTTTCCACATTAATCCTAGAGAAGCTGATAACAAATTTCACCCACAGAATATGGGGCACAGTAATCCCACAGCTCCAAAATGTCTGCTCCAGTAGGGTATGTTCCAAATGCCATGATGAAATGTTTTTAGTATGATCACGGATTGAGTTGTTGATCAGCAGCGAGGCTTGCTACAGGCAGTGCAGTTAAAATTATCACCCATAGAGCATGTTTCCACATTTAGCCCCCACAGAAGCTGATTACAAATTTTGCATGTAGACAATGGCCCACAGTACCCCATAGTACACACAGCAGCTTAAAGACACATTACTCCCACAGATAAAGGGTATGCCACACTAAACAAGGTTGCTAACGAGATCGCTAAAAAACGTCACTATTTAGCGATCTCGTTAGTGACGCTATTGTGTGTGGCATGTATCAACGACGTGGCCCCTGCTGTGATCTCGCTGATCGTTCACTAGAGTTCTGGACCGTATTTAGATCGTTGGCGTCCCGCTGGTGACGCTATATCGCTGTGTCTGGCACCTTTTGCGAGCGATGTGCGCTGTTTTTTACATCGCAATGACCGTTAAAGTCGTTAATGAGATCGCTAACCGCTTATGAGTCGTTAACGAGATCGCTAAGTGTGGCAGCTACTAGCGACATTAAAACGATCATAAAAACGATCGCATTAGTATGCGTCGTTATTGTGATCGTTAGCGGGAGCGTTTAGTGTGGCAGTACCTTAAGGGTTAAAGAATACACAAAGCAGCATTTGGCAAAATACTTCCACAGAGAAGGGTTAAAAATACACACAGCGGCTCTTAAACCAGTACTATCAGAGACTTGGTTGGCTAAGAGCAGAAAAATAGGTTTAAGCACACGTCACTCCCATGTACTCAGTTGAAAAGTGAAAATTATAAAAACTTTTGTTTTTATATGGTACTATCACAGACATCGGTGCAGAGTACAAAAAGAGTGTGTGTGAAGAATATAGGAGACATAATTCCATATCAATCATCTGTATACTATTGGGCATTGAATTATAAAAAATCTTTCAGCACATGCTGTGGTAGCATGACACCTGGTCAGCTCAAACAAAGGATTCACACCCCCTAGCTAGCATGCAACTTTCTACAGGAAGACCCCTGTGGATCCAAGCCATGTGGCCTGAGTCCATTGTTCAATCAGCCAGAATTTTGTAAGGGAGTTATGGAAACACTATAAGTCCCAGCTGTACATTGTATATATTTCTTAGATCCCAGACCAGGGCAAGTGCTTGTCTGGGTGTCGAGTCATTCTAACACACACGGGAAGGGAGATATATAGAACAGCCACTATGAGCTAAGCAGCAAAATTGTGTTTAGTCTCTATAAGTATAAGGGGCCCAGTCAGATATGATGATGCTAGAACTGCTGCCCTAGGACCACCCAGAAAGGAGTTGTAATCTTTCATGGGTTTTTGGAGATTTATCTCCCAACCTCCATGGGAGGAGATTTAGGTACAGCCCAAAGGGCAGGAGAGGAGTGACTCAGAGAGTTAAATGCTTATGCGCACCATTTCCTATTGCTTTTTCTCTGGGAGGTAGCGAGGACACATAGTGTTAAGTGCCGGGATTTACCCGTTGCACTGGTTAGATTCCAGGCATTGCTTGGTGCCATGGTCTCCCATTCATCTCCGGCCAATGCTGCTGTTGCTCTGCACAGACCTCGGTCCCAGCGCCTTGCTCTGGCTCGCAGTGTACCTTTGATTACTGCCAGCTCTCCAGCTAAGTCTATGATAAAGGCACACCTTGCGCTCTGGAGCCTATGAACAGAAATCACCTGAGCATGTCCGTGATGTGGCGCATTCTCATTGGTGTTTGGACTTCAGCTGCT
>JARQOD010000001.1:65753652-65830793 GCA_033576555.1 Oophaga sylvatica | reverse complement strand
CGTCGATATCCGATTCCGATACCGGAAGTCCAATGTAAGTCTATAGGAACAAAAATCGCAACCAAAAAAAACCTTTCTTTCGTTGTAAACACAAAATATACACACATAGAATACATATATATATATATATATATATTTTATATATATATATATATATATATATACATGTCATTGTGACATATACAGGTCCTTCTCAAAAAATTTGCATATAGTGCTAAATTTCATTATTTTCCATAATGTAATGATTACAATTAAACTTTCATATATTTTAGATTCATTACACACCAACTGAAATTTTTCAGGTCTTTTATTGTTTTAATACTGATGATTTTGGCATACAGCTCATGAAAACCCAAAAATCCTGTCTCAAAAAATTTGCATATCAAGAAAAGGTTCTCTAAACGAGCTATTACCCTAATCTTCTGAATCAACTAATTAACTCTAAACACATGCAAAAGATTCCTGAGGCTTTTAAAAACTCCCTGCCTGGTTCATTACTCAAAACCGCCATCATGGGTAAGACTGCCGACCTGACTGATGTCCAGAAGGCCATCATTGACACCCTCAAGCAAGAGGGTAAGACCCAGAAAGAAATTTCTCAACAATTAGGCTGTTCCCAGAGTGCTGTATCAAGGCACCTCAATGGGAAGTCTGTTGGAAGGAAACAATGTGGCAGAAAACGCTGTACAACGAGAAGAGGTGACCGGACCCTGAGGAAGATTGTGGAGAAGGACCGATTCCAGACCTTGGGGGACCTGCGGAAGCAGTGGACTGAGTCTGGAGTAGAAACATCCAGAGCCACCGTGCACAGGCGTGTGCAGGAAATGGGCTACAGGTGCCGCATTCCCCAGGTAAAGCCACTTTTGAACCAGAAACAGAGAAGCAGCACTGGGCTACAGAGAAGCAGCACTGGACTGTTGCTAAGTGGTCCCAAGTACTTTTTTCTGATGAAAGCAAATTTTGCATGTCATTCGGAAATCAAGGTGCCAGAGTCTGGAGGAAGACTGGGGAGAAGGAAATGCCAAAATGCCTGAAGTCCAGTGTCAAGTACCCACAGTCAGTGATGGTGTGGGGTGCCATGTCAGCTGCTGGTGTTGGTCAACTGTGTTTCATCAAGGGCAGGGTCAATGCAGCTAGCTATCAGGAGATTTTGGAGCACTTCATGCTTCCATCAGCTGAAATGCTTTATGGAGATGAAGATTTCATTTTTCAGCACGACCTGGCACCTGCTCACAGTGCCAAAACCACTGGTAAATGGTTTACTGACCATGGTATTACTGTGCTCAATTGGCCTGCCAACTCTCCTGACCTGAACCCCATAGAGATTCTGTGGGATATTGTGAAGAGAAAGTTGAGAGACGCAAGACCCAACACTCTGGATGAGCTTAAGGCCGCTATCAAAGCATCCTCGGCCTCCATAACACCTCAGTAGTGTCACAGGCTGATTGCCTCCATGCCACGCCGCATTGAAGCAGTCATTTCTGCAAAAGGATTCCCGACCAAGTATTGAGTGCATAACTGAACATTATTATTTGATGGGTTTTTTTTATTTTGTTTTAAACACTTTTATTTTATTGGACAGATGAAATATGCTAATTTTTTGAGACAGGATTTTGGGGTTTTCATGAGCTGTATGCCAAAATCATCAGTATTAAAACAATAAAAGACCTGAAAAATTTCAGTTGGTGTGTAATGAATCTAAAATATATGAAAGTTTAATTTTAATCATTACATTATGGAAAATAATGAAATTTAGCACTATATGCTAATTTTTTGAGAAGGACCTGTATATACATGTATTTATAGTTTATACACTTCTACATAGTAAAATATACTCTGATTCAATTGCCGGGTAAAGCCGTGACATACCCCATAGAAGTCGACGGGCTCGGTGCCGAGTACCCCCAAAACCTCTTGCTCTGTGCGACTCAACTTGGGCGTCACGAACAGGATTCTGTAGCTCGCTATAAGCGAGTCCTGTGTGCCTGAATTGAACTGGTTTTGTGCTTGAGAATTGCTAAAATCATCAGAGAATGTATTTGCCATTTTTCCGCCATATCTGCGTCACGACGAGGCACTGATGAAGAAGAAGGGCGTGCTCTTCGTGGGTGTACACTCACTCAGTGGCCGACCACTCTAAATGGTACTGCAATGTAAGATCGTGCCCCACAGCTCTTGAGTTCCGCCTCCTCATCCTCCTCAGTGTGCGGAAACTAACACGAAGGTCCCGCCTCACTACAAAAGAGGGGCCCTCTCCAGATGCTAATGACACATGTGACTTGGCAGAGATGGCTAATGGACACGAGCAGAAGTGTGAAGGGATGGAGCAGTCAGAGCTCTCCCCCCACGGAAGCGACCCGATCGCCACGGAACCACCGTTGGGCACCCGGCCTGGAAACCCTCCTACGCTGGAAGAAGCGGAGGATACCCTAAGAGGCCTGGCCCGGCACCGGGAGGAGGTCGCCAGGATGGAAGCCAGCTGGCGTGCCCTAAAACTAAACTTGGAGCGGCGCCAATCCCTCTTACCTGAAGTGTCTGTACCGGAAGGTGAGGCACCCGTTCTAGTAGAGGAGTCCGTGCGGGCATCCCAGCCCTTGCAATGTGATCCGGTTGACGTTGTCGCAGTGGAGGCACCTGTTCCTGCAAAAACCTCTGCACCGGCAGCACCCCAGATCCCGCTGTCTGCCCCCGTCGCTGAGACAGAAGAAGCGACACCCGTCCTCATGGAGGAGGCCGCGCAGGCACCAGAGGTCAACCAGTCTGTACCGGAACCCCGACTGTCATCTGTTCCAGAGCCGGCTGCTTCCTCCGCAGGTGAGCGCCGCCAGGACTGGGGGCGCCAGGAGAGCTGCTGCAAACCGGACACTGTAAGCTGCAGTTTGATGGTGGAGACATGGAGCAACTGGTGGAGGAGAATTTCAACCGGCGTCAGGAGGAAGAGTGGAGACGTTGGGAGCTGGAAGCAGAGCGACAAAGGGAGCAGCGAGAAACCCAAAAGCTTCGCCAACGTCAGCTGGAGAAGGACCGGGCAAATAAGGACCGGATGAGAAAAGATAAAGGAACCCTGTGGGAGCCGCGGCGTAAGGGTGCAGTACGGAGCTTTAAATTGAAAGGTGGTTGGGGCTTCATCCAGGAGCCTGGACTTTATTTAGAAGTTTTTGTGAACCGGCGGGACGTGGAGGCTCACCTCCCAGAAGGACACCCGGGGAGGGACCTGTTGCCAGGAGACTTGGTGACTTACACCCGACACTGGGGTTACAATGGATGGTACGCCCTAAATGTTACCAGGTGCGACCCCTACTCCCCAGAGTGTCAGGAACCTGTGAGACCCTCGGAGCCTTCAGCCTCCCACATCCTGGCCTCTTCAAAAGTGCCCACCCCACGCCGTAAATCTCCCCAGCCTCCCTCAGTGGTCTCCTCAGCAGCCCCAGCTATGGACATGATAAGTATACCTGGCCTGTACCCGGCGCCTGTTAGGCCCCCTGGGTTTCGTTCAGTCCGGGACATAGGGCTCCAGACCCGGAGGGAGATGAAAGAGGTGGCCACACAGACCCAGATAGCGGGTCACGACTTGACTGTACAGGCCACACGACGTCATCAGGTCCTGGTGGTCCTTGGTGTCTCGGATGTTTGGCAAGCATCAGAAGAGTACCAGGTGGTACCTGGAACACCCCTGCCAAAGAATTATAAATAACCCGGACAGGGTCCCTGTATGTAAATAGTTAAATATGTAAATAGTTAAATTGTTGATGTACCCGGACGGGTGAATGTTCATAAAAAATTTTTTAAATTTAATAAAAAACACAACACAGTTTTCATTACTTTTATTACAGTCTCATCTTGCGACGCCATCGATCTCCTGTAAAAAAATGAAAAAAAAAACCCAGCAGTATACCACCTGTCCGACGCAGTCCATAGTAACGAGTGTCCCACGACGATCCAGCTCTGCTACATCAGAATGACAGGCAGAGCCTGTCATCCCGGCGCAGCACAGCTGATTACCTGCTTCCCCGGCGGTGACGTCATCGGACTGACTGCTTTACGGCCGGGATTACCCAGCAGTCACTGCAGTTATCGTGAGAAACTGCATGTGACCGCCGGGGAGAAGAGGATGGCGGCCATGAAGCAGTCCAGGCCGTGACCGCCGGAGATCTTCTGCCAGGTAAGTGCCGCTGACTCCTGACAGACCCGACCGACGGACACTGACAGTGACAGACCCGACCGACGGACACTGACAATGACAGTGACAATCCCGATTCCGGTATTCGATATGACGAAAATATCGGTATTCGGAATCGAAAGGCCGATACAGCTAATATCGGCCGATATCCGATATTTGCAGTATCGTATCGCTCAACACTAATCATGCCACAAGAGAACCTAGAGCTAATATTGACGAACAAATAAGCAACTCTGGTAAACCGTTTGTTAGAAGCATTCCCAGCACACAGCAGCGATGCAGGTTCTACCACAAGCCGTACTGGGCCAAATGGAAGAGGTGCTCGTGGTGCACACAGCCGAAGTGGCGTTGGAGACAGGGATTTCATGACCATGTTGTGGACTGATTTATCGAGTAATTGTCACGCTGTCTTCAGGATAGAGGTGGACCGGGGTCTATACTGACCCTAAACTGGGGTCCTGACTAGTCCCTCTACCTGGAGGTACTGTTAATGGTACAGAGGTCCAGGCCGCCAGCCTAACCCTGTCTCCTGTAGATCCCTGACCACTGTAATCCAGTCCTGAAAGGACCCTGATTACCACCAAAGGGAATGGGCAGATCACAGCTTACTAACAGTATTAGACACACGAGACAGACAAGGGGTAAAGTAAATACTGCCTTGCATACAAAAACTACAACACAGAGGGAACACAAAAGGTTAAGGAGATAAACAATAAGCGAGGAGAGGATTAACCACAACAGGCACTCTTAGCTTAAGTCTTCTCAGAAACGATCCGCTCTGCTGGTCAGAATGAATGCTTTCACTGACAACTCCTAAGCAAAACGGCAGGTATATGAAGGAAGCTAATTAGTGCCTAATACACTGCAGCCGGGCGAGGCTGGAACTAGTCTAAGCACAGAGAACGGTAGAATTAACTCCCTCACTGCCAACAGACACATAGCACCAACAACTCAGCTGCGAGAAGTCGGAATGTGAAATCGCGACGATCTTCGTGGCGATATACCCGTGACAGTACCCCCCTTCTACGAGGGGCCTCCGGACCCTCAGGGCCAGGTCTGTCTGGGTGAGTTGTGTAGAAGGCCCGAACCAATCGGTCTGCGTTAATATCAGACGCAGGAACCCACGTCCTCTCCTCAGGACCATACCCCTTCCAATGAACCAAGTATTGAAGGGACCGGCGATTCAGATGTGAGTCAATGATCTTCGATACCTGAAACTCCAAGTTACCATTGACCACCACTGGAGGAGGAGGTAGAGGTGACGGTATAACTGGCGCCACGTACCTCTTAAGCAACGATTTGTGGAACACATTGTGGATTTTAAATGTAGGAGGGAGGTCAAGACGGAATGCCACCGGATTAATTATCGAACTGATCCTGTATGGCCCGATGAACCTGGGACCGAGTTTCCAGGAGGGAACCTTAAGTTTTATATTTTTGGTAGACAACCATACCAGATCATTCACACTTAGGTCCGGACCAGACACTCTCCTCCTATCAGCCATACGTTTGTATCGGTTCCCCATTGTACTCAAATTATTCAGCACTCCTCTCCACACAGAAGCAAGTGATGACGAAAATCGTTCCTCCTCAGGAACCCCAGAAGAGCCCCCCCATTGAAAGTACAAAACTGGGGGTAAAAACCATATGCCCCAAAAAACAGGGACTTACCAGTGGACTCGCTCCGCCTATTGTTAAGAGCGAACTCTGCCAGAGGCAAGAAAGAAGACCAGTCCTCTTGGTTTTCCGAGACAAAACACCGGAGATATGTCTCCAAGCTCTGGTTCAGACGCTTTGTCTGACCATTGGTCTGCGGATGAAAAGCCGAAGAAAATGACAATTGCATCCCCCGCCGTGTACAAAATGCTCTCCAGAATTTGGACACAAACTGAGACCCCCGATCCGACACCACATCGGAAGGCAACCCGTGAAGTCTCACAATCTCCCCAATGAACACTTGCGCCAGAGTCTTAGCATTAGGAAGAGCAGGAAGAGCAATAAAATGTGCCATCTTACTGAACTGTCCACTACAACAAGTATGACAGTTTTACCTGAAGACGGAGGGAGGTCCGTAATGAAGTCCATAGACAGATGGGTCCATGGACGCTCCGGGATTTTTAAAGGTAAGAGGGCCCCAGACGGACGGGTATGTGGGGTCTTAGAGCGTGCACAAACCCCACAGGACGCGACAAAAGTTACCACCTCCTTATTTAAGTTAGGCCACCAAAACCGGCGTGAAAGGAGATCAACAGTTGCTTTGCTCCCTGGGTGTCCTGCCAAAGCAGAATTATGATGTGCCTCGATAACCTTTTGTCTTAACTGATCTGGAACAAACAGTTTCCCTGGAGGTCCTACAGGGGCGTCCCCCTGAGCCTCCAATATTTCCTCCTCAAGTTCAGAGCATACAGCCGACACAACTACTCCCTCCTGAAGGATAGGAACCGGGTCATCCGTCTTCCCGGCCCCAGGGAAACTGCGAGATAAGGCATCAGCCTTTACATTTTTTGACCCAGGACGATATGTGACGACAAAATTAAACCTGGTAAAAAACAACAACCATCTAGCTTGTCTGGGATTCAGACGCTTTGCAGACTCTAAATACAGTAGGTTCTTGTGATCAGTAATGACGGTGACCGGGTGGACTGCCCCCTCCAAAAAATGACGCCACTCTTCAAAAGCCAACTTAATGGCCAAAAGTTCCCTATTGCCGACATCATAATTCCTCTCAGCGGACGACAATTTCTTAGAGAAGAAAGCGCACGGATGCCATTTACCAGGGGACGGACCTTGAGATAATACTGCACCCACCCCTACGTCAGACGCATCCACCTCCACAATGAACGGCTGTGACGCTTCCGGTTGAATGAGTACAGGTGCCGAAGCAAAACATTTTTTCAAGGAGGAAAATGCTTGACAAGCCTTATCAGACCACCTTGAAAAATCCGTCCCTTTTCTTGTCATGTCAGTAAGAGGTTTAACAATGGACGAGAAATTACGAATAAATTTCCGGTAGTAATTAGCAAACCCCAGGAAACACTGCAGTGCCTTAAGATCCTCTGGCAGATCCCACTCAAGCACTGCCTTCACTTTCCCAGGGTCCATACGGAAACTGGAAGCTGACACCAGGAACCCTAAAAACTGAAGTTCCTGTACGGCGAATACACACTTCTCCATTTTGCGTACAATTTATTATCTCGCAAGATCTGCAACACCTGTCTCACATGCTCCTGATGAGACACAAGATCTGGCGAGTAAATTAAGATGTCATCCAGATAAATGACAACAAACTGTCCCACTAGGTGGCGAAAGATGTCATTAACAAAATGTTGAAACACCGCCGGGGCAGTAGTCAGACCGAAAGGCATGACAAGGTTCTCATAATGTCCCTCCGGAGTGTTAAACGCCGTCTTCCACTCATCTCCCTCCTTCATCCTAATCAGATTATACGCCCCCCTGAGATCCAACTTAGAGAACCATTTGGCGCCCACAATCTGATTGAAGAGATCTGGAATAAGTGGGAGCGGATATGGATCTCGGACCGTTATCCGATTAAGCTCACGGAAATCCAAGCAAGGGCGTAGGCCTCCATCTTTTTTCTTCACAAAGAAGAACCCCGCGGCCACTGGGGAAGATGAAGGTCTAATATGCCCTTTAGCCAGACTCTCCGAAATATAATCCTTCATAGCCTGCCTCTCAGGACCAGAAAGGTTATACAACCTAGATTTAGGTAATTTAGCATCAGGGAGCAATTTTATAGAACAGTCATACTCGCGATGAGGAGGTAATTCTTGACACCCCTCCTCTGAAAAGACATCCTCAAAGTCCACCAAAAAAGGTGGTAAGGTTCTAGGCACGACCGCACCAATGACCGTGTTCATGCAGTTTTTATTGCAAAATTCACCCCACTGGCTTATCTCTCTGGTTTGCCAATTAATAACTGGGTTATGTTTAGTTAACCAAGGAAGACCCAACACAATAGGAGTGGGGAGACCCTCCAACACATAACAAGACAATAGTTCTTTATGTATTGCCCCCACTCGAAGGTCAATGTTATGTATGGCTTGCAAAAAGCTACCTTGACCGAGAGGCCTGGCGTCGATAGAGAATATGGGGATAGGTTTGGCTAGTAGACTCAGTTGCATACCTTGAACCTGGGCAAACCCAGCGTCCACCAGATTAGCCCCGGCCCCACTATCCAGAAGAACAGAAATCCTCTCAGTTCTCGTACCTACCACCACCTCCGCTGGTACGAGAAACTGAGACGGACCTGGGGACGAAATACATACTCCCAGATTGTCGTCCACCACACAACCTGGGATTAATAGTTTTCCGGCGACTTCTTGCTCAGTACAGTACGGGATGGACACCCCTCAATAAAATGTCCCTTTCTCCCGCAGAAGAAACACCTTCTTGTTTTGCGGCGCACCGCCGACCCCCTCCCTCGGAATGATGTCCCTCCCAACTGCATAGGTTCCTCGGAACAAACCAGGGGAACCTCAATATTAGGGACTTTAGAAGGAGGTGGAGTCATCACAGGGGGCGGAGTTACCCCACACCTCTCCCGAAGCCGTCTATCAATGCGAATTGCAAGAGCCATAGCGGCCTCCAGTGACGGGGGAGAATCATACTGAGCCAACACATCTTTTAATTTATCAGATAAACCTTGACAAAACTGGCTCCTAAGAGCCGGGTCATTCCACTGAGTATCCATGGCCCACCTACGGAACTCTGAAGCAAATTCCTCCGCCGGACGATCTCCCTGCTGTATCCTACGTAACTTCATTTCAGCAAGGGAGACCCGATCCGGGTCATCATATACCAGACCCAGGGCTGTAAAAAATCGGTCCACTGACTGGAGAGCCGGGGAGCCCGGGGGGAGAGAGAACGCCCAGGATTGAGGGTCCCCTTGTAAGAGCGAGATGACAATTCCCACCCTCTGATCCTCACTCCCCACGACCGCGGCTCAGCCGAAAATACAATTTACATGCTTCCCGGAAAGCAAAAAACTTGTCCCGCCCACCAGTAAACCTGTCCGGGAGAGCCACTTTAGGTTCAGATCTGGCTTGCTCCCGGTGGTACAAAACCTTGGATTTAACGTCCGTCAGCTCCATGGACAAACTCTGCAACTGCTGAGCTAAATGGGCTACTGGATCCATGGTGGCTGGGGAGAATCTTTAGTATGGTCGGTGAAAATGTCACGCTGTCTCAGGATAGAGGTGGACCGGGGTCTATACTGACCCTAAACTGGGGTCCTGACTAGTCCCTCTACCTGGAGGTACTGTTAATGGTACAGAGGTCCAGGCCGCCAGCCTAACCCTGTCTCCTGTAGATCCCTGACCACTGTAATCCAGTCCTGAGAAGGACCCTGATTACCACCAAAGGGAATGGGCAGATCACAGCTTACTAACAGTATTAGACACAAGAGACAGACAAGGGGTAAAGTAAATACTGCCTTGCATACAAAAACTACAACACAGAGGGAACACAAAAGGTTAAGGAGATAAACAATAAGCGAGGAGAGGATTAACCACAACAGGCACTCTTAGCTTAAGTCTTCTCAGAAACGATCCGCTCTGCTGGTCAGAATGAATGCTTTCACCGACAACTCCTAAGCAGAAAGGCAGGTATATGAAGGAAGCTAATTAGTGCCTAATACACTGCAGCCGGGCGAGGCTGGAACTAGTCTAAGCACAGAGAACGGTAGAATTAACTCCCTCACTGCCAACAGACACATAGCACCAACAACTCAGCTGCGAGAAGTCGGAATGTGAAATCGCGACGATCTTCGTGGCGATATACCCGTGACAGTAATGCTCACATGACGGTAATACTTTAATAGATTGCATCAGACAGGAGACAGCAGTTGTCTACTGTGGTTCAAATTTACCTCTCCTCCCCTATTCTCCCTCACAGTTCATTCCCCTTTGACTACTGGGTCTGTAAACTGGACACCTGGTCTGAATTGGCCCAATATGCTTTACAGGAGCTCGCTTGCCCTGCTGGTAGTGTGCAATCAGAAAGAGTCTTCAGTGCAGCTGGATCAATCCTGACAGATAGAAGGACCCGGCTGTAGACCCAAAATGTTGGTTATCTCAGCTTCATAAAAATGAACCATGCCTGGGTTTCAAAGGATTTTGTACAACCATCTCCTGATGACACATAGGTTGCCAGCAAAATGGTTTGCTTTGTCCTCTTATTCTGACTTCTCCAATTCCTCCATTTGCAGCTGCTGAACGTCCAGCCTAAACCTCAACATATGCCAGTTTTTCCACCTCCCTAACTGGGCTGTCCCCCCCCCCCCCAGGGCCGACGTCAGCACCTGGTGCACCCGGGCAACTGCCGGTTCCCTGATCAGGTTGGGAGGGCCCACTTGTGGGCGACGGCACTGGCACAGGGCCCCTCATAGTACGCAAAGAGTGTCTCTGATGGTGGGGGGGCCCACTAGCTGTCAGACACACCGGAGTACTATGAGGGGCCCTGTGCCAGTTCCGTCGCCCACGAGTGGGCCCCCCCTGCTTGCTCAGGGCCACAGCACTTGCAATACTTACCTCTCCCTGCTCCACCGCTGTGACGTCTTTTGCGTTTTCTGATAGTGACATTCAGGTCAGAGAACGCGATGACGTTATGTCTGTTTGCCCTCTGCCTAAACAGTCCAAGTGCAGAGAGCTGGAAGATGGCGACTCTAAGGAGTCCAGAGTAGAGCAGTGCCCAGCGAGGAGAGGTATTTTATTTTTTTTAATGTTTGGAGCAATATAGAATGATATATGGGGCCCAACATACACTTGAGCATCATCCATTGGGCGCACCACACATTGGAGCATTCTAAATGGGGGACATCAGACACTGGAGCAGCATATACGGGGTCCATTATACACTGGAGCATTATAAATGGGGCCCATTATATATGGAGCATTATATAGGCCCATCATACACTGGAGCATCATCCATGAGGCCCATCATATACTGGAGCATTCTAAATGGGGCACATCAGACACTGGAGCAGCACATACGGGGCCCATTACACACTGGAGCATTATAAATAGGGCCCATTGTATATGGAGCATTATATTGGCCCATCATACACTAGAGCATCATCCATGGGGCCCATCATATACTGGAGCATTCTAAATGGGTAACATCAGACACTGGAGCAGCATATACAGGGCACATTATACACTGGAGCATTATAAATTGGGCCCATTATATATGGAGCATTATATTGGCCCATCAAATACTTGAGCATCATATGGGGTTCATTATTTATGTGGCATCATATAGGGTATGTGTTAGGGGCCTGCGGAACGCACCTAATAGATGTTAAGGAGAGGTGCGTTCGCTGCCTGGGGTCCACCGTGCAGGCAGAGCCTGCTGCTAGTAAGATGGCGTAAATAGGCAGCATGAGCGAACTCTGTTATCCCGCAGAGTCACAGATGTAAACACCGTAGCACTATATGGCGATATAAGCGGACTCTGTTAATTCACAGAGCCGCTGAAACAAAGACTGTGTCCTGTTGGACTCACAGGGAACATAGATGACTGCTAAGAGGATTGCAGTCTGTGGTCAAGCAATCAGAACCAAGCAATAATCTCCTTACCAGAGTAGCCAGTATTCTAATGGCGTTTTCAGCCGAGCCTTGAACACGTGCATACAATCTCCTCACTTATTTCAGCCAGACCTAATCACATGCATACATGACAACACTGGTGCAAGCACGTAACAGATTTGATACTAGCGCATGGCCGTGCGGTAAGGACAGCCTTTATAGCAGCCACGAGAAAAAGATCTTCCAGAAAGGACCAATGGGAAGCTGCTTCAGAACATCAACAGCCACAGGACCTTCCTGAAGGACCAATAGGAGTGGCAGCTGTATCTAAGCATGTGACCCCTGATCTCCAATGGGAGATCTTGCCCTGGGCATGCTCAGATGAAGCAACAAAGGACTTAGTCCCAAAACTGCCTGCTCAAACACTGGTAGCAGCAGCAAATCTCTGCACAGTACTGGACCGGGCAAGACGCTGGGACCGACATCTCTGCTGAGCAGGAACCATGCAGCCGGATATGGATGGGGGACCGCAGCGGGAACAGCTCGAGATTACCCCTGTGCAGGAGTGGGAACTCGAACCCTAACAGTATGGAGCATCATATGGAGCACATATGGGGCCTATTCTGTCTGGAGCATTATATGGAGCCCATTCTGTATGAAGCAATATATGTGGACCATCATATACTGTATGAAGCTTTATATGCGACTCATTATACTGTATGGAACAATATGTGGGGCTCATTCTACTCTATGGGGACCGTCCTATACTGTATGGCACATTATATGGGACCATCATATACTGGAGCATTATGTGGAGCTCATCATTTACTGTTTGGAACATTATATGGGACCAATTATTCTGTATGGAGCAATATATGGGGACTCTATCACTATGTGGTGGCCATAATACTGTATGGAGAACTATACTGTCTGCTTTTGAGCTATTGTAGAATTTAAAATAGATATCAGTCATGTAATGTAAGAAGTAAAGTATTTGTTATTGCACTAAACCTATATTTCTGTGCCGTATCAGAGCATCATGAATTGTGGAATGTGTTAAAGGGGTCCACTGACATTCTTTCGCACGGGGCACACGAAAACCTGGAGCCAGCCCTACCCCCACCACAACTTTAGCCAAATAACCCCAGTTTTCAATGCATAACTATTGTTATAAAGTAAATTAAGGTTAACAAGCTTAAGTAATAAGAATTGATGTCGTTGGCATTGAAATGGCCACTGTAGGTGTGTTTACTGTCCTCCACTCCCTGTCGACTTTGCTTCCCCATTGACTTGCATTGGGTTTCGTGTTTCAGTCGGACCTCCGACTTTTCCCGTTAGTCTGGCCGATTTAGTTCGACTCGACTTTTGAGAAAGTCGGGTTTCATGAAACTCGACTCGACCCTAAAAAAGGCAAAGTCGCTCATCTCTAGTGGTGAATAATGAAAGGGCTAAAATCCTGTGGGACTTTAAGACCCAGATGGATAATCAGAAGTTGGGTAACCAACCAGACATTGTGATAGTAGATAAGGATCAGAAGACAGCAATGATGATAGATGTGACAGTGCCATGTGACAGCAACATCAGAAAAAATGCATATGAGAAGCTAAAGAAATACCTGGGCTCAAAGGAAAGCTGGAAAGATGTGGAAGGTGAAGGCAACAGTGATTCCAGTAGTGATAGGAGCACTTGGAGCAGTGACCCCCTAATTTTGGAAAATGGCTACAACAGATCCCAGAAGCAACATCCGAACTCTCTGCCCAGAAAAGTTCAATGCTAGGAACAATTAAGATCCTACACAGAACCTTCAACTCCCAGGTCTCTGGTAGAGGAAAGAGAATGAGAAAGGACAAAAAAAGACCACACCCATTTGGGGGTAAGAAGGAAGCTTTTTTAATATACTGTATATATTTCAATACATGTAGACAGAAAGTTATTCAATATAGTCAGGTAGAGAGTGACATGTACAACCATATTACATCATATGGGCTTTTATATGTACCAAATTGTAAAGTGCATAGTGCTTATGTAGACCCAAGAGAGACTGGAAAGTAGTGGGGAAGGTATGACTACTTCATAGTAAACTAGTGCCTGGAATCAACCCGAACAAAAATAAGTCAATCCCCTCCATGTCACTGCAGTTTCTTACCCATGATGTGGTATATAGGATGATGCGCCACCAGCCCCACGCTCATTTCACGTCAGCTTCCTCAGGGGACTTATTCTCTTTTATAGTACTATAAGGCAGCAGTTACCTATGACCTATAGCCCCACATGATTTGCTGCTATAGGGTAGAGTAAGGCTATTGTCACACCACTGTATTTTCTTTCATCCAGAGAAATTGGGGCCAAGAGTTTGATCACAGTGTAATCATATTTTCTTTGATGTATAGAAGATGGGTAAAAAAGTTTTTCTCTATTCTCCATTCTGTCAGTCCTGGAAAATCACCCCGCACTCGGATGTCATCTGTGTGCAGTCCTATGTTTTCCATGAACTCATTGTCTTGCATGAGCAAGTGCTATACGACTATTGCATGCAAATTGTGCATGCTGCGATTCTTTCCTTGGACAGATTCTGTCCTGGGAAAAAGTATGACTTGTGATTGACACGTAAAATAACATTGGTCTGAGAGTGATCCAATATCTTGTAAGATTGCACTTTAGGAGAAAGTATATCAATACAAATAGAATCTGGCAGCAGGGATGCATATGCTTTAATATTATGGAGCTGTGCAGGCAGTTACCATTGCAATCTGTTAAGTGTATAATAAATATAAAAAAAATGAAAAAGAAAAAAATGTTTGATGATATATCCACTGCAAATAGTGGATGATGCCTAATACAGTGATTTAATGACCACTTAATATAGATACCATGCATTACCAATTACCTGTAATTATTTTGTACCACTGCCTTAATCTCCCTGCAGGTCTCCACTATTCTGAGATGTTTGGCGTTTGATGACTGCAGCCAATGAGTGGCTGCAGTGGTCGCGGTCATACACCAGTGAAAGAGGGAATGTGGGTATGACGAGGGAGTCATGCAGCTGTATGAAAGAGCTGCAGGGATCAGTGGGAGATGAATATATATTATGTTTAATTTTTAACATCACACTGATCTAGTATGTGAAATATTATAATAAAAAATAGAATATATAATAGAATGCAATGGATAACCACTTAAAGTATACTACTGTACAGTGTTCAGCAAAGTACTCCTTTAATAAAACTAATGTGCTTCATAATTTGAGTCATACTCATCATGGCACAAATCAGAAATTATATATGTGACTGACTTGTAAGACATGCCAAATCTTTCATTTCACAAATACATTCAGTCTCCTCACCAATCAATCCAGTAGGGAGAATGTTTGCCTCATGTTTAACATTAAAATCATTAACCCAAATGTATAATTGACTTGTTATTTTTAGACATTCTCTATCAAGAGACACGATTAACATATTCAATGAAAGAGCAGAGATGTAAATGAGTCTAAACCATGACAAGCAACATTAAACTTGGGATCTTACAAAGAGTGCTTCTTTTCTTATGGATAACACAATCATCTAGCCAAAGTTACATTTACTACATTTTAAGGATTGAAAGGAAATTCATCTACATAATTTCACGATAAACTGAATTAATGCTTTTATGACATTTACTTATACAGTCGTTAAGATTTTTCTAATGCATTGTTTGCATTTGTTTTATTTAGTAAGTATTTAGCCTAAAAGCAAGTGCTCAAGAAAATGTTCATGGATCTCGGATTGCAATACATGGAGTGACCACGGGTCTCCCAACCGAAGCATGACATCTTCATGTATTTCTCTGAGGCGATCACACTCAGGCCAGTCCATGTATTATCGGTCCACACATTATTGGTTCGTTACACGGCTATCTGTATGAGCCTTTAGACAATCAAAAGTAAGAGCATTTCTTGCACTTCCTGGCAATATAAAATGACTTTGTCTATTTCTTACAAGTTTTCTTAATTATAATAAGGAAGGATAAGAAAAATTCTAAATTTACATTAAGTTCAATACATTTTAATTAATCAACAGAACATGTTTGGGTAAGGAATTCTTTTTTACAATAATAAGAAATCTTTCGATGGTGAAGTAAAAGCCTCCTTTCCTCTGGAAATAGTGGACACCCATTTGCATGGACCATACTGGGACTGAAATTCAGCCATAGCATTTAAAAGAACATGGGCCCATGCTTCCCACCATTCCGAGATGGGGCTCTATATTGCCTGGAGGAATGCAAATCACAACAAAGTAACATAAAGTGATACAAACTAAAATTACAGAAAAAAGCAGCTGTACTTACCAATGCTTGGGTACATTATTAATGCATTGCAGAGTGTAGCAAGCCTCCATGATAAAAGGTGAAGGTAGTACAGGTACAACATACTTTTAAATAGCAAAATATATACCTTCTATCCATAGGGAAAGGCAGTTGCTTAATATTAGAAATTAAAATAGACAAAGTTGTTATAAGGTTGCAATCACAGTGATGCTTTATGTGTACTGTACCATGCCGGGTAACAGCCTATTGATCATGTCCATATTAGTAGATCAAGTGGGCTACATAGCACTTTATATGTGCACTCCACATGGACAGACTCCCCAATTCCCCAAAACAACATTACAGGGCTTTTAGGACTCTTGCAAAGATAAAAATAATATATGAAGTCTTAGTTGAAATTTCAGACAAAAAAACACAAGGTCACAACCCAGATCAAGAGTCATAATTGTCTTGCGAGTCCCTATACTGAAAGTAACAGCAAATCTGTCAAGGGGATACAGCAACAGAGAGGGGCCAGAAGATGCAGTGTCTGGTCACACAAAATCCTGCATTAATTAGAACTACTTCAGCATCCTATTATATAGTGAAGTTTTCTTGCTCTGTCATTGCAAATATTAATCAGTTCAGTTAATCTCTTGTAGCTCTTCATTATGAATTGGCTCAGCTGTTCTGTGTTGGCCACTCTTCTCTTGTATATATACTCACTACTGGCACTTGGGAATTGCCAATGACAGTTCTTACTTCCTGGTTAGGTGTTGGAGGAGAAATTTAGTGTTTGGAGTAGGAGGTTCCAAAAATTTTCAAGAGATTTCTGCTAAAAGTTGGTATGCATGGTTATCTTCATCCTCTTCTATTTAATTTCTCCTACCTATTCCTCCCCTGTATCCACTCTGTTGTTTTGTAAGTATATTTGTAGTTTTCTTTCATTTCCATCTGTCTACCCTTGTCTGTCTGGTTAGAGTAATCCTATACACTTCAGCCTCACACTTCCGTGGGTGAGGGAGGGAACAGAAAATACTTAAGTTAGGAGCATAGCAATGTACACAACCCGGTATCTCCACCTTCTGAGGTAATCCAGGTGACAGGGATAGACTAGGGCCCCGCCGAGTTCGAGAGATCAGGTAGACCCCCACCGTCCCTAGCCACAAAGTGACTATCACTGACTCTACCTTTTTTGATCCATTATGTCCATTCTGGATCCTGTGGCTGCGCTGGCAGCATAGCTGCAACAACACATCATGGAGGTGGCGGACAAGCACACAGTGGCTTTGCAGCACCCTTTAAGTAAAGGCTTAGGGCCCTAAACTCCCAGACAACCCCTGGTGGACTTCAAGATCACTCTGCAAGATAGATTCTCTGGGAGTCGGGATAAGTTTGTGGCTTTCAGGGAGGCCTGCAAACTTTATTTTATGTTGCGTCCACACTCCTGAAAAACAGAGGAGCATCAGGTGGGGATGGCTATCTCTCTTCTCCAGGGTGACCTTTAAGCCTGGGCATTTTCTATCCCATCTGATTCCAAGACAATTTAGACAATCAAGGATTTTTTTCATGCTCTGGGACTTATCTATGATCAACCTCAACTGTGTCTTCCTGGGTAAGTCTAATACTACATCAGCTTAAGCAGTGAAACCGACCAGCAGAAGAGTATTGCTTTGGGTTCCATTGGTGGTCTATAGATGCTAGGTGGAATGACCCAGTGCTTCCTAGTCAGTTCTGTCAGGGGCTTTCTGAGAAAGTAAATGATGCCTTTGCTCTTTATCAGACCCTGGAGGCAAACATGTCTCTAACTACCCATTTAAACCACTGTCTACGTCAGAGACATAAAGAGACATCTACATTTTCTGGGTGTCAGGGGTAAATTGAACCTAGGGCTGAATCTACCAAGGAACTAATGCAGTTGGGGGGACAACTTGTTTTATTGGTCCTTCTGCAGTTCAGCGCGAAGAGGGAGTGTGTTTTTTTTGTGGAAAGAAGGGTCACTTTGTAGAACATGCACTCATTTATCCTGTAGATTTACCCTTAATAGCAGGGAACATTGTAATATTGGTGGTGGTGGACAGATTCAGCATGATGGTTATTTTCATTGTGCAACACGCTTTAGCAAATGCCAAGACTTTGGCGCAAATTTTTATTAAAAAAATTGTGAAATTACATGGGATTCCATCTGATTTTTTTTCCAACCAGGGGGGGGTAAATTTAATTCCAAATTTTAAAAAGCATTTTGTGCTCGCTTGTGGATACTTCTTTCATTATCATCCTCTTTTAATTTTCAGTCTAATTGGCAAGCTGAACAAGTGAACCAGAATCTTGAGAGATATCTTAGATGATTTGTGTCTGAAAATCAGGAGGATCTAGATGAGTTTGTTGTGAATAAATACGGTAATGACTTTACTGGCAAATTCCCAATCTTCAGGGCATACGATTTTCATCCTCAATTCTTCTCCTTTTATAGGAATCCGTCTTCAAGAGTTCAAGAGGAGGTACGGTTTCCTTAGTCTATTGCATCAGTGTGGCAAGGTGTTCTTAAAAATTTGAAGAAAATGGGGTCCAAATATAAGAGTATGGCTGATAGGAGATGCTTGATGGATCCGGGCCTGTATGTTGGTAATTTGATGTGGTTGTCCTCAAAAAACCTTAAGTTGAAGGTTTCTTCTTGGAAACTGCGACCAAGGTAGATCGATTCCTATAAAATAGTTGCCGTCGTTAATCCAGTAGCATTACGCCTTGCTTTGCCATCCACTTTTAAGATTCATAATGTGTTGCACAGATCACTTCTCAAAATATACATTGCTTCCTTTGAACCATTTCCACCACTATGTTGTCAAGTCATTATTGATGGGAATCTAGAATTACAGATAGCGAAGATTATCAATTCTCGCTTTGTACGTCGGTCTCTTCAGTATTTGGTACATTGGAAGGTTTACAGTCCTGAAGAAAGAATGTGGGTACCAGCATCTGATGTTCAAGCGATCAGATTGGTCCAGTCTTTTCACTCTTCACATAAAGATAAAAGTAGCTCTGAGGTTCTGGAAGTCCCTCTTAGTAGGTTGTGTTAGATCACAGGAATACCACTACAGAGAGGGGCCACTCCGCCTACTATATATGCACTGGCCGCTGGCATTTGGGAATTGCATTTGGTATATTGGATAGGTTTGGGTTAAAATATTCAATTTTTATTTATAAAGTACATTTACATAATACTTTTTTATTTATGGTTTCACTGTCCTCTGGATGTCTTAATCTTTCTTGTCAAGGGTAAAGATGTAGGGGGTCAGTTATTCTGGAGACCTTTATTGTTACATCAAATTTGATTTATTACAATTGTGGTCATTGTTGCTTGGTGTGATTTTAGTGTGGGCAGAGATGATAGCCCGCCCATCTTCAGTGGCACAATGCTCCATCTGAGGACAGATTTCATAAGGCCAAAAATAGGACAAATAAGCCAGTGTCAAGTTTCAATATGAAATATTGTGGAACTGTTGTTTGTCTCATGTATTTAGAGTTTCTTAACTGGAATCTGCTTAGAGATGATCATTTAAATGATGTGAACATGGATATTTAGAGATTGGATTTACGAGTAAGAGATGACAAGTTTTTCAAAATTTGATGGGACTTTCAAGTACAAGAGGTCATGCCTAGTCATAGGCGAGCACTAAAATGCTTGAGTGCTCATTGCTCTCGTCCAGCATATTGAAATGCTTGGGTGCTCGACCTGAGCAGCCACCCAGGGAGTCTTTAGAGGGTCTAAAAACTGCTGAAATAAATGGTAACAGTGCTCAAATGACATGAGAACATCATAGGGAAGACCTCTGGAAGCATTGCTGACTCCCAGGTCACTGCTGTGAACAATGTTGTCAGAGTCTTATGCCATTATTACAGGAGCACAATAAAACATACAAAAACAAAACCAAAATGGATTTTCCTGGCAAATATGTTAAGGAACATTCTTTCCAGGGTAATGATTTGTATATAAGGCAAAATAAATTTCGCAAAACAAAAATGCTGCTCCACCACTTGGACTATGTTCACACGCAGCATTTTTGATGTGTTTTTGAACTTTAGCATTGCTTTCAACCAAGACAAGTGCATTCACTGAGAAATGTCATTTTAACATTTTACAACCTTATCTGGCCATGCAGTGTGTGACACATCATCTGACACATCCTGTTTCATTTATGAAGGAGGGACTCTGAAAGCCACAAAGCATATTTTTTGGGCCATCAGGGGACCTTTAATATTCTTAAAGGGCCAGCAGTCGGTCCTCACTATTCTTTGAGTGCCATCAGCCGGCTATGCTTTTTTGTTCCCATTATTAAACACTGGGTCTCCTACACTGTTATTGTGTATGCAGTGAGTGGCAGGGCTGCCAAAAATTTTGATGTACCCCAATACCCCTTTGATGAAACATACAGGAGGGTCACCAGAAAGCAATGTTGCCATTATAAGAAAGCTGGTACTCCCATACTGTTTGCTTTTGCATTGAATGCAAGACCTGCCCTGCATCAAATTTAGATGCACCCCAATACCCCTTTGAAGCCACGTACAGGATGGCCATCTGACAGCAATATTCCCACTATTAGGAATTTGGTACTCCCAGACTGTTTTCCTATGCATTGAATGCAAAGCCTGCCCCAAATTTAGATGCACCCCAATATCCCTATAAAACCACTTACAGGATGGCCACATGAAAGCAATCTTCCCATTATTAGTAATTTTGTACTCCCATACTGTTTGCCTGTGCATTGACTGCAAAGCCTGCCCTTGTCCAAAGTTACATGCACCCCAGTAAGCCTTTGAAATGACATACTGAATTGACACCTGAAAGCATTGTTCCCATTAATAGTAATTTGGTACTCCCATACTGTTTGCCTATGCATTGAATGCAAGGCCTGCCTAGCCCGAAGTTACACACACCTCAATAACCCTTTGAACAGAAGTACTGGAGGGCCACCTGAATACAATGTTCCCATTATTAGTAATTTGGTACTCTCATACTGTTTGACTCTGCATTGAATGCAAGGCCTGCCCTGGCCCAAAGTTAAACGCACCCCAGTAATCCTTTGAACAGATGTATTGGATGGTCAATTGAAAGCATTGTTTCCATTATTATGACGTTTGTACTCCCATACTGCTTGCTCATGAAGTGAATGTAAGGCCTGCCTCTAAATTGGATGCACCCCAATAACCCTTTGAACAGACGTACAAGAGGGCCACCTGAAAGCAATGTTCCCATTAATAGTAATTTGATACTCCCATACTGTTTGCTTATGCATTGCATGCAAGGCCTGCCCTGAATCAAATTTATATGCACCCCAATTCCCCTTTAAAGCCACGTACAGGATGGCCATCTGAAAACAATGTTTTCATTATTAGGAAAATGGTACTCCCATACTGTTTGCCTATGAATTGAATGCAAGGCCTACCCCAATTTAGACGCACCCCAATACCCCTTTGAAGGCACGTACACGATGGCAACCTGAAAGCAATATTCCCATTATTAGTAATTTAGTACTCCCATACTGATTGCCTATGCATTGAATGCAAGGCCTGCCCTGGCCCAAATTTACACTCACCCAAATAACCCTTTGAACAGATGTACTGAATGGCCACCTGAAAGCATTGTTCCCATTATTTTGAAGTTTTTACTCCCATACTGCTTGCTCATGAAGTGAATGCAAGGCCTGCCCCTAAATTGGATGCACCCCAATAACCCTTTGAACAGACGTACAGGAGGGCCACCTGAAAGCAATGTTCTCATTAATAGTAATTTGATACTCCCATACTGTTTGCTTATGCATTGCATGCAAGGCCTGCACTGAATCAAATTTATATGCACCCCAATACCCCTTTAAAGCCACGTACAGGATGGCCATCTGAAAACAATGTTCTCATTATTAGAAAAATGGTACTCCCATACTGTTTGCCTATGCATAAAATGCAAGGCCTACCCCAGTTTAGATGCACCACAATACCCCTTTGAAGGCACTTACAGGATGACCACCAGAAACCAAAGTTCCCATTATTAGGAAGTTCATACTCCAATACTGTTTGCCTATGCAGTGAATTGTAGTGTTGAACCTAAAGAACCTGCATTGGAGAATGTCAGTGTTGAGAATGAAGACCCGACAGTGGAGCATTGCAGTGTTGAGTCAGAAGAACTTGCATTGGAGAATATCAGTGCTGATGCTGAAGACCCGGCATTGGAGCATTGCTATGTTGAGGCTGAAAACCCTGCAGTGGAGCATTTCAGTGTTGAACCTGAATAACTGCGTTGGAGAATTGCAGTGTTGAGGATGAAGACCAAGCAGTGGAGAATGTCAGTGTTGAGGCTGAACATCCGGAAGTGGAGAATTTCAATGTTGAGCCTGAAGAAACTGCAGTGGAGAATTGCAGTGTTGAGGATGAAGACCCTGCAGTGGAGCATTGCAGTATTGAGGATGAACGCCCGGCAGTGGAGCATTGTAGTGTTGAGGCAGAATATCCTGCATTGGTGAATTGCAGTGGTGAGCCTGAAGAACCTGCAGTTGACAAATGTAGTTTTGAAGCTGAAGACCCATCAGTGGAGAATTGCAGTGTTGAGGCTGAAGAACCTGCATTGGTGATTTGCAGTGGCGAGCCTGAAGAACCTGCAGTGGAGAATTGCAGTGTTGAGCCTGAAGACCCGGCAATAGAGAATGTCAGTGTTAAGGCTGAAGAACTGGCAGTGGAAAATTGCATTGTTGAAGCTGACCAACCACCAAAGTTCACATTGTTAAGAAGTGGGTCTCCAATACTGTTTGCCTATGCAGTGAATGCATGGCTGGCTACAAATTTGGATGCACCCCAATACCCCTTGGAAGAGACGTGGAGGAGGGCATCCTAAAAATCTGTTCCTATTCCAAAGGAGCATGTCTCTTATACTTGTAATGTCCATGCAGTAAGTGTAAGGGCTGACAAACATTTCCCCTGGGGAGTATACATCAACATAATGTCTAAAAAATTTGTTTACGAGCATCATGAACACCCTTATCAACAATAATGTGAGTGTTGCATAATGGACCAAGGTCACCCTGGTGATCTAGAGGTGGTGGATATGAGGATGAGGAGAAGGAGGAGGACAACAGCAAAAAGGCCAAATCAGGAAGCGTATACCCATGTGTAGGTGTGAAGAGGTGCATGTGAATACACCTTCCAAAAAAAGACACTGGATTTGAGTTTATGTTACGCTGCTAATAATCGGTGGTGTAGAGAAGTCTGGCCCAATCCAGGTCTTGTTCATTTTTATAAGAGTCAGTCTGACAGCATTTTCAGTTGACAGGCGGATGCACTTATCGCAAGGTACTTCCTCAGCATCTTCCAAAACTTTGCACTCATTGTGAGAGTACACCGCGCCTCTGGACCAGTGCGATGGCAGGGTCTGAGAAAACACTCCCAGAACTTTGCCAGTGTTCCTCTGCTTCTGCTGGAATGGAGTGTCTTTCTTGCCTGTACTCCTTTGTTTTCCAGCGAACTGTGACCTCTGCTGTCAGCGTTTTCAGATGGGAATTTTTATAATAATAACAAGTGCTCTGCGTTACTGCACTATTTTAGTACACCTGTCTGCCTCTAGAATAAGACAAAAAGTTTTCCTTGTAGCGTGGGTCTATAAGTGTCACCAACCAGTACTGACTGTCACCCAAAATTTTGAGAATGCAAGGGTCACGGGAAAGGCAGCGTAGTATAAACTCAGCCAGACTGCTAAAAGGCAAAACGTCCATGTCTTCACCAAGAGGATGGCTGAACATCATCTCCTCCTCCTCATCCTCCCTGTCTTCAGGCCATCCATGCTGAACTACGGTATGAAATTTGTGCTTGTAGTATCGTCTATAGAACATGAAACTAGCTCATGTTCTTCCTCCTTATCCCCTTCCTCATTGTCAACCAATCCACATTGGAATGAGATGATCCTGGTCTGTGTGCAATCACCCTGCAAGGTTCCTTACTTCGTCTCTTCATGCTCTGCCTGCAATGCATCCTCTTTGATTGTGAGCAGAGAGCGTTTCAGAGCACAGAGAAGCGGGATTGTGATTTTAATTATGGCATCATCACCGCTCACCATCTTGGTGGAGTCCTCAAAGTTTGGAGGATGGTACACATGTCTGACATCGATGTCCACTCCTGAGGTCTTATGTGTGGAGTCTGAACTGAATACGGACAGGCTTGTTGATGCTGGTAGTCACAACTGCCCCCTTGTGCTCCCAAATCCTTTCCAATATCTGCAGCGTAGAGTTCCAATGCTGGGGACATCACACAACAGTCGGTGAGCCAGAAGCTGCAAATGCTGCTGAAGCATGGCACCCGGCGTAAGCTGTAGCTGACTTTCTAAATATGCACACAGGCGTTGTACTTTCACAAGCAATTCCGGCACCTCAGGGTAGGTTTTGAGAAACCATTGATAAATGAGGTTAAGCCCATGGGTCAGGCATGGTATGTGTGTGAGCTTGCCTTGCCTAAAAGAAGCCACCAGCTTCCAGCCATTGTCACACACGGCCATTGTCACACATGAAGCATTATCGGAAATCCTACCAACATTATGGCATCATCACCGCTCACCATCTTGGTGGAGTCATCAAAGTTTTGGAGGATGGTACACATGTCTGACATCGATGTCCACTCCTGAGGTCTTATCTGTGGAGTCTGAACTGAATACCAACAGGTTTGTTGACCTGGCCCCTTCTGCTCCCAAATCCTTTCCAATATCTGCAGTGTAGAGTTCCAACGCTTGAGGACATCACACAACAGTCGGTGGGCCAGAAGCTGCAAACACTGCTGAAGCACGGCAAGGCTGACGGAAGCTGTAGCTGACTTTCACAAGCAAATCCAGCAGCTCAGGGTAGGTTTTGAGAAACTGTTGATAAATGAGGTTAAGCACATGGGCCAGGAATGGTATGTGTGTAAGCTCGCCTCGCCTCAGGGCTGCCACCAGGTTCCAGCCATTGTAACACACGGCCATTGTCACACATGAAGCATATATATCCAACCAACAGCTTTTTGACACTGCTCTGGGTTCAATAGTGGTGTGCTGCTGTGGACCCCTTGTAATTGGGACAGGAAGGTCACGCGAGAAGATGTAGGTGTTTGTTGTGGCCCAATTTCACCTTGCCCACACCCTTGGCTCTGCATGCACCATCACCATCAGGTCCACTTCCCCGTCCCTTGCCACGTGCCTTGTCCATTTTAAATGTAGTAAAATATTTTCTACGTTCACTACAAATGACTTAATTTGGAGTGAACTTATATGTGATCCGTGTGAGTGAAAACCAGTTTAAAATATCTGGCCTGTAGGTAAAAAAAATTTCAGCAAACTGGTGTCAATAACTATGGTAGACACAGGAAAAAAAAGCAATGGAGGCCTGAAATGGCACAATTTGTAGAACACTGATATGTGATCCGTGTGACGGAGATACCAACCTTAAAATATCTGCCCTCTATTTCTTTTTTTTCCAGCAAACTGGTGTCAATAATTAGGCTAAGACACAGCATAAAAATTCAATGTAGGCCTGAAATGGCACAATTTTAAACGCACTGATATGTGATGAGTGTGACGGAGGTACCCCACTTCAAATTATCTAGCCTGCATTTGTTTGTTTTTTGGCAGCAAACTGGTGTCAATAACTAGGCTAAGTCACAGCAAAAAAAATGCAATGGAGGCCTTAAATGGTATAATTTGGAGCACACTGATATGTGATCCGTGTGACGAAGATACCCCACTTTAAAATATCTGGCCTGTGCTTTTTTTTACAGCAAACTTGTGTCAATAACTAGGCTAAGAAACAGCAAAAAAAATGCAATGGAGGCCTGAAATGTTACAATTTGAGGCACACTGATATGCGATCCGTGTGGAGGAAAAAATCCAGTGCAAAATATTTGCCCTGTAGGTAACTTTTTTTTTGCAGCAAACTGGTGTCAATAACTTGCCTAAGTCACTGCAACAAAATTTAAATTGAGGCCTGAAATGACACAATTTTGATCTCACTTATATGCGACATGTGTGGCGGACAAAACCAGTGTAAAATATCTGCCCTGTAGGTATCTGTTATTTTTTCAGCAAACCAGTGTCAATAACTTGTATAATACACTCCAAAAATTTTTTGCAGTAGCCCAGAAATGGCAGAATTTTCTGCGCAGTCAGATGTGATCGTTGTGACAGCCAAACCCCTGTTTAAAATAAATGCCCTGCAAAGTAATTTTTTTTTTAGCAAACTGTTGTCAATAACTTGTATAAGACATTCCCAAAAAATTTTACAGTAGCCCAGAAATGGCAGAACTTTCTGCGCACTCAGATGTGATCGCTGTGACGGCCAAACCCCTTTTTAAGATAGCTGGCCTGTAGGTAACTAATTTTTTTACCAGCAAACTGGTGTCAATAACTTGTATAAGACACTCAAAAAAAATTTAACAGTAGCACAGAAATGGCAGAATTTTCTAGACCCTCAGATGTGATCGCTGTGACAGCCAAACCCCTGTTTAAAATAGCTGGATTTTCATGCTGTACTATGGAAAGGATCTGGCTGCATTCTGCAGTGCCAAAAAGCAAATGGAGAAAATAAACCGTGTGCTCTGGATTGCTTTTGAAGAAAATAATCAGGATTAAGATGCAAAAATAAATATTCCTGGCCATTGATGCCTGGGGCTATGTATGTATGGTAAATATCTGTAATAGGCAGCAGCAGCAGACAGTAATGGAATGGACCCTCTTGCTGTATGCAATTAAGTATGCCACATACAATGCCTGCCTACCTAGCACTGATATCTATATAAATCGCAATTAGTCCTCAGAAGGACTGTTGGTTTAGCTGGATTTGTGTATTCAATATGGTATACCCACACTAATTTATACACCACCAAATCAGTCTTTATCTCTGCAGCAACTCTCCCTACACTGCCTAAGTCCAGAGCACACTGTGATGAGCAAGGCGGCACCAGGTCTGATAAAGACCTTATGAAGCTGTGCGGCCAGCCAATCATTGTAATGCCACAATCAATATAGCTGCGGCATTACAGTGTGTGGCAGACAATCCCTGCATGTTGATTGGTACTCTAAAGAGCACCAAACATGCAGGGCCGGGACCCGAGCTCCCGCAGACCAACCCCTGAAATGCTCGGTGCTCACCGAGCATTGCGAGCAATGAGATGCTCGGGCGAGAACCGAGCACTTCCGAGCATGCTCGCTCATCACTAGTCATGCCCGTTCGTGATGGTGGAAGGAGTTAGTTACTGTCTTTATTGAGGTGAATGTGGTCTCATCACAGGTATGGTTACCTTTTTTAATTGTTATGGTTTTTGTCCCTGCTGGGACTGTTCCCTAATAATTTTATCAGCTTTTGTTAGCCATTCAAGACCTCATTCAGGGCCTCCTCGTTTACAAGTGTTGTATTATTGAGTTAATTTACATTGGATTTTCACATAAAATTGCTTCTCACAAAATTAGAATATCATCAAAAAATTAAATTATTTCAGTTCTTCACTACAAAAAATGAAACTCATATATTATATAGAGTCATTACAAACAGTGTGATCTATTTCAAGTGTTTATTTCTGTTAATGTTGATGACTATTAGGCATGAGCGAGTAGTGAAATACTCGGACTCGCTGTACTCGTTACGAGTAGCTCCTAATACTCGGGTATTCGTAACGAGTAGCGAGTCCAATGTAAGTCTATGAGAAATGCGAGTAATGTGCAAGGAATGTGTGTGGGTGGAGAATGTGTGCGGGGGTCTGTGGGGCTGTGTGTTTGTGCGGGGCTGTGCCAGGCTTTGCTGGCTCGAGCTCTGCCAGGCCTGTGCCAGGGCTGTGCCTGGCTCTGCCGATGCTGTGCAGGTCTGTGCCGGCCTCTGCCGGGCTGTGTGGGGCTCTACCGGGCTCGGGCTCTGCTGGCTGTGCGGGCATCCAGCTATGCCTGCTACAGTGACAGCATTAGCGGATGATGGGAAAGTAGTATTCCCATCATCCGGCTGATGTGGAGAATGTTAAAAAAAAAATTACCTACAGAACATACAACATAATACAGTACATACACATAACATACAACACATAACATAAAGTACATACTCACCGCACACACCTAATTCCTCGAAGCCCTCGTCTCCTGCAAATAATATTAAAATAATAACCCAAACTATACTCACCTTGCCGATGTAGTCCCTCTTTAAAAAACGAGTGTCCCATGATGGACACAGCAGAGCCCGGCACAGCCTCACACACACACACACACACCTTCACAGACCCCGCACACATTCTCCGCACACACATAGTCATAGCCTATGACTCATAGGCTATGACTATGACACTGCATAGCCAGCCAATCACAGTAATGCCAAAACAAAGAAGTCCGCGGCTTTACTGTGATTGACTAACACAATGCGGCAGGAGATCCGAATATTGCGAGGAGAGTAGTGAAATTTACTCTCTAGGATTCAAGTACCGCGAGTACGGCATTACACGCCGAGTACCGAATCCTAATGAGTATGCTCGCTCATTCCTAATGACTATGGCTTACATACACAGAAGTCATTATCTCTGTAAATTAGAATAATTAGCAAAAAAAAACGCAAAAGCTACCTAAGCATTTAAAAAGGTCTCTTAGTCTGTTTCAGTAGGCTCCGCATTCATTAGGGAAGACTCTTGACAGATGTCCAAAAGGCAGTCATTGATACACTCCTCAAGAATGAAATGCTGCTGGAGTCATTGTTTCAAGAGCCACCACACACAGATGTATCCAGGACATGGGCTACAAGTGCTGTATCCCTTGAGTCAAGCCACTCATGACCAATAGACAATGCCAGAAGCATCTTTCCTTTGCCAAGGAGAAAAATAACTGGACTGTTGCTCAGTGGTCCAAGGTGTTGTTTTCAGTTGAAAGTAAATTTTGCATTTAATTTGGAAACCAAGTTCCCAGAGTCTGGTGGAAGAGTGGAGAGGCACACAAAATAAACTGCTTGAGGTCTAGTGTGAAAGTTCCACAATCAGTGATGGTTTGATGAGTCATGTCATCTGCTGGTGTAGGTCCACTGTGTTTTATCAAGACCAAAGTCATCGCAGCCGTCTACCAGGAAATTTTAGAGCGCTTCATGCTTCCCTCTGCTGACAAGCTTTTAGGAAATATTATTCTCCAGCAGGACTTGGCACCTGTCCACACTGCCAAAAGTACCAATACTTGGTTTAAAAACAACAGTTTCACTGTGCTTGATTGGCCAGCAAACTTGCCTGACCTTAACCCCTTGGAGCGTCTACTGTCAAGAAGAATATGAGAGACAACAGACCCAACAATGCAGATGAGCTGAAGGCTGCTGTCAAAGCAACCTGGGCTTCCATAACACCTCAAGAGTGCCACAGGCTGATCACCTCCATTGCATGCCGCATCAATGCAGTAATTGATGGAAAAGGAGCCACGACCAATTACTGAGTGCATTTACAGAACATACATTTCAGTATGCCAACATTTTGGATTTTAAAATCATTTTTAAAGCTGGTGTTATGAAGAATTCTAATTTACTGAGATATTGAATTTTGGGTTTTCATTGGATGAAAGCCATAATCATCGACATTGGCAGAAATAATAATATATGAGTTTCATTTTTTGTATTAAAGAACTGAAATAAATTAACTTTTTGATGATATTCTAATTTAGTGAGAAGCACTTCTAATTGTAAGTTTGATATGTAATAGAGGCTAATATGGTCATATATTTCCATAGCCACTCACATAGTGTGTAGTTTGTTTTATCCAGCATAAGTAGGATCAGGGTCGGACTGAGACACCGGGACACCGGAGAAACCTCCGGTGGGCCGCGCCCCCAGCTCCTTGCGTGGTGGGCCCTGATTTGAAAGGATAGGTCGTGGGGCAGAGGGGGCGGTGGCCCCGGGCCCCGCGCTCTGAGGGGGCCCACCCGGAGTTACGCTACAGTAACTGTATCGGCGTGCATAGCACGCCGATACAGTTACATTCTGCGGCAGAGCAGGGAGAATCGCTCTCCCTGCTCTGCTGTCGGCCACTATGGGGCCTGAACAGGCGGTGGAGGGGCCCGGCGCCAGCAGTGGGCCCCCCACCCGTCATCGGAGGGTCAGCTGTATCGGCATCCAGCCGATACAGCTGACCGCATAGAGAGAAGGAGTGAGCGCTCCTTCTCTCCCATAATCCCCCTCTCAGCATCTGACAGCGGGTGCGATGACATCACCTGCCGGCGCCCGCTGTCAGACGCTGAGAGGGAGAACAGAGAGCAGCACAGGAGCCGGGAGGTGATTATTGTTTTTTTTTTTAATGGGGGTGCATTTTACTACAGAGGCTCTATATGGGGCTGCATTATACTACAGAGGCTGTATATGGGGCTGCATTATACTACAGAGGCTGTATATGGGGCTGCATTATTCTACAGAGGTTGCATATGGGGCTGCATTATACTACAGAGGCTGTATATGGGGCTGCATTATACTACAGAGGCTGTATATGGGGGGTGCATTATACTACAGAGGCTGTATATGGGGCTGCATTATACTACAGAGGCTGTATATGGGGCTGCATTATACTACAGAGGCTGTATATGGGGCTGCATTATACTACAGAGGCTGTATATGGGGCTGCATTATACTACAGAGGCTGTATATGGGGCTGCATTATACTACAGAGGCTGTATATGGGGCTGCATTATACTACAGAGGCTGTATATGGGGCTGCATTATACTACAGAGGCTGTATATGGGGGGTGCATTATACTACAGAGGCTCTATATGGGGCTGCATTATACTAAAGAGGCTGTATATGGGGGGTGCATTATACTACAGAGGCTCTATATGGGGCTGCATTATGCTACAGAGGCTGTATATGGGGCTGCATTATACTACAGTGTAGGCTGTTATATAAGGGGATTGCATTATACTATAGAGGCTGTATATGGGGGTGCATTATACTAAGAGGCTGTATATGGGCTGCATTATACTACAGAGGCTGTATATGGGGCTGCATTATACTACAGAGGCTGTATATGGGGCTGCATTATACTACAGAGGCTGTATATGGGGCTGCATTATACATAGCTGTATATGGGGGGGATGGGCGGGGGTGTATATGGGGGGTGCATTATACTACAGAGGCTGTATATGGGGTGCATTATACTACAGAGGCTGATTGGGGGTGCATTATACTACAGAGGCTGTATATGGGGCTGCATTATACTACAGAGGCTGTATATGGGGCTGCATTATACTACAGAGGCTGTATATGGGGGCTGCATTATACTACAGAGGCTCCATATGGGGGTGCATTATACTACAGAGGCTGTATATGGGGAGTGCATTATACTACAGAGACTCCATATGGGGATGCATTATACTACAGAGACTCCCTATGGGGATGCATTATACTACAAAGACTCCTATGGGGATGCATTATACTACAGAGGCTGCCTATGGGGGTACATTATAATATAGCGGCTGCCTATGGTGGTGCATTATATTATAGACTCTGCCTATGGGGGTTTATTATAATATAGAGGCTGCCTATGGGGGTGCATTATACTATATTGAGGACTATCTGGTGTATTATGCTGTATGGATGCTATCTAGGGGCCATCATACAGTGTTGGACCCATTAAATAGTTTGGGGACTTTAAGGGGTCAGTATATATCCAGTGAGGGGCATTATTCTGTGTATAGGGGAGATGTACAGGGGGAGACTTGGGACATTATTAAATGTAAAGTGGACACTTATTGTTATAGGGGAACTCGGGTTACTGTGACTGTCAAAGGGGCACACAGGGCATTATTACAGTCTAGGGGAAAAAATGTGGGCACTGTTTTCTAGGGCACTTGCACCCGGCATTACTATATTCTAGAGGAGTGCTTTAGAATTTAGAGGTCACACAGAACCACACAGCAGGTGCAGTAATAGGGACACATACGGCAGCAGCAGCAGTTCAGTATTGGGGTACCAGGTGCAGTAATAGGGACACATACGGCAGCAGCGGTTCAGTATTGGGGTATCAGGTGCAGAAATAGGGACACATATGGCAGCAGCGGCTCAGTATTGGGGTATCAGCAGGATGAGGAGTTTGTGCAGGTTGAGAATAGTCCAATTGGTGACCGTGACAGTGCTAAAAATATGAGAAGTGAAATGTGTCTTTGTTGTAATCTCTGCAGTCGAGTCCTGGCTGGAGAAGTCGTCATGTCGGTCTGGGCCAGATGGAAAAGACATGAAAAGTGAACAATTCCATTAGAAAGAACATCAGCGGTAAGTCATTATCTGTACCTGTGCTGTAATCTATTATATGTTCTGTAGGACTGGTATTATTTACCACAGACCATATGGCGGTGATATCAATATTGGTCTTTTTATATATAGATTATTTTTGGCGACAGCGCGGTCATTTGCTGAGGTTCTCTGGTTAGGGGCCTACCCAGAAGTTTCGCCCCCACTATAGCAAAACCCTAGCTACGCCTCTGGCTCTCTCTCTAGTCTTTCTTTCTCTCTCTAGTCTTTCTCGCTCTCTGTTCTTTCTTTCTCTCTCTGTTCTTTTTTCTCTCTGTTCTTTCTTTCTCTCTCTCTTTTCTTTCTTTCCTCTCTTTCTTTCTCTGTTTGTTCTTTCTCTCTCTCTCCTTTCTTTCTCTCTCGCTGCTCTTTCTTTCTTTTCCTCAGTACCAACCACTGTGCCCATAATGCCAGCCACTGTGCCCTCATTACTTGTCAGTGTGATCAGCAGTGCTAAATGGGTACAGTTGGGGTGAGGATATGGGTGTGATTAGTTGTGAAATGGGTGTGGTCGGGGCGTGGCCTAAAATTTGCAGCCTTTAATCCTCTTTCCTGTCTTCAAAAGTTGGGAGGTATGCTGTATGACCTCCCTACAACTTCTGGGCATGCTCCTGATGAGCGCGACGGATGGTCTCCTGAGGGATCTCCTCCCACACCTGGACTAAATCATCCAACAACTCCTGGACAGTCTGTGGTGCAACGTGGCATGGCCTAAAATTTGCTGCAGCAGGCACAGCGTGCCACAGCCTTTGTCCCTCTTTCCCTTCTTCAAAGGTTGGGAAGTATGATGGTGGGCCCCAAGAATAATTTTTCTCTGGTGGGCCCAAGGTACTCCAGTCCGATGCTGAGTAGGATGGTAGCTCAGTGGTTAACATTGTTGCTTTGCAGCACTGTGGTCAACAACACAAGCACTTATCACTGGTTTTAAAAGCTCATCTTAAACCTGCAACTCCTCTTATATCCCTATATTTAAACACCGTCATGTTCCTCATTTCATAAACTATAACTTCAAATTCCTGTTACAAACATTTTTATGAGCTTTTTTTTCAAGTAAAATATTATTAGTCATTCTCCACAAATTGAATGTCCCTTATTAGGCTTTGTGGTCACTCCTGATTCCAGAGAATAATAAAACTACAATGTTTAACCTCTTCCCGACCCCCACGGTAAATAAACATCGGCGCTTGCTGGGATCTGTGCAGAGCCGACGTTTGTAAGTGGTGGGTAGTCTCGCATTGATCAGGACCCCCAGGGTCCTGCAAAATCTGTGATTCCTGTTATAGAGTTCTTTGATGCCCCTAAGGTTTCAAGGTGCTCACGACACAGGTAGATAAAATCCTTGAGGGGTCTAGTTTCCAAAATGGGGTCACTTGTTGGAGGTTTACACTGTTTAAGCACATCATGGGCTCTCCAAACACAACATGGCGTCCGCTATCGATTATAGCCAATTTTGCATTCCAAAAGTCAAATGGTGCTCCTTCCATTTCATGCCCTGCCCTGTACCCAGACAGTGATTTTCCACCACATACTGGGTATTGGCATACTCAGGAGAAATTGCACAACAAACTTTCGTATCCATTTTTTCTTGCTACCGTTGTGAAAAAAAAGGGGGGGCTAAAATAGCATTTTTGAGGTAAAAATGTTTTTTTTTTATTTTGACCACTCAATATTATAAAATTCTGTGAAGCCCCTGGAGGTTCAAGGTGCTCACCAGATATCTAAATAAATTCCTTGAGGGGTCTTGTGAAAGTAAAAAAAAATAAGTCTAAAGGAACATTTTTGTGAAAGAAAAGTAAAAGTTTATTTTTTCATTTCACATTCCATTCATTCATGTGAAGCACCTGAAGGTTTAAAAAACACAGCAAAAAGGCAGAAATGCTCACCTGCCCAGGCCTTCAAACAAATGCATTATCAGGGTGCAGTGGACCCATATAGTTAAGATGACAGCAACACAGGTGCAAGAATACGGATGAGACAACCGCTCACAACCTACCAATCCATGGAGGGGGCGGCTGCTTGGTATATTAATGCACAATGAAGATGCTGTTCACACTATGGCAATGCACAGCATCCAGTCAGACAGCCTAGTAGTTACACCCTTCTATTAGATCAGGCGAGCTGCCCAGCGCTATCAAGATGCATCCCATGTGAACATACACCACTGTTTTCAAGACAAAATGGGCCCAACTACACCCTGAAAAAATGCAAAAAACACTCAAAAAATGTGAGGCATTAGTTGATATTTTGGCCAAAATACCTAAGCTCGTAATCCACTTCACGGATCCCCATGCTTACGAGTCCCTACGCTAAACAGCAATAGCACAAAAAAAGGACTTAAAAATCCTCCAAAAATTCAAAAAACACAGCAAAAAGGCAGAGATGCTCACCTGCCCAGGCCTTCAAACAAATGTACTATCAGGGTGCAGTGGACCCATATAGTTAAGATGCCAGCAACACAGGTGCAAGAATACCGATGAGACAATCGCTCACAACCTACCAATCCATGGAGGGGGCGGCTGCTTGGTATATTAATGCACAATAAAGACTTGTATGCGACGCTGTTCACACTATGGCAATGCACAGCATCCAGTCAAACAGCCTAGTAGTTACACCTTCTATTAGATCAGGCGGGCTGCCCAGCGCTATCAAGATGCATCCCATGTGAACAGACACCACAGTTTACAAGACAAAATGGGCCCAACTACACCCTGAAAAAATGCAAAAAACACTCAAAAAATGTAAGGGCATTAATTGATATTTTGTCCAAAATACGTAAGCTCGTAATCCACTTCACGGATCCCCACGCTTACGAGTCCTTACACTAAACAGCAATAGCACAAAAAGAGGACTTAAAAATCCTCCAAAGATTCAAAAAACACAGCAAAAAGGCAAAGATGCTCACCTGCCCAGGCCTTCAAACAAATGCACTATCAGGGTGCAGTGGACTCATATAGTTAAGATGGTGGCAACACAGGTGCAAGAATACCGATGAGACAACCACTCACTGTTAGGGTCTGCGGAACGCACCAAATATAAGATGTATAGAGGTGCGTTCGCAGCCCGGGGTCCACCGTGCAGGCGGAGCCTGCTAGTAAAATGGCGCAAGAAGCGAACTCTGTTATCCTGCAGAGTCGCCAAAATAAACGCCGTAACGTGCTGTGGCAATATGTGCGAACTCTGTTAATCCACAGAGCCGCTAGGAGTGCTGCAGCGCTATATGGCGAGGTGTGCGAACTCACTTAACACAACTGAGTCGCAAAATAAACACGCATGGGCGCTGTCTAGCGTTGAAAACGAACCCTGTTACATCACAGAGCCGCTGAGACAAACTTCTGTGTCCTGTCAGGCACCCAGGTACACAGTGAACAGCTAAGCGAACATAGAATGTGATCATGCGCTAATGTCCTCACGGGAGTCACCCGCAATCTATGGCGTCTGAACGCCAAGCCCTGAATACGGCAACCAAACTCCTCACCGATTAAGTCGGTATTCTAGGGGCTTATTTCAGCCGGGCCCTAACAACACACACGCATGACCACACTGGCGCTAAGCATATAATGATTGATATTAGCGCATGGCGGCCCAGCCATGCCACCCTTTTATAGCAACATGTAGTTTCATGACCTTCCTGGTGGACCAATAGGAGCTGCTGCAGTACCTGAACATGTGACCCCTGATCTCCAATGAGAGATCTTACCCTGGGCATGCTCAGAAGGGGAAACGCAGGACTTTGTCCCAAAGACGTCTGCTCCAGCACTGGCTATAATAGCAGATCCAGGAGAGGCAGCAGCATTGGAATGGGCAAGATACTGGGACCGATGTCTCTGCTGAGCAGGCTCCATTACGGCCAGAGATAATGGGGGACCGCAGCGGGACTGGTTCGAGACTCCCCTTGTGCAGCATCGGGAACTCGAACCCTAACACTCACAACCTACCAATCCATAGAGGGGGCGGCTGCTTGGTATATTAATGCACAATGAAGACTTGTATGCGGCGCTGTTCACACTATGGCAATGCATAGCATCTAGTCAAACAGCCTAGTAGTTACACCCTTCGATTAGATCAGGTGGGCTGCCCAGCGCTATCAAGATGCATCCCATGTGAACAGACACCACAGGTTTAATAAACTTCTTGAATGTGGTTTTAAGTACATTGAGGAGTGCAGTTTTTAGAATGGTTTCACTTTTGGGCTTTTTCTGTCATATTGACCCCCAAACTCACTTCAAATGTGAAGTGGTCCCTTAAAAAATGGTTTTGTATTCTTTGTTGGAAAAATGGGAAATCGCTGATCAACTTTTAAAATTATGGCTTCAAAATTTGTGCTCATGTAAAGTAGACATGTGGGAAATGTTATTTATTAACTATGCTGTGCTATATGACTTAATCTCTGATTAAAAGGCATAAAAATTAAAAGTTTGAAAATTGCAAAATTTTCAAAAGTTACCCGAAATTTTCATTTTTTTCACAAATAAACACAAGTCATATCAAAGAAATTTTACCACTATGGTAAAGTACAATATGTCACAAGAAAATAACCTCAAAATCACCAGGATTTGTTGAAGCGTTCTAGAGTTATGATCTCATAAAGTGACAGTAGTCAGAATTGAAAAAAATGGCCCAGTCACGAAGGCAAAATCAGGTTCTGGCGCGAAAGGGTTAAAAAATGTTTTACTGCTTCTCCAGTCTTTTCGTTCTTAACCCTCATTTGTCCAATTCATTGTATCTTCTTGTCTCCATTGTGAGTGCTGTATTCATTGTCTTCCTCAGGCTCAGCTGGGACTTTCATCTATGATGAGATCTGGTAAGTAAAGACACTAAAGTGTATGTAAAGTAACGCCGTTATGATGCTGTGGCGTTTGACCTTGCAAGCACATGCATTGAATCAATACAGGACTCAACAACAGAGCTAGAAGATCAGGCATACAGTGGATTGTTAAAGTATTCATACTCACACTCAAATTGGCATTTTTCGTATTTTGCTGCCTCACAACCTGAAATTTCAATTTTTTTTTGAGAGTTTGAATCAGTTCATGTAAAGAACATGCCTACAACTGTGAAAATTTGGCTTTCTTTTTATTATGAAACAAATTAAAATACCACAAAGTAACTGAAAACTTCAATGTGCACAACTATTTACTCCCCTCAAAGTCAGTACTTTCTAGTGCCTCCTTTTTTGACAATTACAGCTGCAAGTTGCTTTGGATAAGTCTCTGACAGCTGGGGCTGATATTCTTAGGCTGGTAAGGGGCCATTGATATTGACCCCTCAGCCAAAAAATGGAAGCCCACAGCCATTCCAGAAAAGGTGCATCTATTAGATGCGCCAAATCTGGCGATTTGCCTCGCTCTTCCTACTTGCCTTGTGGTGGTGGCAAGTGGGGTTCATATTTGTAGGTTTGATGACACCTTTATATTGTTCGGTGATATCAAGCCCACGGCTTAGTAATGGAGAGGCTTCCATAAGATACCTATCCATTACTAACCCCATAATAATATTCTATAAAAAAGAACACATTAAGAATAAAGTCATTTAATTGAAAAAATGGCACAGATTCCTTTATTGACTCTAAATTAAACCATACTCATGTCATCATCCAGTTCACTGAAGCCAAAGTCCCCTGGAAATTAATTAAAATAATAAACAACCATTTTCTTCACCTGTACAAAGTGAAGAGATAAGAAATTATGTTCCATGATGATCCTGATGACTGTAGCAATGCAGTAAGTGAGGCCACTGGGCCTCATCAGCTGACTTAAAAGTGCATCACTTACGGCAGCTCAGCGCTACACACTGCAGGAGTGATTAAACACTCCTGTCAGTGCATCATCGGCTGCTGGGTACCGCAGTCAAATCAGTTGATGTGACTGCTCTATAAGTTATATGAATTGTTGTGGGACAATAAGGATTAGATGCGTGATATTGTGGTTTATTATTTTCCAGGTGACATGGGCATCGGGGATTAGGCATTAAGGTGAGTATATTTTTTATTTCTTATTTCTTACTGAAAACAAGGGCTTCAGGGATTAGGTGTAAGGTGAGCATATGCTGTGTTTTTTATTTCAATATTTCTTTATTTAACTTATTTCCTTAACTTTGAGCACAGCCGCCGGCTGATGACTACACCCATTAGTTCCCGCTGTTATTAGTGACATCAGGCATTGGCTGATGGGAGTAGTAGTCTCTAATCAGCTGACACCTGCTGACCTGTCATAAGCTTTTTAAAGTGAGTCAGTCACAACTGTGGGGTCATGCTGACATCTGACAACGTGACCCTCAAGCTCTGGCCTACAGTAGCGATCTTACCGTTGGTAATGTTAACGTCGATCAGAACTGTCGTGTGCACACAACCTTAGTGGAAACTTCATCATTTACCAAACTTTGCTGATTTTGAAGAAAATACTCTGGGACGATGACAATTTTAAGTTATTTCATCTCATAAATTTAAGGGTATATTTTTCTCAATTCACATTATCAGCTTATGCTATTTAGTGCTGATGTATAACATAAAAATGTTTAAACACAGGTTGTAATGTAGCAAAATAGGTAAAAAACCAAGGAGGTAAATACTTTCACAAGCCACTGCAGAATGAAGAGGCTCGGGGTGTTTCAATGCTTGGCGTCAATGATAAGAAGATGCAATGAGGACAATGCATCTCACAGTGTGGAGTGGATGGACTATAGAAAAGATCAGTCATGAGAGAATTAGAGATGAGCAAATATATTTGAGTGAAATTGAATTCTACTCCATATTTTAAAAAATCTGCATTTACCTAAATCCAAATTTATTTATAAACAGCGTCTGTGCAAATTCATTAAAGTAGTAGCCACTTATCACCATTTTTCTGAACCACAAAGTATCTTCAAAATGCTCAAGTGTTTTAAAACATTACTTATACTCAACTTACCAGTCACATATTTAGCCTTTCTGCTGCTCAACATCTGTCCGATCCTCATCACATCTTCTGATTGCTGCAGAGCCAGTTTGGTTCTGCGCATGCGAGAGCAAAGACACAGTGCATGTCATGAATTTTTAGGCACAGAAAGTCTCAGCCCAGTGTGCGAGGCAAAGGGTTTTTAACACTAGCGCCCTGACATTGCCAGTGAGGAGCAGAGGGGACAGAGTGGAGACCAGTAAGGTGAGTATAACTATTTTTTTTATTTTTGACATCTTATATTTATTATGATCTGGTGTCTGAAAAGATTTGAGATCATAATACAGCATTCAATTGGTGGAGAATAACTTCTCAGCTAATCTAATTGCCTGGGAATATTTGGATGAACAGACAAGTATGAATTTTTCCTTATGATACTCATTTCTAGTAAAGTTTTTTTAACGTTTTGATGGCCCTTTGAACCTCCATTGTATTTGACTGTAACTACTTTTATTTACATTAAACTGTATAATGATGTGCTTTTATCAAAAATCTCTACCTTGGTCTCATCTGTCATCAAGACACTTGCTGGCCCTCTAAAAGTTATGAGGGCTGCCTTCTGTCCCTCTATAAATTGTTAGGGCCACCTACTCTCCCTTTATAAATGGTAAGGGTCTCCTACTGTCCCACTATAAATTGTGAGGACCGCCTGCTGTCCCTCTATAAATTGTGAGGGTCACCTGCTGGCCCTCTTTAATTTGTGACGACAGCCTGCTGGCCCTCCAAGTTTCAAACATTGCAGTATTAATACAAAAAAAGAAAATTTGCTCACCTCAGATGGATAAATTATATTGCAGTAGCAATAAACGGCTATGCAAAGCATAATCGATTGCTGGCCCTCCAAAAATGCTTAGTGATGGCTGACTGCTGGACCTCTAAAATTAGAGTGAGGGCCTCCTGATGGCCATCTGACAATAGTGAGGGCAACCTGATGGCCATCTGACAATAATAAGGGCTGCCTGATGGTCCTCTACAAATACTGATCGATCCCTGATGGCCCTCCACAAATAGTGATGGCCGACTTATGGCCCTGTAGAAAAAAATGTGACTTTCAAAGTCTTTCCTTCATAAATTAAACGAGATGTGTGTTATCATGTTTCACTCCACATAGCCAGATAAGGTATTAAAATGATGAAATTACTTTTTCTGCTGAAAGTTTTTATCACCATTGAAAACAATGCAAACATGCAAAAAACACAGCAATAACATTGAACATAGCCCGAGGTGTGGAGGAGCCTTTTTTGTTTCTCTTATTTATTTTGCATTATGTACAGAATGTTTGCCTTATGGAAAAAATGCTTGTTAAAATTTTTTCCAGCAAAATCCATTTTGTCTTCGTTTTTGTATGTTTTATTGTCAGTCATGAAAAGTGGCATAATACTTTGACAACATTGTTTCCAGCAGTAACCTGGGATACAGAAAAGCTTCCATGGGTCTTCCCTATGGTGTTCCCATGCTATTTCAGCACTGTTTCCATCGTTTTCAGCAATTTCTAGACCAACTCCAGACCTCCGGAGAGTCGCCGGAAAAATGCTTAAGTTTCCTATTGACTTCCATTATACTAGCTACTCGGGTCGAGCACCTGAGCATGACGATTTGCTAAATTCGAGTAATGAATACCTGAGCATTTTAGTGCTCACTCGTCACTGTTAATTTCCACTTGAATATATTCATTCCTATCTAGTTACTGCAATTTATATTAGTAATAATAATAATAATAATAATAATATTTTATTACAAAATAGAAACATTTTTAATAATTATTTATATTCAAAGCATATTTAAAACATCAGCAACAGGGATTATTATTTTTTGCTACATTTTCAAAAGAGCTGCCATTTTCTATAATACTCTATGATGAAATCATGGCCTTATCATTTCAATTCAATCCATTCGAAATACAGTAAATGAACCTACAATACCATGCATATTTTGATCAGTCTAAATGGCATTTATAGCCTTCTAAAAACCTTAACCAATCAACAATCTTCCACTCTAGTGCTTCTTTTTCATCATTTGAAGAACCTCTATTAAGGCAAGAATTTTTGTAATTTAATCAATGCCGCTGATGATGTTAATGTCTTCACCTTGATTTGATATTATGAATAATATATCAAGAAACCCAGATATTTCTACAGATGTATAGATTCATGATAGATAAATAGATAGATTAATAGATAGATAGATAGATAGATAGATAGATAGATAGATAGATAGATAGATAGATAGATAGAACCAGTAAGTATGGAAAGTATTCAGACCCCTTTAAATTTTTCACTCTTTGTTTCATTACAGCCTATTGGTAAATTTAAAAAATTTCACTTTTTTATCATTAAAGTACACTCTGCACCCCATCTTGACTGAAAAAAACAGAAATGTAGATATTTTAGCAAATTTATTAAAAAAGAAAAATTGAATAGTATTCAGACCCTTTGCTCAGAATTGAGTAGAAGCACCCTTTTGAGCTAGTACACACATGAGTCTTCTTGGGCATGAAGCAACAAGTTTTTCACACCTAGATTTGGGGATCCTCTGCCATTATTCCTTGCAGATCATCTACAGTTCCTTCAGGTTGGATGGTGAACTTTGTGGACAGCCATTTTCTGTTCTCTCCATAGATGCTCAATTCGGTTTCGGTCAGGTCTCTGGTTGGGTCAGTCAAGAAGGGTCACAGTGTTGCTTTGAAGCCACTCCTTTGTTATTTAAGCTGTTTGCTTAGGGTCATTGTCTTATTGGAAGGTGAACCTTCGGCCAATTTGTTTGTAACCTTGACCAGATCTGTGCCTTGCCACAATTCTGTCTCTGAGCTCTTTGGCCAGTTCCTTTGACCTCATGATTCTCATTTGGTCTGACAGGCACTGCGAGCTGTGAGGTCTTATATAGACAGATGTGTGCCTTTACAAATCAAGTTTTAGCAGTTTAACCCCTTCATGACCTTGCCATTTTTTGCAATTCTGACCAGTGTCCCTTCATGAGGTAATGACTCAGGACGCTTCAACGGATCCTAGCTATTCTGAGACTGTTTTTTTTGAGACATATTGGGCTTCATGATAGTGGTAAATTTAGGTCGATAATTTTTGCGTTTATTTGTGAAAAAAATGGAAATTTGGCGAAAATTTTGAAAATTTTGCAATTTTCAAATTTTGAATTTTTATTCTGTTAAACCAGAGAGTTATGTGACACAAAATAGTTAATAAATAACCTTTCCCACATGTCTACTTTACATCAGCACAATTTTGGAAACAAAATTTTTTTTTTGTTAGGAAGTTATAAGGGTTAAAATTGACCAGCGATTTCTCATTTTTACAGCAAAATTTAAAAAACATTTTTTTAGGGACCACCTCACATTTGAAGTCACTTTGAGGGGTCTATGTGGTAGAAAATACCCAAAAGTGACACCATTATAAAAACTGCACCCCTCAAGCTACTCAAAACTACATTCAAGAAGATTATTAACCATTCAGGTGCTTCACAGGAACTAAAGGAACGTGGAAGGAAAAAATGGACATTTTAATTTTTCCAACAAAAATTTTATTTTAGCATAATTTTTTTCATTTTTGCATGGGTAATGGTATAAAATGGATCCTAAAATTTGTTGGGCAATTTCTCCTGAGTGCATAGATACCTCATATGTGGTCATAAACCACTGTTTGGTCGCACGGCAGGGCTCGGAATATAGGGAGCACTGTTTCACTTTTAACAGCCAATCAGAGCGATCGTAGCCATGTGAGGGTTAAGCCAACCCCCCTGTGGTGAAACACAAAGGGTCTTGTGCCTGCAGGTCGGGTGACCTTTCAGTGACCCCGGTCACCCGACCCGCAGGAACGCGATCCTTTCATGACACATACGCTGTGTCACAGGTCGGGAAGGGGTTAATTAAACACAGCTAGACTCCAATGAAGGAGTATACCTATCTCAAGGAGAATCACAAGAAAATGGACAGCATGTGACTTAAATATGAGTATGTTATGATTTGGTAACCGAGGAGGACAGTAGCCAAAATAGCCTAGGCAACCAGACACCCAGAGAGGTTGGTAACTAGTGGATTGCAGACCCCTAAACTGACAGCACAACTAGAAGCAGCCGTGGGACGTGCCTACGGTGCCTTAGACGCCTCGACACAGCTGGAGAGAGAACAACGCCTAAAGCGAGAAAGGGGAAAGCTAACTGCCCCGGAGTAGAGCCCATAAAAGGAATAGGAAGCCCCCAAACAAATAGTGGTGGTGAGACAAGATGAAATACAAACACAGGCAAAAAATAGAGCAAGCAAATGCTGAGGCCCAAACTGTCTAGAAATAACAGGACAGGAAAAGCATACTGTCTGTAATCCAGCAAAAACTCTAAGAAAAACTCCAACCTGTCTGATATGCAAAAATAAATACTGAGACCACAAATTTGTCCCCTACAGCGGACTAATACTGAAAATATTAGATGGTTTCAAAGTACAAAAGTAGGCTGTTTAATTCCTGCAATAAAACTATATAGAAGTATTCCTGCATGAATTTCAAGATTACAAGACCTCTAAACAAATGTGATATACATATATAAGGTATAATCCCATAATAGGATAATTTTCTATAGGAAAAGGCAAGTATCCTTGCATACATTTCCATCTCCTGTAAGCTATCCCATAGCAAAAAACACACTAATATGAATGTGATGGGAACTTTTTTCTATTGCCAGATTAAGATTTGTGATTAGGGATGAGCGACTTTCCCGTTTTTCGGGTCGAGTCGGGTTTCACGGAACCCGACTTTCGCAAAAGTCGGGTCGAGTGAAATCGGTCGACTATCGCGAAAAATCAGCTGGTCGAATGAAACACGAAACCCTATGTAAGTCAATGGGGAAGCAAAGTCGGTAGGGAGTGGAGGACAGAAAATGCACCTACAGTGCCCATTTCAATGGCAACAACATTAATCATTATTACTTAAGCTTGGCAACCTTAATTGACTTTATAATAATATTTAGGCATGGAATAATGGTGGTTATTTGGTTCAGCTTGTGGGGGGTAGGGATGGCTCCCGGTTTTCATGGGCCCAGGGCCAAAGAGAGTCAGTCGGCCTCTTTAACCCAAAGAACAATTCATGATGCTCCGTTATGATGCTCCCTGGCAAAACTCCGACACATACCTTGCCTGGCTCACACCTTGAACCTGGTGGTGCAGTGCTTTTTAAATAATTATAAGGAGTTAACAGCCCTGCTCCATAAAGTGCGAAGACTGTGCTCGCACATCCATTGCTCACCCGTAGACTCCAGTCGCATGCAGAAGCTGCAGCAAGTGCTCAACCTCCCCAAGCACCGCCTAATCATATATGTTGCCGCAAGGTGGAATTCCACCATGCACATTTTGAGAGGCTGTGTGAACAGAGGCAGGCTGTAATGCATTTATGGGAGGATACACGGGCAGGTAGCTTGAGTGCAGACATAGAGTTGTCGGGTGTGCAGTGGTCAAAGCTGAAAGACCTCTGTAAAGTCCTTCAGTGTTTTGAGGAATGCACATGACTGGTAAGAGCAGATGATGCCATCATAAGCATGAGCATCCTACTTATGCGTCTGCTCATGCAAACTTTCACGCACATTAAGGATCAGGCATGTGCAGTCGAGGATGACGACGAGGAACAGGGAAGTCTTGATGACAATCAGCCATTGTCTGCTCAGGGAACTGTCCTGGACGAGGTGGAGGAAGAAAAGGAAGAGGAGGAGGGAGGATGATTATGTAGGGGAGGAGGATGCTTCTGAGGGGCCAAGACAAAATGTTGGTTGCCAAGTTCAGGTCCAGGGTTTGTGCGTGACTGGAGGAATTATGATTTGGTAGAAAGTTCTCCTACAACCACCGCTGGCAGTGCGTCACTGACACCTTGAACATTGGCCCACATGTCTGATTATGCCTTGCGGAACCTAAAAAAGGGACCCCCGCATTGTCAAAATGATGAAGGATGACGACTACTGGTTGGTTGGCCAGCGTCCTCGATCCACGCTATAAAGGCAAATTACAGAACATCATGCCACAGGAGAACATCAACCTAATATTGGCCACCAAACAAGCAACTCTGGTAAACCATTTGTTGGAGGCATTCCCATCTAACAGCAGCATTGCAGGTTCTACCACGAGCCGTCCTGGGCCAAATGGAAGAGGTGTTCGTGGTCCACACAGCCGAAGTGGCATTGGAGACAGGGGTTTCATGACCATGATGTGGACTGATTTCTCACGGACACCTCACACGCCTGGTAATCAGCAATCTATAGCAACAGACAGGAGACAGCAGTTGTCAACTATGGTTACAAATTACTTCTCCTCCCCTATTGATGTTCTCCCTCACCCATCATTCCCCTTTGACTACTGGGCCTGTAAACTGGACACCTGGCCTGAATTGGCACAATATGCTTTACAGGAGCTCGATTGCACTGCTGGTAGTGTGCTATCAGAAAGAGTCTTCAGTAGTGCTTGATCAATACTGACAGAAATAAGGACCCGGCTTTCGAAAGAAAATGTTGATGATCTAACCTTTATTTAAATGAAGCATGTATGGGTTTCAAAGGATTTTGTCCCACCTTACCCTCATGACACATAGGTTGTCAGCAAAATAACTCGTTTTGTCCTCGTCTTCCTCTGACTTCTCCAGTTCCTCCATTTTCAGCTGTAGAACGTCCAGCATACACCTCAACCTATGTAACTTTTTGCCACCTCTCTAACTGGGCTGCCCCCCCACAGGGCCGGGGTCACCTCCTGGCGTACCTGGGCTAGTGCTGTTGCCCTGAGTAGGTGGGGGGTCCCACTCTGGTGCGACGGCACTGGCACAGGGTCCCTCATAGTACTAAAAAGTGGCTCTGACGGTGCGATGGGCCCACTCGCCATCAGACACATGGGCGTACTATGAGGGGCCCTGTGCCAGAGCTGGTGCCTATGACTGGGCCCCCCTGCTTGCTTATAGCCCCAGCACTACACAGTGTGTATTTGTATCCATCTTCTTTACTTTTTGGGTGAGATTATGGACAGGCTTACTGAGACTGAAATATATCCGAAGATTGAAAATGAGTCCAACACTGTATACAGCTGTACACTTAAGATACAGTAAAGTTTGTCAACTTTATGGATTCTGGTGTAATCCATACAGAGGCAATGAGCGTATGTCTGTTACAACTTAAATAGATACTGAGATTTACAATGACCCCTAGACTGTATACAGCTGGACGCTTTTGAAACAGAACCCTTTTTGGCACAAAGTGGTCCTCCCCACACAAATTTTTTAGCATCATTGACACCGTGAACCTTGGCCCACATGTGTGATTCTTTCTTGCGTATCTTTTCATATTCTTGTCTAATCCCGAGTGAGCCTGTGAGCGTCTGTGTCTGCCTATAGAAATATCTACAGAGATTTAGAAATTTTTCAATAGACTATATATAACTTTTAGCTTGTGATACAGTAGCCCTTTTTTGGGCCTCCTTTTTTTATGACTTCTCTACTTAAACCATTTGAAGCTGCTTAACGTACATTAGAAACCTCAACATATGGCATTATTGCAACCTCCCTATCTGGGCTGATCAACCCCCCCTCCTCAATCAGCAAAATTGTGAGATTCTTGCATAATCCATACTCAGCCTTTCAGCCACATTGTGTGCCTCATGAATGAAATAAGAGATTTATAATATTTTAAGTATACTATATACCTTGTGTGTGGCAAAACAGTCTGAGATTTAGATTTTTATATGGTTTGTGAACAATACAAACAATAACTAACCGAAAAAGATGAAAAATATCTTTATACAGGTTTAATAGGTCTGTGTGTTAAGAATAAAATGTTGATGTTTTAATTTTTAGCCATAAATGTTCTTGAAACCCTGACGAAACTTTTCTATATACCGAAAGAATTGTGTTAGAAACCTGTTGGCACGTTGCGTTTAGAAAGCGTAAGGGTTACCGGCTGATGGACAATACTAGGTCAAAGGATCAAACAAGGCAGCTGTATCATTGCAAAAAAGGAACAGGAGCATGAAAAGTGGGGGCCATTGGACATGATGGCCAAACATGGCCTGCTGCTGAAGCTGTTATGGGGTTTGGCTGGTTACTTGTAGGCCTAGACTGAAAATTATTGTTTGGCTCAGCAATTTTGCGCTGGTTATTTCACAGATATATCTGATTTTTCAGCTCTGCAATGCCCACTCAGTTCTCCCATACCAGATATCTCCTGCCCTAAAGGTGGGTGTCCTTGTTCCACCATCCAATTCACCTCCCTTTAAACATCTTGAAATATAGTTATGAATATGTCAACTGGAATATCATGATCCTGCTCTCTGAATTTTGGGGACCTTTTTGGCACATAAAGACCAGAATGGATGGCTTGGAAAAAGTACAGGCAGTAAAAGATGAGGATGTTCATCCTCAAGGCCTGGTCCCCTAAGGGGTGAAATTTGCCAGGTATTGGCTGTAATTCTGGAAGTGTAATTATAAAGACCTACATGTTTTTTGGCATATACGATTTCATATCTTATTTGGCGGTTCAGGTAGGAATAGAGGCGGCTGTAGAATACCGTATTACTGCTGGTCTGGGGGCAGAAACGCTGGTGGCACATATCCTTGGTACATGCAGGCCAGATGAGATCCACATATTCACAGACTGATTCCTGCGAGATGATGCCTTTAGTTGTGATCTTCTTTGTTAATTTCTCAAAAAGGTGGGAAGTGGGACTACATCAGTGCATCATTGACACCGGGAACATTGGCCAGCATGTGTCATTCTTTGTTGCGTATCTTTTTATATTCTTGTGGAATCCAGACCGAGCCTGTGAGCGTCTGTATCTGCCTCCTGAAATATCTAGTGAGATTTTGACTATTTTCAATAGACAATATATACCTCATACAGTAGCCCTTTTTTGGTCCTGTTTTTGCTATGACTTCTCAACTTAAACCATTTGATGATGCTTTACGTACATTATACACCTCAACATATGGCATTCTTGCAACCTCCCAATCTGGCCTGCTCCTCCTCCTCCATAAAATTGTGAGATTCTTGTGTAATCCATACTGAGCCTTTCAGCGAGATTGTCTGCCTCATGAATTATATAAGGAGATTTACAATATTTAAACTATACAAAATATGCCTTTTAGAGGCAAAACTATGACATTTAGGTTGAAATAAGCTTTGTGAACAATACAAACATTTACCAAACCAAAAAAATGAACACTATCTTTCAAAAGGTTTCATAGGTCTATGGTAAGAATTAAATTTTTAATTTTGAAACTCTACCCAAAAATGTTATTTAAAATATGAGCAAAGTTTTCTAGATACCTAGTTTAAAACATTAAGAATTGTGTTACAAACCTATTGCCACGTTGCGCTTAAAAAGTATAAGGGTTACTGCCCGATGGACCATAGTAGGTCGAAGGATCTAACATGGCAGCTGGACAATTGCCAAAAATAACACGAGCCTGAAAAATGGGTGCCATTGGACATGATGGCCAAACACGGCCTGCTGCTGCTGTTATGGGGTTTGGCTGGTTCCTTGTAGGCATACACTGACAACATTTATTGTACTTTTAGTCATCAATTTTATGCAGATTATAGCACGATAAACAAGATTTATCAGGTCTGCAATGCCCACTTCTCCCATACCAGGTATCTCCTGCCCAAAAGGTGGGTGTCCTTGTTCCCCATGAAATTATCCTCCATTTCGACAGCTTCAAATATACATATGAATATGTCAATACTCAACAGGAATATCCTGCTCCTGCTCTCTCTGAATTTTGGGGACCTTTCTGGGACATGAAGACCAAAATGGATCGGACTCCCTGGCAGAGAAATGAGAAATTGTCCTCTGGAGGAACACCGGCCATGCCAAATATGTGTGGAATTCCAGGCCCAGGAAGGTCAGATGCTGAGAAGGGGTTAGAGACTACTTCTCTCGGTTGATGATCCAGATGAGACGCGTGAAGGTGTTCCGAGTAACTTGAAGACTCTGAGCACAGTCTCGGCGGGATGAGCCTTTGATTACCAGGTCATGCATGTAAGGGATTATGATAATCCCCCTGGAGCGAACAATGGCCATGACTGCCGGCATTTGCTTCGTGAAGACCCTGGAGGTAGAGGGCATACCGAAGGGGAGGGCCGTGAATTAATAGTGATCATCATTAAGGATCATCATTACGGCTGTTATCACTGAATACCTTGCCTGCATCAAGATGTATGCTGCCCAGCCATGTCTCTGTTTGTCGATGCAAGTATTGGGACAGTACATCAGCGGTGTGACTCTGGTCGCCCAAACACATCATTTGTAAAACAGCCTGCTGAAGTTTACCACTAGCTGTTCGATAGTGGGACACCTTCGTGTGCAACACTGCCAGTTGCGGATGAAGCGCTCGTGCGTCTGCGCTCTGCTGACGAGCTTTCGCTTCTGGAGGAGCAGGGGTGAACGCCTATAGCCAACTCTTGCCTATAACGTGGCCTAGGCAGCACTGTCCCACCAACGCTGTCCACTGTGGACCCTGCATCCACCACATTAACCCAGTGCGCAGTTATGGACACGTAACAGCCTTGGCCATGCCTACTGGCCCATGCATCTGTTGTGAGGGGCACCTTTCTACTGACTGATTGCTGCAGTGCATGGACAATGCGGTCTTTCACATGCTGGTGGAGGGCAGGGATGGCTTTCTAGAAAAAAAGGGGCGACTGGGTAGGTCATAGCGTGGGACAGCGTAGGCCATGAGCTCTCGGAATGCTTTGCTTTCAACCAAACGGAAGGGCATCATCTCTAATGAGATCAGTTTGGCAATGTAGACGTTCAAAGCCAGTGTACGTGGATGAGAGGATGAGTACTTGAGTTCTTGTCCTACTCAGAGCGTCTGCAAGGGTGAGATGGACTTGAGAGCAGCATATGGGAGAACTAGCGGTGGACATGGCGGATGGTGGTGGTGGTGGTGGTGATGGCCTAGATGCAGTTTTTCGTGGCATAATCTTTGTCATTCCCTGACTGGTTTGTCCTTGCGACGACACCTCTACATTTCTTGCTGGTGGTGTGCTAACCAGTGGGCTTACAGTGGGGGAAGCAATGCAGCGTTGCTGGCTAACTTGAGTCGGAGCCTTTGCACATGTGCTATCTGAGTTTTTGTACTCCGTCCACGCTTGCATGTGCATGTTCACTAAATGTCAATGCATGCAACTGGTGTTACATTTTTTTAGATTTTTCCCTTGGCTAAAGGTTCTTAGGCACTTTTTACAGACAACCTAAGCCTCATCGTTAGGATTTTGTTCCAAAAAGTGCCACACTGAACTCTTCCTACTATTGTATACATTTTCAGGCCTTGCACGCTCTGGTAATTTGACCGTCTGGCCAACCGTTCCTGCAACTTTTTTTTTAACACTTAGACTCACACAGGCCTGCCAGATAAACCCCGATGCGATCTCGATACCTGCTGCGGATCCTTCTCCTCTTCTGAGCTAGTGCCAGTGGCACCCTCTTCCACCACTAGATGCCAATCCGGGTCAACAACTGGGTCATCCATCACCTCCTCTTCAATTTCATCTGCACCGTCCTCTCTGTCACCGTCTAAGGTGGTACAGTATGTGGGAAGGGGCACATGAGTTTCAGCAGGGTCACATTGTGGCGTAGTAGACTTCAAGGGCAATGTAGTTCTGTGCTTCAATAGGGGCAGCACAATCATCTAGCAGTGGCTGTGCATCAGTGCACTCAATGTCAGATTCATCTTGGACTGGGAATGAGGGATTTGACTTAATAACCCAGGCATGGTATGTGAAAAGAGCTCCATGGAGTAACCTGAAGTATGGGCTGATGCATCCTTCAATTGTAGTGGGGGTAAAGGAACCAAGGAAAGCGGTTGGTCCAGACCCCAGAAGGCTGCACTAACAAGTCCGTGGTTGCAGCTTTTGAAATATCAGAAGAGGAGGCGATAGAGCTTGAGGCTGCTTCTGCAATGTAAGCTAAAACCTTTTCCTGAAGCTCCGTCTTTAAAAGCGGTTTACCTACTCCCAGAAAAGGGAGCCTTCCAGGCCTTCTGAAGCCAGACAATGACGCAGGAACAACACCTCCTGCCTAAGGTGCTATTGTGCTTTTGCCACTAGCAGCAGATGCAGCACCACCACCACCATCAGTAGCAGGTGGCCCACCACCACCACGTGCTTGACCTCTTCCACCATACTTCCTCATGTTTGTGTAAATCACAGAAGATATATGGTACTGTATGAGAAGCATACAGCTGTATACATTGAAGGTAAAAAATTTGAATCTCCGTATATATTTAAGGAGTAACAGACACAGACTGTCACAGGCTCACAATGAATTACAGTACAATTGACTAATCAGATGTGATGCTCCACCCAAGCAATTTGTACACTTTCAGTGGCAGCCAGCTGTGCAACTCCACCAAATTAATTGCTCCCTTATCACAGTCAGGCAGCCAACTAATCAGATGTGATGATCCACTCAAGCAATTTGTACACTGTCAGTGGCAGCCAGCTGTGCTACTCCACCAAATTAATAGCCCCTTTATCACAGGCAGGCAGCCTACTAATCAGATGTGATGCTCCACTCAAGCAATATGTACACTGTCAGAGGCAGACAGCTGTGCTACTTCACCAAATTAATTGTCCCTTTATCAAAGGCAGGCAGCCTACTAATCAGATGTGATGCTCCACTCAAGCAATTTGTACACTGTCAGTGGCAGCCAGCTGTGCTACTCCACTAAATTAATTGCCCCTTTATCACAGGTAGGCAGCCTACTAATCAGATGTGCTGCTCCACTCAAGCAATTTGTACACTGCTATTGGCAGCCAGCTGTGCTACTCCACCAAATTAATTGCCCCTTTATCACAGGCAGGCAGCCTACTAATAAGATGTGATGCTCCACTCAAGCAATTTGGTCACTGTCACTGGCAGGCAGCTCAGCTACTCCACCAAATTAATTGCCTTTATCACAGGCAGGCTGCCTGTAATCAGTTCTTATGGTCTACACAAGCAATTTCTACAGCGTCACTGGCAGGCATGCAGCCTAAGAACCAGCGTTGCTGCACGCACTAAAATCCTCCCCGTTCGCTGCACAGTCACTGTACAACTAATCGCTATCAGCACAAAGTTATTTTTTTTGCTTAGGCCCTGCCTAACGCTCTCCCTGCTCAGATGCACCATCAGCAACCTTCCCCTACAATGAGTTCGGCAGTTGTAAAATGGCGGTCGGCGTTGATGGATTTTATATGCACTGTGACGCCACTGAAAGTCAGCCAATCGCTGCAATGCCCTTCTCTAAGATGGTGCTGGCCGCCTGCTATGTCATCACGTTGCCCACAGCCTGCGTACTTGCTTATTGGCCGAGAAAAGGCGCTTAAAGTGTAGGGGAAAACCGACTCAAGCAAAATGGTCGCTGAACACTTGACCGAACTCACTCCATGGTTGGGTTTCGTTTCATGAAACCCGACTTTGGCAAAAATCGGCGATTTTTGAAAATGAACGACCTGTTTCGCTCAACTTTATTTGTGATACAAAGATCATTAAAAGTTTTGAAGAAATGATTCACCTGTGCATTATTCTACATGGATGACTATGGGCTGTGCACTGCAGCACATATATGACTATGGGATGTGCATCATACTACATGAATGACTATGGGCTATACATTATACTTCATGGCTGACAATGCACTGTGGAATATACTATATGGAGGACTAAGGGATGCCCAGTATATCATATGGAGGACTATGGGATGCATTATACTATGTGGAAGACTTATACTTCTGCTTTGGAGCCCCATGACTTCTATGTATGCCCCTGCTGAGTATAATGGTTTCTTTTTTTTCTGTACTTTAAGAATTAAAATCACATTGTATGATTTTTAAGTAATTTGCATTTTATTGCATGAAATAAGAATAGAAAAACAGAACTTTATATTTGATGCATAAATCTTTGCTTGCAATTAGAGATCAGAAGTTTCCTGCAGTTCTTGACCAAGATTGCACACTGCAGCAGAGATTTTGGCCGATTCCTCCATACAGATCTACAGATCTTTCAAGTTTCAGAGCTGTCACTGTGCAATATTGAGTTGTTCCTCCCTCCAAAGATTTTCTATTGGGTTAAAGTCGGGAGACTGACAATGCCACTCCAGGACTCCAGGACCTTGAAATGCTTCTTATGGAGCCCCTCCCTAGTTTCCCTGGCTGTGTGTTTCGGGTCATTGTCATACTGGAAGATCCAGCCACAATCCATTTTCAATGCTCTTACTGAGGGAAGGAGTTTTCTGGCCATAATCTACCTATGCATGACCCCATCCATCCTCCCTTCAATACGATGCAGTCATTCTTTGCTCCTTGCAGAAAACCACCTCCAAAGTTTGATGTTTCCCCACCATGCTTTACAGTTGGGACTGTGTTCTTTGGGATGTAATAATCCTTTCTCAAAACACAGTGAAAGGAGTTGAAACAAAAAGTTCTATTTTGGTCTCATCTGACCACATGACCTTTTTCCATGCCTCCTCTGGTTCATCCAGATGGTCATTGGCAAATTTCAAATGGGCGTGGACATCTGCTGGCCTGAGCAATAGGGCTTGGCGTGGTCTGCAGGATTTTAATCCATGATGGCATAGCATGTTACTAATGGTAATGTTTGAGACTGTGGTCCCAGCTCTCTTCAGGTCATTGACCAGGTCCTCTCATGTAATTCTGGGCTGATTCTTTACCTTTCTCAGACTCATATTTAGGCCACAAAGCGAGATCTTGCATTGAGCCCCAGACTGAGGAAGTTTGACAGTCATCTTGTGTTTCTTCCATTTTCTAATAATTGTGCCAACTAGAGTTCAGTGAAACAGCTCGGTCAGATTCAAAAGTGGCGACATTCGCCAAAGTCGGGTTTCGTTGGCCGAAACCCAATCATAGCATTCAGTCGGCCATGCGATCGTCGACCCAAGCGCCCAAGTCGGTTTTCCAATAATGCTTGCAGGCGTCTTTTTTCAGCCAATGAGCAAGGACTTACACTGTGGGCAACGAGATGACATGGGCAGCGTCCACCACCATCTTAGAGAAGGGCATTGCAGTGATTTCTTGCTTTGGGGGTGTCATAGTGTCTATAAAAGCCCTCACCGCCGACCTCCATTTTACTTCTGCCGATATTAACAGTAGGGAGAGGTTGCTGACGCTGTTTATCAGTAGGTAGAGAGTTAGGGCAGGAAAGAGAAGTTCTTCTGTGCTTGTGCTGATAACAATTGTGCTGAACAGATAGTGTGCAGTGACAGGAGATGATTTTCTTGTGTGCAGCAGCGCTGGTTATTAGGCTGCCTGATAGCTGTATTGCTGTGTGTACATGGCTGTGCAGACTGCTTTTTACACAGCACTAATACTTTGATTCTTTTATTCTGCACACTTACCGACAGTTCATTTTTTCCCACACTGTATAGAGCTGTACGCTCCTCACACACTACCGTGTACTGGCTGGTATCACGGACAAATACATGCTGACTATCTGTGTGTGACTCCGGAAATATATACGGAGATTGCAATATTCCCCTACACCGTATATAGCTGTACGCTTCTGAGACAATACAATATATCTGCTCTTTGTATTACGGTCAAATCCATACTGAGTGATCGTCTGTGTGTGACTCTGGAAATATATACGGAGATTTAAATTTTCCCCAAAACCGTATTCAGCTGTCCGCTTCTGATATAGTACCGTATATCTGCTCTTTGTATTACAGTCAAATCAATAATGACTGAGCGTCTGTGTGTGACTCCGGAAATATATACGGAGATTTAAATTTTCCCCTATGTCATATACAGCTGTACGCTCCTCATACAGTACCATATATCTGCTGGTATTTTTGGTACAAATTCCCAAACATGAGGAAGTATGGTGGAAGTGGCCGCGGATGTGGGGGGGGGCCAGCTGGGAATGATGGGGGTGGTGGTGGTGAATCTGCGGGTAGTGCCAAAAGCCCAATAGCACCTAAGGCAGGAGGTGTTGAGCCTGCGTCATTGTCTGGCTCCAGAAGGCCTGGAAGACTCCCTTTTCTGGGAGCAGGTAAACTGCTTTTAAAGCCGGAACATCAGGAACAGGTTTTGGCTTATATTGCCGAAACAGCCTTCAGCTTTATCGCCTCCTCTTCTGAAGTTTCAATAAATGCAAGCACTGAGTCGTCAGTGAAGGCTCCTGGTCAGGAACAACACCTTTCCTTGTGTCCTTCAACCCCACCAAAAGTGAAGGATGCGGCAGGCCACACTTCAGATTACTCCATGGAGCTCTTTTCACATACCATGACTGGGTTATCAAGTCAAATCCTGAAATCCCCAGTCCAAGATGAATATGACATGGAGTGCACTGATGCACAGACACTGCTATCTGATTCTGCTGGTACATTCACCCACAGCACTACATTGCCCTCGCAGTCTACTGAGCCAGAATCTGACCATGATGAAACTCATGTGCCCCTTCCCGCATACTCTAACATCTTACACGGTGACACAGAGGAAGGTGCAGATGAAATTGAAGAGGAGGTTATGGATGACTCAGTTGTTGACCCAGATGGCATCCATTGGGGAAAGGGTGCCGCTGGCAATAGCTCAGAAAAGGAGGAGGATCCACGGCAGGCATCGACATCGCAGCTGAGGTTATCTGGCAGGCCCATAGCAGTCCAAAAACGTGTAAAAAAAAAAGAGTTGTAGGACAGCTTGGCCAGACGGTCAAATTAGCACAGCATGCAAGCCCTGAAAATTCATCCCATAGTACCCATATGTCAAAGTCAAGGCCCGCGGGCCAGATCCGGCCCGCGAATTGATTATCTATGGCCCCCTGGATGATATTTAATTACTATTAGATCCGGCCCGCAGGCCACAGCCGCCTGCTGGTGTTTTGCACGCACCAACACTACATTTCCCACAATGCACCGGTAGCAGGGCCGGCGTCAGAACCCCGCACACCCGGCAAGTGCTGAAGTCACTTTCCGGCAGGCAGAAGAGAGCAGAAGATCTGATGTAAGTGCTCCTGCCTCGTGTGTCTGTGGAGCTGCAGATTCAGCGTAGAAGGGAGATGATTTATTGTTTGCTTGTGTGTGGGTGGAATTCCTTCTTTGTGGAGGGATCTATTCTTGTGGGGGGGATTATTCAGTGTGGAGGGGTATTTATTATTTGTGTGGAGGGGATTATTCTGTGTGGAGGGGGTATTTATTATTTGTGTGGAGGGGGGATTATTCTGTGTGGAGGGGGTATTTATTATTTGTGTGGAGGGGGGATTATTCAGTGTGGAGGGGGTATTTATTATTTGTGTGGAGGGGGATTATTCAGTGTGGAGGGGGTATTTATTATTTGTGTGGAGGGGGATTATTCTGTGTGTTGGGGGATTATTCAATGTGAAGGAGATTTAATATTTGTGTGGAGGGGGATTATTCTGTGTGTTGGGGGATTTTTCAATGTGAAGGAGATTTATTATTTGTGTGGAGGGGGATTATTCAGTGTGGAGGGGGTATTTGTGTAGAGGGGGATTATTCTGTGTGTTGGGGGATTATTCAATTTGAAGGAGATTTATTATTTGTGTGGAGGGGTATTATTCAGTGTGGAGGGGTATTTGTGTGAGAGGGGGATTATTCTGTGTGTTGGGGATTATTCAGTGTGAGGGGATTTATTATTAGTGTAAAGGGGAGATTATTCAGTGTGAAGGGGGGATTAGGGTCAGGGGTGGGTGTGGAGGGGGGCGCAAAACTGAGTTCTTGCCCTGGGTGCCAGAAAACCTAGATACACCTCTGCCGGCGCCTGTTAGCGGAGGAGAGCGGTGTTAGCGCCGCCACTGGGCCCCCCCGCTTGCTCAGGCCCCGGCAGCCGGCACAATACTTACCTCTCCACCGTGCCTCCGCAGCTCCGGTGTCTTCTGCAGCTCTGCACTGTGATGTCTCAGGTCAAAGGGCGCGATGACGTCTTTCCACAGTGCCCTTTCCTGAGCCGTAACAGTGCAGAGCGCAGCACAGTGCAGAGGAGAGCTCCATATTTTGTATGGAGCATTATATGGGGACCAGTATCCTGTATGGAGCAATTTATGTGGTCCAGTATTCTGTATGGAGCATTATTTGGGGTCCAATATTCTTTATGGAGCATTATATTTGGCCCATAATATTGTATGGAGGACTATACTGTCCGGTCTGTACTGTGTGTTGTGAGGATTCGGCAGTTTCTGAGCTATTGTAGAATTTACAATAGATATCACTCGATCACACTTAATTATAAGAAGTGAAATCAAAATATTGCCATATTCATTTAATCATTAAATAATGTACACTGTGTTAGGTCTTGGTTCAATAGGCTATGTGCAATCATTTCGATATGTTTTAATAAACATTGAACCAGTCTGGCCCTCGGCTTGTAGCAAATTGTTTTTTTTGGCCCTCGGTGTGTTTGACTTGACATCCCTGCCATAGTAGGAAGAGTCCAGTGTGGAACTTTTTTGACCAAAATCCTATTGATGAGGCAAAGGTTATCTGTAAGAAGTGCGGAAGGACCTATAGCTGGGGGAAAAATCTCCGAAAATAGAATACCAGTTGCATGCTTAGACATTTAACCCCTTAAGGACAGAGCCATTTTGCAGCGGAAATATGGCGAAAATTTTGAAAATTTAACAATTTTCAAACTTTAAATTTTTATGCCCTTAAATCAGAGAGATATGTCACACAAATTTCTTAATAAATAACATTTCCCACATGTCTACTTTACATCAGCACAATTTTGGGACCAAAATTTTTTTTTGTTACGAAGTTATAAGGGTTAAAAGTTGACCAGCGATTTCTCATTTTTACAACACCATTTTTTTTTTAGGGACCACATCACATTTGAAGTCACTTTGAGGGGTCTATATGATAGAAAACACCCAAAAGTGACATCATTCTAAAAACTGCACCCCTCAAGGTGCTCAAAACCACATTCAAGAAGTTTATTAACCCTTCAAGTGCTTCACAGGAGCTGAAGCAATGTGGAAGGAAAAAATTGACATTTAACTTTTTTTGCAAAAGCTTTACTTCGGAACCAAGTTTTTTTATTTTCACAAGTGTTAAAAGAAAAAATGAACCACAAAATTTGTTGTGCAATTTCTTCTGAATACTTCGATACCCCATATGTGGGGGTAAACCACTTTTTGGGCGCGTGGCAGAGGTCGCAAGGGAAGGAGCGCCGTTTGACTTTTTCAACGCAGAATTGGCTGAATGCCATGTCGCGTTTAGATAGCCCCTGATGTGCCTAAACAGTGGAAACATACCACAAGTGACCCCATTTTGGATACAAGACCCCTTAAGGAACTTATCTAGATGTGTGGTGAGAACTTTGAACCTCCAAGTGCTTCACACAAGTTTATAACCTAGAGCCGTGAAAAAAAAAAAAAAATTTTTTCCACAAAAATGATCTTTTCACCCCAATTTTTAATTTCCCAAGGGTAATAAGACCGCAAAAGTTTTGTGCAATTTGTCCTGAGCATGCTGATACCCCATATGTGGGGGTAAACCACTTTTTGGGCGCACGGCAGAGGTCGCAAGGGAAGGAGCGCTGTTTGACTTTTTCAACGCAGAATTGGCTGGATGCCATGTCGCGTTTAGAGAGCCCCTGATGTGCCTAAACAGTGGAAACCCCCAACAAGTGACCCCATTTTGGAAACTAGACCCCCTAAGGAACTTATCTAGATGTGTGGTGAGCACTTTGAACCTCCAAGTGATTCACACAAGTTTATAACGTAGAGCCGTGAAAATAAAAAATCATATTTTTTCCACAAAAATGATCTTTTCACCCCAATTTTTATTTTCCCAAGGGTAACAAGACCCCAAAAGTTTTTGTGCAATTTGTCCTGAGCATGCCGATACCCCATATGTTGGGGTAAACCACTTTTTGGTCGCACGGCAGAGGTCGCAAGGGAAGGAGCTCCGATTGACTTTTTCAACGCGGAATTGGCTGGACGCCATGTCGCATTTGTAGAGGCCCTGATGTGTCTAAACAGTGGAAACCGCCCACAAGTGACCCCATTTTGGAAACTAGACCCCTAATGAACTTATCTAGATGTGTGGTGAGCACTTTGAAGCCCCAAGTGCTTCACAGAAGTTTATAACGCCCGGGCGTGAAAATAAAAAATCATATTTTTTCCACAAACCTGATCGTTTAGTCCCCAATTTTTTATTTTCACAAGGGTAACAGGAGAAATTGGACAACAAAAGTTGTTGTACAATTTGTCCTGAGTATGCTGATACCCCATATATGGGGGGGGACCACTGTTTGGGCGCACGGCAGGGCTTGGAATGGAAGCAGCACCGTTTGACTTTTTCAAACCAAAATTGGCTGGAATTGAGATTGGACACCATGTCGCGTTTGGAGAGCCCCTGATGCGCCTAAACAGTGGAAACCCCCCACAAGTAACACCATTTTGGAAACTAGACCACCTCTGGAACTTATCTAGATCCGCTGTGAGCACTTTGAACCCCCAAGTGTTTCACAAAAGTTTATAATGCCTGGGTGTGAAGAAAAAAAAAAAAAAAAACAATTTTCCACAAAAATGATTTTTTAGTCCCAAATTTTTGATTTTTCACAAGGAAATTGGACCCCAAAAGTTGTTGTCCAATTTGTCCTGAGTACGCTGATACCAAATATGTGGGGGGGGAAACTGTTTTGGCGCACAGCAGGGCTTGGAAAGGAAGTAATAACGTTTTGGAATGCAGACGTTGGTGGGGGTCATGTTCCGTTTGCAGTGCCCCAGATGAGCCTAAACAGTGGAAAACCCCCACAAGTGACCCCATTTTGGAAACTAGACCCCATAAGGAACTTATCTAGATCTGTGGTGAGCACTTTGAACCTCCAAGTGTTTCACAAAAGTTTATAATGCCTGGGTGTGAAAAAAAAAAATCAATTTTCCACAAAAATGATTTTTTAGTCCCAAATTTTTGATTTTTCACAAGGAAATTGGACCCCAAAAGTTGTTGTCCAATTTGTCCTGAGTACGCTGATACCAAATATGTGGGGGGGGGAACTGTTTTGGCGCACAGCAGGGCTTGGAAAGGAAGTAATAACGTTTTGGAATGCAGACGTTGGTGGGGGTCATGTTCCGTTTGCAGTGCCCCAGATGAGTCTAAACAGTGGAAACCCCCCACAAGTGACCCCATTTTGGAAACTAGACCCCTTAAGGAGCTTATCTAGATGTGTGGTGAGCACTTTGAACCCCCTAGTGCTTCACAGAAATTTATAAACGCAGAGCCGTGAAAATGAAAAATCATTTTTTTTCTCAAAAATGATTTTTTTAGCCAGCTATTTTTTATTTTCCCAAGGGTAATCGGAGAAATTAGAACCCCAAAATTGGTGTGCAATTTGTCCTGAGTACGCTGATACCACATATGTTGGGGTAAACCACTGTTTGGCCGCACGGCAGGGCTCGGAAGGGAGGGAGCGCCATTTGACTTTTTGAACGCCACATCGTTTTTGGAGACCCCCTGATGTGCCTAAATAGTGGAAATCCCTCAATTCTAGCTCCAACCCTAATCCCAACACACCCCTAACCCTAATCCCAACCCTAATCCTAACCTAAATCCCAACCCTAATTCCAACCCTAATTGTAACCCTAACCTTAATTATAACCTTAATTATAACCCTAACCCTAATTGTAACCCTAACCCTAATTCTAACCCTAATTATAACCCTAACCCTAAGGCTAGGTTCATTTTGCGTTTTACCAGCCCGTTCAACACATAGCATTGACGGGCTGGTAATGGTATAGCATAACGCGATCGCATTATGCTATACCCGCTAGCGCAGAGGAATCAGCAGATGATTCATCTGCGCTAGCGGTGACGGAGCCCAAACGCTGCAGCCCGCGTCCGAGGCTCCGTCACTGAATGATGGCACGTCGCAAACGCATGCCGCTTTACGGCATGCGTCGCGATACGCCCTCAAATGGGGGTGAATGGCAGCGTTAACGGACTGCGTTACACCGCGTTATACCGCGGTGTAACGCAGTCCGTCTAACGGACTGCCATAACGCAGTATGAACCCAGCCTAACCCTAACGCTAATTATAAACCCTTACCCTAAGGCTGCTTTCACACTTCCGGCGGGCGCCTGTCGGCGCCCCCGGCATTTTGCAGCAGCGCCGCATCAGAAAACCTAATGCGCCGCCGGCGGCCGCATGCGCTTTTTTGCCGGATGGTTTCTGATGCCCGGAGACATCAGAAACCATCCGGCAAAAACAAAAAACGTTACATGCAGCGTTTTGTCCGGCCGCCGCAATGTATATTTGCGCCGCATCCGGACAAAACCGCATGCAACGCATTGACATGCGGCGCCATCCGGCGCTAATGCAAGTCAATGCAAAAAAACCGCATGCGGCGCATCAGATTTTCTGATGCGGCGCTGCGGCTAAATGCCGGGGGCGCCATCAGGCGCACACCGGATGTGTGAAACCAGCCTAATGCTAACCCTAACCCTAATTATAACCTTAACCCTAATTATAACCCTAACCCTAATTATAACCCTAACCCTAACAGAAAAATGAAAATAAATATAATTTCTACTTTTTATTATATGTCCCTAACTAAGGGGGTGATAAATGGGGGGTTATGTACTGTTTTTTTTATTTTGATCACTGTGATAGTTTATCACAGTGATCAAAATGTACTTTTATGAGAATGAATGAAAAAAAAATTGAATCTGCCGCCAAAGCAGATCGGCGGGCGCACTGCGCATGCGCCCGCCATTTTTTTTTGCAGGGAGAAGAAGCCGGGATCCTGGGGCCTGCGGGAGGACGGAGGACACCGGTAAGTATATGGGGGGGCGATCGGGGGACCGGGGGACCCTCATTTTCTCCCCTCTGATGTGCGATCACATCAGAGGGGAGAGAAATCATTTTTTTTTTTTTTGCTTGCATAGCCGCGATCGCAACACCGGATCGGTGAATACCGACCCGGATCATGTTCTCTGGGGTCTACCCCGAGACCCCAGAGAATATTTGCCCATCCCCCCACCAGCACAGCGGCACATAGCGGCGAGCGCACTGGGCATGCGCCCGCCATTGTCTTAACGGCGCCGGCATCGGGGACACCGGAGGGCCCGGGGGCCACATGGATCTTATTGGGGGCCACATGGGGGTCCTGGGGACCCTTTTTCTCTGTCCTCTGATGTCCGATGACATCAGAGGACAGAGAAATTAAATGGCACAACTTTTTTTTTTTTTTTTTTTGCGGTCGCCGTTATAGGGTTAATAACGGCGATCGCAACATCGGTGTCGGTAAAAACCGACCCGATTCATGTTCTCTGGGGTCTCGGCTACCCCCGGTAGCCGAGACCCCGTTGAAAATGCACCTCTGGGGGCGCTATTCACTTTTTCCACAGCGCCGTTAATTAACGGCGCTGTGGTTTAAGTACCCTTAATGACCGCCGTTAAAAGCGTATCGGCGGTCGTTAAGGGGTTAAACACCATGCACTTGCAAGTGTGGACGGACTACAAAACCTCACAGGCTTTGAACGCCTACATTGTCAAACTGATCTAATTAGAGATGATTCCCTTCCATTTGGAAGAAAGCCCAGCGTTCCGAGAGCTCATGGCCTACGCTGTCCCACGCTATGACCTACCCAGTCGGCACTTCTTTTCTAGAAAAGCCATCCCTGCCCTCCACCTGCATGTGAAAGACCGCATTGTCCATGCACTCAAACAATCAGTGATTGGAAGGGTGCACCTCACAACAGATGCATGGGCCAGTAGGCATGGCCAGGGCCGTAACATATCCATCACTGCGCACTGGGTTAATGTGGTTGATGCAGGGTCCTCAGGGGACAGCGGCGATAGGACAGTGCAGCCTAGCCCACGGTATAGGCAACAGTTTGCTTTAGGCGTTTGACCCTCCTCCAGAAGCAAAAGCTCGTCGACAGAGCGCAGTCGCACGAGCACTTCATCCGCAGCTGTCAGTGTTGCACATGAGGTGTCCCACTATCGAACAGCTAGAGGTAGGCATCAGCAGGTATTTTTAAAGATGATGTCTTTGGGCGACAACATACAAACCGCGGAGGTACTGGCCGACTACTTGCAGCAGGAAACTGATTCATGGCTGGGCAGTCTACATCTTGAGCCAGGCAAGGTAGTCAGTGACAATGGCCGTTATTTTGTGGCGGCCATAGCCCTGGCAAAACTCAGACACATACCTTGCCTGGCTCACATCTTGAACCTGGTTGTGCAGTGCTTCTTAAATAATTATCTGGAGTTACCAGCCCTGCTCCATAAGGTGCCAAGACTGTGCTCGCACACCCGTAGACTCCAGTCGTATGTAGAGGCTGCAGCAATTGCTACAGCTCCCCAAGCACCGCCTAATCATAGATGTTGCAACAAGGTGGAACTCCACCATGCACATGGTTGAGAGGCTGTGCGTACAGAGGCAGGCTGTAATGCATTTGTGGGAGGATCCACGGGCAGGGCAGTTTGAGGGCGGACATGGAGTTGTCGGGTGTGCAGTGGTCAAAGCTGAAAGACCTCTGTAAAGTCCTTCAGTGCTTTGAGGAATGCACACGGCTGTAAAGCGCAGACGATGCCATCATCAGCATGAGCATCCCACTTATGCGTCTGATCATGCAAACTTTGACGCATATTAAGGATCAGCCATCTGCAGCGGAGGAGGAGGGAAGCCTTGATGACAGTCAGACATTGTCTGCTCAGGGAAATGTCCTGGACGAGGTGGAGGAAGAAAAGGACGAGGAGGAGGAGGATGAAGGGGATGATTATTTTGGGGAGGATGGTGCTTCTCAGGGGCAAGAAAAAATGTTGACTTGCCAAGGTCAGGTACAGGGTTTGTGCGTGAATGGAGGGATGTGGATTTGGCAGAAAGTGCTCCTCCACCCATCACTGGCAATGCATCATTGACACCTGGAACATTGGCCCACATATTTGATTATGTCTTGCGGATCCTAAAAAGGGACCCCCGAATTGCCAAAATTATGAAGGATGACGACTACTGGTTGGCCATCATCCTCGATCCACGCTATAAAGGCAAATTACAGAACATCATGCCACAGGAGTACCTAGAGCTAATATTGGCGAACTAACAAGCAACTCTGTGTTAGGGTCTGCGGAACGCACCTAATAGATATAGTAGAGAGGTGCGTTCGCAGCCCGGGGTCCACCGTGCAGGCGAAGCCCGCTGTTAGTAAGATGGCAAAAGTAGTGAACTCTGTTATCCCCCAGAGTCGCTAAAATAGATGCCGTAGCGCGCTGTAGCAGTTAGTGCGGACTCTGTTAATCCCCAGAGCCGCTAACGGGAATGCCACAGCGCTATATGGCGATTAGTGCGAACTTACTTAGCTTCAGTGAGCCGCAAAGTAAAACGCTAGGGCGCTGAACCAGCGTTATAAAGCGAACCCTGTTGCGTCACAGAGCCGCTGAGAAAAAGACTGTGTCCTGTTAGACTCACAGGGAACACAGATGACTGCTAAGCGGATTGCAGTCTGAGGTCATGCAGTTAGAACACAAGCAACAATCTCCTCACCGGAGTAGCCGGTATTCTAATGGCGTTTTCAGCCGAGCCCTGAACACGTGCATACAATCTCCTCACCGGAGGTGCCGATATTCTAGGGGCTTATTTCAGCCAGACCTAACCGCATGCATACATGACCTCACTGGCGCAAGCACGTAACAGATTTGATACTAGCGCATGGAGGCCCAGCCATGCCACCCTTTTATAGTAACAGCTACAGGACCTGCCAGAAAAAGGATCAATGAGAAATTGTTCCACAACACATGTAGTTTCAGGACCTTCCTGGCGGACCAATAGGAGCTGCTGCAGTACCTGAACATGTGACCCCTGATCTCCAATGAGAGATCTTACCCTGGGTATGCTCAGAAAGGTAAATGCAGGACTTCGTCCCAAAGACGTCTGCTCCAGCATTTGCTATAATAGTAGATCCAGGAGTGGCAGCAGCAAGTCTCTGCACAGTATTGAAATGGGCAAGACGCTGGGAACGACGTCTCTGCTGAGCAGGCTCCACTGCGGCCGGAGATGGATGGGGGACTGCAGCGGGACTGGTTCGAGACTCCCCTTGTGCAGCAGCGGGAACTCGAACCCTAACATAACCCCCCTATTAGGGCCCACGCTTCTTTGGGCCTCGCTGCGCTCAAAGGCAGCGATGAGCTACGGAGCGTGAACATTCTCGGCAGGCTCCCAGGACCTATCCTCAGGCCCATAACCCCTCCAATCCACCCAAAAATTTTTTTGCCTCGTATCACCTTGCACCCAACAATGGCATTCACCTCATGAACCCGACGTCCCGGCAGATGACTCGGAAAACCGGGAAATGGCCACGGGTTTCAGGAGGGACACGTGAAAGGTGTCGGTGATACCAAGGCGAGGCGGAAGGGCTAGGCGGTAAACCACCAGGTTTACCTGCTCAAGAACTTTAAAGGGGCCCAAAAAGCGAGGTGCCAACTTGGTGGACTCTACACATAGCCTGATGTTTCGGGCAGAAAGCCACACTAGGTCACCCGGAGCAAATGTAGGAGCGGGGCGCCGATGGGCATCGGCCGAGGACCTCATCCTCTCTTTGGAGGCCTGAATAGTATCCTGGGTGCGATCCCAAATGTCCCGTGACTCCACAGCCCAGTCTGCCTCCCTGGAATCGGCGGAAGACACGGGCATGAGCCCTGTTCCCCGCGGATGCTGGCCGTAGTTCAGGAGGAATGGGGTCTGACCAGTGGAGTCAGCCACAGCATTATTTAGAGCAAACTCAGCCCATGGTAGCAAGGATGCCAAGTCATCCTGCCTGGCAGAGACAAAATGTCGCAAGTATGTGACCAAGTTCTGGTTGGCCCTCTCTACCATCCCCTTCGTCTCGGGATGGTATGCAGAGGAGAGATTCAACTCAATGCTGAGTAAATGACACATCTCTTTCCTGAACTGAGACGCAAACTGGGGACCTCGATCACTGACAATTTTGTCTGGCATAACTTGTAGGCGGAAAATATGCCTAATGAATAATGCTGCCAAGGCCCGTGCAGACGGTAACCGTGGTAACGGCACCAAGTGCACCATTTTAGAGAAGTGGTCGGTTATAACCAAGATGATGGTGCAGCCCCGAGACTTGGGTAAGCCCACCACAAAATCCATCCCGACCATCTCCCAGGGCCTGTCTGCCACTGGCAAAGGGAAAAGTAGCCCAGCCGGCTGTTGTCGAGGGGATTTATTCTTGGCGCAGGAGACGCACACCTGAACATACTCCCTGACATCACGGGCCATCTGCGGCCACCAGTATGTCCTCACCAGCAACTCAGAAATCCTTTTTGTCCCAAAATGTCCACCCACCCTGGATGAATGTGCCCAAGAGAGTACTTCCGGTCTCAAATTGGTGGGCACAAAAGTCTTGCCCGGGGGCACAGACTCAAGCGAAACTGGAGCCACCGTTCTTAGGCTCTCTGTGGGGACAATAAGCCGAGGCTCCTCCTCCACCTCCTCAGAGGACACCACGGAGCGAGATAGAGCGTCGGCGCGAATGTTCTTCTCATACCGGAGAGGAAATGGAGGGTGAAATGGAACCGGGAGAAGAACAGGGACCATCTGGCCTGACGAGAATTTAGCCGCTGGGCGGTCTGTAAATAGACCAAATTTTTGTGGTCAGTGAAAACTTGAAAGGGAAAGCGAGCCCCCTCCAGGAGATGTCTCCACTCGGAAAAGGCCAACTTCATGGCTAGCAACTCCCTATCCCCAATGGAATAATTCCTCTCCACTGGTGTGAAGGTCTTGGAAAAGAAGAAACAAGGATGCTTCCGACCTTTTGAAAAAGGACTGCTCCAGCACCAACGGACGAGGCATCAACCTCCAATATAAAAGGCTTATCAACCTCGGGGCGATGTAAGATGGGAGCGCTAGCAAAATGGGACTTAATTGAAGTAAAGGCCTTGGAGACCTCCTCTGACCACAATTTGGGATTGGCTCCCTTCTTGGTGAGGGCTACCAAGGGAGCTACCAAAGTGGAGAAGTGAGGAATGAATTGGCGATAGTAATTAATGAACCCCATAAAGCGCTGCACCGCTTTAAGAGAATGGGGTTCTTGCCAATCCATCACAGCCTGTAGTTTGGCAGGATCCATAGCCAATCCCTGGGTGGAGATGATATAGCCCAGGAAAGGTAAAGACTCCTGCTCAAACGTGCATTTCTCCAACTTTGCATAGAGGGAGTTCGCCCTTAACAGGTCGAAGACTTTGCAGACATCCCTCCGGTGAGAGTCAATATCTGGAGAAAAGATGAGAATATCATCCAGATAGACTACTACAGAGGTGGAAAGCATATCCCGGAAGATGTCATTGACAAAGTTTTGGAAAACGGCTGGGGCATTACAGAGCTCGAAGGGCATCACCAGGTATTCATAATGCCCATCCCTGGTATTAAAAGCCATCTTCCATTCGTTCCCTTCACGGATGCGAATCAGATTATAAGCACCACGCAGATCTAATTTAGTAAATACCCTTGCTCCCTGGAGCCTATCAAAGAGCTCAGAAATCAGGGGCAACGGGTACTTATTCTTAACGGTGATGGCATTAAGACCTCTGTAATCTATACACGGACGTAATTCTCCACTCTTCTTCTGCACGAAGAAGAACCCCGCTCCTGCTGGTGACACCGACTTCCTAATGAACCCTCTTGCCATATTCTCCTGGATATATCGAGACATGGCCTCCATCTCAGGAAAAGAGAGGGATAGACCCTTCCCCGAGGAGGTTCTGCTCCAGACAAGAGGTCAACAGGACAGTTGTAACAGTTGTAGGGACGATGGGGCGGCAGAGTCTCCGCAGCCTATTTAGAGAACACGTCTGCATATGACTGATAGCACTTGGGAAGAGGAGAAGATCTGCGGGTATCTCTGTAGTGGTAACCTGAATGCACTCCCTGACACATCTGTCCTTACATGACTCACTCCAGCCCAGTATCCTACCGGTGGTCCACTCAATATGAGGGGAGTGGGAACGGAGCCAGGGTACTCCAAGTAGGATTTCGTCTATTCCCTCGGGAAGGACGAGAAGGGAAATAATTTCCTGTAGGGAAGGGGGTACACACAAAGTAAGAGGGACAGTCTGATGTGTAATTGGCGAGGGCAATGTCAACCCATTCACTACCCGGACAGTCACTGGTTTGTCGAGCGCTACCAGATGTATTGCATGGCGACGAGCAATGGTAGATTACATGAAATTCCCCTCTACTCCTGAGTCCACACAAAGCTCGACTGTAAGTGTGGAAGAGTCTACAGTGACTGTCCCTTTAAATGTCATTTTGGAGGAAAATGCCGCTGTCTCTAGTGAACCTCCTCCCAGAGCCACTAGACACGATCGCTTCCCCGATCGCTGTGGACATTTGTTGGCATAGTGTCCTGTCTGCTGACAAAGGTTACAGACCATGGATACTCGGACTGCCCGAGACTTAGGTCCTGCACGAGGAACCTCTGTGGCCTTTTGGGGTTCGGACGCCAGATTGGGGGATTCGAGAGGTTTGGCAAAGGTGGGAGCCAACCGAATCCTCTGCCTACACTGGGCCCGCTCCAACCTCCGCTCGTGAAAATGGAGGTCGATGCGGGTAGATATGGAGATAAGCTTCTCCAGTGTTGCGGGAATCTCCCTGGTTGCCAAAGCGTCTTTAACATGGTCAGCCAGTCCTCGCCAGTAGACTGGAATGAGAACTTTATCCGACCAGTCTAGCTCTGAGGCCAGAGTCCGAAACTGGACGGAAAACTGACTGACCAAAGACGAACCCTGTGCCAATGCCAGCAGTTATAGCACCGTATCGTGGGTGACCTGAGGTCCTTAAAATACCTTTTCAAGAGCCTTTAGGAAACGAGGAGCACTTCGCACCACACGATCGTCGCGCTCCCACAGGGCTTTGCCCACTCCAATGCTCTGCCCGAGAGTAGAGACAGTACAAAACCCACTTGTGCCCGATCCGTGGGGAAACGTGCAGTACAGAGCACTGACTCACGAATCCCCTGACGTTGCTTGCTGTCACCGGCAAACTTGTCAGGAAGCGGGGTGTGGGATAATGTAGGGGCAGAGGTGGCAGAGGACAAACTGGCTGCAGCCATGCTAGCAGCCTGAACAGCGACTGCGGTAACATCCACAGCTGAGGTTGTGCGCTCAAGAGCCGCCAACCTACCCTCCAGCTGCTGGATGTACTGCGGTAGACGCTGGTCATCCGCCATTTTACTAGCTAGACCCTAGCGCTAGTATTATGTTAGGGTCTGCGGAACGCACCTAATAGATATAGTAAGAGGTGTGTTCGCAGCCCGGGGTCCACCGTGCAGGCGAAGCCCGTTGCTAGTAAGATGGCGAAAGTAGCGAACTCTGTTATCCCACAGAGTCGCTAAAATAAACCCCACAGCGCGCTGTGGCAGTCAGTGCGAACTCTGTTAATCCCCAGAGCTGCTAATGGGAATTCCACAGCGCTATATGGTGATGAGTTCGAACTCACTTAGCTTCAGTGAGCCGCAAAGTAAAATGCTAGGGCGCTGAACCAGCATTATAAAGCGAACCCTGTTGCGTCACAGAGCCGCTGAGAAAAAGACTGTGTCCTGTTAGACTCATAGGGAACACAGAAGACTGCTAAGCGGATTGCAGTCTGAGGTCATGCAGTTAGAACACAAGCAACAATCTCCTCACCAGAGTAGCCGGTATTCTAATGGCATTTTCAGCCGAGCCCTGAACACGTGCATGCAATCTCCTCACCGGAGGTGCCTGTATTCTAGGGGCTTATTTCAGCCAGACCTAACCACATGCATACATGACCTCACTGGTGCAAGCACGTAACAAGTTTTATACTAGCGCATTGTGGCCCAGCCATGCCACAATTTTATAGTAACAGCTACAGGACTGCCAGAAAAAGGACCAATGAGAAACTGTTCCACAACACTTCTAGTTTCAGGACCTTCCTGGCGGACCAATAGCAGCTGCTGCAGTACCTGAACATGTGACCCCTGATCTCCAATGAGAGATCTTACCCTGGGCAAGCTCAGAAGGGGAAACGCAGGACTTCATCCCAAAGACGTCTGCTCCAGCACTGGCTATAATAGAAGATCCAGGAGTGGCAGCAGCAAGTCTCTGCACAGTATTGGAATGGGCAAGATGCTGGGATGACGTCTCTGCTGAGCAGGCTCCACTGTGGCTGGAGATGGATGGGGGACCGCAGCGGGACTGGTTCAAGACTCCCCTTGTGCAGCAGCGGGAGCTCGAACCCAACACTCTGGTAAACCGTTTGTTAGAGGCATTCCCAGCAAACAGCAGTGGTGCAGGTACTACCACGAGCCGTACAGTGCCAAAAGGAAGGGGTGTTCGTGGTGCACACAGCCGAAGTGACGTTAGAGACAGGGGTTTCATGACCATGTTTTGGTCTGATTTCTTGAGTAACGCTCACACGACTGGTAATACTGTATCGATTGCAACAGACAGGAGACAACAGTTGTCAACTATGGTTCAAAATTACCTCTCCTCCCCTATCGATGTTCTCCCTCACAGTTCATTCCCCTTTGACTACTGGGCCTGTAAACTGGACACCTGGCCTGAATTGGCACAATATGCCTTACAGGAGCTCGCTTGCCCTGCTGGGAGTGTGCTATCAGAAAGAGTCTTCAGTGCTACTGGACCAATCCTGACAGAAAGAAGGACCCATCTGTCTATCCAAAATGTATGTGATCTCACCTTCATTAAAATGAACCATGCCTTGGTGTCAAAGGATTTTGTACCACTTTCCCCTGATGACACATAGGTTGCCAGCAAAATGGCTGTCTTTGTCCTCCTCTTCCTTCGACTTCTCCGATTCCTCCATTTGCAGATGCTGAAAGTACAGCCTACACCTCACCATATGCCAGTTTTTCCACCTCCCTAACTGGCTGTACCCCTCCCAATGCCGGGGTCAGCACCTGACGCACCCGGGCAAGTGACGATGCCCTGAGCAGGTGGGGGGGCCCACTCGCCATCAGAGACACCGGCGTACTATGAGGGGCCCTGTGCCAGTTCCCGGCGCCCACAAGTTTGCCCCCCCTGCTAGCTCAGGGCCCCAGCACTTGCAATACTTAACTCTCCTTGCTCCACCACTGTGACGTCTTCCGCATTTCCTGACAGTGAAATTCAGGTCACAGAGCGCGATGATGTCACTTCTGTGCACCCTCTGCCTGAACAGTCACAGTGCAGAGAGCTGGAAGATGGCGACGTTGAGGAGTCCAGAGTAGAGCAGTGGCTAGCTAGGAGAGGTATTTAATTTTTTTTAATGGTTGGAGCAATATATAGGGAGCATTATACACTAGAGAATTATATATGGGGGCCATCATACACTTGAGCATCATAGATAGGGCCCATTATACACTGGAGCATCATCCATGGGGCACATCATAAACTGGAGCATCATATTGGGCCCATTATATATGGCGCATCATATTGAGCACATTATATATGGAGCATCACATGGAGACCATTATATATGGAGCATTATATATGGGGACCATTATATTTGGAGCATTATATGGGGCTCATCACACACTGGAGCATCATATATGGGGCCCATAATATACTAGAGCATCATATGGGGTTCATTAATTACCAGTAGAGTTGAGCGATACTTTCCGATATCCTAAAGTATCGGAATCGGAATGGTATCGCCGATATCACTAAAATATCGGTGATACCCGATACCGATACCGGAAGTCCCATGTAAGTCTATGGGAACAAAATATCGCAACTAAAAAAAACCCATTCTTTCCTTGTAAACACTAAATATACACACATAGAATACATATATATATATATACATGTCATTGTGACATATATATATATACATATATGTATAGTTTATACACTTCTACATAGTAAAATATCCTCTCATTCAATTGCCGGGTAAAGCCGGCTTCAGTGAAAAGACAGAAGCACCCGACATGAAATGACACTTGGTGTACATAGGGTTAACCATGTCTTTTCATGTCGTTTGCTATCTGATTTGCACAAACAATTAAATCAGACTATGTGTGCAAAATTTCACACCTGTAGGGGTTAATTAAAGGTGTAAATTCGTTGTAAAAAAAACGGACTTTTTTGCTACGAATTTACACCTTTAATTAACCCCTACAGGTGTGAAATTTTGCACACATAGTCTGATTTAATTGTTTGTGCAAATTAGGCTGGAGTCACACACAACCACAAAAAATCGGTCCGTTTTAGACGGTCGACAATCGGATCAAAATAAAAACATCACACATCCTTCTGGCATCCGATTTTCCTTCAAAGATGCGATTTAATCGCATGTGTGTGTACCTTGTAACATCCGATTTTCATCCGACTTGCGAGATTTTCTCGCAGGCTTGCAAAACTGACATATAATGGATCCAAAAGAATAGTATTTAAATGCCAAAAGAAAGAATAGATATATACACATAGAGCACATATATATATATATATATATATATATGTCATTGTGACATATATATATATACATATATTTATAATTCTTACACTTCTACATACTGTTATAGCCGCTAATTCAATTGCCGGCTTCAGTGAAATCACAGAAGCCGACATGAAATGATACATTGTTTCCACACATTTAACCATGTAATTTCATGTATTTTTATATATGTTTGAAACATACAATTACATGAGTATATGTGTGCTAAATTTCAGACATGTAGGGGTTAATTAAAGGTGTAAATTCGTTGAAAAAAAAATGCGTGGGCTCCCGCTGTATTTTCTCCACCAGACAGACAAAGCAAGCGAGTGGGGGCAGATAATAATAGCCTAGGGAGGGTACATTTTTTTTGTGCCCCCCCTGGCTACTAACATCTGCCCCCAGACACCCCAGAAAGGGCAAATCTATAATTAGATTCGCCCTTTCTGGCACTTTGCCCGTCTATTCCCATTGCCCTGTAGCGGTGGCGAATGGGTTAATAAGGGGTTAAAATGACCTTGCAATTGAAAGGTCACTTTAAGCCAGGTTAATAATTGATAGCTGTCAATTAGACAACTATCAATTATTAATCCTATTGTATGAAAGAAAAATCAAACACACACAGTTTAATAAAAAATAAGTTTAATTAAATAATCACACAGTTTTTGACCATATTTTATTTTCCTGCTAAAACCATTTCCTGTAATAAAAATAAAATAAAAAAGCAAAATTATACTTACCAATCCGATGTACAGTCAGGTCCCACGGTGTAATCCATCAGAAAGGGTTAACAGGTTACAGGTCGCAGAGAGCTAATAATGCTGTCTCAGACCTGTATTCCCCTGAATGAATAACTTCCTCTCCCAGCGAAAGTAGAGGAATAGATTCATGAATGGAGCTTAATTGATTTATTGGCAATTTAACTGTAGTGACCTGACCTAAAGGGAAAGTGGACACAATCAATTAAGCTTCATTCATGAAACACATCCTCTCCTGTCGCCAGGAGAGGAACTTATTCATTCATGAGCTTTGAGCTGAGCATGCAGGATTACTTGCACTGCTTGGCTCAAAGCTAGTTAACCCTTTGTGAAGGATTACAGCGTGGGACATGACAGATCGGCGGAATAGGTAAGAATAATGTTGTTTTATTTCTTTTTCTTTATTTTAGGAGATCAATGGCTTCGCACGGATTAAGTGTAAAATAAAATATGGTCAAAAAAATGTGTTTTTATTTCATTAAAATTATTTATTCTTAAAGTGTGTGTGTTTTTTTATTTACTTCAATAGGATTAATAATTGATAGTTGTCTAATTGACAGCTATCAATTATTAACCTGCCTTAAGGTCACCTTTCAATAGCAAAGTGACAGTAAGGTGAGATTAACCCATTCGCCACCGCTACAGGGCAATGGGAATAGACGGACAAAGTGCCAGAAAGGGCGAATCTAATTATAGATTTGCCCTTTCTGGGGTGTCTGGGGGCAGATGTTAGTAGCCAGGGGGGGCACAAAAAAAATGCACCCTCCCTGGGCTATTATTATCTGCCCCCACTCGCTTTGCTTTGTCTGTCTGGTGGAGAAAATACAGCGGGAGCCCACGCATTTTTTTTCAACGAATTTACACCTTTAATTAACCCCTACATGTCTGAAATTTTGCACAAATACACTCATGTAATTGTAAGTTTCAAACATATATAAAAATACATGAAATTACATGGTTAAATGTGTGGAAACAATGTATCATTTCATGTCGGCTTCTGTGATTTCACAAAACCCGGCAATTGAATTAGCGGCTATTACAGTATGTAGAAGTCTAGGAACTATAAATATATGTATATATACATGTCACAATGACATGTATATATATATATATATATATATGTGTTCTATGTGTATATATCTATTCTTTCTAGTCTTTATTAAAGCTGTCAGTGTGATTTTACAGTATAGCCGGGGATGAATTGCCGGCTTTTCTAAAGGACACCGATGCGATTTCATCGCAAGTCACACAGTGTGGTCCGTTTGTAATCAGATTTTTCATCGCTCCCATAGACTTGCATTGGCGATAGTCGACCCACAATCGGTGACAATCGTAGCATGCTGCGATTGTACACGGACGTTTAAAACGGACCACAAAAAATCTGATACTGGGAGCTGCTCCATAGATTAACATAGGGCAGACTGCAATGCGATATTTCATCGCATTGCAGTCGTCCGATTTTGTCGCCAGTGTGACTCCGGCCTTAGATAGCAAAGGACATGAAAAGACATGGTTAACCCTATGTACACCAAGTGTCATTTCATGTCGGGTCACCCGACATGAAATGACACTTGGTGTACATAGGGTTAACCATGTCTTTTCATGTCCTTTGCTATCTAATTTGCACAAACAATAAAATCAGACTATGTGTGCAAAATTTCACACCTGTAGGGGTTAATTAAAGGTGTAAATTTGTTGTAAAAAAAAACGGACTTTTTTGCTACGAATTTACACCTTTAATTAACCCCTACAGGTGTGAAATTTTGCACACATAGTCTGATTTAATTGTTTGTGCAAATTAGATAGCAAAGGACATGAAAAGACATGGTTAACCCTATGTACACCAAGTGTCATTTCATGTCGGGTTCTGCATTTTCACAAAAGCCGGCAATTGAATTAGCGGCTATTATACTATGTAGAAGTGTATGAACTACAAATATAAATATATATATATATGTGTCACAAATTCAATGACATGTATATATATATATGAGGTGTAAAATTGCTGAAAAAAAATGCGTGGGCTCCCGCCCTATTTTCGCAACCAGACAGACAAAGCCAGTGAGTGGGGGCAGATAATAATAGCCCAGAGAGGGACCATTATTTTTGCCCCCCCCCCCCCGGCTACTAACATCTGCCCCCAGACACCCCAGGAAAGACAAATCTATAATTAGATTCGCCCTTTCTGGCACTTTGCCCGTCTATTCCCATTGCCCTGTAGCGGTGGCGAATGGGTTAATGTGGGGTTAAAGCCACCTTGCTATTGAAAGGTGACCTTAAGCCAGGTTAATAATTGAGAGCTGTCAATTAGACAACTATCAATTATTAATCCTATTGCATGAAATAAAAATAAAACACACACACTTTAATTAAAAATCATTTTAATGAAATAAAGACACATGTTTTTGACCATCTTTTATTTTACTGCAAAAACCATTTCCTGTAATAAAAATAAAATAAAAAAGCAAAATTATTCTTACCTATCCCATGCACAGTCAGGTCCCACGGTGTAATCCTTCAGAAAGGGTTAATGTTTACTGCAGGGACCGCAGCTAATGCTGCAGCCTCACAGTAAACCCAAATGAATGAGTTCCTCTCCTGCCTGACAGGAGAGTAAAGGCTGGGTGTCACATAACGATACACCAGCGATCCCGACAACGATTTGCACTTGTCAGGATCGCTGGTGTATCGCTACATGATCGCTGCTGAGCTGCCAAACAGGCAGCTCAGGCAGCGATCTGGGACAGCGACACTGCGGGTAACATCGCTTAAGGGCCCGTCTCACATAGCGATATCGCTACCGAGATCGCTGCTGAGTCACTAGTTTTGTGACGCAGCAGCGAGCTCACCAGCGATATCGCTGTGTGTGACATTCAGCGACGATCAGCCCCCTGCCGGGTATCGCTGATCGTCGCAGAAATGTCAGGACCTTTTTTTGATCGCTGGTTTCCCTCTGACAGGCACGCATCGCTGCGTGTGACAGGCGGGAGACCAGCGATCCGCTGGTAACCAAGGTACACAGCGGGTTTCTAGGCACAGCCCCGCGCCTGGAAACCCGCTGTGTACCTTGGTTACCAGCGGATCGCTGGTCTCCCGCCTGTCACACGCAGCGATGTGTGCCTGTCAGCGGGAAACCAGCGATCAAAGGTCCTGACATTTCAGCGACGATCAGCGATACCCGGCAGGTGGGCTGATCGTCGCTGAATGTCACACACAGCGATATCGCTGGTGAGCTCGCTGCTGCGTCACAAAACTAGTGACTCAGCAGCGATCTCGGTAGCGATATCGCTATGTGAGACGGGCCCTTAAGTGGAAAGCTTAATTGATTGCTTTCCACTTTCACTTCAGGTCAGCCAGGGACACAATCAGTGACGTCAGAGGGAACTGATTAACAAAAATAGGGGTTCCCTTCGAAAAAAAAATGGCGTGGGGTCCCCCTATTTTTGTTAACCAGCCAGATGAAGCAGACCGCTGAGGCCTGGATTTTCAGGCTGTTAAGGAGCCAAGATCCATGGACCTTGCCAGCCTGATAATACCAGGCCACAGCAGTCTGCATATCTTGGCTGATTAACAAAAATAGGGGATCCCCTCGAAAAAAATTGGCGTGGGGTCCCCCGTATTTTTGTTAACCAGCCAGATGAAGCAGACCGCTGAGGCCTGGATTTTCAGGCTGTTAAGGAGCCAAGATCCATGGACCTTGCCAGCCTGATAATACCAGGCCACAGCAGTCTGCATATCTTGGCTGATTAACAAAAATAGGGGATCCCCTCGAAAAAA
>JARQOD010000001.1:65656780-65753552 GCA_033576555.1 Oophaga sylvatica | reverse complement strand
CCAAGGCACACCACATCCTCTGTAAAACATGGTGGAGGCAACGTGATGGCATGGGCATGCATGGCTTTCAATGGCACTGGGTCACTTGTGTTTATTGATGACATAACAGCAGACAAGAGTAGCCGGATGAATTCTGAAGTGTACCAGGATATACTTTCAGCCCAGATTCAGCCAAATGCTGCAAACTTGATTGGATGGCGCTTCATAGTACAGATGGATAATGACCCCAAGCATACAGCCAAAGCTACACAGGAGTTCATGAGTGCAAAAAAGTGGAACATTCTTCAATGGCCAAGTCAATCACCAGATCTTAACCCAATTGAGCATGCATTTCACTTGCTCAAATCCAGACTTAAGAGGGAAAGACCCACAAACAAGCAAGACCTGAAGGCTGCGGCTGTAAAGGCCTGGCAAAGCATTAAGAAGGAGGAAACCCAGCATTTGGTGATGTCCATGGGTTCCAGACTTAAGGCAGTGATTGCCTCCAAAGGATTCGCCACAAAATATTGAAAATAAAAATATTTTGTTTGGGTTATGTTTATTTGTCCAATTACTTTTGACCTCCCAAAATGTGGAGTGTTTGTAAAGAAATGTGTACAATTCCTACATTTTCTAACACATATTTTTGTTCAACCCTTCAAATTAAACGTTACAATCTGCACTTGAATTCTGTTGTAGAGGTTTCATTTCAAATCCAATGTGGTGGCATGCAGAGCCCAACTCGCGAAAATTGTGTCACTGTCCAAATATTTCTGGCCCTGACTGTATATAATGTGCCCCATATGATGCTCCAGTATATGATGGGCCCCATGGATGATGCTCCAGGGTATGATGGGACTATATAATGCTCCATATATAATGGGCCCCATATGATGATCCAGTGTATAATGAGCCCCGTATATGATGCTACAGTGTAAGATGGGCCCCATTTATAATGCTCCAGTGTGTGATGGGCCCCATATATAATGCTCCGGTGTATAATGGGCCCTATCTTTGATGCTCAAGTGTATGATGGGCCCCATATATAATTCTCCAGTGTATAATGCTCCCCATATATTGCTCCAAACATTAAAAAATGAAATACCTCTCCTCGCTGGCCACTGCTCTACTCCGGACTCCTCAGCATCACCATCTTCCAGCTCTCTGCATTGTGACTGTTCAGGCAGAGGGAGCACAGATGTGATGTCATCGCGCTCTCTGACCTGAATGTCACTGTCAGGAAAAGCGGAAGACGTCACAGCGGTGGAGCAGAGAAAGGAAAGTATTGCAAGTGCTGGGGCCCTGAGCAAGCAGGGGGGGCCCACTCGTGGGTGTCGGCACTGGCACAGGGCTCCTCATAGTACGCCGGTGTCTCTGACGGTGAGTGGGCACCCCACCTGCTCAGGGCCCCAGCACTTGCCCGGGTGCACCAGGTGCTGACGGCAGCCCTGCTGAGGAGTCAGTGGAAGAGGGTGCAGGGAATGATGGGATTATAGAACCAACATGGAGCAGAGGCCATCTTATTGACATGCGCAGATCAGAGAAAGAGGAGGTGGAAATGCTGTTACATCAACACAGTACAAAAGGGATCTGTGTGCAAAAGCACAGTGGTGGCCCCTAGGCAATATGTCGACTACTGCTTCCCACCACAATGTTAAAATAAGCACACCAAGGCAGCTCAAAAGAGCTCCCTAGTGTGAAATTTTTTGAGGGAATGTGCTGCCAACATGCAGTAGGTGGTTTGCACACAGTGCCTTCTGACTCTGAAGAGAGGCATAAATATTATTAACCTGAGCATCACCTGTATGACAGGGCATCTGAATTCCAAGCATGTGATACATCCTCCAAATCCTTAAGAGAAAGAAGTGGGGGAGACAGGGCAAAAATTGAGAACAAGGATGAATTCCCATTGCCACACAATAAGAAAAAAAATGGATCTACCTGTGGCAAAACACTTTTGTATCCCCGGTCATAGCATGATGGACATGAAATTATTTGAATTAAAAATCTAACTTTAAATCTGAGAGAGATAGAAAAGTTTGGGAATATAAGCTCATGACGACCTTTGACACTCTCAGTGCTGGAATGAATGTATCCCATGGATTTATGTCCTTTTACATCAAATAAGGAATCTGCTTCTTTGACCTTCTGGGGGCATCAAAACACAATACCAGACACCAATCAGAGGGCAATAAAACTTTCACACTCCTTATCTATGAACTGTTCCAATATTTATGTTCATCCCTCTCCCGTAATGACAGTTCTGCTTCACGTCACTTGTCTTACCTATTGCATTATTTCTGTGCTGTGTTGTGTATAAATATGTGATTCTTCAGTTTTTGTTTTAGTCTTTGCCTGATGAAGAGACCGGAGTAGTCTCGAAAGCTTGCAATTTGTTATCATCTTTTCAGTTAGCCATTAAAGGTATCAACCACTGAGGACTCTCAATTCTAAATATTTTTCTATCTACTGGCTAACATGGTACGAAGATACACATCTTTCCTATATCAAAATGGAGGATACCAGAATGTACCGCATCTTTATGGAACTAAAACCATTTCTGAAGAAACCTGCACAAATGGACAGTGACATTTTTTTCTTATCTAAATGCCAAAAGGAGAATTTAATTCCCAAAGGACTCTGGATTACAAACCTAATTCTTCATACCTACAATACCCATTATGCACAAAACCTTTGTCACAGGACTTCTGAGAGACTAAGGAACCATCTTTTGCATGTCTGCTACAGCATAAGGAGTAAAGTCCAAGGGCAATTTGAAACTCTGAGGAAAACACTTACAGAAAGCACAGAGCAAAAATTACAACAATAGTACAACAAACTACAGACCTTTCTGATTCATAACAAGGAAAAGAAACTACACAGATTGTGCCTCTATTCAGGACTCTATACAAACAGATACAAAACAAAACCAAAACCTGACAACTGGGACAACCACTCCATTCCAGACACAAAGGCATCTAACTGTGTCATCAATCTCTCAGATTACAAACCCAACAAAGTGGAGCTGGCCGTGCTTTCTAGAGGACTCTCATTTTGTCCTACTAAGGCCCTAGATAAAACTAAACTCTACAGTGATTTGGAAATTTTTTTCAGGAGACTGCGCCTGAGGGAATACTTCAATGATACAGAAGATTCAGAAAACACTCGGACTGAAGTAAAAGGGATCCCAACAACCAAGAAGAGGTCAGACTGGACACCTCCACCTGGACGCAACCCTCATTTGCATAAATATATAGACTCATTCAGACATTTGATAAAATCCACCATCATAGCCACCAACAGGAGACAAGCATCCAACATGAGTGCCCAGGGGAGAAAGGCCATACGGTCTCTGAAAACCAACAAAGAAACCATCATTAAACCTGCTGACATGGGAGATGCAATAGTCATGATGAACACATCAGACTATATGAAGGAAGCAAACAGACAACTGATGGACACACGCTAGTACAGAAAATTGGAGTCGGATCCTACACTGGACTATTACAAGTAACTAAGCAAGTTAATATCTTGTCTGTCTGACAAATCCATAAGAGCTGATGACCTGATACCAGAAAGTCCAAGAATAGGGACAATCTACATGCTTCCCAAAATCCACAAAGCTGGGAATGCAGGGAGGCCGATTATTTCATGTGTGGACACCCTTACTGAGCAGGTATCTGGATGGGTAGAGGGTGTTCTTAAACCCCTGGTAAAGGATACACCCAGCTACATTCAGGACACAACTGACCTACTGAATAAACTAGCAGCAATAGGTCCTCTACCAGAAGGAACCATCCTGGCCACCATGGATGTGGAATCTTTGTACTCTAATATCCCACACCTGGATGGATTAAATGCCTGCAAAGTCTTCATGGAAAACACCTGGAATGATGCTGATTCTGTGGTGATACTCACAAGTTTCATCCTCACCCACAATTACTTTTAATTTGATGACAAGATCTATTTTCAGGAGACTGGCACAGCTATGGGAAGTAAAATGGCTCCACAGTATGCAAATCTTTTCATGGCCAAGCTTGAAAGCAGCTTTATGTCCTCATGTCCCCTCAGGCCTCTGGCCTACTACCGCTACATTGATGATATCTTAATCATCTGGACAGAGTCTGAGCAATAGCTAAAGACATTCCACGAACAGTTTAATCAATTTCATCCCACCATCAACTTAACACTCAACTACTCCAGCACTGAAATTGACTTTTAGACACCACCATTAAGCTAAAGAACAATGAAATAGAGACATCCTGTATCAGAAGCCAATCGACCGTCCGACATACCTTAAATGGGACAGTTTCCAACCAAAACACATAAAAAACTATTGTCTACAGCCAAGCCATCAGATACAATTGTATATGTTCCAACCGCATGGATAGAGATGAACACCTTGGTCACCTCAGAAAGACCTTTTTGAACCAGGGCTACCATCCAAGAACAATTGAAAACCAAATTATAAGAGCCACCAGAATATCAAGGAATCACCTGCTACATTACAAAACTAAAGATGAAAATAACCGGGTGCCTCTAGTGGTCACCTACAATCCAAATCTGGAGGTGCTAAGGGGAGCTGCACAGAAATTACAACCTTTACTACAATAATAATAATAATAATCTTTATTTATATAGCGCCATCATATTCCGCAGCACTTTACAGTTTAACAGTTTCAAAACACAAGTCATAAGTAACAACGTTAATAATACAATAATTAAAACAAAATAAGAAAACCCTGCTCGTGAGAGCTTACAATCTACAATACTACAAAAATATGCCCGATTACAATCCGTATTTCCAGACCCCCCACTACTGTGTTTTAGGCAGCCCCTAAATCTAAGAAGCATCATTGTCAGAAGCTCCTGTCCTCCCCAACAGCTGCAGGAACCTTTCCTTGCAAAACACAAAAAAAGAAAATCCTGTCCATTTATAATGACCATGGACAAGATAAAGATCCCCAACTCGAACAGGACTACAAGATCCCAGGTACTTTCAGCTGCATCACATCTAATGTGGTATACTTAATTATTTGTACTAAATGTCCAACTGGGGGTCTGTATGTGGGAGAGACAGGGCAAAAACTGAGAACAAGGATGAATTCCCATCGCCACACAATAAGAGAAAAAGAATGGATCTACCTGTGGCAAAAACACTTTTGTATCCCCGGTCATAGCATGATGGACATGAAATTACTTGTATTAAAATCTAACTTTAAATCTGAGAGAGATAGAAAAGTTTGGGAATATAAGCTCATGACGACCTTTGACACTCTCAGTGCTGGAATGAATGTATCCCATGGATTTATGTCCTTTTACATCAATTAAGGAATCTGCTTCTCTGACCTTCTGGGGGCATCAAAACACAATACAATACCCCAATCAGAGGGCAATAAAACTTTCAAACTCCTTATCTATGAACCGTTCCAATATTTATGTTCATCCCTCTCCCATAATGACAGTTCTACTTCACGTCACTTGTCTTACCTATTGCATTATTTCTGTGCTGTGTTGTGTATAAATATGTGATTCTTCAGTTTTTTTTTAGTCTCTGCCTGATGAAGAGACCTGAGTAGTCTCGAAAGCTTGCAATTTGTTATCATCTTTTCAGTTAGCCATTAAAAGGTATCAACCACTGAGGACTCTCAATTCTAAATATTTTTCTATCTACTGGCTAACACGGTACGAAGATACACATCTTTCCTATATTAATATATTGGTTGTTTCTATATGTCTCGGACTACAATTTAAAACATTCATGGATTATGTGAGTATGTGAGGCTTATGTGTATATCACTGTGATTTATTGGGTTTATCTAAAAATGTGTCAGACGTAAACATCTAAACAGCTTGCTTAATATATCACATCAAGTGCATCTCTCATGATCAATTGACCATTGCTTGATTTGCAGCAATATTTTAAAAGTATAATATTTCCCTGAAGTCCTTGACCTGCTCTCCTGGCCCTTGAAGATGGATAGGCATTCTCAAAGTAATCAAGAACAATATATCACTAGTCTCTCTATTTTTAAAGAAAATTGCATTGTCTACTTTTCGGCTGGCTGGTGATATCTTTTTACAGTGTATTTTAGAAGCAGAATGAAATAGAAGATTACCAGGATATTCTAAGGTCTTTACCTCAAAATATGGTCATAAAAACATTAAAAGAGACATTGATCATTCAGTCTCAATCCAGCCCACACTTAAAAACTGATGGAAGCAATCAAATAGTTTCTTGGTAAAGTATCTTATGCTATACTTCTATGGAATACATGTCAAAATATTGTAAAAGTGTTAAGAGTAAAAATTAAAATAGATATGTTTGTTAAATTTGTATTCAATAGATGTGAATTTTGAGACAAGAAAGGAATTAAAGTATTTCTACTACAAATGAGCAAAATGATTTCCAGCCCTTTGATCCTCCTACTTGCCAGTATCTCCAAAGCCTCTTCTGATTAGTTAACATGGCGCGACCTACAAGGCCATCCATAACTTGTCTCCTCCATATATATCTGAACTAATCTTCCGATACCTTCCGTCACGTAATCTCCGATCCTCCCAAGACCTCCTTCTCTCCTCCACACTTATTCGCTCCTCACCCAACGGCCTCCAAGACTTCTCCCGAAAAGCCCCATCCTCTGGAATTCTTTGCTCCAACACGTCTGACTATCAACCACATTCGGATCCTTCAGACGGAACCTGAAGACCCACCTCTTCAGGAAAGCTTGCCGCTTGCAATGACCCCGCTGCCTCCTCACCACTAACGGTGCTGCCGCCTCACCATTAGAGTTGAGCGAAACAGGTCAGTCACATTCAAGAATCACCGAGCGAAACCCTGCCATAGTGTGAAGTCGGCCATGCGGTCGTAGACCCGATCGCCAAAGTCAGTTTTCCCATAATGCTTACAGGTGCCTTTTCTCAGACAATGAGCAAGGACGTACACTGTGGGCAATGGTATGACATGGGCAGCGGCCACCACCATCTTAGAGAAGGGCATTGTAGTGATTGGCTTGCTTTGGGGGGCGTCATAGTGTCTATAAAAACCCTGACCGCCGACCTCCAATTTACTTCTGCCGATCTTAACAGTAGGGAGAGGTTGCTGACGCTGTTTATCAGTAGGGAGAGAGCTAGGGCTGGAAACAGAAATTCTTATGTGCTTGTGCTGATACTAATTGTGCTGTACAGTTAGTGTGCAGTGACAGGGGAGGATTTTATTGTGTGCAGCAGCGCTGGTTATTAGGCTGCCTGCCAGTGACAGGGAGGATTTTCTTGTGTGCAGCAGCGGTGGTTATAGGCTGCCTGCTAACTGTATTGCTAATACTTAATTCTTTTTTTCTGCACAGTTATCGAGCGTTCATTTTTTCCCACAGCTGTACGCTCCTCACAAGCTACCATGTACCGGCTGGAATCACGGACAAATACATGCTGACTATCTGTGTGTGACTCCGGAAATATATACGGAGTTTTACAATTAACCCTAGACTGTATACAGCTGTACGATTGTGATACAGTACCCTTATTCTGCTTTTTAGCAGAGCCTGTGAGCTTCTGTGACTGACTCCGGAAATATATACAGAGATTTACAATCACCTCTAGACTGTATACAGCTGTACGCTTGTGATAAAGTATCCTTATTCTGCTTTTATATTCTTGTCTAATCCATACTGAGCCTGTGAGCATCTGTGTTTGACTCCGGAATTATATACAGAGATTAACAATTACCCCTAGACTGTATACAGCTGTACGCTTGTGATACAGTACCCTTTTTCATCTTTTTTTATTCTGTTCTAATCCATACTGAGCCTGTGAGCGTCTGTGTCTGACTCCGGAAATATGTATGGAGATTTACAATACCCCTAGACTGTATGCAGCTGTACGCTTGTGATACAGTACCCTTTTTCTGCTATTATATTCTGGTCTAATCCATACTGAGACTGTGAGCATCTGTGTCTGACTCCGGAAATATATACGGAGATTTACAATAACACCTAGACTGTATACACCTGGAATCTTCTGATACAGTACCCTTTTTCTGCTTTTATATTCTTGTCTAATCCATGAGTGTTAGGGTCTGCGGAACGCACCAAATATATGAGGTAGAGTGGTGCGTTCGCAGCCCGGGGTCCACCGTGCAGGCGGAACCTGCTGCTAGTAAAATGGCGAAAGTAGCGAACTCTGTTATCCCGCAGAGTCGCTAAAATAAACGCCGTAGCGCGTTGTGGCAGTAAGTGCAAACTCTGTTAATACCCAGAGCCGCTAACGGAAATGCCAAAGCGCTATATGGCGATAGGTGCGAACTCACTTAGCTTCAGTGAGCCGCAAAGTAAAACGCTAGGGCGCTTCTAGCGTCGAAAGCAAACCCTGTTACGTCACAGGGCCGCTGAGGAAAAGTGCTGTGTCCTGTCAGGCTCTCAGGTACACAGTTAAGTGCTAAGCGTACATAACGCGTGATCATGTGCTAATGTCCTCGCGGGAGTCACCCGCAATCTATGGCGTCTGAACGCCAGACCCTGAATACGGCAATCAAAACTCCTCACCGGTTACGCCGGTAATCTAGGGCATCTAGGACACCGACCCTGGCCAGCTACCATACCAAACTCCTCACCGATTAAGTCGGTATTCTAGTGGCTTATTTCAGCCGGGTCCCTAACCACACATACGCATGATCACACTGGCGCATAGCATACAATGGTTGATATTAGCGCATGGCGGCCCAGCCATGCTACACTTTTATAGCAACAGCTACAGGACCTTCCAGGAACAAGGACCCATGAGAAGCTGTTACAAACACACGTAGCTACATGGCCTTCCTGGCGGACCAATAGGAGCCGATGCAGCACCTGAACATGTGACCCTGATCTCCAATGAGAGATCTCACTCTGGGCATGCTCAGATGGGAAAACGCAGGACTTTGTCTCAAAGACGGCTGCTCCAGCACTGGCTATAATAGCAGATCCAGGAAAGGCAACAGCAAGTCACTGCACAGTAGAGGAGTGGGCAAGACTCCTGGACCGACGTCTCTGCTGAGCAGGCTCCACTGCGGCCGGAGATGAATGGGAGACCGCAGCGGGATGGGTTCGAGACTCCCCTTGTGCAGCAGTGGTCACTTGAACCCTAACATGTGAGTGTCTGTGTCTGACTCTGGAAATATACAAGGAGATTTACAATTACCCCTAGACTGTATACAGCTGTACGCTTCTGATACAGTACCCTTTTTCTGCTTTATATATTCAGTTCTAATCCATACTGAGCCTGTGAGAATCTGTGTCTGACTCCGGAAATATACATGGAGATTTACAATTACCCCTAGACTGTATACAGCTGAACGCTTCTGATAAATTACCCTTTTTCTGCTTTTTATATTCTGATCTAATCCATACTGAGCCTGTGAGCGTCTGTGTGTAACTCTGGATATATATACTGAGATTTACAATTTTCCCCTATATTATATACACCTGGTATCTTCTGATACAGTACCCTTTTTCTCCTTTTTATATTCTGGTCTAATCCATACTGAGCCTGTGAGCATCTGTGTGTCACTCCTGAAATAAATATGGAGATTTAAAATTACCCCAAGACTATATACACCTAGTATCTTCTGATACAGTACCCTTTTTATGCTTTTTATATTCTGCTCTAATCCATACTGAGCCTGTGAGCATCTGTGTGTTTATGCGGAAATATATACAGAAATATAATATTACCCCAACGCTGTATACAGCTGTACGCTTCTGATACAGTACCCTTTTTCTGCTTTTTCTATACTTGTCTAATCCATGCTGAGCCTGTGAGAGTCTGTGTCTGACTCCGGAAAAATATACGGAGATTTACAATCACTCGTAGACTGTATACAGCTGTACGCTTCTGATACAATACCCTTTTTCTGCTTTTTATATTCTGGTGTAATTCATACTGAGCTTATGAGAGTCTGTGTCTTACTCTGGAAATATGTACGGAGATTTACAATTATCCCTAGACTGTATACAGCTGTACGCTTCTGATACAGTACCCTTTTTATGCTTTTTATATTCTGATCTAATCCATAATGAGCCTGTGAGCATCTGTGTGTTTATACGGAAATATATACGGAAATATAAAATTACCCCAACGCTGTATACAGCTGTACGCTTCTGATACAGTACCCTTTTTCTGCTTTTTCTATACTTGTCTAATCCATGCTGAGCCTGTGAGAGTCTGTGTCTGACTCCGGAAATATATACGGAGATTTACAATCACCTCTAGACTGTATACAGCTGTACGCTTGTGATAAAGTACCCTTATTCTGCTTTTATATTCTTGTCTAATCCATACTGAGCCTGTGAGAGTCTGTGTCTGACTCCGGAAATATATTCGGAGATTTACAATTATCCCTAGACTGTATACAGCTATACGCTTCTGATACATTACCCTTTTATTACTTTTTATATTCTGGTCTAATACATACGGAGCCTGTGAGCGTCTGTGTGTTACTCCGGAAATATATACAGAGATTTACAATTACCCTTAGACTGTATACACCTGGTATCTTCTGATACAGTGCCCTTTTTATGCTTTTTTATATTCTGGAATAATCCATACTGAGCCTGTGAGCGTCTGTGGGTTACTCTTGAAATATAAATGGAGATTTAGAATTTTCCCCTTCACCGTATACAGCTGTACGCTTCTGATACAGTACCATATATCTACTGGTATTTTAGGTACATTTTCACAAACATGAGGAAGTATGGTGGAAGAGGCCATGGACGTGGGTGTGGGGGGCCAGCTGGTACTGATGCTGATGGTGGTGCATCTGCTGGTAGTGCCAAAATAACAATAGCATCTAAGGCAGGAGGTGTTGAGCCTGCATCATCATCTGGCTCCAGAAGGCCTGGAAGGCTCCCTTTTCTGGGAGTAGGTAAACCGCTTTTAAAGCCGGAGCATCAGGAACCGGTTTTGGCTTACATTGTTGAAACAGCCTCCAGCTCTATAGCCTCCTCTTCTGAAATTTCAAAATATGCAAGCACTGAGTCGTCAGTGCAGGCTCCTGGTCAGGAACAACACCTTTCCTTGTGTCCTTCACCCCCACCAAAAGTGAAGGATGCGGCAGGCCACACTTCAGATTACTCTATGGAGCTCTTTTTACATACAATACCTGGGTTATCAAGTCAAATCCTGAATTCCCCAGTCCAAGATGAATCTGACATTGAGTGCACTGATGCACAGCTACTGCTTGATGATTCTGCTGGTACATTCACCCAGAGCACTACTTTGCACTCGCAGTCTACTGAGCCAGATTCTGACTCTGATGAAACTCTGATGGCCTTTCCGCAAACTGTACCACCTTACACGGTGACACAGAGGAAGGTGCAGATGAAATTGAAGAGGAGGTGAAGGATGTCCCAGTTGTTGACCCGCATTGGCATCCATTGAGGGAAGAGGGTGCCGCTGGCAATAGCTCCGAAGAGGAGGAAGATCCGCAGCAGGCATCGACATCACAGCTGCGGTTATCTGGCAGCCCCGTAGCAGTCCAAAAACGTATTAAAAAAACAAAAAGAGTTGCAGGACAGCTTGGCCAGACGGTCAAATTAGCACAGAATGCAAGCCCTGAAAATTTATTCCATAGTAGGAAGAGTGCATTGTGGCACTTTTTTGACCAAAATCCTATTGATGAGGCAAAGGTTATCTGTAAGAAGTGCGAAAGGACCTTTAGCTGAGGGAAAAATCTCCGAAATTTGAATACCAGTTGCATGTTTAGACATTTAATCACCATGCACTTGCAAGCGTGGACGGGCTACAAAACATCAGGTAGCACATGTGCACCTTCTACGACTGAAGGTAGCCAGCAACGCTCCAACACTTCCCCCACTGTAAGCCCACCGGTTAGCACATCACCAGCAAGAAATGTTGAGGTGTCATCGCAAGGCCAAAGCAGTCAGGGAATCACAATGTTTTTGCAACAAAAGACTGAATCTAGGCCATCACCACCACCATCACCAACACCCACTCAGTACGTCATGTCCACCGCTAGTTCCCTCATATGCAGCTCTTAAGTCCAGCTCACCCTAGCAGACACTCTGAGTAGGACAAGAAATTACTCATCCTCTCATCGGCGTACACTGTCTTTGAACGCCTACATTGCCAAACTGATCTCATTAGAGATGATGTCCTTCCGTTTTGTTGAAAGCGCAGCATTCCCAGAGCTCATGGCCTACACTGTCCCATGCTATGACCTACCAAGTCGGCACTTATTTTCTAGAAAAGGCATCCCTGCCCTCCACCTGCATGTGAAAGACCACATTGTCCATGCACTTAAACAATCAGTGAGTGGAAGGGTGCACCTCACAACAGATGCATGGGCATTTCCAAGGCCGTTACGTGTCCATCATTGCGCACTGGGTTAATGTGGTGGATTCATGGTCCACAGGGGACAGCGGCGGTGGGACAGTGCTGCCTAGCTCACGGTATAGGCAAAAGTTGCCTGTAGGTGTTCGACCCCTCCTCCTCCTCCTCCAGAAGCGAAAGCTCGTCGACAGAGTGCTGTCGCACAAGCACTCCATCCGCAGCTGCCAGTGTTGCCCACAAGGTATCCCACTATCGGACAGCTAGTATAAGCTTCAACACGCTGTTTTAAAGATTATGTCTTTGGGCGACAACAGACACACCGCGGAGGTACTGGCTGACTGCTTGTAGCGAGAAACTGAGTCATGGTTGGGCAGTCTACATCTTGCGCCAGGCAAGGTAGTCAGTGATAACAGCCATAATTTTGTGGCAGCCATACCCCTGGCAAAACTCAGATACATACCTTGTCTGGCTCACACCATGAACCTGATGGTGCAGTGCTTCCTAAATAATTATTTGGAGTTAACAGCCCTGTTCCATAAGGTGCGAAGACTGTGCTCGCACATTCCGTCGCTCGCCCGTAGACTCCAGTCGTATGCAGAGGCTGCAGCAATCGCTCCACCTCCCCAAGCACCGCCTAATCATAGATGTTGCAACAAGGTGGAACTCCACCATGCACATGGTTGAGAGGCTGTGCGAACAGAGTCAGGCTGTAATGCATTTGAGGCAGTTTGAGGGCAGACATGGAGTTGTCGGGTGTGCAGTGGTCAAAGCTGAAAGACCTCTGTAAAGTCCTTCAGTGTTTTGAGGAATGCACACGGCTGGTAAGCATCTTAAGCATGAGCATCCCACGTATGAGTCTGCTCATGCAAACTTTGACGCACAATAAGGAACAGGCGTCAGCAGCGGAGGAGGAAGAGGAGAAGGAGGAGGGAAGACTTGATGACGGTCAGGCATTGTCTGCTCAGGTAACTGTCCTGGACAAGGTGGAGGAAGAAGAGGAGGAGGAGGATGAGGTGGATGATTATTTTTTGGAGGAGGATGCTTCTCAGGGGGAAAGAGAAATGTTGGCTTGCCAAGGTCAGGTACAGAGTTTGTGCGTGACTGGAGGGATGTGGATTTGCCTGAAAGTGCTCCTACACCCACCACTGTCAGTACATCATTGACACCTGGAACATTGGCCCACATGTGTGGTTATGTCTTGCGGAACCCAAAAAGGGACCCCCGCATTGCCAAAATTATGAAGGATGACGACTACTGGTTGGCCAGCAACCTCGATCCACGCTATAAAGGCAAATTACAGAACATCATGCCACAAGAGAAATAGAGCTAATATTGGCAAACAAACAAGCAACTCTGGTAAAATGTTTGATAGAGGCATTCCCAGCACACAGCAGCAGTGCAGGTTCTACCTCGAGCCGTACTGGGCCAAATGGAAGAGGTGTTCTTGGCGCACACAGCCGAAGTGGCGTTGGAGACAAGGGTTTCATGACAATGTTGTGGACTGATTTCTCGAGTACAGCTCACACGACTGGTAATACTGAATCAATTGCAACAGACAGGAAATAGCAGTTGTCAACTATGGTTCAAAATTACCTTTCCTCCCCTATTGATGTTCTCCCTCACAGTTCATTCCCCTTTGACTACTGGACCTGTAAACTGGACACCTGGCCTGTATTGGCACAATATGCCTTACAGGAGCTCGCTTGCCCTGCTGGTAGTGTGCTATCAGAAAGAGTCTTCAGTGATGCTGGATCAATCCTGACAGAAAGAAGGACCTGTGTTATGATTTGGTAGCTGAGGAGGACAGGAGCTAAATACCGCCAAAGCAGCAAGACACCAGAGAGGCTGGAACCTAATGGGTTGCAGATCCTAAACTAACCGCACAACTAGAAGTAGCCGTGGAGCGTACCTACGGTGATCCTAGACACCTCGGCACAGCCGTAGAGTTAGCTACACCTGAAGATAGAAAGAGGAAAACTAAATGCCCCGGAGTAAAACAACTAAAGAAATAGGAAGCCCCCAAACATGTAATGGCGGTTAGACAAGAGAAAAACACGAACACAGACAGAAAATAGAATGACCAAAAGTTGGGGCCCAAAACTGTCTAGAAAGTTAAATACAGGAGAGAAATTCTGTCTACAACCAAGAAAAACCCTAATAAAAATACCAGCATTTCTGATTACAAAAAACCTGAGACCACACGATCTCGACCACCTATATCAGATCTCTGGTGTGACACACAGCTACCCAGCAATAAAAAATATCAATGGAACAGAGAACAAGTGCAAATACAAAATGAGAACAGAGGGCAGCGCAAGCCCCCAATGGAGACTCGGCTGAAGTCCAAGGCAAGACAGCAAAAAGCAAGGAAAATCCAACCACAGAAAAAAAACAGAAAGTCACTTATCTGAATGATAGCAGGAAAGCAAGCTGAAATTCCAACAAAGACCTGGAAGCAACAATTGATTACCGGCCAGGATCATGGGAGTTCAGCTCACTCATATCAGGCCAGTCAGCCCCACCTGACATCCATTCCTTAATTGGTTCAATACCCTCAGCAACCACCGGAGGGAGCCTCAACTCCGAAGTCGTCTCCAACACATTTACAACAGACCTGGCTGTCTACCCAAAATGTTTGTGATCTCACCTTCATTAAAATGAACCATGCATGGGATTCAAATTACTTTGTCCCACCTTCCTCAGATGACACAAAGGTTGCCAGCAAAGAGGCTCGCTTTGTCCTCCTCTTCCTTCGACTACTTCAATCCCTCCATTTGCAGCTGCTGAACGTCCAGGATTCACCTCAACATATGCCAGTTTTTCCTCCTCCCTAACTGGACAAATGCCGGTGCCTGTTATGATTTGGTAGCTGAGGAGAGCAAGCAAAAACGGCAATACACCAGAGAGGTTGGAATCTACTGGATTGCAGTACCCTGACTAACCACCACAACTAAAGGCAGCCGTGGAGTGTTCCTACGTTGGTCCTAGACGCCTCGTCACAGTCTGAGAGGTTAACTACACCTAAAGATAGAAAGAGGAAAGCTATCTGCCCCGGAGCAGATCCCCAAAGAACATAGGAAGCCCCCAAACATGTAATGGCGGTTAGACAAGAGGAAATACAGACACAGACAGAAAATAGTATGAGCAAACATTGGGGCCCAATCTTCCTAGACAGAAAAGGATAGGAAGGACACTTACTGCAATCCAAAAAACCCTAAAAAATACCAACTCTACTAATTGCAAAAACACCTGAGATCACACGACCTCTACCACCTAAATTAGTTCTCTGGTGTAACAAAACTAAGCCGCAGCCACTGAAAAAACTGGAAAAGGCAAATGAACAAACAACAGTGGCTCAGACAAACTGAGAGGAGCACAAGCCCCCGGAGGGGACCTGGCTGACCTCCACAAAAGTGCAGGAAACAATGCAAAAAGCAAGCACAAAAATAAAAACAGAAAATATCTTATCTGAGAGCAGGAGAAGAGGCAAGACTCAGCAAGCTTCCAAATGAACCAGGAACCACAGTTGAGACAAGAACAATTGATCACCGGCAACCATGATGAGAGGGAACCTTCTTTATATAAGACCAGTCTGTAACTCCTGATTGCCAATCTTCATTGAATGGTCCAGTACTGTTTGTAACCACCAGAGGGAGCTTCTGCTCAGAATTAATTTCTAACACATTCACAACAGTACCCCCCCCTTGAGGAGGGGTCACCAAACCCTCATTTGGGCAACCAGGTCGGTCAGGATGAGCTCTGTGATATGCACGGATCAGTCTCCTAGCATGGATGTCCGAAGCAAACACCCAAGAATTGTCCTCCTGACCATAACCTCTCCACTTAACCAAATACTGGAGTTTCCGTCTAGAAAAACGAGAATCCATTATTTTCTCAACCACATACTCCAGATTGCCCTCAACCAAAACAGGGTCAGGAGGCGCAGCCATAGGAAACCCTGGCTCGACACAAGGACTTGTGGAACACTATATGGATCTTAAATGTCCCTGGAAGAAGTAAACGAAAGGAAACAGGATTAAGAATCTCCATGATCTTATAAGGTCCAATGAACCTAGGCTTAAACTTAGGAGATGCAACTCTCATAGGGATATTTCTTGAGGACAACCAGACCAAGTCCCCCACTTCAAACCGAGGACCATCAGTTCTATGCCGGTTGGCAAACCGCTGGGCCCTCTCCTGAGAGAGGGACAACCTCTCCACTACCTGGTCCCAAATCTGCTGCATACGCTCCACAACAGAGTCAACACCTGGAAAGACAGAAGCCTCCGTCTGTCCCGAAGAAAATCGAGGGTGAAACCCAAAATTGCAGAAAAATGGAGACATCAAAGTGGCAGAACTAGCCTTATTATTAAAGAGCAAACTCAGCCAAAGGCAAAAAAGAGACCCAGTCATCTTGATCAGCAGACACAAGGCATCTCAGATAAGTCTCCAATGTCTGGTTTGTTCTCTCAGTTTGTCCATTGGTCTGAGGATGAAAAGCTGAGGAGAAAGATAATGGAACACCAAGTTTAGAACAAAAAGTCCTCCAAAATCTGGAAACAAACTGGACTCCTCTGTCAGACGCAATGTTCTCAGTAATGCCATGTAACCGAACCACGTGCTGAAGGAAAAAGGCACCAATTCTGATGAGGAAGGCAACTTAGGTAATGGCACAAGATGTATCATTTTGGAAAACTAAACACAAATCACCAAGATAACGGTCATTCTCTGAGAAACAGGGAGGTTGGAAATGAAATCCATAGAGATATGGGTCCATGGTCTCTTGGGCACAGGCAATGGCATCAACAAACCACTAGAGCGAGAGCAAGGCTTGGAGCGAGAGCAAGTCCCGCAGGACTGCACAAATTCCCTGACGTCACAAGACAAAGTAGGCCAACAAAAGGACCGACTAACCAAGTTTCTGGTACCAAAAATTCCGGGATGACCGGCCAATGGGGAACAATGAATCTCAGACATCACACTCTCTTTCCACTGGTCTGGGACAAACAATTTCCCAATAGGGCAGCGCTCAGGTTTATCCTCCTGACACCCTTCCAGAGCCAGTCTCAAATTGGGCGAGATGGCGGAAAGAACTACACCCTCTTTCAAAATAACAGCAGGATCAGATAACTCAGGAGAGTCCGCAAGGAAACTCCTCGAGAGGGCATCCGCCTTAACATTCTTAGTGCCAGGAAGAAAGGAAACCACAAAATTAAAACGTGTGAAAAACAAGGCCCACCTGGCCTGTCTAGGATTAAGTCGCTTGGCTGATTCCAGATAAACCAGATTCTTATGGTCCATGAGGACTACCACCTGATGTTTGGCTCCCTCCAGCCAATGTCTCCACTCTTCAAAAGTCCACTTCATGGCCAATAACTCCCAATTACCCACGTCATAATTACGTTCAGTTGGAGAAAATTTTCGAGAGAAAAAGGCACAAGGGTTACTTTTAGAGGTCTCTGGATCTCTTTGGGACAAAACGGCACCTGCCCCAATTTCAGAGGCATCAACCTCCACCTGAAATGGCAGAGAAACATCAGGTTGCCGTAGAACAGGAGCAGAAGTCAATCTGTGCTTAAGTTCCTGAAACGCAGAGACTGCCTCAGGAGGCCAATTCACCACATCAGAACCCTTTTTGGTCAAATCAGTCAATGGTTTAACAATAACAGTAGTGTTGAGCGATACTGCTCGATATCTAAAAATATCGGATCGGAATGGTATCGCCGATATCACTAAATATCGTCGATATCCGATTCCGATACCGGAAGTCCCATGTAAGTCTATGGGAACAAAATATCGCAACTAAAAAAACACTTTCTTTCGTTGTAAACACAAAATATACACACATAGAATACATATATATATATATACATGTCATTGTGACATATTATATACATATATTTATAGTTTATACACTTCTACATAGTAAAATAGACTCTGATTCAATTGCCGGGTAAAGCCGTGACATACCCCATAGAAGTCGACGGGCTCGGTGCCGAGTACCCCAAAACCTCTGGCTCTGTGCGACTCAACTTGGGCGTCACGAACAGGATTCTGTAGCTCGCTATAAGCGAGTCCTGTGTGCCTGAATTGAACTGGTTTTGTGCTTGAGAATTGCTAAAATCATCAGAGAATGTATTTGCCATTTTTCCGCCATATCTGCGTCACGACGAAGCACTGGTGAAGAAGAAGGGCGTGCTCTTCGTGGGTGTACACTCACTCAGTGGCGCGAAAACGATGGCCGACCACTAGTGTTGAGCGATACGATACTGCAAATATCGGGTATCGGCCGATATTAGCTGTATCGGGCTTTACGATTCCGAGTACCGATATTTTCGTCATATCGGATACCGGAATCGGATTTGTCACTGTCACTGTGAGTGTCCGTCGGTCGGGTCTGTCAGGAGTCAGAGGCACTTACCTGGCAGAAGATCTCCGGCGGTCACGTCCTGGACTGCTTGATGGCCGCCATTATCTTCTCCCTGGCGGTCACATGCAGTTTTTCGCGATAACTGCAGTGACTGCAGGGTAATCCCGGCCATAAACCAGTCCGATGACGTCACCGCCGGGGAAGCAGGTAATCAGCTGTGCTGCGCCGGGATGACAGGCTCTGCCTGTCATTCTGATGTAGCAGAGCTGGATCGTCGTGGGACACTCGTTACTATGGACTGCGTCGGCAGGTGGTATACTGCTGTTTTTTTTTTTCATTTTTTACAGGAGATCGATGGCGTCGCAGGATGAGACTGTAATAAAAGTAATGAAAACTGTGTTGTGTTTTTTATTAAATTAAAAAACTTTTTTATGAACATTCACCCGTCCGGGTACATCAACAATTTAACTATTTACATACAGGGACCCTGTCCGGGTTATTTATAACTCTTTGGCAGGGGTGTTCCAGGTACCACCTGGTACTCTTCTGATGCTTGCCAAACATCCGAGACACCAAGGACCACCAGGACCTGATGACGTCATGTGGCCTGTACAGTCAAGTCGTGACCCGCTATCTGTGTCTGTGTGGCCACCTCTTTCATCTCCCTCCGGGTCTGGAGCCCTATGTCCCGGACTGAACGAACCCCAGGGGGCCTAACAGGCACCGGGTACGGGCCAGCTATCATTATCATGTCCATAGCTGGGGCTGCTGAGGAGACCACTGAGGGAGGCTGGGGAGATTTACGGCGTGGGGTGGGCACTTGTGCAGAGGCCTGGATGTGGGAGGCTGAAGGCTCCGAGGGTCTCACAGGTTCCTGACACTCTGGGGAGTAGGGGTCACACCTGGTAACATTTAGGGCGTACCATCCATTGTAACCCCAGTGTCGGGTGTAAGTCACCAAGTCTCCTGGCAACAGGTCCCTCCCCGGCTGTCCTTCTGGGAGGTGAGTCTCCACGTCCCGCCGGGTCACAAACACTTCTAAATAAAGTCCAGGCTCCTGGATGAAGCCCCAACCACCTTTTAACTTAAAGTTCCGTACTGCACCCTTACGCCGCGGCTCCCACAGGGTTCCTTTATCTTTTCTCCAGGTGACGTTGCCGAAGCTTTTGGGATTCTCGCTGCTCCCTTTGTCGCTCTGCTTCCTGCTCCCGACGTCTCCACTCTTCCTCCTGACGCCGGTTGTAATTATCCTCCACCAGCATCTCCATGTCTCCACCATCAAACTGCAGCTTACGATGTCCGGTTTGCGGCAGCTCTCCTGGCGCCCGACAGTCCTGGCGGCGCTCACCTGCGGAGGAAGCAGCCGGCTCTGGAACAGATGACAGTCGGGGCTCCGGTACAGACAGGTAGACCTCTGGTGCCTGCGCGGCCTCCTCCATGAGGACGGGTGTCGCTTCTTCTGTCTCAGCGACGGGGGCAGACAGCGGGATCTGGGGTGCTGCCGGTGCAGCGTTTTTTGCAGGAACGGGTGCCTCCACTGCGACAACGTTAACCCGGATCACATTGCAAGGGCTGGGATGCCCGCACGGACTCCTCTACTAGAACGGGTGCCTCACCTTCCGGTACAGACACTTCAGGTAAGAGGGATTGGCGCCGCTCCAAGTTTAGTTTTAGGACATGCCAGCTGGCTTCCATCTTGGCGACCTCCTCCCGGTGCCGGGCCAGGCCTCTTAGGGTATCCTCCGCTTCTTGCAGCGTAGGAGGGTTTCCAGGCCGGGTGCCCAACGGTGGTTCCGTGGCGATCGGGTCGCTTCCGTGGGGGAGAGCTCTGACTGCTCCATCCCTTCACACTTCTCTGCCAAGTCACATGTGTCATTAGCATCTGGAGAGGGCCCCTCTTTTGTAGTGAGGCGGGACCTTCGTGTTAGTTTCCGCACACTGAGGAGGATGAGGAGGCGGAACTGAAGAGCTGTGGGGCACGATCTTACATTGCAGTAAACATTTAGAGTGGTCGGCCATCGTTTTCGCGCCACTGAGTAAGTGTACACCCACAAAGAGCACGCCCTTCTTCTTCACCAGTGCCTCGTCGTGACGCAGATATGGCGGAAAAATGGCAAATACATTCTCTGATGATTTTAGCAATTCTCAAGCACAAAACCAGTTCAATTCAGGCACACAGGACTCGCTTATAGCGAGCTACAGAATCCTGTTCGTGACGCCCAAGTTGAGTCGCACAGAGCCAGAGGTTTTGGGGGTACTCGGCACCGAGCCCGTCGACTTCTATGGGGTATGTCATGGCTTTACCCGGCAATTGAATCAGAGTCTATATTACTATGTAGAAGTGTATAAACTATAAATATATGTATATATATATGTCACAATGACATGTATATATATATATATATATATATATATATATATATATTTATATATTATAAATATGTATCTATGTGTATATTTTGTGTTTACAACGAAAGAAAGGGTTTTTTTTGTTGCGATATTTTGTTCCCTTAGACTTACATGGGACTTCCGGTATCGGAATCGGATATCGACGATATTTAGTGATATCGGCGATACCATTCCGATCCGATATTTTTAGATATCGAGCAGTATCGCTCAACACTACCGACCACTCTAAATGTTACTGCAATGTAAGATCGTGCCCCACAGCTCTTGAGTTCCGCCTCCTCATCCTCCTCAGTGTGCGGAAACTAACACGAAGGTCCCGCCTCACTACAAAAGAGGGGCCCTCTCCAGATGCTAATGACACATGTGACTTGGCAGAGATGGCTAATGGACACGAGCAGAAGTGTGAAGGGATGGAGCAGTAAGAGCTCTCTCCCCACGGAAGCGACCCGATCGCCACGGAACCACCGTTGGGCACCCGGCCTGGAAACCCTCCTACGCTGCAAGAAGCGGAGGATACCCTGAGAGACCTGGCCCGGCACCGGGAGGAGGTCGCCAGGATGGAAGCCAGCTGGCGTGCCCTAAAACTAAACTTGGAGCGGCGCCAATCCCTCTTACCTGAAGTGTCTGTACCGGAAGGTGAGGCACCCGTTCTAGTAGAGGAGTCCGTGCGGGCATCCCAGCCCTTGCAATGTGATCCGGTTGACGTTGTCGCAGTGGAGGCACCCGTTCCTGCAAAAAACGCTGCACCGGCAGCACCCCAGATCCCGCTGTCTGCCCCCGTCGCTGAGACAGAAGAAGCGACACCCGTCCTCATGGAGGAGGCCGCGCAGGCACCAGAGGTCTACCTGTCTGTACCGGAGCCCCGACTGTCATCTGTTCCAGAGCCGGCTGCTTCCTCCTCAGGTGAGCGCCGCCAGGACTGTCGGGCGCCAGGAGAGCTGCCGCAAACCGGACATCGTAAGCTGCAGTTTGATGGTGGAGACATGGAGATGCTGGTGGAGGATAATTACAACCGGCGTCAGGAGGAAGAGTGTAGACGTCGGGAGAGAGAAGCCGAGCGACAAAGGGAGCAGCGCGAATCCCAGAAGCTTCGCCAACGTCACATCGAGAAGGACCGGGCAGATAAGGACCGGATGAGAAAAGATAAAAGTACGGTGAGGGAGCCGCGGCGTAAGGGTGCAGTACGGAGCTTTAAATTGAAAGCTGGTTGGGGCTTCATCCAGGAGCCTGGACTTTATTTAGAAATGTTTGTGACCCGGCGGGACGTGGAGACTCACCTCCCAGAAGGACACCCGGGGAGGGACCTGTTGCCAGGAGACTTGGTAACTTACACCCGACACTGGGGTTACAATGGATGGTATGCCCTAAATGTCACCAGGTGCGACCCCTGGTCCCCAGAGTGTCAGGAACCTGTGAGACCCTCGGAGCCTTCAGCCTCCCACATCCAGGCCTCTGCACAAGTGCCCACCCCACGCCGTAAATCTCCCCAACCTCCCTCAGTGGTCTCCTTAGCAGCCCCAGCTATGGACATGATAATGATAGCTGGCCCGTACCCGGCGCCTGTTAGGCCCCCTGGGGTTCGTTCAGTCCGGGACATAGGGCTCCAGACCCGGAGGGAGATGAAAAGGTGGCCACACAGACTCAGATAGCGGGTCACGACTTGACTGTACAGGCCACACGACGTCATCAGGTCCTGGTGGTCCTTGGTGTCTCGGATGTTTGGCAAGCATCAGAAGAGTACCAGGTGGTACCTGGAACACCCCTGCCAAAGAATTATAAATAACCCGGACAGGGTCCCTGTATGTAAATAGTTAAATTGTTGATGTACCCGGACGGGTGAATGTTCATAAAAAAGTTTTTTAATTTAATAAAAAAAACAACACAGTTTTCATTACTTTTATTACAGTCTCATCCTGCGACGCCATCGATCTCCTGTAAAAAAATAAAAAAAAAACAGCAGTATACCACCTGTCCGACGCAGTCCACAGTAACGAGTGTCCCACGACGATCCAGCTCTGCTACATCAGAATGACATCAGAGGCAGGCAGGCAGGCAGAGCCTGTCATCCCGGCGCAGCACAGCTGATTACCTGCTTCCCCGGCGGTGACGTCATCGGACTGGTTTACGGCCGGGATTACCCTGCAGTCACTGCAGTTATCGCGAAAAACTGCATGTGACCGCCAGGGAGAAGATAATGGCGGCCATCAAGCAGTCCAGGACGTGACCGCCGGAGATCTTCTGCCAGGTAAGTGCCGCTGACTCCTGACAGACCCGACCGACGGACACTCACAGTGACAGTGACAAATCCGATTCCGGTATCCGATATGATGAAAATATCGGTACTCGGAATCGAAAGCCCGATACAGCTAATATCGGCCGATACCCGATATTTGCAGTATCGTATCGCTCAACACTAAATAACAGAGAAATTACCAATAAATTTACGATAAAAATTGGCAAAACCCAAGAATCTCTGAAGAGCATTTAATGAAGTAGGTTGGACCCAATCACAGATGGCCTGAACCTTGACCCGGTCCATTTCAATATCAGATGGGGACAAAATGAATCCCAGAAATGAGATCCTCTGTACGCCAAAAAGACACTTTGATCCCTTCACATACAGAGCATTCTATCTCAAAATCTGGAACACAGTCCGAACGTGTTTCACATGAGAGTCCCAGTCATTGGAAAAAATCAAGATATCATCCAAATAAACAATCAGAAATTTATCCACAAAATCCCTGAAAATGTCTTTCATGAAGGACTGGAAGACGGAAGGAGCATTAGTGAGCCCAAAGGGCATCACTAGGTACTCAAAATGCCCCTTCAGGGGTATTAAACGCCGTCTTCCATTTATCCCCGTGCTTAATGCGAATAAGGTTATACGCCCCCCTGAGGTCAAGCTTGGTAAACCAAGTAGCACTTTTCACCCTGGAAAACAGGTCAGAAATCAAGGGTAACGGATATTGATATTTCACAGTGATATTGTTCAAGAGACGATAATCAATACACGGCCTTAATGAACCATCCTTTTTGGCCACAAAGAAAAAACCGGCACCCAAGGGTGAAGTGGATGGTCTGATATGACCCTTCTCCAATGACTCCTTGATATAAGACCGCATAACGTCATGTTCAGGTACAGACAAGTTAAAAAGGCGACCTTTAGGGAATTTACTAACAGGCACTAATTCAATAGCGCAGTCATAGCTCCTATGGGGGGGCAAGGATGCAGATTTACTTTCGCTAAACACATCAGAAAAATCAGTCAAAAAGTCAGGAATATCCTGAGCCTGGGGAGAGGCAGAAAAAACAGGAGTGTTGGTATTAACACATTGGCAGCCCCAACTGGTTACAGACACAGATTTCCAATCCAAAACAGGATTATGAGACTGTAACCAAGGGAAACCTAGTACAATAATGTCATGCAGATTATACAGCACCAAAAATTTGCAACTCTCCTGATGATCAGGTTCAACCCTCATTATCACCTGAGTAGAGAACTGGGGTTTATTCTCAGCCAAAGGGGTAGAATCAATCCCCAGTAGGGGAGTAGACTTCCGTAGGGGTATCAAGGGAAACCCACAACGTTTAGCAAAATCAAAATCCATCAGGTTAATAGCTGCTCCCGAATCAACAAAAGCCTGAGCAGAAAATGTGGACAGGGAGCAAATCAGGGTAACAGTCAACAGAAATTTAGTCTGAACACTACCCAAGACAACCGAGCGTGCAAAACGTCTTCCCCGCTTAGGGCAGACTGAAATAGCATGAGAGGCGTCCCCACAGTAGAAACATAACCCATTGCGCTTTTGAAACTCATGACGCTGTGCCCCAGAAGCCACTCCATCACACTGCATGGGTTCAGAAGCTGGTTCACAAGGCAACACTATTCCACGCATACCTCTACGCTCACGCAAACGTCTGTCAATTTGAATCGCTAATGACATAGAATCATTGAGACCAGAGGGAGCAGGGAAACCCACCATAACATCTTTTACATTCTCTGACAGACCCTTCCGAAAAAGGGCTGCCAAAGCATCGTAATTCCATTTGGTTAGGACTGCCCACTTTCGGAATTTCTGACAGTACAACTCAGCGTCCTCAAGCCCCTGATTTAATGCCTACAAGATTTTTTCAGCTTGATCAGTGACATTAGGTTCATCGTACAATAACCCCAGAGCCAGAAAAAATGCATCAACATTACTCAAAACAGGGTCCCCAGGTGTCAGGGAAAAAGCCCAATCCTGAGGATCGCCGCGCAGGAGAGAGATGACAATTTGAACCTGCTGTGCTGCGTTCCCTGAGAACTTAGGTTTTAAGGCAGAAAACAACTTACAGTTATTTTTGAAATTCAGAAATTTAGCTCGATCCCCCAAAAATAAATCTGGCATGGGATCCTAGGTTCCACAACCGGCAACCCTGCAAGATAGGTAGCAATACTCCGAACTTCAGTGGCAAGCTGATCCACACGGCCAGACAACTGTGCAAACTCCATTGAGAGAAAAAAAAAATTTCCTCCTCAGCACCCTGAGAAAAAGAGGGAAAAAATGCAACAAACAGAGAAAAAAAAAATTTCTGACAACTTCCCTTTTCTTTTTTCCTTTTACTATTTTTCCCTTCTGTGAGTACCATATAATTTTCAGTTTGGGCCGGTGATACTGTTATGATTTGGTAGCTGAGGAGAGCAAGCAAAAACGGCAATATACGAGAGAGGTTGGAATCTACTGGATTGCAGTACCCTGACTAACCACCACAACTAAAGGCAGCCGTGGAGCGTTCCTACGTTGGTTCTAGACGCCTCGTCACAGCCTGAGAGGTTAACTACACCTAAAGATAGAAAGAGGAAAGCTATCTGCCCCGGAGCAGATCCCCAAAGAACATAGGAGGCCCCCAAACATGTAATGGCGGTTAGACAAGAGGAAATACAGACACAGACAGAAAATAGTATGAGCAAACATTGGGGCCCAATCTTCCTAGATAGAAAAGGATAGGAAGGACACTTACTGCAATCCAAAAAACCCTACAAAATACCAACTTTACTAATTGCAAAAACACCTGAGATCACACGACCTCTACCACCTAAATTAGTTCTCTGGTGTAACAAAACTAAGCCGCAGCCACTGAAAAAACTGGAAAAGGCAAATGAACAAACAACAGTGGCTCAGACAAACTGAGAGGAGCACAAGCCCCGGAGGGACCTGGCTGACCTCCACAAAAGTGCAGGAAACAATGCAAAAAGCAAGCACAAAAATAAAAACAGAAAATATCTTATCTGAGAGCAGGAGAAGAGGCAAGACTCAGCAAGCTTCCAAGTGAACCAGGAACCACAGTTGAGACAAGAACAATCGATCACCGGCAACCATGATGGGAGAGAACCTCCCTTATATAAGACCAGTCTGTAACTCCTAATTGCCAATCTTCATTGAATGGTTCAGTACTGTTTGTAACCACCAGAGGGAGCTTCTGCTCAGAATTCATTTCTAACACATTCACAACAGGTGCCCTGAGCAGGTGGGGAGCCCACTCATGGGCGACGGCACTGGCACAGGGCCCCTCACAGTACGCCAGTGTCTCTGACTGTGGGGGGCCCACTCGCCGTCAGAGACACCGGCTTACTATTAGGGGCCCTGTGCCAGTGCTGTCACCCACGAGTGGGCCCCCCCTGCTTGCTCAGGGCCCCAGCACTTGCAATACTTTCCTCTCCCTGCTCCACTGCTGTGATGTCTTCCGCATTTCCTGACAGTGATATTCAGGTCAGAGAGAGTGATGATGTCACGTTTGTACGCCCTCTGCCTGAACAGTCCAAGTGCAGAGAGCTGAAAGATGGCGATGCTGAGGAGTCCAGAGTAGAGCAGTGCCCAGCGAGGAGAGGTATTTCATTTTTTTTAATCTTTGGAGCAATATATGGGGAGCATTATACACTGGAGAATTATATATGGGTCCCATCATACACTTGAGCATCATAGATATGGCCCATTATACACTGGAGCATTATAAAAGGGGACCATTATATATGGAGCATTATATAGGCCCATCATACACTGGAGAATCATCCATGGGGCCCATCATATATCGGAGCATCATATGGGGCCCATTATATAAGGAGCATTATATTGGCCCATGAGACACTGGAGCATCATCCATGGGGCCTATCATATACTGGAGCATCATATGGGGCCCATTATGTATGGAGCATTAAATAGGCCCATCATACAATGGAGCATCATCCATGCGGCCCATCATACACTGGAGTATTAAAAATGGGGCCCATTATACACTGGAGCATTATAAATGGGGCCCATAATATATGGTGTTGTGAATAGGCTGGAAATGAGTTCTGAGCAGAAGCTCCCTCTGGTGGTTACAAATGGTACTGGACTGTCCAGTGAAGATTGTAAGGATTGGGAATCAGGTGTTACTGACTGGTCTTATATAAGGGAGTCACCTTCCCATCAGGGTTGCCGGTGATCAATTGTTCTGGTCTCAATCCTTGATTCCTGTTTCCTTGGAAGCCTGCTGTGTTGTGTCTGAATCTCCTGCTAACAGATAAGACGTTTTCTTCTTTTTGTTTTTGTGCTTGATTTTTGCATTTTGTCCTGCACTTCTGTGGGGGCCTTCAGGGTCCTCTCTGGGGGCTTTTGCCTCTCAGTTCAGTTCAGCCACTGATGTTTGTACATTTGCTTTTTCCAGTTTTCTCAGTGGCTGCTGTTTCGTTTTTGGTTACACCAGAGAACTAATTTAGGTGGTAGAGGTCGTGTGATCTCAGATGATTTTGAAATTAGTAGAGTTGGTGCTTTTCAGGGTTTTTTGGGATTGCAGTAAGTGCCCTTCCTATCCTTTTCTGTATAGTAAGTTTGGGCCCCAACGTTTGCTCATACTATTTTCTGTCTGTGTCAGTATTTCTTCTTGTCTAACCGCCATTACATGTTTGGGGGCTTTCTATGTTCTTTGGGGATCTGCTCCGGGGCAGATAGCTTTCCTCTTTCTATCTTTAGGTGTAGTTAGTTTCTCAGGCTGTGACGAGGTGTCTAGGACCAACGTAGGAACGCTCTACGGCTGCCTCTAGTTGTGGTGGTTAGTCAGGGTACTGCAATCTCATAGTTTCCAACTGCTCTGGTGTATTTCCTTTTTGCCTGCTCTCCTCAGCTACCAAATCATAACAGTATCACCGGCCTAAACTGAAAATTATATGGTACTCACAGAAGGGAAAAATATTGTGAAAGAAAAAAGTTGTCAGAGTTGTCAGAGATTTTTTTTTTTTTTTTGCATTTTTTTTTCACTCTGTATCTCTGGGTGCTGAGGAGGATTTTTTTTTTCTCTCAATGGAGTTTGCACAGTTGTCTGGCCGTGTGGATCAGCTTGCCACTGAAGTTCGGAGTATTGCTACCTATCTTGCTAGGTTGCCTGTTGTGGAACCTAGGATTACCATGCCAGATTTGTTTTTAGGGGATCGAGCTAAGTTTCTGAATTTCAAAAATAACTGTAAATTGTTTTTTGTCTTAAAATCTAAGTCCTCAGGGAACGCAGCCAAGCATGTTCAAATTATCATCTCTCTCCTGCGCGGTGACCCTCAGGATTGGGCTTTTTCCCTGACACCTGGGGATCCTGTTTTGAGTGATGTTGATGCGTTTTTTTCAGGCTTTGGGGTTATTGTACGATGAGCCTAATGTCACTGATCAAGCTGAAAAAACTTTGTTGGCATTAAGTCAGGGGCTTGAGGACGCTGAGTTATACTGTCAGAGATTCCGTAGGTGGGCAGTCCTGACCAAATGGAATGACGACGCTTTGGCAGCTCTTTTTCGGAAGGGACTGTCAGATAATGTAAAGGATGTTATGGTGGGATTCCTTGTTCCCTCTGGTCTCAATGATTCTATGTCATTAGCGATTCAAATTGACAGACTTTGCATGAGCGGAAAGGTATGCGTGGAATAATGTTGCCTTGTGAACCTGCTTCTGAATCCATGCAGTGTGATAGAGTGGTTTCTGGGGCACAGCGTCATGAATTTCGAAAGCGCAATGGGTTATGTTTCTACTGTGGTGATGCCTCTCATGCTATTTCTGTCTGCCCTAAGCGGGGAAGACGTTTTGCTCGCTCAGTTGTCTTGGGTAGTGTTCAGACTAAGTTTTTGTTAACTGTTACTCTGATATGCTCTCTGTCCTCATTTTCTGCTCAGGCTTTTGTTGATTCTGGAGCAGCTATTAACCTGATGGATTTTGATTTTGCTAAACGTTGTGGGTTTCCCTTGATACCCCTACGGAAGTCTGTTCCCCTACTGGGGATCGATTCTACCCCTTTGGCTGAGAATAAACCTCAGTTCTCTACTCAGGTGATAATGAGGGTAGAACCTGATCATCAGGAGAGTTGCAAATTTTTGGTTCTGTATAATCTGCTTGACATTATCGTACTGGGTTTCCCTTGGTTACAGTCTCATAATCCTGTTTTGGATTGGAAATCTGTGTCTGTTACCAGTTGGGGCTGTCAATGTGTTAATACCAACACTCCTGTTTTTTCTGCCTCCCCCCAGGCTCAGGATGTTCCTGACTTTTTGATTGATTTTTCTGATGTGTTTAGCGAAAGTAAATCTGCATCCTTACCTCCCCATAGGAGTTATGACTGCGCTATTGAATTAGTGCCTGGTAGTAAATTCCCTAAAGGTCGCCTTTTTAACTTGTCTGTACCTGAACATGACACTATGCGGTCTTATATCAAGGAGTCATTGGAGAAGGGTCATATCAGACCATCCTCTTCACCCTTAGGTGCCGGTTTTTTCTTTGTGGCCAAAAAGGATGGTTCATTAAGGCCGTGTATTGATTATCGTCTCTTGAACAATATTACTGTGAAATATCAATATCCGTTACCCTTGATCTCTGATCTGTTTTCCAGGGTGAAAAACGCTACTTGGTTTACCAAGCTTGACCTCATTCGCATTAAGCATGGGGATGAATGGAAGACGGCATTTAATACCCCTGAAGGGCATTTTGAGTACCTTGTGATGCCCTTTGGGCTCACTAATGCTCCTTCTGTCTTCCAGTCCTTCATGAATGACATTTTCAGGGATTTTGTGGATAGATTTCTGATTGTTTATTTGGATGATATCTTGATTTTTTCCAATGACTGGGACTCTCATGTAAAACATGTTCGGACTGTGTTCCAGATATTGAGAGAGAATGCTCTGTATGTGAAGGAATCAAAGTGTCTTTTTGGCGTTCAAAGGATCTCATTTCTGGGTTTCATTTTGTCCCCATCTGTTATTGAAATGGACCCGGTCAAAAGTTCAGGCTATCTGTGATTGGGTCCTACCTACTTCTTTAAAGGCTCTTCAAAGATTCTTGGGTTTTGCCAATTTTTATCGTAAATTTATTGGTAATTTCTCTGTTATTGTTAAACCATTAACTGATTTGACCAAGAAGGGTTCTGATGTGGTGAATTGGCCTCCTGAGGCAGTCTCTGCATTTCAGGAACTTAAGCAGAGATTCACTTCTGCTCCTGTTCTACGGCAGCCTGATGTTTCTCTACCATTTCAGGTGGAGGTTGATGCCTCTGAAATTGGGGCAGGTGCCGTTTTGTCCCAAAGAGATCCAGAGACCTCTAAAAGTAACCCTTGTGCCTTTTTCTCTCGAAAATTTTCTCCCACTGAACGTAATTATGACGTGGGTAATCGGGAGTTATTAGCCATGAAGTGGGCTTTTGAAGAGTGGAGACATTGGCTGGACGGAGCCAAACATCAGGTGGTGGTCCTTACTGACCATAAGAATCTGGTTTATCTGGAATCTGCCAAGCGACTTAATCCTAGACAGGCCAGGTGGGCCTTGTTTTTCACACGTTTTAATTTTGTGATTTCATTTCTTCCTGGCACTAAAAATGTTAAGGCAGATGCCCTCTCGAGGAGTTTCCTGGCGGACTCTCCTGAGTTATCTGATCCTTCTGTTATTTTGAAAGAGGGTGTAGTTCTTTCCGCCATCTCGCCCAATCTGAGACTGGCTCTGGAGGGGTGCCAGGAAGATAAGCCCGAGCGCTGCCTTGTTGGGAAATTGTTTGTCCCGGACCAGTGGAAAAAGAGTGTAATGTCTGAGATTCATTGTTCCGCGTTGGCCGGTCATCCCGGAATTTTTGGTACCAGGAACTTGGTTGGTCGGTCCTTTTGGTGGCCTACCTTGTCTCGTGATGTCAGGGAGTTTGTGCAGTCCTGCGGGACTTGCTCTCGCTCCAAGCCTTGCTCTCGTTCTAGTGGTTTGTTGATGCCATTACCGGTGCCCAAGAGACCATGGACCCATATCTCTATGGATTTCATTTCCGACCTCCCTGTTTCTCAGAGAATGACCGTCATCTGGCTGGTTTGCGATAGGTTTTCCAAGATGATACATCTTGTGCCATTACCTAAGTTGCCTTCCTCCTCTGAATTGGTGCCTTTGTTCCTTCAGCACGTGGTTCGTTTACACGGCATTCCTGAGAACATTGTTTCTGACAGAGGAGTCCAGTTTGTTTCCAGATTTTGGAGGACCTTTTGTTCTAAAATTGGTGTTCAGTTGTCTTTCTCCTCGGCGTTTCATCCTCAGACCAATGGTCAAACTGAGAGAACAAACCAGACATTGGAGACTTATCTAAGATGCTTTGTGTCTGCTGATCAGGATGACTGGGTCTCTTTTTTGCCTTTGGCTGAGTTTGCTCTTAATAATAGGGCTAGCTCTGCCACTTTGATGTCTCCATTTTTCTGTAATTCTGGGTTTCACCCTTGATTTTCTTCTGGACAGACGGAGGCTTCTGTCTGCCCGGGTGTTGACTCTGTCGTGGAGCGTATGCAACAGATTTGGGACCAGGTAGTGGAGAGGTTGTCCCTCTCTCAGGAGAGGGCCCAGCGGTTTGCTAACCGGCATAGGACTGATGGTCCTCGGTTTAAAGTGGGGGACTTGGTCTGGTTGTCCTCAAGAAATATTCCTATGAGAGTGGCATCTCCTAAATTTAAGCCTAGGTTCATTGGACCTTATAAGATTATGGAGATTCTTAACCCTGTTTCTTTTCATTTGCTTCTTCCAGGGACATTTAAGATCCATAACGTGTTCCACAAGTCCTTGTTGAAGAGGTTTGTTGAGCCAGTGGTTCCTACTACTGTGCCTCCTGACCCTGTTTTGGTTGAGGGCAATCTGCAGTATGTGGTTGAGAAAATATTGAATTCTCGTTTTTCTAGACGGAAACTCCAGTATTTGGTTAAATGGAGAGGTTATGGTCAGGAAGACAATTCTTGGGTGTTTGCTTCGGACATCCATGCTAGGAGACTCATCCGTGCGTATCATAGAACTCATCCTGACCGACCTGGTTGCTCAAATGAGGGTTCGGTGACCCCTCCTCAAGGGGGGGGTACTGTTGTGAATAGGCTGGAAATGAGTTCTGAGCAGAAACTCCCTCTGGTGGTTACAAACGGTACTGGACTGTCCAGTGAAGATTGTGAGGATTGGGAATCAGGTGTTACTGACTGGTCTTATATAAGGGAGTCATCTTCCCATCAGGGTTGCCGGTGATCAATTGTTCTGGTCTCAATCCTTGATTCCTGTTTCCTTGGAAGCCTGCTGTGTTGTGTCTGAATCTCCTGCTAACAGATAAGACATTTTCTTCTTTTTGTTTTTGTGCTTGATTTTTGAATTTTGTCCTGCACTTCTGTGGGTGCCTTCAGGGTCCTCTCTGGGGGCTTTTGCCTCTCAGTTCAGTTCAACCACTGATGTTTGTACATTTGCTTTTTCCAGTTTTCTCAGTGGCTGCTGTTTTGTTTTTGGTTACACCAGAGAACTAATTTAGGTGGTAGAGGTCGTGTGATCTCAGGTGTTTTTGAAATTAGTAGAATTGGTGCTTTTCAGGGTTTTTTGGGATTGCAGTAAGTGCCCTTCCTATCCTTTTCTGTATAGTAAGTTTGGGCCCCAACGTTTGCTCATACTATTTTCTGTCTGTGTCAGTATTTCTTCTTGTCTAACCGCCATTACATGTTTAGGGGCTTTCTATGTTCTTTGGGGATCTGCTCCGGGGCAGATAGCTTTCCTCTTTCTATCTTTAGGTGTAGTTAGTTTCTCAGGCTGTGACGAGGCGTCTAGGACCAACGTAGGAACGCTCCACGGCTGCCTCTAGTTGTGGTGGTTAGTCAGGGTACTGCAATCTCATAGTTTCCAACTGCTCTGGTGTATTTCCTTTTTGCCTGCTCTCCTCAGCTACCAAATCATAACAATATGGAGCACTATATAGGCCCCTCATACACTGGAGCATCATGAATGGGGCCCATCATGCACTGGAGCATTATAAATGTGGTCCATCATACACTGTAGCATCATATAGGGGGGCCATTATACACTGGAGCATTATAAATGGGGCCCATTATATATGGAGCATTATAAAGGCCCATCATACACTGGAGCATCATGCATGGGGCCCATCATACATTGGAGCATTATACATGTGGCCCATCATACACTCTATCATCATATACGGGGCCCATTATACACTGGAGCATCATAAATGAGGCCAATTATAATGTATATGGAGCATTATATAGGCCCATCATACACTGGAGCATCATCCATATGGCCCATCATGCACTGGAGCATTTTAAATGGGGCCATCATACACTGGAGCCTCATATATGGGGCCCATTATACACTGGAACATTATAAATGAGGCCCATCATATATGGAGCATTATATAGGCCCATCATACACTGGAGCATCATGCATGGGGCCCATCATACACTGGAGCATTATAAATGTGGCCCATCATATACTGGAGCATCTTACACTGTTTGCATAATTATTAGGCAAGTTGTATTTGAGAGGATTCTTTTATTATTGAACAACAACTATGTTCTCAATCAACCCAAAAGACTCATAAATATCAAAGCTTAATATCTTTAGAAGTTGGAGTGTTTTTTTTTAGATTTGGCTATCTTAAGAGGATATTTGTTTGTGCAGGTAACTATTACTGGGCAGAATTATTAGGCAACTTAATAAACACCAAATATATACCCATCTCACTTGTTTATTTTCACCAGGTAAACAATTATAACAACACAAAAATTTAGAAATTAACATTTCTGACATTCAAAAGAAAAAAAAAAAACAGTGACCAACATAGCCACCGTTCTTTACGATGACACTCAAAAGCCTTCCATCCATAGATTATGTCAGTTGCTGGATCTGTTTACGATCAACATTGCGTTCAGCAGCCACCACAGCCTCCCAGACACTGTTCCGAGCGGTATGATATCAACACTATCGATTTTCTTGATGTTGTGGTGCGCAGGGACTCTGACAATATGTTACAGACTGGGGTCTTCAGGAAGGAGACCTCAACAAACATGCTATTGCACGCCTCCTCTGCTCATCCTAAATCACTAATTAATTCTGTTCCGGTCGGGCAATTTCTGCGTATTCGCAGAATTTGCTCAAGTGACATAGAATTTGAAAGACAGGCCCACGATTTATCCAACAGATTCCTAGAGAGAGGGTATAGCAGACGTGCTATAAAGCGAGCATACCATCGTGCCAAGTATTCCAACCGTCAGTCACTTTTATATAGCAAGTCTGCTAAGAAATCATCCCAGGAGGTTAGATTCATTACGAGATACCACTCTCAGTTCTCACGCATGAAGGATTGCTTATATAGGGCATGGCCTATCCTACAGACAGATTCAATTCTGAAACAGTTTCTTCCTGATAGACCCAGTATTACAATTAGGAGGTCAAAGAATCTCAAGGACCATTTGGTCCACAGTCACTACCAACATGAAACTAAATCTAACTTTTTTGGCGATGTGGGCCCTAGGCGTGGTTGTTCTCCTTGTGGTCGGTGCGTCGCCTGCCCGAACATTGATCGCAGCACTACCTTTTCCAATTCATCAGGCTCTAGGACATATGACATTAGGAAGTACATTACTTGTACTTCCCGTCATGTAGTCTATTTTGCAGAATGTCCATGTCCACTGATATATATTGGTATGACCTCTCGCCAACTTAAGGTACGTGCTCGCGAGCATGTTTTGGGCATTCAGGCGGCGGCCAACCATGATGACATAACCACACTTAGGACCATACCACGCCATTTTAAACAATACCATGGTTGTGACAGTTCTCTTTTCAGGATTAAGGGCATTGACATGATTGACCCTGGCATTCGTGGGGGCAATCTGACTAAGAAGTTATCCCAATGTGAGACAAAATGGATTTGGGCATTAGATACTGTTTACCCTAAAGGATTGAATGAGAATATCAGTTTTGCGCCATTTCTTCATTGACCATGTTCTCTTCTCTCAAATATGCTATAAGTCTGTTCTTCCCTGCATTTGTATATGTGGTTGTGATTTTAATTATTCTTTTATTATCTCTTTTACTTCAGTTTTCATCCATCGATCTTCATTCATTTCATCTATTTTCATTATGCTGTCGAATCATCATATGATATGGCGAATACCATCATCCATCTCAATTATCATATCCCGTTTCTTCCATGCCTAGTGAACATTCAATACCATATGTGTTTCATACCCATTATATTATTGCTGATATTATATAGTTAAATTGTAAACTATATATGCATATTTTTGTTCGTATCATCAGCCATATTTAATCATATATATTGACTAATGACAATTGTTGTAATACAATACTCCAAGTTGTCGGTTTGTGCTCATTGTATATACTTTTTGGTATCATATCGTTATTTCCTGTAGGATTATTGTTAGCATGTTTTATCATATTGATTGTTACATTTTGTTGTTTATTGTAAGTTACATTTGAGTATACATACCGTATTATGACACTTTATTGTTGCATCCTTGCACTATATAATGATGGCAGTATACTCACCTTCGGCACGCGCCTGCGCTGGGTCTTCTGACACTCTTTCCGGCTTTCGGCGTCTCAGTTGCCGCGGTGATGGGTCACATGATTGTGACGTCACCTGACACGTGACGCCGACGCCGCTTAGCGTTTTCATGTTGCCCCGGTGACATGCGCGTCATTTGAGAAGTGTGATTATACTCACACAGTGGCACAACTTACGATCTTGTTGACAACAATATTGGTGCAATTATGTTATATATGTTCCTATACTTGGTCTGACGCTTTATGATGACGTACCCTTTGTGACCACTTAGTATGGTCATTTATTAGACTTCAGCAGCTGATTTTCTTTGATCATGTGATTTATGAGGTGCTTCTGATTGGTGGATTTAGACTTTTTAATCTCCTCCACTCCCCCACTTACTATCACCCCTTGAAAAAGGCACACACGCCGAAACGCGCGTCGGGGTGGACACACGAGGTATTTGCTCCTTCCTGACTCCTTGCAGGTAACAAGCACTGGCTAATTACTACCTCTGTTATCTGCTTTGGTTTATTAGTCCCTCCATTTGGGCTTGCAATTCAATGTTTTTTAGATGGTGGCTGACTTCAGTTCTATATTAGATTCTTTCTTTGCAAAATGGTATGGCTCACTGTCATGTCAGGTTTAGGACTATAATCTATGTATGTAATCTATACAATAATTTTTTCATCCTCTGGCGTCCTTCTTTCCCACATGTGCAATTGGCTACATTGTCACTCCGCCTTGCTCCCCTGTTTGTCATTTTATCAATAAAATATTTTTCTATTTTTCATTATTTGGGATTGTTGATCGTGGTTTTTTTCTTCTGTTCATTATTGTTAATTGGCGATTTTCCCATGTATTTCCATATTGCCCATGGATTGTTTGATAGAGGGATTGTTTCCCCTTGCACTAATATTACATACATCCACAACCATGGGCATGTGTTCTATGAAGTGTTTTCATACTGTTCCGAGCGGTGTAATGTTTTCCCTCCCAGTAGATCTCACATTTTATGAGGGACCACAGGTTCTCTATGGGGTTCAGATCAGGTGAACAAGGGGGCCATGTCATTATTTTTTATTTTTTTTAGACCTTTACTGGGCAGCCACGCTCTGGAGTATTTGGATGCATGTGATGGAGCATAGTCCTGCATGAAAATCATGTTTTTCTTGAACGATACCGACTTCTTCCTGTATCAATGCTTGAAGAAGGTGTCTTCCAGAAACTGGCAGTAGGTCTGGGAGTTGAACTTCACTCCATCCTCAACCAGAAAAGGTCCCACAAGTTCATCTTTGATGATACCAGCCCATACCAGTACCCTACCTCCAACTTGCTGGCGTCTGAGTCAGAGTGGAGCTCTCTGCCCTTTACTGATCCTGCCTCGGGCCCATCCATCTGGCCCATCAAGAGTCACTCTCATTTCATCATTCCATAAAACCTTAGAAAAATCAGTCTTAACATATTTCTTGGCCCAGTCTTGACGTTTTATCTTATGTTTCTTGTTCAAAGGTGGTCGTATTTCAGCCTTGTCTCTGAGTATGGCACACTTTTTGCTTTTTGATACTCCAGTAACGTTACAGCTCAGAAATATGGCAAAACTGGTGGCAAATGCCATTTTGGCAGCTTCACGCTTGATTTTCCTCAATTCATGGGCAGTTATTTTGAGCCTTTGTTTGGCAACACGCTTCTTGTGACCCTGTTGGCCATGAAATGCTTGATTGTTCAGTGATCACGATTCAAAAGTTTGGCAATTTCAAGACTTCTGCATTACTCTGCAAGACATCTCACAATTTTTGACTTTTCAGAGTCCGTCAAATCTCTCTTCTGAACCATTTTTCCAAAGGAAAGGAAGTTGCCTAATAATTAAACACACCTTATATAGGATTTTGATGTCATTAGACCAAACCCCTCCTCATTACAGAGATGCAAATCACCTGATTTACATGATTGGCAGTTGGCTTTCACGCCTATACAGCTTGAAATAGGACAACATGTATAAAAGGATGATGTGATCAAAATACTCATTTGCCTAATAATTCTGCACACAGTGTATAGGCCCATCATACTCTGGAGCATCATCCATGGGGCCCATCATATACTGCAGCATCATATGGGGCCCATTATATATGGAGCATTATATAGGCCCATCATACACTGGAGCATCACCCATGGGGCCCATCATATACTGGAGCATCATATGGGGTTCATTATTTATGGGGCATCATATAGGGTATGGAGCATCATATGGAGCACATATTGGGCTTATTCTGTATGGAGCATTATATGGAGCCCATTCTGTATGGAGCAATATATAAGGCCCATCATATACTGCATGGAGCTTTATATGCGACTCATACTGTATGGAGCAATATGTGGGGCTCATTATACTCTATGGGGACCATCCAATACTGTATGGCACATTATATGAGGACCATCATATACTGTAGCATTATGTGGAGCTCATCATATACTGTATGGAACATTATATGGGACCAATTATTCTGTATAGAGCAATATATGGGTCTCATTATTCTGTATGGCGCACTATGTGGTGGCCATAATACTGTATGGAGGAATATACTGTCCGTTTTTGAGATATTGTAGAATTTAAAATAGATCTCAGTCATGTAATATAAGAAGTGAAGTATTTGTCATTGTACTATACCTATATTTCTCTGCCGTATTGGAGCATCATGAATTGTGGTATGTGTAAAAGGGGCCCACTGACACTCTTTTGCCCGGGGCACACGAAAACCTGGAGCCAGCCCTATCCCCCCCACAACTTTAGCCAAATAACCCCTAGTTTTCAATGCGTAACTATTATTATAAAGTAAATTAAGGTTGACAAGCTTAAGTAATATGAATTGATGTCATTGGGATTGAAATGGGCACTGTAGGTGTGTTTACTGTCCTCCACTCCCTGCCGACTTTGCTTCCCCATTGACTTGCTTTGGGTTTCGTGTTTCAGTCGGACCTCCGACTTTTCTGGATAGTCGGCCGATTTCGTTCGACTTGACATTTGAGGAAGTGGGGTGTCACGAAACCCGACTCGACCCTCCCGGAGGCAAAGTCGCTCATCTCTACTCATCATCACTGGAGCTACCGCCTCACCAACACTGGAGCTACCACAACCCCCCAACCGTCTCCTTCCCCACCATCCTGTAGAATATAAGCCTGCAAGGGCAGGGTCCTCTCACCTCTGTACAAGTCTGTAATTGTTAGTTTGCTTACTGTAAATGATATCTGTAATTTGTATGTAACCCCTTCTAATGTACAGAATCATGGAATCAATGGTGCTATACAAATAATAATAATAATAATAATAATATGTGCATCTAGCCTACTATTCAGAAGATGTGCCACGGTTTCTGGCAGTTACTATTGAGTTCACTGTAGTCTGGTCTTGTGGCCATCGTCTACTGATTTGGCCAATGAACCAGGATCATGTAAATCTTTTTAATCAACTCTAGTTAGCACCAATATCTATAAAAGTCATCACCTATCTATAAAATAAGTGATAGCTCATAGTTGAGAACACCTTGTATTCTGACTACTGGACTTTTCATTGTTTAATCTGCGACACATCTGTCCCGAGTGTCCTGGGCTCTGTTTCCTTCCCTGGATCCCCTGCCTTCTTCTGTGCTCCATGTTGGGTTTTTCAAGTGGCCCTGCATGCTCTGATGACATCATCTGTCTAAGCCTTTATAAGACCCATGTAGACACACACTTGTATTTTGGTACTAAGACTCTTAGTCCTGTTTCTGCGCCTTTATCTGCTCTTGGCCTGCATCTGACTGAGTTGTTTCAGACTCTTCTGCACCCTCTCTGCATCTATCTGCCTGTGACCTCCAGTGTCCCAGTCCTCGCTCCACATGTGTCTTCCAGCTGCTGTATTAGCATTTTGAATCCATGTGCTCACCTCCCCTGGTGAATCTAACACTATCTGAATGTGCACCACAGCCAAGTACACTGTTCTGCTATTAGAAGCTGTACCATGGACAAGGAATGAAACAATGATGCAAATGGCCCATCTTCAATACATTCAGCCTCAAGCCCCATGCTCAGGATAGATGAAGAGCTCCCAGAGATCCCCAAGAAATTGAATAGCTGATGACTTCCTACATTAGTATGAACCATTTAAAATTGTGTTTATTGCAGTAGTTGCTTTTGCCTCTGTTTTAATAAGAATATATGCCAGTGACGTGAACTGAGATCTTTTAAAAAAAAAAAAGTTATGCTTATTTTCAGAGGGATAGTTTCAGAGAATTTCCCAGTGTACGTCTACAATGAACTTGAAAGACATGTCTTTTTTCAACCATACCACATAACCATAAATATTTGTAACTATGTATGCTATTTTATAAACATCCAGTGTCAATCTCACCATTGAATACCCATTTTAAAAAAATCATACACCAATCTGCAAATGTATACCTCTATATAGGAAACCACCATCTAAACAGTGATTAAGTTAATACAAGTTGGTCTTCCAAAAGCTTAAAGGACACTCTAAAGTGGAGTAAATGATGCTCTAACTGTACACAGTAAACACCTGGAACAGATGAGATCCTAACTTTATTACTAGCCTCCAAGTCGTAAAAACTGCTATTTGTCTCTTCTAAAAAAAAAAAAAAAAAAAAGGGCTTACATGCATGGAATCACTACTTGGGTGGGGTGTCAAAAAATCCTTTGTAAAGTCTATACGCTTTACTTTATGACTTTTATATAAATATTAATCAATAAGGATAATATATATTCAGGATTTGGGTCAAGGTTTATGACATTTTAATGTCATTTATTCAGCTGAATTTAGTTGATAAAATGTAATAGTTATTATTTATTGCTTTTTTGACCCATTCATCATTTTGTTCACTCATTATCATTTTGTTCACACACAAATACATTAAAAACATTTAAAATAGTCATATATATGATGTAAAGAAACAACATGTAAGCTCATAATGGAGCTTGTAACCTCAAACCAGCTTACAATGTGTGCAAATAAGTTTCCATAAATGTAAACAGCAAGCAGTCACTATGTGAATCTATTACACAAGCCTTCACACATCCAGATAAAGCTATATAAAGATGCAATAAACCCTAATCTGAATGTACGATCACTAAAAAGGTAATGTTTATTGCATCTTTATATAGCTTTATCTGAATGTGTGAAGGCTTGTGTAATAGATTCACATAGTGACTGCTTGCTGTTTACATTTATGGAAACTTATTTGCACACATTTTAAGCATTATGAGCTTACAATTTGTTTCTTTACGTCATATCGATGACTATTTTAACTGTTTTTAATGTTTTTTGTGTGTCCTTTTTGTACTTAAATAATTTTTGTGTATAATATCCATGCATTATGGTGATCCCCTTTTTGTGGCCTATATCTTTTCTCTTGATGTACTAATGCTACTATTTCTATAGGCCGGGCTTGGATCCCATTTTCTGAGTACTTTTGTGGTACTCCTTCTATTTATATTAGCTTATGGATTTCAGAACAGCAAACAAACGGAACATTAAGATTCCTGATAGAATTTGAATTCAGCAATTATTTTTTTCAATAGATTTCCAAGGAAATACCTTGCAAAATGCATTGGGACTCATTGAGTACTGTAAATGATACCAATATATAACTATGGAATGGGAGAATTACTGTATCTTAAATTAATAAATTGACCAATGAAACAGTTATAAAAACCTAATTTAAGGCATCGTGCAAAGAACCATGCTACAACTCTCTAAAACCTCTATAAGATTCTTTGGAACCCTATTGTAGTTATGTCTACCATGTATGTCATACCGAGGCATAAAAAGGTTTTCATGTTATCTGTAAAACATAGTGGCATGCTCTGTCTTGAGTTTTTAAAAGTATTGCTTTCCTCTGACATAAGATGATCAATGACTTAGCCTGATACCACAGCACATGTCCCCACATACAGCCGCCTGGGTATGGCATTCTGTACAGGACAAATGTACAACATGTAATTTTAGACAAAAGTTCCTTTAACCTTTGTCATCATGAGTTTCATTTTGTATATAGAGATGCCCTCATATTTTTAACTGTTCCTAACTACAGATGATCACATTGAAAATGCACTGATTGAATCAAATTTGAGAAATGTGCAACTCGATTCACGTGAATTGCCCAAAAATGTGTATCACCATTTAGCACATTGCTTTAGATTGTATCTATCACTAACTCTTGAATTGGCTTCTCTCTCTGTCGCTTTTTCCCTTTCTTTCTCTCATCTTCAACTTTTGGATTCACTCTTACCGAATGCTTGCTAAGAATTAGGTAACACAGTAAAAGTGCTTATTACACAGCCTAATCCACAGTAACATCTTTCTAGTTGTAAATAGCTTTCTATTTCTGTTTATACCACTTTTCATTCTTCTTACAGCTAGTTTTGAATTACATAAAAAGTTTATCATTTTACGTAACTATGGTGAACAGACATAGGATGCAAATGTCCATAAAGAGCATCATGACTACCCCACATTGTCTTATGCCACAATTATACCCATCTCTCTCTTTCACATTTAGTTCCATCTTACTGAGGCCACCTAAACATTTAAACAAATTAACTCAAGCAGCATAAACTACTGGGAAACCTCAAATATCCACATATGTTCAGCCCAATTAAATGACTTGCAAATCGAATTTTTTGTGAAAAATTCACCATAACTGAAAATTGAAAATTTCAAATGGTTCGATCATCTCTTATACTAACAGATTCAAGTGACTCATAATAGGTCAGTAAAGTTTCCATGTACTTCATTTGCATTATGGAGTAGATGAGCAGATCAAAAGAACCAAATGTGGAAAGATCTAGAGTATTGTTTCCAAAGTCCAGTCCTCAAGAGCCATCAACAAGTCATGTTTTTGGGATTCTTCCAGGTGAATAAGTACTGAAATGTAATTGATCCAACCCAGAAATAACCAAACATGATGAAAGACCTCAATAAATAAACTAATCTGAAATGAATAATATAACTCTTAATTCACTGTAGGGAATATATCATAGAACTTTTTTTTACATAAAAGCTATTGTTTGTATGAATCTAGTATTACTATTAATTAAAAAAGAAGAAAAAAGTTATGTCTCTTTTGTAGTGCAGATTTAATCACTCTAACCTAGCAAAAGTTATTTCATGTGTTTGAGCATTTTCTTTGAAGGAATCGGCTGTTTTCAAGTAGTAGTGGCTGCCAAAAACACAGATTGAACAGCAATGTACAAACTGGCCAAAGCTGTCCAAACACCAGTATGAGAGCTTCATGTATTTCTATACAGCTATCATGCTAGGATCAGGAAAGCCTACAGAAAGTCCGTTCTCTGCATCTGATGTTGGCCCAATTTACAGGTGCATCTCACAAAATTAGAATATCATCAAAAATTAATTTAATTCAGTTCTTCAATACAAAAAGTGAAACTCATATATTATATAGCGTCATTACAAACAGAGAGATCTATTTCAAGTTTTTATTTCTGTTAATATTGATGATTATGGCTTACAGCCAATGAAAACCCAAAAGTCATTATCTCAGTAAATTAGAATACTTTATAACACCAGCTTGAAAAATGATTTTAAAATCCGATATGTTGGCCTACTGAAATATATGTTCAGTAAATGCACTCAATACTTGGTCGAGGCTCCTTTTGCATCAATTACTGCATCAATGTGGTGTGGCATGGAGGCGATCAGCCTGTGGCACTGCTGAGGTGTTATGGAAGCCCAAGTTGCTTTGATCGCAACTTTCATCTTGCCTGCATTGTTGGGTCTGGTGTCTCTCATCTTCCTCTTGACAATACCCTATAGATTCTCTATGGGGTTAAGGTAAGACAAATTTGCTAGCCAATCAAGCACAGTGATACTGTTGTTTTTAAACCAGGTATTGGAATTTTTGGCAGTGTGGACAGGTGCCAAGTCCTGCTGGAGAATGAAATTTCCATCTCCAAAAAGCTTGTCGGCAGAGGGAAACATGAAGTAGTCTAAAATTTCTTAGTAGACAGCAGCACTGTCTCTGTTACTGATAAAACACAGTGGACCAACCCTGGCAGATAACATGGCTCCCAAAATCATCGTTGATTGTGGAAACTTCACACTAGACCTCAAGAAGCTTGGATTGTGTGCCTCTCCACTCTTCCTCCAGACTCTGGGACCTTGATTTCCAAATGAATTGCACAATTCAATGGAGTGTGTCAATGACTGTCTTCTGGACATCTGTCAAGTCAGCAGTCTTCCCCATGATTGTGAAGTCAATTGAAACAGACTAAGGAACCCTTTTAAATGCTTAGGAAGCATTTTCAGGTGTCTTTTGTTAATTTTTCCAATTTACTGAGATAATGAATTTTGGGTTTTCATTGGCTGTAATTCATAATCATTAACATTAACAGAAATAAACACTTGAAATAAATCACTCTGTTTATGTCACGCTGTCTAATGATATGAATACAATGTCAGTAAACTATACAGGAACCACACTCTATACAACATATAGTTTAGCAACAACAGAATGTTAGTATAAAATAGATTTACCTGACACAATTTCTGCAGAACTTTAGGGTTAATCTTGAGGACTAGATGTGCAGGAACGATATAGTTGATCTCAGGGTTAATCTTGAGGACTTGATGAGCTGTAACAGGAAAGAGGAGGACCGGGGTCTAACCTGACCCTACACTGGGGTCCTAACTAATCCCTTACCTTGGAGGTACTGATAATGGTTCAGAGGTCCAAGTCTCCAGCCTAACCCTGTCTCCTGTCAGACCCTGAACCCTGTAATCAGTCCTAAGAAGGATCCTGATTACCACCAAAGGGATATGGGCTGATCTCAGCTAAATACACAGATTAGACATATAAGACAGACAGGATAGCACTCACTTGCATACACACTCAAACACCGAAGGAACATAAATGGTCTGGGAAATAAACTCTAAGCAAGTTGAGCTTAAAACAGCTAAGGAGCTTTCAACTTAAGTCTATACAGATTCATTCCTATCTGTGGTCTGCATGAAGGATTTCACTGGCAACTCCCAAAGCAGACAACCAGGAATTTAAAGGAAACCAATCAACAAATAATCAATTGCAGCCGGGAGAAACTGCACCCAGTCCCAGCACCGAGCACAGACAGAATTAACTCCCAAGCTGCCAAACACAAAGAAACAGCAACTCAGCTGTGAGAAGTCAAAATGTGCAACCGCGACGATCTTCGCGGCAATGCACACATGACAGTACCCCCCTTTCTACGAGGGGCCTCCGGACCCTCAGGGCCAGGCCTGCCCGGGTGAGTTCTGTGGAAGGTCCGAACCAAACGATCTGCGTTAACATCAGACGCAGGGACCCACGTCCTCTCCTCCGGACCATACCCCTTCCAATGCACCAAGTACTGAAGGGACCGGCGATTCAGACGAGAGTCAATGATTTTTGATACTTGAAATTCCAAATTACCATTGACCAACACTGGAGGAGGAGGTAGAGGTGACGGTATGACTGGTGCCACATACTTTTTAAGTAATGACTTGTGGAACACATTATGAATTTTAAACGTAGAAGGAAGTTCCAGCCGAAATGCCACAGGATTAATTATGGAACTGATCCTGTACGGCCCGATGAATCTGGGACCCAGTTTCCAGGAGGGCACTTTAAGTTTTATATTCCTGGTAGACAACCATACCAGATCGTTCACATTTAGATCTGGACCAGAAACTCTCCTCCTATCAGCCATACGTTTGTAACGGTTCCCCATCGTACTCAAATTATTAAATACACCTCGCCACACAGAAGCAAGTGACGACGAGAAACGCTCCTCCTCAGGAACCCCAGAAGGACCCCCCCATTGAAAGTACAAAACTGGGGATGAAAACCATATGCCCCAAAAAACGGGGACTTACCAGTGGACTCGCTCCGCCTGTTGTTAAGAGCGAACTCTGCCAGAGGCAAGAAAGAAGACCAGTCCTCCTGGTTCTCCGATACAAAACACCGGAGATATGTCTCTAAACTCTGATTCAGACGCTCTGTCTGACCATTGGTCTGTGGATGAAAAGCCGAGGAAAACGACAATTGCATCCCCCGACGTAAACAAAATGCCCTCCAAAATTTGGACACAAACTGAGACCCCCTATCTGACACCACATCAGAAGGCAACCCATGAAGTCTCACGATCTCCCTAATGAACACCTGCGCCAGAGTTTTAGCATTAGGAGTGCAGGAAGAGCAACGAAATGTGCCATCTTACTGAACCTGTCAACAACCACCAGTATGACAGTATTCCCAGACGACGGAGGAAGGTCCGTAATGAAGTCCATAGATAAATGAGTCCATGGACGCTCCGGAAGTTTCAAGGGTAAAAGGGTCCCAGACGGACGGGTATGAGGAGTTTTAGAGCGAGCACAAACCCCACAGGACGCAACAAAAGTTATAACATCTTTATTAGCGTTAGGCCACCAAAATCGGCGGGAAAGGAGATCTAAAGTAGCCTTACTCCCTGGATGTCCTGCTAAAGCAGAATTATGATGTGCCTCAATAACCTTTTGTCTCAACTGATTCGGGACAAACAGTCTCCCTGGAGGTCCTGCAGGGGCGTCCCCCTGAGCCTCTAACACCTCCTCCTCAAGCTCAGAACATACAGCCGATACTACCACCTCCTCCTGAAGGATAGGAATCGGGTCGTCCGTTTTCCCGGCCCCTGGGAAACTGCGAGACAAGGCATCAGCCTTTACATTCTTAGACCCCGGACGATAAGTGACTACAAAATTGAACCTGGTAAAAAACAACGACCATCGAGCTTGTCTGGAATTCAGACGCTTAGCGGATTTAAATACAGCAGGTTCTTGTGATCCGTAATAACGGTGACCGGGTGGACTGCCCCCTCCAAAAAGTGACGCCATTCTTCAAAAGCCAATTTAATGGCCAAAAGTTCCCTATTGCCGATATCATAATTCCTTTCGGCGGACGACAATTTCTTAGAAAAGAAAGCGCACGGATGCCATTTACCAGGGGACGGACCCTGGGACAATATAGCACCCACTCCTACGTCAGACGCGTCCACCTCCACAATGAACGGCTGAGATACATCTGGTTGGATGAGAACGGGTGCCGAAGCAAAACATCTTTTTACAGAGGAAAAGGCTTGGCAAGCTTTGTCCGACCACTTAGAAAAATCCGTCCCTTTTCTCGTCATGTCAGTGAGAGGTTTGACGACAGACGAGAAATTACAAATAAATTTCCGGTAGTAATTAGCAAACCCCAAAAAACGCTGCAGAGCCTTAAGATCCCCTGGCTGATCCCATTCAAGCACTGCTCTCACCTTTTCAGGGTCCATCCGGAAACCGGAGGCTGACACCAAAAAACCCAAAAACTGAAGTTCCTGTACGGCAAAAACACACTTCTCCAGTTTGGCGTATAGTTTATTGTCTCGCAAGATCTGCAACACCTGTCTCACATGCTCCTGGTGAGACACAAGATCTGGCGAGTAAATTAAAATGTCATCCAAATATACGACCACAAACACCCCCACAAGGTGACGAAAAATGTCATTAACAAAATGTTGGAATACAGCTGGAGCAGTAGTCAGACCAAAAGGCATGACCAGGTTTTCATAATGTCCCTCCGGCGTGTTAAACACCGTTTTCCACTCATCTCCCTTTTTTATCCTAATCAGATTATACGCCCCCCTGAGATCCAATTTAGAGAACCATTTGGCGCCAACAATTTGATTGAAGAGATCAGGAATAAGAGGTAGTGGATACGGATCTCGAACAGTAATCCGATTAAGTTACGCGAAATCCAAGCAAGGGCGTAGGCCTCCATCTTTTTTCTTCACAAAGAAGAACCCCGCGGCCACAGGGGAAGATGAAGGTCTAATATGCCCTTTGGCCAGACTTTCAGAAATATAATCTTTCATAGCCTGTCTTTCAGGACCAGAAAGATTATACAACCTAGCTTTAGGCAACTTAGCATCAGGAAGTAGATTAATAGAGCAGTCATACACGCGATGAGGAGGCAACTCCCGACACCCCTCCTCAGAGAAAACATCCCCAAAATCCTCCAAAAAAGGAGGCAATGTACTAGGCACGACCGCACTGATGACTGTGTTCATGCTGTTGCTTTTGCAAAACTCACCCCATTGGCTTATCTCTCTGGACTGCCAATTAATCACAGGGTTATGTTTAACCAGCCAAGGAAGTCCCAACACAATGGGAGTAGGTAGACCCTCCAACACATAACAAGATAATTGTTCCCTATGTATTGCCCCTACCCGAAGGTCAATGTTATGAACCTCATGAACAAAGCTACCTTGGCCGAGAGGCCTGGTGTCGATGGAGAAAATAGGGATCGGTTTGACCAATACACTCAGATGCATACCTTGAGCCTGAGCAAACTGAGCGTCAACCAGATTAGCCCCAGAACCACTATCCAGAAGAACAGACAATCTCTTCACTCTAGTACCAACCACCACCTCCACTGGTACAAGGAACTGAGAAGAACCGGCGGATGAAATACATACTCCCAGGTTGTCGTCCACCACACAACCTGGGATTAGCAGTTTTCCGGCGACTTTTTACTTAACAAGACACGGATGGACATTCTCCAACAAAATGTCCCTCTTTCCCGCAGAAAAAACACCTTCTAGTCCTGCGGCGTGTCGCCAATCCCCTACTACGAAAAGATGTCCCTCCCAACTGCATAGGCTCATCCGAACAGACAAGGGGAACCTCAACATAAGGGACTTTAGTAGTTGGTGGAGAAACAACAGGGTGTGGAGTTACCTCACCCCTCTCCCGAAGCCGTCTATCAGTACGGATAGCTAGGGCCATAGCAGCCTCCAGAGAAGGAGGAGACTCATACTGGGCCAAAACGTCTTTTAATTTGTCAGAAAGCCCATGACAAAACTGGCTCCTAAGAGCTGGGTCATTCCACTGAGTATCCGTGGCCCATCTACGAAACTCAGAAGCAAATTCCACCGCCGGACGATCTCCCTGCTGTAACTTACGTAATTTGGTCTCAGCAAGAGAGACCCGGTCTGGGTCATCATATACCAATCCCAGAGCAGTAAAAAATTGATCTACTGTCACGCTGTCTAATGATATGTATATAATGTCAGTAAACTATTAATACAGGAACAACACTCTATACAACAACTAGTATAGCAACATCAGCATGTAAGTATAGAATAGATTTACCTGACACGATATCTGCTGAACTAAGGGTTAATCTTGAGGACTTGATGAACTGAAACAGGAAAGAGGTGGACCGGGATCTAACCTGACCCTAAACTGGAGTCCTAACTAATCCCTCACCTTGGAGGTACTGATAATGGTTCAGAGGTCCAAGTCACCAACCTAACCCTGTCTCCTATCAGACCCTGAACCCTGTAATCAGTCCTAAGAAGGATCCTGACTACCACCAAAGGGATAAGGGCTGATCTCAGCTAAATACACAGATTAGACATATAAGACAGACAGGATTACACTCGCTTGCATACACACTCCAACACCAAAGGAACATAAATGGTCTGGGAAATAAACTCTAACCAAGTTGAGCTTAGAACAACTAAGGAGCTCACAACTAAAGTCTATACAGATTCATTCCTATCTGTGGTCTGCATGAAGGTTTCACTGGCAACTCCCCAAGCAGACAACCAGGAATTTAAAGGAAACCAATCAACAAATAATCAATTGCAGCCGGGAGAAACTGCACCCAGTCCCAGCACCGAGCACAGACAGAATTAACTCCCTAGCTGCCAAACACAAAGAAACAGCAGCTCAGCTGTGAGAAGTCAAAATGTGCAACCGCGACGATCTTCGTGGCAATGCACACATGACAGTACCCCCCCTTCTACGAGGGGCCTCCGGACCCTCAGGACCAGGCCTGCCCGGGTGAGTTCTGTGGAAGGTCCGAACCAAACGATCTGCGTTAACATCAGACGCAGGGACCCACGTCCTCTCCTCTGGACCATACCCCTTCCAATGCACCAAGTACTGAAGGTACCGCGATTCAGACGTGAGTCAATGATCTTTGATACTTGAAATTCCAAGTTACCATTGACCAACACAGGAGGAGGAGGTAGAGGTGACGGTATGACTGGTGCCACATACCTTTTAAGTAATGACTTATCATAGAATGGTAGAGTTGGAAGGGACCTCCTGGGTCATCTGGTCCAACCCCCTGCTCAAAGCAGGATTCTCTAAATCATCCCAGACAGATGTCTATCCAGCCTCTGTTTGAAGACTTCCATTGAAGGAGAACTCACCACCTCTTGTGGCAGCCTGTTCCACTCATTGATCACCCTAACTGTCAAAAAGTTTTTTCTAATATCTAATCTGTGTCTCCTCCCATTCAGTTTCATTCCATTGCTTCTAGTCTTTCCTTGCGCAAATGAGAATAAAGATGATCCTTCTATAATGTGACAGCCCTTGAGATATTTGTAGACAGCTATTAAGTCTCCTCTCAGTCTTCTTTTTTGCAAGCTAAACATTCCCAAATCCTGCAACCGTTCCTCATAGGACATGGTTTGCAGACCGGTCACCATTCTGGTGGCTCTTCTCTGAACTTGCTCCAGTTTGTTGATGTCTTTTTTAAAATGTGGTGCCCAAAACTGGACACAGTATTCCAGATGAGGTCTGACCAAAGAGGAGTAGAGGGCAATAATGACCTCACGTGATCTAGACTGTATGCTTCTGTTGATACATCCTAGAATTGCATTTGCTTTTTTTGCTGCTGCATCACACTGTTGACTCATGTTAAGTCTGTGATCAATTAGTATACCCAAGTCTTTTTCACATGTGCTGTTACTTAGCCCTATTCCTCCCATTTTGTATATGTTTTTTTCATTTTTATTGCCCAGATGTAGTACTTTGCATTTTTCCCTGTTAAAATCCATTCTGTTAGTTGCTGCCCACTGCTCCAGTTTATGTATATCTTTTTGAATCCTCTCTCTCTCTTCTCTAGTATTAGCTACCCCTCCTAGCTTTGTGTCATCAGCAAATTTGATCAGTTTACCCTCAATTCCTTCATCTAAATCATTGATAAAGATGTTGAACAATACAGGGCCCAAAACAGAGCCTTGTGGTACCCCACTTGAGACATTCTTCCAACTGGATGTGCAGCCATTTACAACCACTCTTTGGGTCCGATCACTAAGCCAGTTATGAATCCACCTAACAGTTGCCTTGTCCATTCCATACTTAGTCATTTTTTCAATAAGGATTGTGTGAGATACTTTGTCAAATGCTTGCTGAAGTCAAGATATACTATATCTACAGCATTTCCCTGATCCACCCAGTCAGTGATTCTGTCATAGAAGGAAATTAAGTTAGTCTGACATGACTTATTAGTTACAAACCCATGCTGACTCTGTTTAATCACTTCATTCTTATCCAGGTACTTGCATACATGTTCTTTAATAATTTGTTCAAAGATCTTTCCTGGTATAGAAGTCAGACTCACCGGCCTGTAGTTCCCTGGGTCCACCTTCTTCCCCTTTTTGAAGATAGGAACAACATTTGCTCTTCTCCAGTCTTATGGGACTTCTCCTGTTCTCCAAGAATTTTCAAAGATTATGGACAGTGGTTCAAGAATTTCTTCTGCTATCTCCTTCAGTACCCTGGGGTGTAATTCATCTGGACCTGGAGACTTGAATTCATTTAGGTTAGCTAAGTGTTTCCTCACTGTCTTTCTGTTTACAGATATCCTGGATTCTTCTATTCCTTTAATAGGACAGTGAAGATCAGTTGATGTTACATTTCCTTTCTGAGAGAAAACAGATGCAAAATAGGAATTTAAAAGTTCAGCCTTCTCAACATCCTGACTTACCATTTCATCATTTTCATCCTGTAAAAATCCTATAGCATCTTTGACTTTTCTTTTACTTTTGACGTATCCCCCAAATCCTTTTTTGTTGCTTTTGACGTCACTTGCAAGCCTTAATTCATTGTCAGCTTTAGATAATCTGATTTGTGCCCTGCAGGTTCTGCAGACGGCATTATATTCTTCTTTAGATATGCCTCCCTCTTTCCATTTGATAAACATTTCTTTCTTCCTTTTTAGCATGTGTTTAAGTTCTGTGTTCATCCATCCTGGTTTTCTTAAATGCTTCCCATTCTTCCCTCTTTTCGGAATTGTTAACAATTGTGCTTTGAGAATCTCATTTTTCAAGATTTTCCATCCTTCCTGGACATTTTTGTCCTTAAGGATATCCAGCCATTGGATCCCTCCAATTCTCTTTCTGAGTTCCTTAAAATCTGCCTTTCTGAAATCTAACCTTGACGTCTGAGTCTTCACAGGTCTTCCTCCTCTTGTTATCCAAAATTCTAAAATAGCATGGTCACTACCTCCTAGGGTCCCAGCCACTCTTACCTCCTCCACCATTTCCTCCCTGTTTATGAGGATTAGATCCAAGGTAGCAGATCCCCTTGTTTTCTCCATTACCTTTTGGAAGATAAAGTTGTCAGCAAGAGAGGATAAGAATTTCCTGGACCTGTTAGTTTTGCCTGAGAGAGATTCCCAACTAATGTCTGGATAGTTGAAATCTCCCATGACCACTATGTCATATTTTTTGGAGAACTTGGCCATTTGATGCATAAAGAGTTCATCCATATCTTCAGCTTGCACAGGCGGCCTGTAGTAAATGCCTACAATGGTGTCCTTTCCATTGTTCTGTCCTTGTATTCTTACCCAAACAGTTTCCACAGAACTCCCAGTCTCTGAAGCTTCAATCTCTGTGCAGATATACGCTTTTCTAACATACAATGCAACACCTCCTCCTCGTTTATCAAGTCTGTTTCTTGCAAATAAGTTGTAACCTTCTAGCCTTGTATTCCAATCATGTGTATCGTCCCACCAAGTCTCAGTGATTCCAATGACATCATATTTCTTCTCCTGCGTTAGTAGCTCCAGTTCTCCTTGTTTGTTGCCCATGCTTTGTGCATTCGTATAGAAACACTTTAGTTTGTGATTGGTTTCTCTTTCTTCAATATTTTTATTATGTAGATTTTTTTGTCTTTGTTCTTCCCCTTCACTTCTAATAGCAGAGTTCTCAATAGCATTTGTCAGGTGTATGGCTTTTGCTGGCGTTTTGCTTCCCTTCCCACATTGTTCTAGTTTAAAGCTCTCCTGATGAGTGTAGCAAGGCGACTTCCAAATACATGTTTTCCAGTCTTCGTAAGGTGCACCCCATCTCTAGCAAGTAGTCCATCGTACAGGTAATTCACTCCTGATCCAGAAATCCAAATCCTTGCTGACGGCACCATCGACGTAGCCAGTTGTTCACCTGCAGAATCTTATTCCACCTCCTTGTTCCATGGCCATCCACTGGAAGGATGGAGGAGAAGACCACCTGCGCTCCCAGTTCTTTCACTTTCTTACCTAAGTTTTCAAAGTCACTGCAGATGGTTTCCAGGTCACTTCTTGTGGTGTCATTTGTCCCCACATGTATTAGCAGGAATGGGTAGTCATCTTTAGGTCTGAAGAGTCCTGATATCCTGTCAGACACATCTTTAATTTTTGCACCTGGAAGACAGCACATTTCTCTTGAGGTTATATCTGTTCTGCAGATAGCAGCCTCTGTTCCTCTCAACAGGGAATCCCCCATGACAACAACTCTCCGTTTCTTCTTCACAACATTTTTCTTTCTCCATTCAGGAGGACTCTGAGGGCGTACAAGGTTACTCTTTGTGGGCAAAGTCTTATCCTGATGTATTTCTTCATCGTTCTCCTGTGTAAGAGCCTGGTACTGGTTTCTGAGCAGAATTGGTGCTGACTGCCTCCTGATCCTCCTGCTTCTCTGGGTCACATGCTTCCATTCCATCTGTTTCTTCAGTTGCACTTCGAATTTCTTCTCTTTCTGTACCATGAAGAGATAATTCTGCTCTGTCTAAGAACTCTTCACCTTCCTTAATGGTCTTCAATGTAGATAACCTCTCTTCCAGATTTTGCAACTTTTCCTCCAACAGGACACAAGCTTCATTTGTGGCATGTGAAATTTGGCTTTTCCACTGGTAAGTCTATGAACATGTAGCAAGAAATGCAGCTCACCACATGGCTCCTGGCCTCTTCCATGTTCTTATTGTTCAAGAGATAATCAAGCGGTGAAATATAAGCGGCGCGCGGTTTACTGATGTCCTCCTTTCTGCTGCAACAGCCAAAATTGTTTCCTTGAAACTAGCGTGCAAGACATTCACTTACCACATGGCACTGGAACTATTGTCAAAGATTAATCATCCGGGAATCTACGCCCTGGTTTACTGATGTCCTCCTTTCAGCTGCAACAGCCAAAATCCAGTGTTCCTTGAGCTCGCGGAGACTCTTCACTTATCCCAGAAGGCACTGGGAATATGCAAATTATCTCCTCGGGACTCCTCCCCTGGTTTACTGATGTCCTCCTTTCAGCTGCAACAGCCAAAATCCAGTGTTCCTTGAGCTCGCGGAGACTCTTCACTTATCCCAGAAGGCACTGGGAATATGCAAATTATCTCCTCGGGACTCCTCCCCTGGTTTACTGATGTCCTCCTTTCAGCTGCAACAGCCAAAATCCAGTGTTCCTTGAGCTCGCGGAGACTCTTCACTTATCCCAGAAGGCACTGGGAATATGCAAATTATCTTCTCGGGACTCCTCCCCTGGTTTACTGATGTCCTCCTTTCAGCTGCAACAGCCAAAATCCAGTGTTCCTTGAGCTCGCGGAGACTCTTCACTTATCCCAGAAGGCATTGGGAATATGCAAATTATCTCCTCGGGACTCCTCCCCTGGTTTACTGATGTCCTCCTTTCAGCTGCAACAGCCAAATCCAGTGTTCCTTGAGCTCGCGGAGACTCTTCACTTATCCCAGAAGGCACTGGGAATATGCAAATTATCTCCTCGGGACTCCTCCCCTGGTTTACTGATGTCCTCCTTTCAGCTGCAACAGCCAAAATCCAGTGTTCCTTGAGCTCGCGGAGACTCTTCACTTATCCCAGAAGGCACTGGGAATATGCAAATTATCTCCTCGGACTCCTCCCCTGGTTTACTGATGTCCTCCTTTCAGCTGCAACAGCCAAAATCCAGTGTTCCTTGAGCTCGCGGAGACTCTTCACTTATCCCAGAAGGCACTGGGAATATGCAAATTATCTCCTCGGGACTCCTCCCTGGTTTACTGATGTCCTCCTTTCAGCTGCAACAGCCAAAATCCAGTGTTCCTTGAGCTCGCGGAGACTCTTCACTTATCCCAGAAGGCACTGGGAATATGCAAATTATCTCTCGGGACTCCTCCCCTGGTTTACTGATGTCCTCCTTTCAGCTGCAACAGCCAAAATCCAGTGTTCCTTGAGCTCGCGGAGACTCTTCACTTATCCCAGAAGGCACTGGGAATATGCAAATTATCTCCTCGGGACTCCTCCCCTGGTTTACGATGTCCTCCTTTCAGCTGCAACAGCCAAAATCCAGTGTTCCTTGAGCTCGCGGAGACTCTTCACTTATCCCTATCTGACACCACATCAGAAGGCAACCCATGAAGTCTAACGATCTCCCTAATGAACACCTGCGCCAGAGTTTTAGCATTAGGGAGTGCAGGAAGAGCAACGAAATGTGCCATCTTACTGAACCTGTCAACAACCACCAGTATGACAGTATTCCCTGACGACGGAGGAAGGTCCGTAATGAAGTCCATAGATAAATGAGTCCATGGACGCTCCGGAAGTTTCAAGGGTAAAAGGGTCCCAGACGGACGGGTATGAGGGGTTTTAGAGCGAGCACACACCCCACATGACGCGACAAAAGTTATAACATCTTTATTAGCATTAGGCCACCAAAACCGGCGAGAAAGGAGATCTAAAGTAGCCTTACTCCCTGGATGTCCTGCTAGAGCAGAATTATGATGTGCCTCAATAACCTTTTGTCTCAACAGATTTGGGACAAACAGTCTCCCTGGAGGTCCTGCAGGGGCGTCCCCCTGAGCCTCTAACACCTCCTCCTCAAGCTCAGAAAATACAGCCGACACTACCACCCCCTCCTGAAGGATAGGACTCGGGTCATCCGTTTTCCCGGCCCCTGGGAAACTGCGAGACAAGGCATCAGCCTTTACATTCTTAGACCCCGGGCGATAAGTGACGACAAAATTAAACCTGGTAAAAAACAACGACCATCGAGCTTGTCTGGAATTCAGACGCTTAGCGGATTCCAAATACAACAGGTTCTTGTGATCAGTAATAACGGTAACCGGGTGGACTGCCCCCTCCAAAAAGTGACGCCATTCTTCAAAAGCTAACTTAATGGCCAAAAGTTCCCTATTGCCGATATCATAATTCCTTTCGGCGGACGACAATTTCTTAGAAAAGAAAGCGCACGGATGCCATTTACCAGGGGACGGACCCTGGACAATATAGCACCCACCCCTACGTCAGACGCATCCACCTCCACAATGAACGGCTGAGATGCATCTGGTTGGATGAGAACGGGTGCCGAAGCAAAACATCTCTTCAAAGAGGAAAAGGCACGACAAGCTTTGTCCGACCATTTAGAAAAATCCGTCCCTTTTCTTGTCATGTCAGTGAGAGGTTTGACGACAGATGAGAAATTACAAATAAATTTCCGGTAGTAGTTAGCAAACCCCAAAAAACGCTGCAGAGCCTTAAGATCCCCTGGCTGATCCCATTCAAGCACTGCTCTCACCTTTTCAGGGTCCATACGGAAACCGGAGGCTGACACCAAAAAACCCAAAAACTGAAGTTCCTGTACGGCAAATACACACTTCTCCAGTTTGGCGTATAATTTATTGTCTCGCAAGATCTGCAACACCTGTCTCACATGCTCCTGATGAGACACAAGATCTGGCGAGTAAATTAAAATGTCGTCCAAATATACAACCACAAACAGCCCCACAAGGTGACGAAAAATGTCATTAACAAAATGTTGGAATACTGCTGGTGCAGTAGTCAGACCAAAAGGCATGACTAGGTTCTCATAATGTCCCTCCGGCGTGTTAAACGCCGTTTTCCACTCATCCCCCTCTTTTATCCTAATCAGATTATACGCCCCCCCTGAGATCCAATTTAGAAAACCATTTGGCGCCAACAATTTGATTGAAGAGATCAGGAATAAGAGGGAGTGGATACGGATCTCGAACAGTAATCCGATTAAGTTCGCGGAAATCCAAGCAAGGGCGTAGGCCTCCATCTTTCTTCTTCACAAAGAAGAACCCCGCGGCTACTGGGGAAGATGAAGGTCTAATATGCCCTTTGGCCAGACTTTCAGAAATATAATCTTTCATAGCCTGCCTCTCAGGACCAGAAAGATTATACAACCTAGCTTTAGGCAACTTAGCATCAGGAAGGAGATTAATAGAGCAGTCATACAAGCGATGAGGAGGCAACTCCTGACACCCCTCCTCAGAGAAAACATCCCCAAAATCCTCCAAAAAAGGAGGCAATGTACTAGGCACGACCGCACTAATGACTGTGTTCATGCAGTTGCTTTTGCAAAACTCACCCCATTGGCTTATTTCTCTGGACTGCCAATTAATCACAGGGTTATGTTTAACCAACCAAGGAAGTCCCAACACAATGGGAGTAGGTAGACCCTCCAACACATAACAAGATAATTGTTCCCTATGTATTGCCCCTACCCGAAGGTCAATGTTATGAACCTCATGAACAAAGCTACCTTGGCCGAGAGGCCTGGCGTCAATGGAGAATATAGGGATCGGTTTGACCAATACACTCAGATGCATACTTTGAGCCTGAGCAAACTGAGCGTCAACCAGATTAGCCCCAGAACCACTATCAAGAAGAACAGACAATCTCTCCACTCTCGTACCAACTACCACCTCCACTGGTACAAGGAACTGAGAAGAACTGGCGGATGAAATACATACTCCCAGGTTGTCGTCCACCACACAACCTGGGATTAACAGTTTTCCTGCGACTTTTGGCTCAACAAGGCACGGGATGGACATTCTCCAACAAAATGTCCCTCTTTCCCGCAGAAAAAAACATCTTCTAGTCCTGCGGCGTACCGCCAATCCCCTCCTACGAAATGATGTCCCTCCCAACTGCATAGGCTCATCCGAACAGACAAGGGGAACCTCAACATAAGGGACTTTAGTGGTAGGAGGAGAAACAACAGGGAGTGGGGTTACCTCACCCCTCTCCCGAAGCCGTCTATCAGTACGGATAGCTAAGGCCATAGCAGCCTCCAGAGAAGGAGTAGACTCATACTGAGCCAAAACGTCTTTTAATTTATCAGAAAGCCCATGACAAAACTGGCTCCTAAGAGCTGGGTCATTCCACTTAGTATCTGTGGCCCATCTACGAAACTCAGAAGCAAATTCCTCTGCCGGACGATCTCCCTGCTGTATCTTACGTAATTTTGTCTCAGCAAGAGAGACCCGATCTGGGTCATCATATACCAATCCCAGGGCAGTAAAAAATTGATCTACAGACAGTAGAGCCGGGGATCCCGGAGGAAGAGAAAATGCCCAGGATTGAGGGTCCCCTTGCAGAAGTGATATAACAATTCCCACTCTCTGCTCCTCACTCCCTGATGATCGAGGCCGAAGCCGAAAATACAATTTACATGCCTCCCGAAAGGTGAAAAATTTGTCTCGCCCACCAGTGAACCTGTCCGGGAGAGCAACCTTAGGTTCAACTCTGGTTTGCTCCAGGGGAGACAAAACTTTGGACTTAATGTCCGTTAGCTCCATGGATAATCCCTGCAACTGCAGAGCCAGCTGGGCTACTGGATCCATGGTAACTAGAGATAATTTTTATGGCCAGTGAAAATGTCACGCTGTCTAATGATATGTATATAATGTCAGTAACCTATTAATACAGGAACAACACTCTATACAACAACTAGTATAGCAACATCAGCATGTAAGTATAGAATAGATTTACCTGACACGATATCTGCTGAACCCAGGGTTAATCTTGAGGACTTGATGAGCTGAAACAGGAAAGAGGTGGACCGGGATCTAACCTGACCCTAAACTGGGGTCCTAACTACTCCCTCACCTTGGAGGTACTGATAATGGTTCAGAGGGCCAAGTCACCAACCTAACCCTGTCTCCTATCAGACCCTGAACCCTGTAATCAGTCCTAAGAAGGATCCTGACTACCACCAAAGGGATAAGGGCTGATCTCAGCTAAATACACAGATTAGACATATAAGACAGACAGGATTACACTCGCTTGCATACACACTCCAACACCAAAGGAACATAAATGGTCTGGGAAATAAACTCTAACCAAGTTGAGCTTAGAACAACTAAGGAGCTCACAACTAAAGTCTATACAGATTCATTCCTATCTGTGGTCTGCATGAAGGTTTCACTGGCAACTCCCCAAGCAGACAACCAGGAATTTAAAGGAAACCAATCAACAAATAATCAATTGCAGCCGGGAGAAACTGCACCCAGTCCCAGCACCGAGCACAGACAGAATTAACCTCCCTAGCTGCCAAACACAAAGAAACAGCAGCTCAGCTGTGAGAAGTCAAAATGTGCAACCGCGACGATCTTCGTGGCAATGCACACATGACATCTACAGACTGTAGAGCCGGGGAACCCGGAGGAAGGGAAAATGCCCAGGATTGAGGGTCCCCTTGAAGAAGTGAGATAACAATTCCCACTCTCTGCTCATCACTCCCTGATGATCGAGGCCGAAGCCGAAAATACAATTTACATGCCTCCCGGAAGGTAAAAAATTTGTCTCGCCCACCAGTGAACCTATCTGAAAGAGCTACTTTAGGTTCAACTCTGGTTTGCTCCAGGGGAGACAAAACTTTGGACTTAATGTCCGTCAGCTCCATGGATAATCCCTGCAACTGCAGAGCCAGCTGGGCTACTGGATCCATGGTAACTAGAGAAAAAAAAAATTTTTTTTTTTTTTTTTTTTTTTTTTTAGTGGCCAGTGAAAATGTCACGCTGTCTAATGATATGAATACAATGTCAGTAAACTATTTATACAGGAACCACACTCTATACAACATATAGTTTAGCAACAACAGAATGTTAGTATAAAATAGATTTACCTGACACAATTTCTGCAGAACTTTAGGGTTAATCTTGAGGACTAGATGTGCAGGAACGATATAGTTGATCTCAGGGTTAATCTTGAGGACTTGATGAGCTGTAACAGGAAAGAGGAGGACCGGGGTCTAACCTGACCCTACACTGGGGTCCTAACTAATCCCTTACCTTGGAGGTACTGATAATGGTTCAGAGGTCCAAGTCTCCAGCCTAACCCTGTCTCCTGTCAGACCCTGAACCCTGTAATCAGTCCTAAGAAGGATCCTGATTACCACCAAAGGGATATGGGCTGATCTCAGCTAAATACACAGATTAGACATATAAGACAGACAGGATAGCACTCACTTGCATACACACTCAAACACCGAAGGAACATAAATGGTCTGGGAAATAAACTCTAAGCAAGTTGAGCTTAAAACAGCTAAGGAGCTTTCAACTTAAGTCTATACAGATTCATTCCTATCTGTGGTCTGCATGAAGGATTTCACTGGCAACTCCCAAAGCAGACAACCAGGAATTAAAGGAAACCAATCAACAAATAATCAATTGCAGCCGGGAGAAACTGCACCCAGTCCCAGCACCGAGCACAGACAGAATTAACTCCCAAGCTGCCAAACACAAAGAAACAGCAACTCAGCTGTGAGAAGTCAAAATGTGCAACCGCGACGATCTTCGCGGCAATGCACACATGACAGTTTATAATGACTCTATATAATATAGTTTCACTTTTGTATTAAGAACTGAAATAAATTAACTTTTTATGATATTATAATTTTATGAGAATCACCTGTATATGGCCTTCTGATTGCGACAAAAGGTTTATTTCTGCATTCAGGGTAGGTATATGCTATCAATAGATGTGTGGCAAAATAATTTCCTATACACATGATGGAAAAAAACAAAACAAAAAAACAAAACAAATGTTTTTAAATGATCCATTAGGCAGAAAAAGGTGAATCTGGACTTTAAAAGCAATTTTGAAAATAATAGGTGTTGTGAACATGTTGGAGACGACTTCGGAGCTGAAGCTCCCTCAGGTGGTTGCTGAGGTTATTGAACCTATGTTAAACAGCAAAAGCCCAACACCTGCTAGTGACTAATAGTTGTCAGGTGATACGGACTGGCCTGATATAAGTGAGCTGACCTCCCATGATCCTCGCCGGTGATCAATTGTTCTTCCTGGTGTAGGTTGGAATTCAGCTTGCTTTTCTGCTGTCTCCTGCTTGCATTCAGATAAGTCATTTTCAGGTTTTTTTACTGTGTTTGATTTTCCTTGCTTTTTGCTTCATTGCTTTTTGTCTTCAGCCGGGTCCCCTTTGGGGGGCTTTTCTGGTGTCCATTCGCTTTTTGTATTTGTTCAATTGCTCAGTTCTTGTGATATTTTACTGCTGGGTAGCTGCGTTTTCACACCTGAGATCTGATATAGGTGGTCGAGACCGTGTGGTCTCAGTATTTTTGGATTCAGAAGTGTTGGAGTTTTTCCTAGGGTTTTGCTGGGTTGCAGACAGTATTCTCTCCTGTGCTGTCCTATCTAGACAGTTTTGGGCCCAAGCGTTTGCTCAATCTATTTTCTGTCTGTGTTCGTGTCTTCATTTTGCCTAACCGCCATTATATGTTTGGGGGCTTCCTAATACTTTGGGGCTCTACTCGGGGGCAGTTAGCTTTCCTCTTTCCATCTACAGGGGTAGCTAATCTCTCCGGCTGTGACGAGGCGTCTAGGGCAACGTAAGAACGTCCCACGGCTGCTTCTAGTTGTGTGGTTAGTTTAGGGGTCTGCAACCTATTAGATACCAACCTCTCTGGTGTTTGGCTGCATTTGCGTTTTTTTGCTCCTGCCTCCTCAGCTACCAAAACATAACAAAAAGGTATAGTACATAAGAGACAGTAAAAATAATTGGAGAATGTGGTGATCCAATTGATCAAGAGACAAATGATTGAAATGTATAAATTATACAGAGAATAAAACTTATGAGAGATATGCTATGTTGTCTACTTTAAAAACTTGAAGGGAGAGTGAGTTTTATATTAGGCACTGGAGTAATTACTGAACTTTATGTAAAGGACAGTAACCATATTTAATAATTAATCTTCTACATGAATACATAATAAGACTTCAGCATAAAGCTAGCCCTTTGCAATACTTATAATAACTTCCATTATGCATAAATATGGAAGTCAGAAAAGCAAGCCAAGCAAAATATAATAATATGCCAGAATAGCAAGTGAGGACACCTAAATCTCATTGTGTTAAAAAGTAGCTTAATACTTTTGTATTTCATCATCAAGCTAAAAAAAATATTGCAAGAACAAAGCAATGTTTGTGCATTTCCACTTATAGCTAATGGCCAGTCAAGCCCAGATTTAAATAGACACATTGGTGCTTGAAAGTTTGCAAACCCTAAATGCAGATAAAGAGAACCACATCAAATAAATGACTCAAACATATTAGACTTTGTCATGTACTTTTAACCCTTTATGACCTGGGATGTATAGGTAAGTCCAAGGATGACTTTCCCTGAATGATGTGGGCTCTGTCAATGATCACTCAACTTTTACTTCACATGTCACCAGATTTCATCAGTTGACATGTGCTCCTAACAGCTGCGTGTGGAATCGAGATCCATCCTCTGCGGTTAACATATTAAATTAGTCACAAACCCCGCCCATCGGCGCCCATGTCTAATGACTGGGAGTCGCCGATGGGTTAGCATGACAACCTGGCTTCTGCAGGAGAACCCTGTGATTGTCATCATCGAACTGCTTTGAGTGCTGTCCAGTGGCCGGCATTCATAAAAGATGAGCATTTTAGCTACGCATAGCAGAGCTGAAGCCCTGCTATGTGTAGCACAAGCGATCAGAAGATCACAGCTTCTAGTCTCCCATGGAAACTATTGAAGCCATTAAAAAGTAAAAAAATGTTTTTCAAAATATTTAAAAAAAATTAAAAAATTAGTTTAAATCAGCCCCCCAATGACCAATTCAAAATAAAATAATAAAAAATACACTTATTTAGTATCGCTAAATTCAGAATTGTCCTATCTATGAATATATAAAAAGAATTAATACGATTGATAAACAGCATAACGTGAAAAAAATAAAAATGCCAGAATTACGTTTTTTTGTTCGCCACAGCATTGCATTAAAATAAAATATGAGGTGATGAAAAGATTACACAAAAATGGAACCAATAAAAATTTCAGCTCGGCTCACAAAAGGTAGCCAGCCACAGATCATGAAAAGTGGAGACACTATGGGTCTCGGAATGTGGTAACATTTTTTTTTTACAAACTTTGGATTTTTTTTCACCACTTAAATAAAATAGAACCCATACATCTTTATTTAACACAAAAAAATCACAAGGGTAAATAAATTTAGGACAAAAAACTCATACATATAGAAAACACTTACGTTGGAGGGGAATGAACCACCCAAGAGAATTCAATCTTTATTAAACAAATCTCATATAGTAGAAATTATTAAAAGATAACTGCTAGACACCAAATTGCAGAGAAAAAAGGTTACGATATAGAGTGCAAAATGAGCACAAATATTCAACAAACATGTGCTGCAGTGACAGTTTGCCTATGTGAACATGGCAAAGATAAAATCCAGTAGAAGATGTTAAACAAGTTAAATCAATAATATGAATAAAAGTGACAGTGCTTAAAATAAACTGCTGAAAAAGTGCAGTGTGCATACAGATTGATCCAAGTGGCAGTATAACCTAAGGAATCAGCGGTGGTAAACAGAATACCTAGCCGCAATGAAGGCACTGAGTAAGAAAGATGGACTTACTGTACTGAAGTAAAGGTAACCAGAGTGTCCCTGCCTCCCCAACGCACATTTAGTTAGAACTTCTTCAGAATGCATGTGTTGGGGACTCATTTGATGGCTATTTAAGAAAAACTCATCCAATAAATGAAGTTGAATGAAGGGGTGTATGAAGGAAATGTTATGAGTAGCCGCGGAAATGTCCCAGCTTAGCGGCGCATGCGCTACTGACTCACCATATAACAGGATCTTCCGGGTCACGGCGCTGGAGTACAAGCACACTGCGGCAGTCATGAAGACAGTGCGTACGCTGTGCGGTCCCTTGTTAATGCACCCAAAGATCAGAGACCGGGATAGCTGCGCATTTGCACCAGAGACAGAAATGTCAATGGAATGAGAAAAAGAAAAAGAATTAGGCAGTGCCGATAAGCATAAGGTATGAGTGAACTGGGAGTGAAAAGGAATAGGTGAAAATGGTAGAAATGGATGAAGAGCAAAGTTTAGGAGCCATCAAAAATTATGATATATTAAAAATATACTAGAAAATTATATTAAAGAATAAGTATACGTGCAAATCCTAATATGGAATAGTGTAAAGTGTTTATTGATGTGAAAAATATTGGGGATGGGGTAGAACTTTGTGAGTATCAAGGGAATTTGCTAATTATGCAAATTGACTCTTCAGAGAGGAAGAGAGTTAGAACTCTAGTGCCACCTATTGGAAGGTAGCAATCCTACAAGTCAATGTTGAACCTTTAACGAGCCTTGTCACATGACTTAGGATAATAGCCAAAGCAGAATCTCAATTTGCAGACACTGTTTCTTTTTTTTTTTTTTTTTTAAAACCATTCAGGTTAGTTATAAACAACTCAATATAAGCTCATCAACTTAAACGTCGTTGTTTCAACTCTCATCATCATGGTTTATATTTAATTCAGCATAACAAACTAAAGGTATACACAAAAGACGTCATAAACATCAATAAACATCACTAAAATTCACTGATATTTGATCAAGTGCTGCCATTTTTTAAATTTCCAAACGCCCTCTGCATCAGAACCACCACCGCCTTCACTGTCTAATTTATAAATCAAGTATAATCTAGAAAGGATCAGCCCGACACACTTATTCACAGATAAATGCTTCTCTTTGAAAATACCTAAATTCCTCACATCCCACAAACTCTGCATCACACAAGTCATATTTAACCATAGGATTCTATTTTTCACACGACCACATGCACCAATTCCAAACATTGCAACATGCCAGTCAATAAAACTCACCCCCGCTAACTCCTTACACAACCCACCTACACACTTCCACACACTGTACGCGTAATCACAGTCCCACATAGTATGCCACACAGTCTGACATCCACCACAACCTTCTCTCGGGCACACTTCCGTTCTGGTCAGACCTCGTCTCTTCTGAACCTGTCGCACAGGCAAAATATTGTGCAAGGACATCCATACAATATCCCTTTGTCTATTAGACATCCCATGCGTTCCCAAACTCTTCCATGCAACCGAGACTTCATTCCCTCTCAAACCCACAATATTACTCTCCACATCATTCTTATGTATTATTTTCATCACCTTCTTAGCCATTCTAAAATCATTCATCGGCACACTCAGTAAATCATGCTTCCTCACAAACTTTTCAATCACCTCATACCAGACCGGACACTTGAAAGCAACAGGCACTCTAGCATCCCTCTTTCTCCAACACAAGCCATACAACATCCAACCAGCAGAATATCTTGCCATATAAGCTCCTTTATTTCCTTTATTCAACAAAATAACTACCGTTTTGATATACTGAAGCCCCAGAAAAATCTCAATGTTTGGAAAGGCCATGCCACCATGGTGACATGCCTTAAAAAGACTTTCTCTCTTAAGTTTTTCTATTTTACTACTCCAGAAAAAAGTAAAAACTAACTTTTCCACTCTTTTTATTTTCCTATTAGACGGTGGAAAAACTGTTGCAATAAAAAGCAGAATCGGAAGAATCACCGCTTTTATGACCAAAATCTTACCACTCAAGGTCAAGTCTCTCAGTCGCCAAAAATTTAACTTACGCTCTATGCGCAATCCACACTCCTCCCAGCTCTCCTTACCTTCCAAGTCCTTATTAAATAATACTCCCAGCACTTTGAGAGCACCCTCCTCACATTTAACCCCCTCCATTTTAACCCCATCATCCCCAAAACATTTAAAACTACATTTATTCCAATTCACTCTAAAACCAGACGCACCACAGAAAAACTCCAAAAGCAACTTAACTCTACTCATAGACGCAACACTTTCACTCACAACCACAACATCATCCATATATCCAAGAACTTTCACATGCTTTCCACCACTCCCCGGTACCAACAAACCTCGCACCACTTTATCACGTCTCACCAAGACAACAAAGGTTCAATCACACATACAAATAAGACAGGGGACATGGGACACCCCTGCCTTACACCAGACATAATATTCACTTTCTCACTCAACCATCCATTAACAAGAAACTCACTTGACACACAATCATACAAAGACATTAACCCATTCACAAATTTTTTAGGAAATCCCATTCTCTCCAGAACTTTAAACAAAAACACATGCGAGACCCTATCAAACGCTTTCTCAAAATCAATTGTCAGAACCATACACTTCTGTTTCCTTCCCATGCAGTCCCCAATCAAATCCCTTAATAACAATAAGTTATCACTCATACTCCTCCCAGGCACAGCACACACTTGATCCTCATCCACAACATTACCAATCACCTCACGCATACGATTCGCCAACAATTTGCTATAGATTTTGTAATCTGCATTCAGCAGCGTTATAGGTCTCCAATTCTCTAAACACTTTCTCTCACCTTTCTTATACACAAGCACAACCACCCCCTCCTTCATTGATTCACACAACTTACCATTCTCCCACATGTACTTACATATCTCAGTCAAATCAGCACCCAGGAAATCCCACGCTTTCACATAGAATTCTACCGGCAATCCGTCTTTCCCTGGTGTCTTATTCTTTTTAGCACTCTTCATCACGTTTTCTACTTCATCCATAATCACGTCCTCATTCAAAATATCACATTCTCCACTACCCAACTTGTTTTCTAACCCATTCAGCACTTCTGAAACAAGACCAGAGTCAATCCATTTTTTATCATATAACTTGCTGTAGAACCTATTCACCTCCTTTATCACATTCTCACCTGACACACACAAACCGTTCCTATCCAGGACTTTATCCATATCAACCTTTCTCCCATTCATTTTCTTAAAAAAGAACCTTGTGCACTTTTCCTCTTTCTCAAGATGTTCTATTTTGGTGGATAGATGATTTCCTTCCCTTTTTCATCCATAACACGCTTTAACTCACTCTTTGTCTCAGCCAGCTCATCAGACACATCCATCCCACTTTCTCCACACTTCCTTAACCAGTCTATACGCCTGTTTAAATCATTAAATCTTTCCCGATAAATAGTAGCTTTTTTATAGCCCCATTTTTTGAAGAATTTTTTGCAACACACCTTAACCCAGTCCCACCATTCCAGCACACACGCAAAATTCCTCTTACATACTCTCCACTCTTTATACTTTATTTTTAATTCATTCATCACATCCTCATCTTCTAACAACCTAACGTTCAGCTTCCAAACCCCACCACCATACACACGGTCATCAATCGCACTAAACACACCTCTCAAACACTCATGATCAGAAAAAGGTACAGCATTTTGTTCAAAATTCATACACAACATATTTTTGGAAAACAACATTTTATCTATTCTGGATACATTACCACCCCTATCAGCATGGTATGTTGGCGGTGGTGGGATGCCAAATTTCAGAGCAGCAGCATCTAGAAGGGAAAAATCAGAAATAAGATTGGATAACTTTTTACCAGTTATGTCACAATTCCCTTCTGTGATGCAATTAAAGTCTCCAACTAAAACTGTAGGCATTTTGCCTGGAAGAAACAAACTTAATTTTTCCAAAAGAGCCAGACGCTCCTTTTTCCCATCCTTTCCTGATGGACAGTACACATTAAAATTCTAGCCCGCCACCCCCTATAGCTAACATGTGCAATTATACATCTACCCACCTCTACCACCGTGTAGCTATCTAAACTAATCTCCCTGTTACCCATTAATATCCCTACACCATCATTCCTATTAACACATGAGCCAGACCATACATGCTGACCGTAAGGCCAGTCCTTATCGCTTGGAGCGTCCTCAATCCCACATTCCTGAAGACAAAAGATGTGAGCATTCATCTGTTTAATATAATCTAGGACGACTGCCCTCCTGGATTTAGATATAATTTGTCTGACATTCAGGGACGCAATGCCCCAACCAGCTTGGGGAGCCATAACATGATGGTGTTATTTACATGACGAAAAACAGGCCACTTCTTCTTCAGCCGTTTTCGTCTTCCATCTGGAACTGCAACTCCCCGAATCTGTTTACGTCTGCGGGAATGCCTAAAAAAAACATTGGTGTCAGGAGAGAAGACATTCTGAGGGTAACTACGTTCACTCACCGGACTTAAACAATCTTCACCGGCATCCGCCCAATCCGTTCTGGGCTTTTTACAGGAAGTTCCAGGCTCCTCCTCCTCCTCAGAGGGCCTTGCAAGAGTGAAGTCACCTTGATCTCCACAACTGGTCAACTCCTCCTCAGTAGCTAACCAAGATATACTGGGGGTATTACCAAGGGAACCCTCCAACTCCCCCTCCCCACAGACATCAGACTGATGAGGGAGCTCACATTCAACCTCAGCAAGTTCCAAACCTGCCACCTCTGGGCTGGGAGACTCCGTTTCGGACAGGGCCTCCTCATGTGCATCCATGATTTCAGGTTCCTCAATAAGAACCGGGTCTGTAACCTGTGGAATGTCAACAACAGCAGCAGGGGGCGCAGCTGCCCCACCTGTGACCTCAGCGTAAGACCTAGGACTGATCCTGGCCTTGCAATCCCGATACTTATGGCCCTCCTCACCACAAGCATTACACATAACAGGATTTGTGCAGTCTTTTGCCATATGGCCGGAACCATTGCAATTCCTACAAGTTGGCATGTCCTTGCAACTATCCTGGGTATGCCCGAAATTTTTACACCTCCTGCAATACAGTGGGGCATCTGGAAAAAACAAAAAAACACTATTTTTCCCAATTGAAAAATTAAGAGGGGGGTAATGGATGCCTCCCGGGCCTTGGGGATCCATCCCAAATCTCACAAAAAATTTGTACTTCCCGGTCCAGAGCCCTTCTCCATTCAGGACCCTGTGGGAGTACTGAACATAAATGCAATGTCTTTTCAAAAATAAAGTAATGTCCTCCAGGGAAACAAAAGGGTTGTGCATGAAAACCACAAGTGGGATATCCCCTTAGGGTGAGTTTCCACGGTCAGGAAACGCTGCGTGTTTGGCGCTGTGCGCTGGCGCAGCGCCAAACACGCAGCGTCCAGATGTTACAGCATAGTGTAGGGGATTTCAAGAAATCCCGTCTCCACTATGCGTAACAATACGCAGGTGGCAAACCTGCGTAAACGGACATGCGGCGCGTCTTTTTAGACCGCAGCATGTCCTCGCGTATTGCGGCGACGGTGCGTCGCCGCAACATAATTAACACAGGGCTATGTAGCCCTGCGCTCTTTCCGGAGGTGTTCCGGAGGTGTCCAGAACACCTCCGGAAAGAGCGCGCGTCAGAAAGGGGGCGGGGCTTAGACGGAGCGGAATTTCCGCTCCGTCAAAAGCGCTATGGTTCCGGACCGTGGACCATAGCCTTAGAGTATAGCACAGTAAAGGTAAGTCCTTCCAGCAAAGGATTTGCAACTCCATTTTTCAGGGCAGTAAACAAATTCTGGCAAGCCGCCATAGAAGATAGCACCAGCACATACCTGCCTTCCCTTCTGAACTCCTGCAGGCATATTATATCAGATTTCCGAATCTTCAGGATGTCATAAAACACCATGTTGACCAAATATCCCAGGGAAAAATGCAACTTCTTATCTTCAGCGATTTCAATCCGGAATCCATTTTTGACCCGGCTATCACCGGTCCCAGAGAATTGAAGTCGGACTCCCATCGTCCACAACTCCAAGGATCTTCTCCCTGAATCCTCCTGGCTATCTCCCTAAAGCAGCAACCGGCTTAAGCCACCGAAGTGGCGATGCCGGAAGGCCAAGAGACAGCACTCAAGGTATCCAGGACACTTTGCCCCTCGTCAGTGCAAAGCGGAGATCTGGTTTGGCTGTGTGAGAGGTGTCAGACCGTTATACAAGAAGTATCGTTTTCCTTGCGGAGATCGACATGCTAAGCATGCCAAGATGAGGAGACTTAAAGCTGCAATGCTCCTCTGGGAAATATGCTAATTAGGCAAAATGTCTTTTCAGAGAGGAGAGAGCTAGAACTCTAGTGCCACCTATTATGCCACAAGCCAGACTACCCTAGAAGGGGCGTAACTATGACAGCTGCCTTGGTCTTCACTGGATCCTCTGACTGTGAGGTCAGGCTAGTGCGGCAGGCAGCTGCCAGGTGTCCCTCCAGGGTGGTGTCTGGTTGTGGCTGCTTATCCCACTTGGGGAGACAGTGGCATGGCTGAGACACTGGCAGACAGGCACGGATGAGACACAAGGCTGGAAGGCACAGATGAAACACAGGGCTGGCAGGCACGAATGAGACCCAGGGCTGGCAGGTACGGATGAGACACAACGCTGGCAGTCATGGATGAGACACAGGGCTGGCAGGCACGGATGAGACACAGGGCTGGCAGGAACGGATGAGACACAGGGCTGGCAGGCCATGTTCACACAAATGCAGATACTGGAGCTGACTGTATGCAATGGAGTATGGAGGAACAGGTAGAGATCTGTTCACACAGCAAATGCAGGTACTGGAACTGACTGGAAGGAATGGTGTATGGAAGAACAGAGACCTGCTCACACAGGAGGAGAACCGCAAAGCTGCGGAGAAGGTCTGTAGAGCAGCAAGAGGTTCTGCAGCGGCAGGAGCAAAGCAAAGCGGAACAGCAAGGTATGCGGAGAGGAGCTGCAGCAAGAGGTTCTGCAGCTGCAGGAGTGACGCAGAGTGGAACCGCAAGATATGCGGAGAGGCGCTGCAGCAAAAGATTACGAGGGGCGCCGGGCTTGGGGAACACTGCTTTCAGCCTCATTCTAGTAAGTACAGCTTTATAATCTGCAGCTAATTTTGATATCCTTTGCCATACTCTCATGACAGCTATACTATATTGTTTATTAGCGCTAGTAGCTGTATTATTCTAATCATTTTCGGCATTCATGGCAGTTATATTATACTAATGATTAACGCAGGTGTTTATACTCACCTCTATATTGGAGGCTGGTTTGACATTGTATGTACTTAGTGCTGGAGATTTTATTATTGGCTGCCTTTCCGATATCTATAGCTGTTGCATTTCATTAACATTTAATGCTATTATAGCTTGCTTTATTCTTAAGGCTGGTTTGGGACTATCTGCACTTTATGATTAGCAAATAATTAAATATATTATTTATTCATAATTTATGATTATAAATTGCTTGATGATATTTATCTTATAATTCATAAAAAAAATTGGCAGTGCATATATTTAATTCCCTGAATAATATTGCCTGGCTTTGTTTTTTGGCTTGTGGTGCTCTATATATTTTTATGTATTTATTTATTAAATAAAGTTTACAATTTTTTCAAGAAAACTCTTTGGTAACTCCTTTTTCTTCACTCCTTTTAGATATGATTTGAATTTGGAATTACAATTATGTTATTAGTATATGTTGAGTTATTGGACTTTTATTGATCTATTTAAATTGAATAAGGAATTGTTGGATGTTTAGCAAGAGATTACTGCAGCTGCAGGATCAAAGCAGAGTGGAACGGAGCAGAACCGCAGGAGTGCGGACTAGTGTTGAGCGATACGATACTGCAAATATCGGGTATCGGCCGATATTAGCTGTATCGGGCTTTCGATTCCGAGTACCGATATTTTCGTCATATCGGATACCGGAATCGGATTTGTCACTGTCACTGTGAGTGTCCGTCGGTCGGGTCTGTCAGGAGTCAGCGGCACTTACCTGGCAGAAGATCTCCGGCGGTCACGTCCTGGACTGCTTGATGGCCGCCATTATCTTCTCCCTGGCGGTCACATGCAGTTTTTCGCAATAACTGCAGTGACTGCTGGGTAATCCCGGCCGTAAAGCAGTCAGTCCGATGACGTCACCGCCGGGGAAGCAGGTAATCAGCTGTGCTGCGCCGGGATGACAGCCTCTGCCTGCCTGCCTGCCTCTGATGTCATTCTGATGTAGCAGAGCTGGATCGTCGTGGGACACTCGTTACTATGGACTGCGTCGGACAGGTGGTATACTGCTGTTTTTTTTTTTTCATTTTTTTACAGGAGATCGATGGCGTCGCAGGATGAGACTGTAATAAAAGTAATGAAAACTGTGTTGTTTTTTTTATTAAATTAAAAAACTTTTTTATGAACATTCACCCGTCCGGGTACATCAACAATTTAACTATTTACATACAGGGACCCTGTCCGGGTTATTTATAATTCTTTGGCAGAGGTGTTCCAGGTACCACCTGGTACTCTTCTGATGCTTGCCAAACATCCGAGACACCAAGGACCACCAGGACCTGATGACGTCGTGTGGCCTGTACAGTCAAGTCGTGACCCGCTATCTGTGTCTGTGTGGCCACCTCTTTCATCTCCCTCCGGGTCTGGAGCCCTATGTCCCGGACTGAACGAACCCCAGGGGGCCTAACAGGCGCCGGGTACGGGCCAGATATCATTATCATGTCCATAGCTGGGGCTGCTGAGGAAACCACTGAGGGAGGCTGGGGAGATTTACGGCGTGGGGTGGGCACTTGTGCAGAGGCCTGGATGTGGGAGGCTGAAGGCTCCGAGGGTCTCACAGGTTCCTGACACTCTGGGGAGTAGGGGTCGCACCTGGTGACATTTAGGGCATACCATCCATTGTAACCCCAGTGTCGGGTGTAAGTTACCAAGTCTCCTGGCAACAGGTCCCTCCCCGGGTGTCCTTCTGGGAGGTGAGTCTCCACGTCCCGCCGGGTCACAAACACTTCTAAATAAAGTCCAGGCTCCTGGATGAAGCCCCAACCACCTTTTAATTTAAAGCTCCATACTGCACCCTTATGCCGCGGCTCCATCAGGGTTCCTTTATCTTTTCTCATCCGGTCCTTATCTGCCCGGTCCTTCTCGATGTGACGTAGGCGAAGCTTCTGGGATTCGCGCTGCTCCCTTTGCCGCTCGGCTTCTCTCTCCCAACGTCTCCACTCTTCCTCCTGACGCCGGTTGTAATTCTCCTCCACCAGCATCTCCATGTCTCCACCATCAAACTGCAGCTTACGATGTCCGGTTTGCGGCAGCTCTCCTGGCGCCCGACAGTCCTGGCGGCGCTCACCTGCGGAGGAAGCAGCCGGCTCTGGAACAGATGACAGTCGGGGCTCCGGTACAGACAGGTAGACCTCTGGTGCCTGCGCGGCCTCCTCCATGAGGACGGTGTCGCTTTTTCTGTCTCAGCGACGGGGGCAGACAGCGGGATCTGGGGTGCTGCCGGTGCAGTGTTTTTTGCAGGAACGGGTGCCTCCACTGCGACAACGTCAACCGGATCACATTGCAAGGGCTGGGATGCCCGCACGGACTCCTCTACTAGAACGGGTGCCTCACCATCCGGTACAGACACTTCAGGTAAGAGGGATTGGCGCCGCTCCAAGTTTAGTTTTAGGGAACGCCAGCTGGCTTCCATCCTGGCGACCTCCTCCCGGTGCCGGGCCAGGCCTCTTAGGGTATCCTCCGCTTCTTGCAGCGTAGGAGGGTTTCCAGGCCGGGTGCCAACGGTGGTTCCGTGGCGATTGGGTCGCTTCCGTGGGGGGAGAGCTCTGACTGCTCCATCCCTTCACACTTCTGCTCGTGTCCATTAGCCATCTCTGCCAAGTCACATGTGTCATTAGCATCTGGAAAGGGCCCCTCTTTTGTAGTGAGGCGGGACCTTCGTGTTAGTTTCCGCACACTGAGGAGGATGAGGAGGCGGAACTCAAGAGCTGTGGGGCACGATCTTACATTGCAGTACCATTTAGAGTGGTCGGCCATCGTTTTCGCGCCACTGAGTGAGTGTACACCCACGAAGAGCTCGCCCTTCTTCTTCACCAGTGCCTTGTCGTGACGCAGATATGGTGGAAAAATGGCAAATACATTCTCTGATGATTTTAGCAATTCTCAAGCACAAAACCAGTTCAATTCAGGCACACAGGACTCGCTTATAGCGAGCTACAGAATCCTGTTTGTGGCACCCAAGTTGAGTCGCACAGAGCCAGAGTTTTTGGGGGTACTCGGCACCGAGCCCGTCGACTTCTATGGGGTATGTCACGGCTTTACCCGGAATTGAATCAGAGTCTATTTTACTATGTAGAAGTGTATAAACTATAAATATATGTATATATATATGTCACAATGACATGTATAAATATATATATAATATATATATATATATGTATTCTATGTGTGTATATTTTGTGTTTACAACGAAAGAAAGTGTTTTTTTAGTTGCGATATTTTGTTCCCATAGACTTACATTGGACTTCCGGTATCGGAATCGGATATCGACGATATTTAGTGATATCGGTGATACCATTCCGATCCGATATTTTTAGATATCGAGCAGTATCGCTCAACACTAGTGCGGACAAGAGGCAGAAATAGATTCAGAGAGAACACTAGGCAACACAAGGCAGGGAAGGAAAACCACAGACAAGGAGACTAAAAGGCAGAGTTCAGACAAGGAAATGACACAAGACAAGGTAAAGGGACAAAGATATAGGGGCCATGATATTCTGCCTACTGGAGGGCGGTAAGGACAAGTAAAAGATAAGGTCAGAAGCAAGATCACAGAGACCAGGATATTCTGCCTCCTGGAGGGCAGACAAACAGGTACAAGGCAAAACTAGGAGTGAAGCCTCCAAAGATGGAGGAACACAGAGCAAGAACTGGCAGCTCAGTAGCAAGATACTAACTGAGTTAACACATTGCACAGGCCAGATCTACAGGGTGGAGCTGCCCTAAATACTAGAGGGCTAATTGTAATTGGTTAAGGACAAATTAGTCATGCGCACCCTTACTCCATAAGAACCAGAGAGTTCTGGCACCGCCCCCCTATGGACACAACCAAGAAACATGCACAGAGCAGATAGGAGACAACAGGCACAAAGCATGGAGCTGGCAGCAGACAGAAATCACAGCAAGACCTGGAGTAGTGAGTATGTTGGTATGCGGGAGATGGGAGGCCATGCAGTGATGCCAGCAGGGTTGTTACAGATAGCATTTACAGCTTTCAATTCAATGTCACAGTAAGAGGTGGTTGAGGGATGGTGCAGGCCCACTTTGTTGGGAGCCATGATACTACATGCAACACCTCTACCTGATTTCATGCTGAGCCATAATCAGGTGGCAAAAATATCAGTTTTGTAAACTACCATTGTCAGAAAAAATTAAGGATAGTAACAAGGTAGTTGAGTCCAAGGGGATGGAGGCCTGACTGTCTTGGAGGCCTACTGAAACAGGCAACACACATGAAGGAGACCCACCAATGAGTGTTCACATTTCCAAAAATTATTGACAGATACCAATAAAATGGCATGAATTTCACCACAGTTGAAAAATAATAATAGAGACTGAAAGGTCTTCCACTAAACCCAGTCCAGCAGATGGACACCCAACAAGGAGTGTTCACATTTAAAGAAATGAGAGCCTGACAACACCGAAGTGGAATAACTGTCAAGAGAATAGAAATAGTATAACTGGGACCGACACATCTTCCACTACAGATAATCCAGCAGATGGACACCCTACAAGGAGTGTTCACATTTAAAGAAATAAGGGCCTTACATCACAGAAGTGGCATCAATTTCACCACAGTAGAAATAGTATAATTGTGACCGACAGTTCTTCCACTACACCCAATCCAGAAGATGGACACCCAAACCAGGAGTTTTCAAAAATGAGGGCCTGACACAAGCGAAGTGGAATATCTGTCATGAGAATAGAAATAGTATAATTGGGACAGATACATCTTCCACTACAGCTAACCCAGCAGATGTAGACCAACCATTATTGTTCACATTTCCACAAATTTGTGTTAACATCAGCAGCAGCCACAGAAGCCACACTAAAGATATCACAGAGTGGTGTGATATTCTCACTTTATACCTTTCTGCTAAACTCTAAAATTGCATCCACTCAGCTCACTGTAGAAAGTAAATTTCGGCACTTAATACCCTCTATCACTGATGATCAGTGGAACGATGCCCTAGAGCAGTGATGGCGAACCTTGGCACTCCAGCTGTTGGAGAACTACAACTCCCAGCATGCCTCAACTGCTGCAGGTTGCATGCTGGGAGTTGTAGTTTTACAACAGCTGGAGTGCAAAGGTTAGCCATCGCTGCTCTAGAGGCACATATGATGGTGTAGCCAGCTGCAAATAACAAGTTAATACAATTGTATATTCTTCACCAATCCTATCTGACCCCAAGTAGACTACATTTGGTAGAGGGGCAACTGATGAAAGTCATAGGTGTGGGGAATTGGAAGCGGATTTGTGGCACCTTTCTTGGAACTGTAGAATTATACGATATTGGAGTGATTTTATAGCTACATTGGTGCGATAGTTGGGATACCGATTGAATGTAGTCCGGAGTTGTGCATCCTGGGTGCCGTGGATGAAGAATGTGGGTCCACCATAATAGAATATTTCTTCGGGAGGTTCTACTTATACGTAGCTAGGAAAGCGGTAGCGTTGAGGTGGGTGGGGGGAAATTTCGATTAATCATTCCCGCAGGCTATTCGAAGTCTGCTCCAGCATATATATGACCGGAATAGTGATGCTGATGACAATGTCATCAGCGCTAACCATCTTAGTAGCCATTTAAAAACTGTGCAGAAGGGTACAGAGTTCCTTAATCTGTGCCCACTCTGTAAAGGTGATATGTGCCACGTCCATACTGCGTTGACCCAGGCTATAAGACATGACATACTGTGTAGGGATCGTTGCTTTTTCCACAGTCGCTACAACATGTGCAGAGTGGAATTCCACTGTGTCGGCACATTACATATCAACTTGATAACTGGCATGGACAAAGACCTCTGTATCGATACAAGTCAATGAGCATAGGGGTACGAACGGCGGAAATGAGCACACAGCTCACAGTGCATTATGGAGCAGCTCACCCAGGCAAGGATAGTGGCTGAAAACACTGCACCACCAGGTTTAGGACATGAGCTATGCAAGGCATGTGTGTGAACTTGCCTTGCCGTAAGGCCATCACCAGGTTCGCACCGTTATCGGACACGGCCTTCCTTGAATACAGGCTCAGCGGAGACAGCCAACGATCAAAATCAGCATGAAGAGCTGTCCATAACTCTTCAGCTGTATGACTGCAATCTCCAAGGCATATCAATTTTAAGACTGCCTGATTACGTAGAGCCCTGACTGCGCAATATGGAGGAGGTGTGGTTCGCTCTGTACTGTTGGAACGCGTGTCTCGTGGAGGAAGAGTTTGAAGGTGCAGGTGGTGGCCCTAGAGGAGATAGAGGAGGCAGAAGCAATGGAGGAAATGTTAAATGTAGAGGTTTGTCCTGCAAGCCTTGGGGATTCCAAGACTTGTGGAGCAGCATCTGTCCCAACAGCCACCAAAGTAACCCATGCCCAGCCAGTGAGATGTAACGCCCTTGGCCATGCTTACTCGTCCAAGTGTCTGTGGTGAAATTCACCCTGGTAGACAGTGATTTTGTCAAGGAACGGGTAATGTTGTCTGTGACATGCTGGTGTAGCGCAGGCACAGCTTTCTTAGAAAAGTAATGGAACTGCGACGGCCATCAGCTTTCAGAAGCCGTTTGTATCTATTGGGCGGAAAGGCAGCATTTCCATGGCCAACAAATTGGAGATGGTGGAGTTCAACCTTTTAGCTCTGTCATGCACAGGAGGTAAACAATCTTTTACGTGACCACAAATGTGGAACCGTGGGTTGGCTGCAGTGCTGTGAGAGTGTGGAGTACGGAGAACCAGACAAACTGCTGGACCGTGATAGAGGTGCAGACGGAGATGTTACTGTGGATTGTGAAACTTGTGGCATATTCGTTCTCTGAGATCAGTCAAAAGCAGCAGGCATGTCCACTTACGTCACAGCTGAAGGTGACCTCTCAGTCATCGTGACTCGAGTGGCATAAAGAACCTGAGGTTCTGCGGTCAAATACCTGCGTCTCAATACTTGGCACGGTGACACAAGAGGAGGAAGAAGCAGCAGATGCAATTGAAGGAGTGGCTGATGGTTGATGAGGTCCGCTGGTGCGCATTTTTGCACAGTGGAATTCCCACAGTAAAGCATGTTGATTGGGCATGTGAAGGTTCATACATGTAGTAGTCAAATTATTGCACTTTTTACCTTGACTCAGTTTTTTTTGCAAAGTTGGCAGAATACGTGAGTTGGTTAACCCTTGCAGTGCTAGGAAACCTTTACCAACCATGCAATCTGCAGACCCACTGATGCTGCTGGTCAGAGGCACAGTTGCTCATTGCTGCATTGCTCATCGTGGCTGCATCACTACATACCTGCGATTTGCGGCGCAACATAACCTCCTCGTCTTCCTCCTCAGATGACCTACTCAGCTGTGTGCCTTTATGTTCACGCCAACTGGGATCTAACACCTCATCATCATACTCTGTGTTATCACATTCCTCGCCATTGGAGTCTCCCTCCTCCTCGTCTTGTCCTGACAGCACAGTACAGTCCGCGTGAGCCTCAGATATCTGAGTCTCATCAGGATCACCTCCTCCAGGGGTTAACGTCTGATGAAAGGGGTCAGGATGCTGTTTGGACCATACTTCTTCCTGCTCTGGATCCAAGCTAAAAAAAATTTGGGCATCAGTGCAGATTTCTTCCTCTGGCCTCTGCAAAGTTTTTGAGTACACTTCTGATGAACATGGCATGGAATGTGTGAACAGCTCTTCAGACTCAACAATCTGTGGATCCGTACAGTCAGTTGAACGGTTGGAGAGTTGGGACTTGTGAGGAAGCAAGGGGAATTTTTGAGCCACATCTGTGGACAGTACTTGGTGTGATGTTGAGGTGGAGGAAGAGGTGTAGAGGCCACTTGAAGCTGCACTTTCCATCAAATCGAGTACATGCTCTTTCTGGGCATCATCCGTAAGGCATAACGCTGTGCGTCTGCCAAAGATAGTGGTGCAGCATGTCCAGTATCATAAGTTGTCAGTTGTCTTTGCATAGGAAGTAGAGATGAGCGATATTGCCCGAAATCGTATCGGAATTCCGATTTCCGATATTGGAAAAATATCAGATATCGGAATTTCCGATTTCCGATATCAATGCAAGTCAATGGGAGAAAAAAATCGGAATTACAAAATGACCACTACAGTGCTATATAATGGATAAAATTGAGGGGAAACACCTCAGGATAATGGGGAAGGAGTTTGCAGAGGCAGAGGAGCAAAAAAATTGCTAGAAAAATGCACAGAGCGAAAACTGTAGCAGGAAAACTAGTCGCAATCTTCTTAACAGCGGTGTTCTTTCTTTGGGTTAGGATTAGTTGGGGTAGGGTTAGGGTTTATGGTTAGTAGGGTAAGGGTTAGGGTTAGAGCAAGCGTTGTCGAAACACGGTTTGAAGCAGGAGGTACCCGTGCCATTGGGCACTCCTGAGAACCAGCTGGCGATGCTGGAACTTAGTTTACCCTTTGGGTGAGGCACCTGTGTCCGCACTTCACTGCCATGAAACAGCCGGCGTGGCTGGATCCCGCCTCTTGTGCTTCTGCCATTAGGTGTTTGGCATCTGTTGTCCTTTTTTTCCATTTTGGTCTAACGAGGTACAGCTGGCAGTACTGTTGCCCAGAAACACAGCATGCTGTGAAAGTGGCAGTCACGGAAATGGGCACTAGCTGGCGGTACTAGAGCCCAGAAACACGGCATGCTGTGAAAGTGGCAGTCACAGAAATGGGCACTAGCTGACGGTACTAGAGCCAAAGGAAAACAATATGAGGTGAAAGAGTCAGTCACAGAACCAGGTGCTAGATGTTGGTAGTAGAGGCCAGAGCACGGGCATAACAGATGACGCTGTGTGCAACATAGGCACATGACAGAGCATGCATACTGCTACCAACCATGCATGTAACCTGTGTACTTTGGCCCAGGGCAGCAAAAGTCACCATAAATCCAGGCCTGGTTCATTTTTAGGAATGTAAGCCGGTCCACATTTGCAGCGGATAGTCTGGTACTTTGGTCTGTTAGTACATTGCCAGCTGCACTAAAGACGCGTTCAGAAATCGCACTGGCACCAGGACAAGCCAGGACCTCCAAGGCATACTGGCTAAGCTCGGGCCATGTATCCAACTTGGAGACCCAAAACTTGAAAGTGGCAGATCCATCCTGAAGCCCACTGACAGGGGTGAAGAGGTATTGTGCCACCACCTGTTTGCGGGTTCAGAAACCGTTGGAACAGGTTGGGTATACTGAACCTGTCAGTAGCAGATGTACTGCTACTAGCTTCAGAACGGATTCCGCTGGGCCCAGGACGCATTGAGGTGCCTGCTAGTGCACGCACATCACTGCTATGCGGTGGAAAAGAGTTCATGAGTGAATTAACCAGTGCGTCTTGGTACTCCTGCATTTACTCGCCCGGTTCAACGGTGTAATTAGGCTTTCAAGGCTGTCCCGGTAACATGGATCTAAGAGGGTGGCCACCCAGTAGTCATTTGTGTGGAGAATATGAGCCACGCGTGGGTCTTTTCTCAGACACTGCAGCATGAAGTCACTCATGTGCTGAAGGCTGCCAACTGGCCATGCATCGCTGTCACCAGCTGGAGGAATGTGCTCTGGCTGCTCTGCATCACCCCATCCATGCTCTATCTGGTGACTACTAGTAGAGCGCTGTGTACTTTCCTCCTCTAGCTCATCCTCATAGTCCTCCTCATCCTCCTCGCTTGCTGTGTCCTGCCTGGACCTTTGTGAGGCACCCACAGAGATTTGTACCAACCAGGCCGATGAAGATTGCCTGGTTGGTGCAAGTGTCTCATCATATTCCTCCTCCTCCTGAGAAACCTCATCCCTTATTCCTTTAAGTGATGATTCTATAAGGCATATCAGGGGAATAGTCAGGCTGAGTAGGGCAGCATCCACGCTCACCATCAGAGTGGAGTCCTCGAAGCACTTCAAAATGGTGCATATGTCCTTCATGGATGCCCACTCTGTGGTTGTAAAGTGGGAGGGCTGAGATGTGTGTCACCTACTTTGCGCCTGCTGTAGCTGCAACTCCATAATTGCAGGTTGCTGCTCACACAACCTCCGCAGCATATGCAAAGTAGAATTCCACCTGGTGGGGAGGTCAACAATGATGCGGTGCTCGGGCAGGCCCAATCTGCGCTGCATGGCTGAAAGGCGCGATGCAGCCATGCTTGAACGCCGCAAATGAGAGCACTTGTATCTGACTTTGTGCAGCAGCTCCTCAAGGTCAGGATAGTTCCTAAGGAAACTCTGCTCCACCAAGTTTAGGACATGGACAAGGCATGGAATGTGAGTCAGATCACCTAGGCCCAGAGCCGCAACCAGGTTTCAGCCGTTGTCACACACCACCATACCTGGCTGGAGGTTGAGCGGCGCAAGCCACATGTCGCTCTGCTCCTTGAGCGTGTTCCACAGCTCGGTTGCGGTGTGGCTAACATTACCCAGATAAACCAATTTCAGCATGGCCTGTTTATGTTTGGCCGATGTAGTGCTGATATCGGTTGTTGTGGTACGTCTGGGTGCTGGCGAGTCTGACGAGGAGTATGAGGAGGAGTCAATTTGTATGGAGGAGAGGCCTTCAATCCGTGGAGTTGGCAGGACCCGTGAACTTGCGCTGTCTATTTCAGTTCCAGGCTCAACTACATTTACCCAATGGGCGGTGATGGAAATGTAGCGTCCCTGGCCATGCTGACTGGTCCACTCGTCGGTGGTCAGGTGGACCTTGCTACTAACTGCATTTTGTAGCGCATGCTTAATTTTACGCTCCACTTGCTGTTGCAGGGCAGGGACGGCTTGCCTGTTGAAGTAGAAGCGGCTGGGAATGCTGTATTGTGGGATTGCAAACCCCAACATTGCTCACCGGCCAGAATGGTAGCATTTCCACTTCAAGCAGTTTGGCAATGCGAGAAATCATGCCCTGTGCTCGTGGGTGGTTTGCTGAGTATGGGCGCCTTTTCCTCCACACCTGTGTGACAGATGGCTGCACACTGGATTGGGAGTGTGAGGATGCCAGCGATTGGGATGCTGATGCTGACGAAGTACAGACAGTGTGCCGCCGTATAACACTACCTGCAGATGCACCCTGGCATTCTGGCGAGAAAGCGGGAGCAGCTGTTTGCGAGCTGGAGGAAGAAATGGCCGCTGTGGCTGAAGAGATGGAAGGTGGGGGACCAGCTGTAGGTGGCGAATCATCTTGAGTGTGATGCTGCCACTCCACAGTGTGCCTCTTCCTGACATGCATCAACATATTGGTGGTATTAAGGTTGCTGACGTTCTTCCCTCTCCGCACAGTTTGTCGACAAAGCTTGCATCTGACTACTGTAACGTCATCTGCAACTTGGTGGAAAAAGGCCCATGCACCACAACTCTTGGGCGCACCCCTTGTGCGCTTTAAAAGAGCCCTGCTCCTAATGGGTGCTGAAGTTGAGGGAGCAGACAACCAATTTTTCCCTCTTCCTCTCCCATGTGGACGACTACGCTGCGCCACATCTACAAGCTCTTCCTCTGAGCTATCCCTACTTGCTTGCTGCCCCTCAGCATGCCATGATGGGTCAAGGACCTTGTCCTCCAATACACTTTCATCAGCAGAAACTGGCAGCTGAATTTCATCATCATCTGCTGACTGGGGTCTGGTCACTGTGGGCACTGGTCCACCCTCCACTTCTTCCTCAGACGCTCACAGTGGTTGCGCATCTGTGCACACTACCTCTTCTTCAGCTGCAGGAATGCTGTCTGGCTGGCACACAGATTCCAAGCCAACAGATTCTGAGAAGAGGATTAAGGTTGGCTCCTTGTCCTCTGAATGTATGGGCAATTTAGTGGGCGGTGAAGAAGCAGATGGGTGCTGCTCTTCTGTGGCCTGATCCGATGTGGTGGAGACGTCCTGGGAGGATGCTGCGCTCATTGAGGTGGATGCCTCAGCTGCCATCCAACCAACAAGGTTTATACTTGATCCTCTCTTATCAGCCTATGGCCCTAAGCTCCTAACAAGCTGCGCATAAGTGACTGCTGCCGGGTGGAAGTAGGTGCTGAGTGATATGGGCCTGCTGCTTGATCTGGATGTGCACCATGTCTAGCTGCTGATGCACCTCTTCCGCGGCCGCCACGGGGACGTCCCTTACTCCCTGCCTTCATCTCTATTGATGGATTCAGAACGGCAAGAAAGTAATTATTAGGGATTAGTGTGCTTATTTCTGTAGGACTACAAACAGGTATAAGAAACACTAATGGCACTGTATAATGGTGTGTCTACTAGAGTTGAGCATTCCGATACCGCAAGTATCGGGTATCGGCCGATATTCGCTGTATCGGAATTCCGATACTTAATTCCGATATTTTCCATATATCGTATACCGGAATCGGAAGTTCCCATAATTCTTTGAGAGGCAATGTGATTTTAGTCAGCCAATGAGGAATCCTAAGAAGTGTGGGCACATCCTGTACTGCTGCGGTCATGTTAACTAATGGCATGGCTGTGATTGGATGCTGAAATGATGTCAGAATGCACTATAAAAGGCGCCGCCGCCATTTTAGCGTCACTGTGCTGTGAATTCAGATAGGGACAGAACGCTGCTCTGCTGACTCTGAGGGACAGTTAGAGATTGCGATTTTGTGTACTGTGCTTTAGGCAGGCTAGTTTACCAAACGCTGTGTAAAGCTTCCTTTTGCCTTGCAGTGTTGTTTTCACAGCTCTGCAAGGTGTGTGTGTGCGTGCAGGTGACGCTGCAGTTTGCTCTGCATCCAACGCTGTTTGTAGGCATCTCCACGTGTCACTCACAGACTTATTTTTTTCTTTAGTGTAATTCTTGCTGCTCCATTCAATTGAAATTATAGTGTGACGTGCTTCCATCCGTATCCAATACATTGGTTTCAAACACTATAGAAGTACAGAAAGGAGCCTTTCACAGATAGTGAACAGTTGTGTTTCAGTGTTCACTGCAGTCTGTGAGGTATTTTTTTTTTTTTTTTAAATGCAGATCACGCTCCAGTTACTTCTTCAACTAATGCTGCGTGTACTCTGCTGAGCGTGTGTCACTGCCTCATCCTTGTCATTTTTCTAAAATTGTTGCTGCTCCATTCTATTGAAAAAAACTAAAATCTATGAGTGTGACGTGCTTCCATCCTGATACAATACATTGCTTGCAAACACTATAGAAGTACACAAAGGAGCCTTTCACAGATAGTGAACAGTTGTGTTTCAGTGTTCACTGCAGTCTGTGAGTTTTTTTTTTTTTGAGTGCAGATCCCGCTCCAGTTACTTCTTCAACTAATGCTGCGTGTACTCTGCTGAGCGTCTGTCACTGGCTCATACTTTCATTTTTCTAAAATTGGTGCTGCTTTATTCTATTTTAAATTTACTAAAATCTATTAGTGTGACGCTCTTCCATCAAAATACAATACATTGCTTGCAAACATAATAGAAGTCCACAAAAAGGCCTTCCACAGCAAGTGAACAGTTGTGTTCAGTGTTCACTCTAGTCTGAGGTTTAAATTTTTGGTAGGAGTGTAGATCCCGCTCCACTTACTTCAACCACCGCTGCGTGTACTCTGCTGAGTGTCTGTCACTGGCTCATCCTTGTCATTTTTCTAAAATTGGTGCTGCTTTATTCTATTTTAAATTTACTAAAATCTATTAGTGTGATGCTCTTCCATCAAAATACAATACATTGCTTGCAAACATAATAGAAGTCCACAAAAAGGCCTTTCACAGCAAGTGAACAGTTGTGTTCAGTGTTCACTCTAGTCTGAGGTTTAAATTTTTGGTAGGAGTGTAGATCCCGCTCCACTTACTTCAACCACCGCTGCGTGTACTCTGCTGAGTGTTATGATTTGGTAGCTGAGGAGAGCAGGCAAAAAAGGAAATACACCAGAGCAGTTGGAAACTATGAGATTGCAGTACCCTGACAAACCACCAGAACTAGAGGCAGCTGTGGAGCGTTCCTACGTTGGTCCTAGACGCCTCGTCACAGCCTGAGAAACTAACTACACCTAAAGATAGAAAGAGGAAAGCTATCTGCCCCGGAGCAGATCCCCAAAGAACATAGAAAGCCCCCAAACATGTAATGGCGGTTAGACAAGAAGAAATACTGACAGACAGAAAATAGTATGAGCAAACGTTGGGGCCCAAACTTACTAAATAGAAAAGGATAGGAAGGGCACTTACTGCAATCCCAAAAAACCCTGAAAAGCACCAACTCTACTAATTTCAAAAACACCTGAGATCACACGACCTCTACCACCTAAATTAGTTCTCTGGTGTAACCAAAAACAAAACAGCAGCCACTGAAAAAACTGGAAAAAGCAAATGTACAAACATCAGTGGCTGAACTGAACTGAGAGGCAAAAGCCCCCAGAGGGGACCCTGAAGGCCCCCACAGAAGTGCAGGACAAAATGCAAAAATCAAGCACAAAAACAAAAAGAAGAAAATGTCTTATCTGTTAGCAGGAGATTCAGACACGACACAGCAGGCTACCAAGGAAACAGGAATCAAGGATTGAGACCAGAACAATTGATCACCGGCAACCCTGATGGGAAGGTGACTCCTTTATATAAGACCAGTCAGTAACACCTGATTCCCAATCCTCACAATCTTCACTGGACAGTCCAGTACCGTTTGTAACCACCAGAGGGAGCTTCTGCTCAGAACTCATTTCCAGCCTATTCACAACAGTACCCCCCCCTTGAGGAGGGGTCACCGAACCCTCATTTGAGCAACCAGGTCGGTCAGGATGAATTCTATGATACGCACGGATGAGTCTCCTAGCATGGATGTCCGAAGCAAACACCCAAGAATTGTCTTCCTGACCATAACCTCTCCATTTAACCAAATACTGGAGTTTCCGTCTAGAAAAACGAGAATTCAATATTTTCTCAACCACATACTCCAGATTGCCCTCAACCAAAACAGGGTCAGGAGGCACAGTAGTAGGAACCACTGGCTCAACAAACCTCTTCAACAAGGACTTGTGGAACACGTTATGGATCTTAAATGTCCCTGAAAGAAGCAAACGAAAAGAAACAGGGTTAAGAATCTCCATGATCTTATAAGGTCCAATGAACCTAGGCTTAAATTTAGGAGATGCCACTCTCATAGGAATATTTCTTGAGGACAACCAGACCAAGTCCCCCACTTTACACCGAGGACCATCAGTCCTATGCCGGTTAGCAAACCGCTGGGCCCTCTCCTGAGAGAGGGACAACCTCTCCACTACCTGGTCCCAAATCTGTTGCATACGCTCCACAACAGAGTCAACACCCGGGCAGACAGAAGCCTCCGTCTGTCCAGAAGAAAATCGGGTGAAACCCAGAATTACAGAAAAATGGAGACATCAAAGTGGCAGAGCTAGCCCTATTATTAAGAGCAAACTCAGCCAAAGGCAAAAAAGAGACCCAGTCATCCTGATCAGCAGACACAAAGCATCTTAGATAAGTCTCCAATGTCTGGTTTGTTCTCTCAGTTTGACCATTGGTCTGAGGATGAAATGCCGAGGAGAAAGACAATTGAACACCAATTTTAGAACAAAAGGTCCTCCAAAATCTGGAAACAAACTGGACTCCTCTGTCAGACACAATGTTCTCAGGAATGCCGTGTAAACGAACCACGTGCTGAAGGAACAAAGGCACCAATTCAGAGGAGGAAGGCAACTTAGGTAATGGCACAAGATGTATCATCTTGGAAAACCTATCGCAAATCACCCAGATGACGGTCATTCTCTGAGAAACAGGGAGGTCGGAAATGAAATCTATAGAGATATGGTCCATGGTCTCTTGGGCACCGGTAATGGCATCAACAAACCACTAGAACGAGAGCAAGGCTTGGAGCGAGAGCAAGTCCCGCAGGACTGCACAAACTCCCTGACATCACGAGACAAGGTAGGCCACCAAAAGGACCGACCAACCAAGTCCCTGGTACCAAAAATTCCGGGATGACCGGCCAACGCGGAACAATGAATCTCAGACATTACACTCTTTTTCCACTGGTCCGGGACAAACAATTTCCCAACAGGGCAGCGCTCGGGCTTATCTTCCTGGCACCCCTCCAGAGCCAGTCTCAAATTGGGCGAGATGGCGGAAAGCACTACACCCTCTTTCAAAATAACAGAAGGATCAGATAACTCAGGAGAGTCCGCCAGGAAACTCCTCGAAGGGCATCCGCCTTAACATTTTTAGTGCCAGGAAGAAATGAAACCACAAAATTAAAACGTGTGAAAAACAAGGCCCACCTGGCCTGTCTAGGATTAAGTCGCTTGGCAGATTCCAGATAAACTAGATTCTTATGGTCAGTAAGAACCACCACCTGATGTTTGGCTCCCTCCAGCCAATGTCTCCACTCTTCAAAAGCCCACTTCATGGCTAATAACTCCCGATTACCCACGTCATAATTACGTTCAGTGGGAGAAAATTTTCGAGAGAAAAAGGCACAAGGGTTACTTTTAGAGGTCTCTGGATCTCTTTGGGACAAAACGGCACCTGCCCCAATTTCAGAGGCATCAACCTCCACCTGAAATGGTAGAGAAACATCAGGCTGCCGTAGAACAGGAGCAGAAGTGAATCTCTGCTTAAGTTCCTGAAATGCAGAGACTGCCTCAGGAGGCCAATTCACCACATCAGAACCCTTCTTGGTCAAATCAGTTAATGGTTTAACAATAACAGAGAAATTACCAATAAATTTACGATAAAAATTGGCAAAACCCAAGAATCTTTGAAGAGCCTTTAAGAAGTAGGTTGGACCCAATCACAGATAGCCTGAACTTTGACCGGGTCCATTTCAATAACAGATGGGGACAAAATGAAACCCAGAAATGAGATCCTCTGAACGCCAAAAAGACACTTTGATCCCTTCACATACAGAGCATTCTCTCTCAAAATCTGGAACACAGTCCGAACATGTTTTACATGAGAGTCCCAGTCATTGGAAAAAATCAAGATATCATCCAAATAAACAATCAGAAATTTATCCACAAAATCCCTGAAAATGTCATTCATGAAGGACTGGAAGACAGAAGGAGCATTAGTGAGCCCAAAGGGCATCACAAGGTACTCAAAATGCCCTTCAGGGGTATTAAATGCCGTCTTCCATTCATCCCCGTGCTTAATGCGAATAAGGTTATATGCCCCCCTGAGGTCAAGCTTGGTAAACCAAGTAGCGTTTTTCACCCTGGAAAACAGATCAGAGATCAAGGGTAACGGATATTGATATTTCACAGTGATATTGTTCAAGAGACGATAATTAATACACGGCCTTAATGAACCATCCTTTTTGGCCACAAAGAAAAAACCGGCACCTAAGGGTGAAGAGGATGGTCTGATATGACCCTTCTCCAATGACTCCTTGATATAAGACCGCATAGCGTCATGTTCAGGTACAGACAAGTTAAAAAGGCGACCTTTAGGGAATTTACTACCAGGCACTAATTCAATAGCGCAGTCATAGCTCCTATGGGGAGGTAAGGATGCAGATTTACTTTCGCTAAACACATCAGAAAAATCAATCAAAAAGTCAGGAACATCCTGAGCCTGGGGGGAGGCAGAAAAAACAGGAGTGTTGGTATTAACACATTGACAGCCCCAACTGGTAACAGACACAGATTTCCAATCCAAAACAGGGTTATGAGACTGTAACCAAGGGAAACCCAGTACGATAATGTCATGCAACTCTCCTGATGATCAGGTTCTACCCTCATTATCACCTGAGTAGAGAACTGAGGTTTATTCTCAGCCAAGAGGGTAGAATCGATCCCCAGTAGGGGAATAGACTTCCGTAGGGGTATCAAGGGAAACCCACAATGTTTAGCAAAATCAAAATCCATCAAGTTGATAGATGCTCCAGAATCAACAAAAGCCTGAGCAGAAAATGAGGACAGAGAGCATATCAGGGTAACAGTTAACAAAAACTTATTCTGAACACTACCCAAGACAACTGAACGAGCAAAACGTCTTCCCCGCTTAGGGCAGACAGAAATAGCATGAGAGGCATCACCACAGTAGAAACATAACCCATTGCGCTTTCGAAATTCATGACGCTGTGCCCCAGAAACCACTCTATCACACTGCATGGATTCAGAAGCAGGTTCACAAGGCAACATTATTCAACGCATACTTTTCCGCTCACGCAAACGTCTGTCAATTTGAATCGCTAATGACATAGAATCATTGAGACCAGAGGGAACAGGGAATCCCACCATAACATCCTTTACATTATCTGACAGTCCCTTCCGAAAAAGAGCTGCCAAAGCGTCGTCATTCCATTTGGTCAGGACTGCCCACCTACGGAGTCTCTGACAGTATAACTCAGCGTCCTCAAGCCCCTGACTTAATGCCAACAAAGTTTTTTCAGCTTGATCAGTGACATTAGGCTCATCGTACAATAACCCCAAAGCCTGAAAAAACGCATCAACATCACTCAAAACAGGATCCCCAGGTGTCAGGGAAAAAGCCCAATCCTGAGGGTCGCCGCGCAGGAGAGATGACAATTTGAACCTGCTGCGCTGCGTTCCCTGAGGACTTAGATTTTAAGGCAAAAAACAATTTACAGTTATTTTTGAAATTCAGAAACTTAGCTCGATCCCCTAAAAACAAATCTGGCATGGGAATCCTAGGTTCCACAACAGGCAACCTAGCAAGATAGGTAGCAATACTCCGAACTTCAGTGGCAAGCTGATCCACACGGCCAGACAACTGTGCAAACTCCATTGAGAGAAAAAAAAAAAATCCTCCTCAGCACCCAGAGATACAGAGGGAAAAAAAAATGCAACAAACAGAAAAAAAAAAAATCTCTGACAACTCTGACAACTCTGACAACTTTTTTCTTTCACAATATTTTTTCCCTTCTGTGAGTACCATATAATTTTCAGTTTAGGCCGGTGATACTGTTATGATTTGGTAGCTGAGGAGAGCAGGCAAAAAAGGAAATACACCAGAGCAGTTGGAAACTATGAGATTGCAGTACCCTGACTAACCACCACAACTAGAGGCAGCCGTGGAGCGTTCCTACGTTGGTCCTAGACGCCTCGTCACAGCCTGAGAAACTAACTAAACCTAAAGATAGAAAGAGGAAAGCTATCTGCCCCGGAGCAGATCCCCAAAGAACATAGAAAGCCCCCAAACATGTAATGGCGGTTAGACAAGAAGAAATACTGACACAGACAGAAAATAGCATGAGCAAACGTTGGGGCCCAAACTTACTAAATAGAAAAGGATAGGAAGGGCACTTACTGCAATCCCAAAAAACCCTGAAAAGCACCAACTCTATTAATTTCAAAAACACCTGAGATCACACGACCTCTACCACCTAAATTAGTTCTCTGGTGTAACCAAAAACAAAACAGCAGCCACTGAAAAAACTGGAAAAAGCAAATGTACAAACATCAGTGGCTGAACTGAACTGAGAGGCAAAAGCCCCCAGAGGGGACCCTGAAGGCCCCCACAGAAGTGCAGGACAAAATGTAAAAATCAAGCACAAAAACAAAAAGAAGAAAATGTCTTATCTGTTAGCAGGAGATTCAGACACGACACAGCAGGCTACCAAGGAAACAGGAATCAAGGATTGAGACCAGAACAATTGATCACCGGCAACCCTGATGGGAAGGTGACTCCCTTATATAAGACCAGTCAGTAACACCTGATTCCCAATCCTCACAATCTTCACTGGACAGTCCAGTACCGTTTGTAACCACCAGAGGGAGCTTCTGCTCAGAACTCATTTCCAGCCTATTCACAACAGCTGAGTGTCTGTCACTGGCTCATCCTTGTCATTTTTCTAAAATTGGTGCTGCTTTATTCTATTTTAAATTTACTAAAATCTATTAGTGTGACGCTCTTCCATCAAAATACAATACATTGCTTGCAAGCATAATAGAAGTCCACAAAAAGGCCTTTCGCAACAAGTGAACAGTTGTGTTCAGTGTTCACTCTAGTCTGAGGTATAAATTTTTGGTAGGAGTGTAGATCCCGCTCCACTTACTTCAACCACCGCTGCGTGTACTCTGCTCAGTGTCTGTCACTGGCTCATCATTGTCATTTTTCTAAAATTGGTGCTGCTTTATTCTATTTTAAATTTACTAAAATCTATTAGTGTGACGCTCTTCCATCAAAATACAATACATTGCTTGCAAACATAATAGAAGTCCACAAAAAGGCCTTTCACAGCAAGTGAACAGTTGTGTTCAGTGTTTACTCTAGTCTGAGGTTTAAATTTTTGGTAGTAGTGTAGATCCCGCTCCACTTACTTCAACCACCGCTGCGTGTACTCTGCTGAGTGTCTGTCACTGGCTCATCCTTGTCATTTTTCTAAAATTGGTGCTGCTTTATTCTATTTTAAATTTACTAAAATCTATTAGTGTGACGCTCTTCCATCAAAATACAATACATTGCTTGCAAGCATAATAGAAGTCCACAAAAAGGCCTTTCGCACAAGTGAACAGTTGTGTTCAGTGTTCACTCTAGTCTGAGGTATAAATTTTGGTAGGAGTGTAGATTCCCGCTCCACTTACTTCAACCACCGCTGCGTGTACTCTGCTCAGTGTCTGTCACTGGCTCATCATTGTCATTTTTCTAAAATTGGTGCTGCTTTATTCTATTTTAAATTTACTAAAATCTATTAGTGTGACGCTCTTCCATCAAAATACAATACATTGCTTGCAAACATAATAGAAGTCCACAAAAAGGCCTTTCACAGCAAGTGAACAGTTGTGTTCAGTGTTTACTCTAGTCTGAGGTTTAAATTTTTGGTAGTAGTGTAGATCCCGCTCCACTTACTTCAACCACCGCTGCGTGTACTCTGCTGAGTGTCTGTCACTGGCTCATCCTTGTCATTTTTCTAAAATTGGTGCTGCTTTATTCTATTTTAAATTTACTAAAATCTAATAATGTGAGACGCTCTTCCATCAAAATACAATACATTGCTTGCAAACTAATAGAAGTCCACAAAAATGCCTTTCACAGCAAGTGAACAGTTGTGTTCAGTGTTCACTCTAGTCTGAGGTTTAAATTTTTGGTAGGAGTGTAGATCCCGCTCCACTTACTTCAACCACCGCTGCGTGTACTCTGCTGAGTGTCTGTCACTGGCTCATCCTTGTCATTTTTCTAAAATTGGTGCTGCTTTATTCTATTTTAAATTTACTAAAATCTATTAGTGTGACGCTCTTCCATCAAAATACAATACATTGCTTGCAAACATAATAGAAGTCCACAAAAAGGCCTTTCACAGCAAGTGAACAGTTGTGTTCAGTGTTCACTCTAGTCTGAGGTTTAAATTTTTGGTAGGAGTGTATGCTATACCCGCTCACTTGAGCTTCAACCACCTGCTTTTAAATTGTGATGCTACTGTCCTGTCAATCTTGTTCATTTTTCAAACATTGGTTGCAATTCAATTTCACAAAATTCAAACTATTATGTGTGACATGCTTCATCGTATACAATTACATTGGTTGAAAGAAAAATAAGCAAAGAGGCTTTTCAAGTTTAAACATTGTGTAGTGTTCACATTGCTGAGGTTTTGAATTATTTGTAGTTTATTTGCCATAGATTATAGGAGTGACTCCAAAATGGCTCAGGGAGACAAAACAACTAGAGATTTTGGGTCCATGGGCTGGAAACTCCCCAGATCTTAATCCCATTGAGAACTTGTGGTCAATCATCAAGAGATGGGTGGACAAACAAAAAATTAAAAATTCTGACAAAATGAAAGCATTGATTGTGCAAGAATGGACTGCTATCAGCCAGGATTTGGTCCAGAAGTTGATTGAGAGCATGCCAGGGAGAATTGCAGAGGTCCTGAAGAAGAAGGGTCAACACTGCAAAATTAGACTTGCTGCATTAACTCATTCTAACTGTCAATATAAGCTTTTGTTACTCATATGTTTGCAATTATATTTCTGTCTGTGATAAAAAAAATCTGTCAAACACACATAAAAACCAGAGGGCAGCAGATCATGTTAAAATATCATATTTGTGTCATTATCAAAACTTTTGGCCATGACTGTACAGTTCAGGTGGTAGAAAGATGAACATAACAGGATACATGTATAACGTTGCCAACCAGTTATTTAATTGGAAACAGGACAGGCAAATTCATGCGTGATCCATGCCTTGTTCATTTTCAGCAAAGTAAGCCGGTCTACATTATCGGAGGATAGTCGCATGCGACGGTCTGTTAGTACACCACCTGAAGCACAAAAGACGAGCTCCGATAATACACTGCCAGCAGGGCAAGCCAGCACCTCCAATGCATACTGGCTAAGCTCTGGCCATGTATCCAGCTTAGAGACTCAAAACTTGAATGGGGAAGAGCCATCTGGGAGTACACTGAGAGGGCAAGACATGTCGTCTGTCACCATCTTACGTAAACGTTGCCTCCTGCTGACTGGAGCCGTCTCGGATGGTGTAGACATTGGTGGCGCTGCCACAAAACTTCGCCACATTTGGAACATACTGGTCTTGCCCTGTGCAGAGGCGCTGCTTGTGCTCCCTCTTGTTGCAGAGCTGTCTCCACTGCCTCGACGCACAGAGCTGCTTTGTAAAGCAGTAGCAGCAGCAGTGCTCTCGGCTGGAATGGAGAACATTATGGATTCCGACAAGCTTACAACCTGCAATGATCCTCAGTGTACTCAACCATCGTACGACCAGCTCTACCCTTTCCTATTGCATTCTCACCCATCCCTGCAGACTGTGAGCCCTCGCGGGCAGGGTCCTCTCTCCTTCTGTACTTGTGTGTCCCTTGTCCAGCACATCTTTATTGTACCTATCTATATTTTTCCCTTGTCATATGTAAAGCGCCATGGAATAAATGGCGCTATATAAATATATAATAATAACAATAATTGCAGCAGTGTGTCTTGTTACTCCCGCATTTTACACTCCCGGGTTAAACGGTTTTGATGAGGCTTTGAAAGTTGTCCCGGTAGCGAGGGTCTAGGAGGTGTACACCCAATAATCAGACGTGGTGAGAATGTGGGTGATGTGGCTGTCGTTTCTCAGGCACTGCAGCATCAAATCAACCATGTGCTGCAGACTTCCAACTGGCCAAGAGACGCTGTCCCCTGCAAGAGGCGTCATCTCTGCCTGCTCTGCATCACCCCACCCTCGCTCTACATACTGACTAGAGCGTTGTGTACCTCCCTGTGGAGCGATGTCTTCCTCCTCCATTGACTCCTCCTCATCCTCCTCACAAAGTGAGCCCTGCCCAGCCCTTTGTGAGGAACCACGTTGCGCTGACTGTACATAAGGTGATGGAATTTGTGACTCCTCATCCTCCACCTCTTCCAAAACCTCATCCCTTAGTGCTTGCAGTGTTTTTTCAAGCAGGCTGATAAGGGGGACAGTCAGGTTGACTAGTGCATCATCTGCACTCGCCATCCGCGTTGACTCATCAAACGCACGCAAAACGTGGCAGATGTCCTTCATAGAGTCCTTCGCCAGTCCTTACACTGGCTGCCCATCCATTATAGGATCCAATTCAAAGTACTTGTTCTCACCCACAAAGCTCTCCACAGTGCAGCACCCCCCTACATCTCCTCCCTCATTTCTATCTATCGGCCTAACCGACTGCTGCGCTCTGCAAACGACCTTGGACTAACCTCTGCACTAATCCGTACCTCCCACTCCCGACTCCAAGACTTCTCCCGTGCTGCGCCAATCCTCTGAAATGCTGTACCCCAAGAAATTAGGACTATCCGCAATTTGCATGGTTTCAGGCGCTCCCTCTAAACACATTTGTTCAGAGCGGCCTATCACATTCGCTAATCAAAGTCATTCTATGTGTGTGTGTGTGTGTGTGTGTGTGTGTGTGTAGCCCATTCACTATCTCCATCCATCCATCCCTCACTCCCTCAAAATGGCTGGACCATCATTGTAAATACACCATTGTATATAAACACCTGTACTTTGTATCTCCCCACCTCATTGTAGATTGTAAGCTCTCACGAGCAGGGCCGGCTTATATTGCTTTAATTATTGTATTGTTAACGTTGTTACTTATGACTTTTGTTCTGAAACTGTTAAACTGTAAAGCGCTGCGGAATCTGTTGGCGCTATATAAATAAAGATTATTATTATTATTATTATTATTATTATAGAGGCCCACTCAGTAGTGGTGAAGTGTGAACGGCGCAAATTGCGAGTTGATTGCGCCTGATGCAGCTGATGCTCCATTACTGCTGGCTGCTGCTCACACAACCGCTCCAACATATGTAACGTGGAATTCCACCTGGTGGGTACGTCACATATGATGCGATGTTCAGGAAGGCGAAATCTGCGTTGCAGAGCTGCAGTGCGCGATCTGACCATGCTGGAACGTCGCAAGTGAGCGCACTGTAGGCGGACCTTGTGCAGCATGCATCAATATCCGTATAGTCCCTCAAAAAACTCTGCACGACCAAGTTGAGCACATGTGCCAGACATGGTATGTGAGTGAGGTTGACAAGGCCCAGAGCTGCCACCAGATTTCGGCCATTGTCACACACTACCAAGCCTAGCTGGAGATTCGCTGTCAAAAACCACACGTCGCTCTCCTGCTTCATGGCATTCCAGAGCTCCTGCGCTGTGTGGCTTCGATTCCCCATGGAAATTAATTTCAGAACGACCTGTTGACGTTTGCCCACTGCAGTGCTCATATCGGTCGCAACAGCTAAGCGTTGTGTGGTGCATGTGTGGGGTGCACGCATCACAGAAAGCAAAGCATCATAGAAGACAAGCATTGAGTAAACGGCAGTTATTCATGACAGTTAATCAGGGCTGGAATAAGGTAGTCCACACTTTGCTATATTTTTAATCCTGAACAAAACATTTCATAAATATTATGTTTATCAAATACCCTTATTAATTAAATTTTTACAACCTCATTGCATGTTTTGCAATATATTTTAAATTTATTTTAGGATATTTGTTTCTTGTTTTTTGTTATGTTTTAATTTTGTACATTAACTGTATCCTCCTGTGTTCCCTTGCCTTCCAAAAAACACCGCCCCCTCCCCCCCCCTTTATCACAAATCTACACATGAGCCCCCCCATACTTCCCCCTCCCCTGTACAGTTCCCATGCACTCATCACCCTTTCCCGAGAAACCTCAGCCCATTAGCCGAAACACACATCACTGAAAAAACCAACTTACAACACCAACAACTACCTGCTCTTTATCTTCCTACTCCCATTGATTTTAGGGGACATCTCCCCCATCCCTGTCCACCCTCCCCCAACCTCAATCCCTACCCTACCGCATATCGAAACCCTAATAATCTTATTAATATATTGCACCCTCATCTCCTTTGTTTAATGTTTCCCTCTGGAATCCACGGTCTGCATGCAACAAGCTAACCTTCCTGCAAAACTACTTTCTGAACAACTCTCTTCATTGTTTTGGGCCCCGACTGAAAACCCGGATTCAGGATTCGACACGGTTTCCCCTCCTGCCATTCCCATGGGGGCTTATAGTTCTCACATTCCCGAGACCCTCAAACAGACATGGTGGTGGGCGGCATACTCCTGTCCCCACAATGCACTTTCCAGGTCCCTCCCCCCAATTCCATCACTCTCATTCCCTTCTATTGAAGTCCACACCATCATGCTCTTTCGTCCCCTCTCCCTCAGAGTAGCGGTCATATACGGACCCAGGGGCCCCCAAAGTCATTCTATGTGTAAGTGTGTGTGTGTAAACCCATTCACTCTCCATCCATCCCTCACTTCCCTCAAAATGGCTGGACCATCATTGTAAATAGACCATTGTATAAAACAGCTGTACTTTGTAGCT
>JARQOD010000001.1:65617494-65656680 GCA_033576555.1 Oophaga sylvatica | reverse complement strand
AAAAATATCAAATAGTTTAAAAGGTGGAGTGAAACACCTAAAAAATAAGTGACCTAAGAAAAAAGTGGAAAAAAGGGGGGAATTGGTAGAATAAAAATAACCCTAAATAAATCAAGTGTCTCATCCTAAGAATTATGATAAACAGTACAGTGAACGTAATGAATAGTGAATAATAAGAAATGAAAAATAAAAAAATAATAAATAAAAATAATAAAATAAAAAATAAAAAATAAAATATAAAAATAATGAAATCCAGACATAATGCTATCAGGCAGTCCAAACGTTCCTCAGAACAGCAGCAGCCGACTTCCAAAGGTAAGTATTATCGATGACAAGAACCAATCCCATGATCCGTGGCAAAATAGAACATCGGTACAGGAAAAGGAACCAAACAGCTTCAAGAGAAAGGGGAATGGAGGACCCATATGGTTAGACGAACTAGAAAGAACTAAAGAGACAAAGCATTAAAAACTCATAAAAACAGGAGAATAAAAATACAGACAAAAAAGAACAATTCTAAAGAAAAGGGGCAATACTGAGTACTTCATTGAGTCCCAATGGTTGAACAGATTTGATCTTATGAATCCATCGGGATTCTAATTGTGCGAGAGTTTTTTCTCCAATCACCGCCACGTAAATCTACGTGTACTTTGTCAATACCAATAACTCTAAGAGTGGAAGCATCACAATTATGGCAGGCTTTGAAATGTCTCGGTACGGGTTTTAAAGTGGTGCAATCATTAACATCTTTAGCTTTGGAAATATCTCGGCAGTGTTCTCTGACTCTAACCTTAAGGGGTCTAGATGTAAGCGCCACATAAATTTTGGGCCAGGGGCATACCGCATAATATACCACACCAAAACTATCGCAGGTAATCCGTTGTGTAATTGTGAATTCTTGCTTACCATTACTTGACCAAAACGTGCTGGCTCTTAACATATTAGGGCAAGCTACACAGTCTCCACAGGGGTAAAAACCCCATTTAGGCTTGATAGAGGAAAAAGTCTCATTTGTCTGAGGGCCAGAGTAACAGCTATGAACTAGCTGATCCCGAAGGTTTGGTGATCTCCTATAGGTAATTGAAGGATATTTAGAGATATGTTTAAACAAAGTGCGATCCCCTTGAAGAATGGGCCAGTATTTCTGAAGGATACTTCTCATTTCCATCCATTTGTGATTATAAGTCGAAATAAACCGCACGTTGGATTCATTGGTGGGCTTTGAAGCTGATTGAAGCAAATCAAATCTTTGTGTTTTTTTGGCTCTTTTAAACCCTTTGTTAATACTTCTCTTAGAATATCCGCGTTCTTGAAATCTATCTATCAGGAGGTCGGCTTGTTCAGAAAAATTTTTGTCATTGGAGCAAATCCTCTTGATTCTCAGGAATTGACTGGTAGGGATTCCATTGATTAAAGGCTTAGGGTGAGAGGATGTAGCATCTAAAAGAGAATTTACTGCAGTATTTTTTTCGAAAAACGTTGGTATCCAACATACCATTGCTATTCTTAGTAATAAGGACATCCAAAAATTCAATCTCATGCTGGCTATATTTACATGTCAATTTTATATTTAATGGGTTATCGTTCAGGACGTCTACAAAATGAAGAAGGTCCTGTTCTGAGCCCTGCCAAATGAGGATGATGTAATCTATATAGCGAGCCCACAACAGGACCCCCTCAATGTATGCCACTGGATTGACAAAAAAGAGGTCCTGTTCCCATTTGCCCAAAAATAGATTTGCGTATGAACATGCAAATGGAGCCCCCATGGCGGTGCCTTGTTGCTGTAAAAAAAACCCACCCTTGAAGGTGAAAAAATTGTGCTCTAAAGCAAATTCCAATAAAATTAGCAAAAAATTAACAAAATCAGGTTGATGGTTAGAGAGGCGTAGAAAGGTTTCTGTTGCTCTGATACCATCAATGTGGCAATGGAGGTGTACAAAGATTCGACATCCATTGTCACAAGCCACATATCCTCATCAATTGGGATGCCTTCGATTTTTTTCAAAACATCCCCGGTGTCTTTTAAGTAAGAGGGGAGATTACTTACTAGAGGTTTAAGATGGAAATCCAAAAACCTGCCAACAACCTCGCATAAATTTCCATTACCTGAGACGATGGGACGCCCTGGTGGGATTTTGGAATCTTTATGGATTTTAGGCAGGAAATAAATGCACGGCATCCTCGGATATTTGGGAACTAGGTTATCTTTAAGATCTTTAGAAATAACACCTTCTTCAAAAGCTTTATTCAAAATAGAATGTAATTGATCTTGAAACTTGGTGGTGGGATTATAAGTAAGTTTTTTATAACACCTAATATCCCTAAGCTGCCGAAATGCTTCCTTTTCATACATTTTGTGTGGCCAAATTACCACATTACCGCCTTTGTCGGCAGGTTTTATCACTACCTCCTTAAGGTTTTTTAACTCCTTAAGTGCCTTTCTCTGCTCAAAAGTGAGATTGTCCTGCCTCATTCTATTGGGAATTTTTTCAAAATCCTGAGTTACCAATTCTACAAATGTTTCAATGTTGGAATATAGGTTCAAAGGGGGGAATTTCTTGGGGACAGGTGGTGCAAATTTACCTGTTGGAACTACTTCAGGTTCGTCTTGTAACTCCTCTAAAATAGCAATAGTCTGAAGTGCCCTTTCATTCCAAGTTTCTTGCACGTCAGGCTTGTCATGTAGTTTTTTCAAAACTAACTTGCGTGCAAATAAGTGAAGATCTTTTATCGCTGTAAAAGGATCGAAAAAAGAAGTAGGTGAAAACGAGAGTCCTAAACTTAAAACTTCAACTTGTGAAGGAGTTAACTGAATCTCAGAAAGGTTTATTACCTGTAGTTTAGTAGAAGATGACGCATTAAAGCGTCTATCCTGTTTTCTTGGTGTATCATCTCTTCTACCACCAAACCTATTCCTACGCAAATTATAAGTAGGCCTCGAAATACTTTCATCCTCTCTTGATGACAAAGATGAAAAGGAGGCAGATCTAGACATACTGCGTTCATTAGGGATTGATGATTGCCATCTATAAACGGTTCCATTTTTGAAGTCTTGTAGGTCTCTTTGGAATTTTTTGATTTAGTTTCCTTGATGTCCTTTTCCCATATCAAAGATTGAGAAACAATCTCTTTATTAAACGTTTCCATCTCAAGTGCAGATAGATTTTGCTGCAACTGCTGTCGTGTGCCCTCAATTCTTGATCAATTTTATCTAGGCTTTTCTTGTTATTGCCTATTAGAAGCTCCATAAGTGATTTAGAGCATGTCCGTGCAAGCTTCCTCCCATCTTGTTTTAAAAGGTATTATCTTCAATGGGAAATGAGGGCATAATACGGATACGGAGTCCCCTAGGAATTAACCCTTTAGCTAAGTAGTTTTCTAAGGATGCTTTAGTCCACCATATGCGTGCTCTCCTCTTCAAAGACGATTTCATGGAATTTTTTAAACTAGTTTTTTGCCCATTCTCTGTAGTATAAATTTGCACGGTCCTCCTTAAATACAGTGTCCAAACAAGAAAGCCAATCTTGATCTTTGGCTTTAGTATCCATTTCTGGCAAAAGAAACTGTAAACTAAGTACAGCAAAGTAATGCAAATATTCAAAACAAGAAACTTGCTATGTTAGCTACTCTAAAACAGAATACATCAAAAATAGAAAAAGAGAAGCTATTTGACCATAAAATGTAAATTTATTCATAAATCATTTAAAAATTCCATACAAATGTTAAAAAACGGAAGGAAACCAAATGCAAAAAAGGCAAAACACGGAGGGAAAATAAACATAGATAATCAAAAATGACGTAGAAATAACAGTAAATAAAGAAAAATATCAGAAAATAATATATAATATATATATGTCTAGTGACATAAATAAAAGATACAAAAATATGATGTAAATTAAGGGAGCTGAAATCAGCTTCAAATTAAATTTGATGAGGCTCAGTGCCCTCTTGCCATGAAAAGTAAATATTTGCTAGAAAATGCAAAAAATATGAACAAAGAGAAAAAAAACTGAACAAATCAGCTCAACATATATCCGAAATATATATGCACCGTGACAAATAAACACAAAAGTGTGGAAAGATGCTAAATGGATGATGCGAGCATGATACCTCCGTGTGCTGCGGCACCCCGACGCGCGTTTCGCGTTATGCTTCTTCCAAGGGAGCGTGCGTATATGTTACTCCTTAACACGTGGGTTTTTATATGGGTCCGGGAGTCTATGGATGCAGCGGTATGTCGGCGCTTCCGCCCACATGGTCCACCTGACGTCGCAGGAACCTGCGTCATGTGACACGTCCCTCCTCCCCTGCCTGACGCGTCAAGGCTGTGGGGAGGCGGACGCATCACTGCAGACGCGTCGTCATGGCGACGGCAGAAGGGGGAAGTGGACGGGAGCGCACACCGCGCAGAACAGTTTCAAGAGCTGAAGGCGCTGCTAATAGAGTCCGAAGGGCTGCCAAAAAATTAGTAAAAAAAAAAGTGTGTCACAAAAAGGCTTTGTCTAATGACAAACAAAAAAAAAGGGGGGGTCCACCTCCAGTCTGAACTTATTCTGATAGTGTTATATACAATGAGTGGGGGGAAAACCCGAAGAAAAATTGCTAGCTTAAAAAGTGGGGTAAACACCTAAAAAAATAAGTGACCTAAAAAAAGTGAAAAAAGGGGGGAATATGGTAAATAAAAGTAATAACCCTAATAAATCAAGTGTCTCATCCTAATGAAATTATGATGATAATAAACAGTAACAGTGATACGTAGATGAAATAGTGAAATAAATAAAAATGAAAAATAAAAATAATAATAAATAAAAATAAATAAAATAAAAAAAAAAAAATAAAATATAAAAATAATGAAATCCAGACATAATTCTATCAGGCAGTCCAAACGTTCCTCAAAACAGCAGCAGCCGACTTCCAAAGGTAAGTATTTCGATGGCATAAACCAATCCCTGATCCGTGGCAAATAGAACATCGGTACAGGAAAAGGAACCAAACAGCTTCAAGAAAAGGGGAAAGAGGACCCATATGGTTAAACAAACTAGAAGAACTAAGAGATCAAAGCATTAAAAACTCGTAAAAACAGGAGAATAAAAATACAGACAAAAAAGAACAATTCTAAAGAAAAGGGGCAAAAACTGAGTACTTCATTGAGTCCCAATGGTTGAACAGATTTATCTTATGAATCCACGGGATTCTAATTGTGCAAGAGTTTTTCTCCAATCCCACCACGTAAATCTACGTGTACTTTGTCATACCAATAACTCTAAGAGTGGAAGCATCACAATTATGGCAGGCTTTGAAATGTCTCGGTACGGGTTTTAAAGTGGTGCAATCATTAACATCTTTAGCTTTGGAAATATCTCGGCATGTTCTCTGACTCTAACCTTAAGGGGTCTAGATGTAAGCCCCACATAATTTTGGGCAGGGGCATACGCATAATACACCACACCAAAACTATCGCAGGTAATCCGTTGATAATTGTGAATTCTTGCTTACCGTTACTTGACCAAAACGTGCTGGCTCTTACATGTTGGGACAAGCTACACAGTCTCCACAGGGGTAAAAACCCCATTTAGGCTTAACTAGAGGAAAAAAGTCTCATTTTTTGAGGGCCAGAGTAACAGCTTGAACTAGCTGATCCCGAAATTTGGTGATCTCCTATAGGTAATTGAAGGATATTTAGAGATATGTTTAACCAAAGTGCGATCCCCTTGAAGAATGGGCCAGTATTTCTGAAGGATACTTCTCATTTCCATCCATTTGTGATTATAAGTCGAAATAAACCGCACGTTGGATTCATTGGTGGGCTTTGAAGCTGATTGAAGCAAATCAAATCTTTGTGTTTTTTTGGCTCTTTTAAACCCTTTGTTAATACTTCTCTTAGAATATCCGCGTTCTTGAAATCTATCTATCAGGAGGTCGGCTTGTTCAGAAAAATTTTTGTCATTGGAGCAAATCCTCTTGATTCTCAGGAATTGACTGGTAGGGATTCCATTGATTAAAGGCTTAGGGTGAGAGGATGTAGCATGTAAAAGAGAATTTACTGCAGTATTTTTTCGAAAAACGTTGGTATCCAACATACCATTGCTATTCTTAGTAATAAGGACATCCAAAAATTCAATCTCATGCTGGCTATATTTACATGTCAATTTTATATTTAATGGGTTATCGTTCAGGACGTCTACAAAATGAAGGAGGTCCTGTTCTGAGCCCTGCCAAATGAGGATGATGTCATCTATATAGCGAGCCCACAACAGGACCCCCTCAATGTATGCCACTGGATTGACAAAAAAGAGGTCCTGTTCCCATTTGCCCAAAAATAGATTTGCGTATGAACATGCAAATGGAGCCCCCATGGCGGTGCCTTGTTGCTGTAAAAAAACCCCACCCTTGAAGGTGAAAAAATTGTGCTCTAAAGCAAATTCCAATAAAATTAGCAAAAAATTAACAAAATCAGGTTGATGGTTAGAGAGGCGTAGAAAGGTTTCTGTTGCTCTGATACCATCAATGTGGCCAATGGAGGTGTACAAAGATTCGACATCCATTGTCACAAGCCACATATCCTCTTCAATTGGGATGCCTTCGATTTTTTCCAAAACATCCCCGGTGTCTTTTAAGTAAGAGGGGAGATTACTTACTAGAGGTTTAAGATGGAAATCCAAAAACCTGCCAACAACCTCGCATAAATTTCCATTACCTGAGACGATGGACGCCCTGGTGGGATTTTGGAATCTTTATGGATTTTAGGCAGGAAATAAATGCACGGCATCCTCGGATATTTGGGAACTAGGTTATCTTTAAGATCTTTAGAAATAACACTTTCTTCAAAAGCTTTATTCAAAATAGAATGTAATTGATCTTGAAACTTGGTGGTGGGATTATAAGTAAGAAAACTACTTAGCTAAAGGGTTAATTCCTAGGGGACTCCGTATCCGCATCATGCCCTCATTTCCCATTGAAGATAATACCTTTAAAACAAGATGGGAGGAAGCTTGCACGGCATGCTCTAAATCACTTATGGAGCTTTTAATAGGCAATAACAAGAAAAGCCTAGATAAAATTGATCAAGACATTGAGGGCACACGACAGCAGTTGCAGCAAAACCTATCTGCACTTGAGATGGAAACGTTTAATAAAGAGATTGTTTCTCAATCTTTGATATGGGAAAAGGACATCAAGGAAACTAAATCCAAAAAATTCCAAAGAGACCTTCAAGACTTCAAAAATGGAACCGTCTATAGATGGCAATCATCAATCCCTAATGAACGCAGTATGTCTAGATCTGCCTCCTTTTCATCTTTGTCATCAAGAGAGGATGAAAGTATTTCGAGACCTGCTTATAATTTGCGTAGGAATAGGTTTGGTGGTAGAAGAGATGATACACCAAGAAGACAAGATAGACGCTTTAATGCGTCATCTTCTACTAAACTACAGGTAATAAACCTTTCTGAGATTCAGTTAACTCCTTCACAAGTTGAAGTTTTAAGTTTAGGACTCTCGTTTTCACCTACTTCTTTTTTCGATCCTTTTACAGCGATAAAAGATCTTCACTTATTTGCACGCAAGTTAGTTTTGAAAAAACTACATGACAAGCCTGACGTGCAAGAAACTTGGAATGAAAGGGAACTTCAGACTATTGCTATTTTAGAGGAGTTACAAGACGAACCTGAAGTAGTTCCAACAGGTAAATTTGCACCACCTGTCCCCAAGAAATTCCCCCTTTGAACCTATATTCCAACATTGAAACATTTGTAGAATTGGTAACTCAGGATTTTGAAAAAATTCCCAATAGAATGAGGCAGGACAATCTCACTTTTGAGCAGAGAAAGGCACTTAAGGAGTTAAAAAACCTTAAGGAGGTAGTGATAAAACCTGCCGACAAAGGCGGTAATGTGGTAATTTGGCCTCACAAAATGTATGAAAAGGAAGCATTTCGGCAGCTTAGGGATATTAGGTGTTATAAAAAACTTACTTATAATCCCACCACCAAGTTTCAAGATCAATTACATTCTATTTTGAATAAAGCTTTTGAAGAAGGTGTTATTTCTAAAGATCTTAAAGATAACCTAGTTCCCAAATATCCGAGGATGCCGTGCATTTATTTCCTGCCTAAAATCCATAAAGATTCCAAAATCCCACCAGGGCGTCCCATCGTCTCAGGTAATGGAAATTTATGTGAGGTTGTTGGCAGGTTTTTGGATTTCCATCTTAAACCTCTAGTAAGTAATCTCCCCTCTTACTTAAAAGACACCGGGGATGTTTTGAAAAAAATCGAAGGCATCCCAATTGATGAGGATATGTGGCTTGTGACAATGGATGTCGAATCTTTGTACACCTCCATTGGCCACATTGATGGTATCAGAGCAACAGAAACCTTTCTACGCCTCTCTAACCATCAACCTGATTTTGTTAATTTTTTGCTAATTTTATTGGAATTTGCTTTAGAGCACAATTTTTTCACCTTCAAGGGTGGGTTTTTTTTACAGCAACAAGGCACCGCCATGGGGGCTCCATTTGCATGTTCATACGCAAATCTATTTTTGGGCAAATGGGAACAGGACCTCTTTTTTGTCAATCCAGTGGCATACATTGAGGGGGTCCTGTTGTGGGCTCGCTATATAGATGACATCATCCTCATTTGGCAGGGCTCAGAACAGGACCTCCTTCATTTTGTAGACGTCCTGAACGATAACCCATTAAATATAAAATTGACATGTAAATATAGCCAGCATGAGATTGAATTTTTGGATGTCCTTATTACTAAGATAGCAATGGTATGTTGGATACCAACGTTTTTCGAAAAAATACTGCAGTAAATTCTCTTTTACATGCTACATCCTCTCACCCTAAGCCTTTAATCAATGGAATCCCTACCAGTCAATTCCTGAGAATCAAGAGGATTTGCTCCAATGACAAAAATTTTTCTGAACAAGCCGACCTCCTGATAGATAGATTTCAAGAACGCGGATATTCTAAGAGAAGTATTAACAAAGGGTTTAAAAGAGCCAAAAAAACACAAAGATTTGATTTGCTTCAATCAGCTTCAAAGCCCACCAATGAATCCAACGTGCGGTTTATTTCGACTTATAATCACAAATGGATGGAAATGAGAAGTATCCTTCAGAAATACTGGCCCATTCTTCAAGGGGATCGCACTTTGGTTAAACATATCTCTAAATATCCTTCAATTACCTATAGGAGATCACCAAACCTTCGGGATCAGCTAGTTCATAGCTGTTGCTCTGGCCCTCAGACAAATGAGACTTTTTCCTCTATCAAGCCTAAATGGGGTTTTTACCCCTGTGGAGACTGTGTAGCTTGCCCTAATATGTTAAGAGCCAGCACGTTTTGGTCAAGTAATGGTAAGCAAGAATTCACAATTACACAACGGATTACCTGCGATAGTTTTGGTGTGGTATATTATGCGGTATGCCCCTGTCCCAAAATTTATGTGGGGCTTACATCTAGACCCCTTAAGGTTAGAGTCAGAGAACACTGCCGAGATATTTCCAAAGCTAAAGATGTTAATGATTGCACCACTTTAAAACCCGTACCGAGACATTTCAAAGCCTGCCATAATTGTGATGCTTCCACTCTTAGAGTTATTGGTATTGACAAAGTACACGTAGATTTACGTGGCGGTGATTGGAGAAAAACTCTCGCACAATTAGAATCCCGATGGATTCATAAGATCAAATCTGTTCAACCATTGGGACTCAATGAAGTACTCAGTATTGCCCCTTTTCTTTAGAATTGTTCTTTTTTGTCTGTATTTTTATTCTCCTGTTTTTATGAGTTTTTAATGCTTTGTCTCTTTAGTTCTTTCTAGTTCGTCTAACCATATGGGTCCTCCATTCCCCTTTCTCTTGAAGCTGTTTGGTTCCTTTTCCTGTACCGATGTTCTATTTTGCCACGGATCATGGATTGGTTCTTGTCATCGATAATACTTACCTTTGGAAGTCGGCTGCTGCTGTTCTGAGGAACGTTTGGACTGCCTGATAGCATTATGTCTGGATTTCATTATTTTTATATTTTATTTTTTATTTTTTATTTTATTATTTTTATTTATTATTTTTTTATTTTTCATTTCTTATTATTCACTATTCATTACGTTCACTGTACTGTTTATCATAATTCTTAGGATGAGACACTTGATTTATTTAGGGTTATTTTTATTCTACCAATTCCCCCCTTTTTTCCACTTTTTTCTTAGGTCACTTATTTTTTAGGTGTTTCACTCCCACCTTTTAAACTATTTGATATTTTTCTTCAGGTTTTTTCCCCCTCACGCATTATTAACACTATTAGAATAAGTTCAGATGCGAGGTTGGACCCCCCCCTTTTTTTTTTTTTTTGTTGTCATTATGACAAAGCTTTTTTGTGACACACTTTATCTTTTTTATATATTTTCTGGCAGCCCTTCGGACTCTATATAGCAGCGCCCTCAGCTCTTGAACACTGTTCTGCGCGGTGAGCGCTCCCGCCCACTTCCCCCTTCTGCCGTCGCCATGACGACGCATCTGCAGCGATGCGTCCGCCTCCCCACAGCCTTGACGCGTCAGGCAGGGGAGGAGGGACGTGTCGCATGACGCAGGTTCCTGCCGACGTCAGGTGGACCATGTGGGCGGAAGCGCCGACATACCGCTGCCATCCATAACTCCCGGACCCTATAAAAAACCCACGTGTAAGGAGTAACACATACGCACGCTCCCTTGGAAGAAGCATAACGCGAAACGCGTGTCGGGGTGCCGCAGCACACCGGAGGTAACCATGCTCGCATCATCCATTTAGCATCTTTCCACACTTTTGTGTTTATTTGTCACGGTGCATATTACCATTTCTGGATATATGTTGAGCTGCATTTAGTTCAGTTTTTTTCTCTTTGTCTCATATTTTTTGCATTTTCCTAGCAACATATTTAATTTTTATGGGCAAGAGGGTACTGAGCCTCACTCTATATTTATATTTGAAGCTGATCTTCAGCTCCCCAATTTTCACATCATGTTTTTGTGTATTTTTTATGTTCACTAGACATATATTTTTATATTATTTTCTGATACTTTTCTTATTTACTGTTATTTCTACGTCATCTTTTGATTATCTATGTTATTTTCCCTCCGGTGTTTTGCCTTTTTTGCATTTGGTTTCCTTCCGTTTTTTAAACATTTGTATGGAATTTTTAAATGATTTATGAATAAATTTACATTTTATGGTCAATATAGCTACTATCTTTTTATGTCTATTCCATCTATGTTGGTGCTATTTTCTATCTCCCACATGAATGATTTGATCTCAATTTAAGCTGCATACATACTTCTGATGAGACCAGTGTGGCGCTTTGCGTCTTCGTGCCTCCTGGTGTCTCACGGCATCTACATGTCATCTGTGCATGTTCGAGAGCCATGTGTCTACATTATCGGCATGCGCATTGATGACTTGATAGCTGGATGGCACTAGGTCAGCGCATTCGGGGAAGTGCTAATGCACCAAGCAACCCAATCCAATTCATGTGACCGCTACCATGGATATAAAAGGTCCTGCAGGTACCTTGTACCCAATGAGTCCCATTGAGAAAGCACTCAAAACACGTGTTGGAAATTTCTTTCTGCTCATGTGGTTTCATCCAAGGCTCATTTTTTATTTTATGGGTAATAATTATTGCATTCTTAGGTATTAATGGTTATTAATATGTTACTGAGTTTTGAGAGCACTGAGTCTTCCCTGAGAGACTTTCTACATACCCATGGGTGTATGTTTATATTCCATCTTTGTGAATGCTAAGTCACCTGTGTTACTGTCTGTTCTTCTTCTATGCAATTTTTCTAATATTCACCTATTTATATTATGAATAAATATACATTTTAAACCTTTAAACTCCAGCATTCCTCTGGTTATTTTATTTGTTTTATGCCGCATTTTTCTTTTTTGTACCAGCGACGGGAGCAGTCAGGTATGTGACTGCAAGTATGCTATTTGCATATTTTTTCCCACTTCCGACTAGACTTGTCTGGCCTCGCTCAATACCCTTGCATTGAGAGAGGCCATGCCCATCTAGTCGACATGTGACCACAATTATGCAAATAACATACTTGCAGTTACGTGTCCATCATTCTCAGTGCCGGCATCGGAGAATCCACATAACACGTTAGAAGCGCGACTTGAAGGTTCACAAGTCTGAAGTCACATATATTGACTGCACACATGCAACATAAGGTCAAACAACCCCTTTAAGTCAGTGTTCTGCTCAGGCTACCTCTTCCACTACCATAACACTTATTGTTTTACATAGAATATTTTCAAATCCATCAATGACACCTGTTTCTGTTGCGCTTCTTAGTCTACTAACCCAAAGCACAAAAACACATTCTTACAACTAATTTGTTTTGCTGAAAGAAATGAGCAGAAAACCTCTGTACTATGGGCAGTGATAGCAGCCCTTTATGCTAGGGCAAATATCAAGGTGGAAATGAAGAGTGCCAAGTAGGAGAGGATATCAGAGGTAGAGAGTGTTGACTTTGGCAATATAAAGTGCAAGGGTACTGGCATTTGTAGTAACACACTGAAATACTCTGAGCCAGAGCAAATATAAAGGTTGGGGAGAAGCAAGGAATTCAGGCTATTTCCCACAATAGGCAACTGTCAGCAGTATACAGAATGATGATGATGATAAGTCTGTGGTGGGCAAGATCTGGGAACCATATTGGTGTGTGTAGAAGGAGATGTCAACAAAGGAGGAGGCTATTGATACACTGCACAGCCAATAGCTATATAGTTGAAGCATCTTTTGGGGTAAAATCAGCTTGTTCTGTGGTGTGACCTGTGACAGGTGATACCGCATGTGCTAATAGTGGAGGAGGCGCAACATTGCCTGAAATTTCTAGTTGTTGTAGTCCTGTTTCTTATGTGCGAACTTCTCGTGTGGAAGTTTTTTTGCATATTGCAGCCAGATTATTCTTTTGGCAGTTTTCAGACTGCACAAAAGCAAAATAAGCTGTAGACTTTATAGCTTGTATAGACTTGTATAGACTATGGGCTACACTTGTCATGTAGTAACAAAGGACTGCAGGCATATACCTGACTCCTCGAACTAGGAGCTCCTTAGTCTATCCCTGTCCCTCAGATTACTCCAGATGGAAGAGATGCTGGGGTCTCATATCTAGGTATGATCCTAGCTCTACCCTTATCTTACCCTTCCCAAAGCCAGGTGGCGCTGACATCAAGCTCACGGGTAAGTAATGAAGACTCATCTGTAAGACACTCTCAGCACTAACCTAGTACTCAAAAGAATTAAGCACACAAAAAAATCATTATTTGAGGAGAAACCCCCCAACAAATTCCCTTTTTCACTCATTTATGTATAAAAAAACCCACACCAGTCCGCCGTAGTCCAAATGGAGGTCCCACGACCAGCAGCAGATTGTGTCCCTTTTTTCAGACTCACTGAATTAAAGGGGCCAATGTGATACCTGCAGGGGGCCAGAGTCTCATACCAAGTTTTTGGCTGTCATATAGTGGCTGATCAAACTACTGGTAGAGTTTTCACCAACTAGTTGACTACTAAACTCTTTACCATTTAGGCTGGGCTCAAGGTCTCGGGCTGGAGCCATTTTTTTACTAGATGCAACAATTCATATGTCTGATACCTAGCAGTTCGGGCCTCTACAAAGGACGACTGCTATACTCTCTGCACCAGTACATAAGTATTATCCCCATATGGGCAAGTATCTCATCTTTGAGTTTCCCATAGTCCTGAGTGTCCTCCCAGGTGAGGTAAAAGTAGGCTTTCTGGGCATTTCCCATCAGGAACGGGGCCATACTTCAGTCCACTGGGAGTTCTGCAAACTCTTTCACTCTGCAGTTCTTTCAAACACTCTGAGGAAGGCTTCCATGTTGTCCTCCAGACTCATCTTCACCAGTGCTGACCTGATTTTGTTCCTGGCCTCAGGTGGACCGAGGTCACTGGTGTGGGTGTCTCTCGTAGAGTAAGCTATGCTAACAGGTGACTAATCTGCTGCTGTTTCACCATGGAGTGGAAAATCTGCTGTAGGAGTTTCTTCATCTTGTCCATGGGCTGGAGATGAAACGTTACAGGCTTTTTCATGGATATGCAGTTTTTTTGGGGGTATGTCTTAGTTTACACAGCCAATATTCTCCACCATATGTAAGGTAGTTGCTTTCACGTCAGTGTGGTAATGAGGCAGTGATCCATCATAGTTCAACTTAAATGTCTTTATTTTGCCAACTTTCGATAATAAAGTCAAAACGTTATCATCCAATTCGCATCCAGATAGTCCATGTCAGTCTGTTGCCATGAGTGACTGCACCACCGTGTAGAGGGTGCAGTATTGGCTTTCCACTCTCTGCCTCTGGTCTGTGTTCAGTCTCACACAGGCAGATATATACAGAGCCTCCTACTCTGTTTCTTGCAAAACCAAAACTGACACAATTAACCCTTAACTTAAAGTTTGAAAAAGGAATCTTGGCCAAGTGCCACTTCCAAGATCCAGACTGGAGTGAGAGATCCATCCCACTGATTTTCTAAAAATTGCTCCAAAAATAAAAACCATGTAAGGTTGTTCTAAATTTGAGTTAGTCAAATGGCTTGACGAAGTCCACATTCACTTTTAATTTGCATTGTAACTGCAGCTGTGGCTATGTTCACTATGTTCCTACGCACCTCCTGAGGGATACGTAGTGACCCTTGTATATGAATGGGCTGCAAGTATTTCTTGTGTCAAGCCACTCATGACCAATAGACAATGCCAGAAGCATCTTACCTGGGCAAAAGAAGTGGAATGATGCTCAGTGCTCCAAGGTTTCAGATGAAAGTAGATTTTGCATCTCATTTCTAAATCAAGGTCCCAGAGTCTGGAGGAAGAGTGGAGAGGCACATAATCCAAGCTGCTTGAGGTCTACTGTGAAGTTTCCACAATCCATTTAGAGCTAAATGAGATTGAGGTTTTGAAATCAACTCGTTGTTAGGGTCTGTGGAACGCACCTAATAGATATAGTAGAGAGGTGCGTTCGCAGCCCAGGGTCCACCGTGCAGGCGAAGCCCGCTGCTAGCAAGATGGCGAAAGTAGCGAACTCTGTTATCCCACAGAGTCGCTAAAATAAACGCCATAGTGCGCTGTGGCAGTAAGTGCGAACTCTGTTAATCCCCAGAGCCGCTAACGGGAATGCCACAGCGCTATATGGCGATAGGTGCGAACTCACTTAGCTTCAGTGAGCCGCAAAGTAAAACGCTAGGGCACTGAACCAGCGTTATCAAGTGAACACTGTTGTGTCACAGAGCCGCTGAGAAAAAGACTGTGTCCTGTTAACACCACAGGGATACACAGATAACTGCTGTGCGGATAGCAGTCCGTGATCATGCAGACAGCAACGCAATCAAGCAATCTCCTCACCGGAGAAGCCGGTATTCTAGGGGCTTATTTCAGCTAAGCCCTAAACACTTGCACTCAAATCTCCTCACCGGAGGTGCCGGTATTCTATGGGCTTATTTCAGCCGAGCCCTAACCACATGCGTGCATGATCACACTGGCGCAAAGCACATAATGCAATTGATACTAGCGCATGGCGGCCCAGCCATGCCACCCTTTTATAGTAACAGCTACAGGACCTGCCAGAAACAAGGACCAATGAAACTGTTCCAGAACACCAGTAGTCACAGGACCTTCCTGGCTGACCAATAGGAGCTGCTGCAATGCCTGAGCATGTGACCCCTGATCTCCAATGAGAGATATCCCCCTGGGCATGCTCAGAAGGGGAAAACAAGAACTTTGTCCTAAAGACGTCTGCTCGCCGCTAGTGTTGAGCGATACGATACCGCAAGTATCGGGTATCGGCCGATATTAGCTGTTTCGGCCTTTCGATACTTAGTTCCGATATTTTCCATATATCGTATACCGGAATCGGAAGTTCCCATAATTCTTTGAGAGGCAATGTGATTTTAGTCAGTCAATGAGGAATCCTAAGAAGTGTGGGCACATCCTGTACTGCTGCGGTCATGTTAACTAATGGCATGGCTGTGATTGGATGCTGAAATGATGTCAGAATGCACTATAAAAGGCGCCGCCGCCATTTTAGCGTCACTGTGCTGTGAATTCAGTAAGGGACAGAACGCTGCTATGCTGACTCTGAGGGACAGTTAGAGATTGCGATTTAATGTACTGTGCTGTAGGCAGGCTAGCACCAACCGCTGTGTAAAGCTTCCTTTTGCCTGCAGTGTTGTTTTAACAGCTCTGCAAGGTGTGTGTGAGTGCAGGTGACGCTGCAGTTTGCTCTGCATGCAACGCTGTCTGTAGGCATCTGCACGTGTCACTCACAGACTCTTTTTTTTTTCTTCAGTGTAATTCTTGCTGCTCCATGCAATTTAACTATTAGTGTGACGCGCTTCCATCCGTATCCAATACATTGGTTGCAAACACTATAGAAGTAGACAAAGAGTAGCCTTTCACAGATTGTGAACAGTTGTGTTTCAGTGTTCACTTCAGTCTGTGTTTTTTATTTTTTGAGTGCACATCACGCTCCAGTTACTTGTTCAAGCACTGCTGCTTGTACTCTGCTGAGCGTGTCTCAGTGCCTCATCCTTTTCATTTCTCTCCAATTGGTTCTGCTCCATTCCATTTAAAATAAATATAATCTATTAGTGTGACGCGCTTCCATCCGTATCCAATACATTGGTTGCAAACACTATAGAAGTAGACAAAGGAGTAGCCTTTCACAGATTGTGAACAGTTGTGTTTCAGTGTTCACTTCAGTCTGTGTTTTTTATTTTTGAGTGCACATCACGCTCCAGTTACTTGTTCAAGCACTGCTGCTTGTACTCTGCTGAGCGTGTCTCAGTGCCTCATCCTTTTCATTTCTCTCCAATTGGTTCTGCTCCATTCCATTTAAAATAAATATAATCTATTAGTGTGACGCGCTTCCATCCGTATCCAATACATTGGTTGCAAACACTATAGAAGTAGACAAAGGAGTAGCCTTTCACAGATTGTGAACAGTGTGTGTTTCAGTGTTCACTTCAGTCTGTGTTTTTTATTTTTTGAGTGCACATCACGCTCCAGTTACTTGTTCAAGCACTGCTGCTTGTACTCTGCTGAGCGTGTCTCAGTGCCTCATCCTTTTCATTTCTCTCCAATTGGTTCTGCTCCATTCCATTTAAAATAAATATAATCTATTAGTGTGACGCGCTTCCATCCGTATCCAATACATTGGTTGCAAACACTATAGAAGTAGACAAAGGAGTAGCCTTTCACAGATTGTGAACAGTTGTGTTTCAGTGTTCACTTCAGTCTCTGCGTAATAACCACACTTAGGCCTTATAACTTTTCTGACTTTCTTTATCAATCTACCAAGATGAAGAAGGCAGGAGTAAGGCACGTGGTCGTGGCCGTGGAGTTTCAGCAGGGAGAGGACGTGGGGATTCTGTGGCTGCTGCCGCCCTCAGTGACACAGCATCCACCATTTTACCCATGAGCGTTCCTTTATGCGCATTTGGTAGGAGCTCGGCGTGCCCCCCTGCTGCGGGAAGAACAAATTGAAGCCGTTGTTGGTTGGATGGCAGCCAATGCATCGACTTCAATTCCTTCCACCTCCTCTCAGGAACACAACACTGTTGAGCAACCATCTGTCTGTTCACCGCCTGTCAAATTGCCCAGGCAGTCAGAGAGTTCTGTACAGGAGCCAGCTGAGTCTCTGCTTCTGTTCTCAGAATCTGTTGGCTCGCAAACACGGGCACAGGCAAGCAGCATTCTGCAATTTGAAGAAGAGGGAGTATGCAGTGATGCGCAACAGCTGTGTCTCTCTCAATCTGAAGAGGCGGGTGAGCCAGTGCCGATGGACAGCACACCGCAGAACGCATCTTATGATGATGATGAGACTCAGGTGCCAGGTTTTGTGGAGCATGGTGCTGCCCAGACCATCCAACAGCAGCAGGTGTTGGAAGAGGGTAGTGGAGATGATGAAGTCCGAGACCCAACATGGCGTGAGCAACAGGAAGGTGGTGGGAGCAGCTCTGAGGAAGAGATTGTCCCAACGGTACAAAGAGGAGGGAGAGGTAGGCTGCAGACTCGCTTGCCTGTAGCCTCCAGTTTGGCACCTGTTGGGAGCAGTTCTCTTAGAAATGTCAAAATTGGCGCTCCCATGACTTGCACTGCGTGGTCCTTTTTTGACAGACTTGTAGATGATATTTGCTATGTTCAATGCAAGCTGTGTAAGCAAAAAGTTAAAAGAGGTAAAAATATCAGTAACCTGAATACCACAAATATGTGGAAACATGTACGGACAAAGCACGTAGCTGAGTTACAAAGACACACTGGAGATGTAGGCCAACCTACAGCAGCACCTACATCTTCAGGTCGTGTTGGAGCCTCTACCTCCAGCTCACACACACCTGGTTCGGCTTCCTCACAGGATCTCCATGGAAGAACCTCGGTCACTGTTGTCCATAGACAAACTGTTATTCCACCCACAGCAGCAAGTTCACAGTCATCGTCACACTCCCAGACCACAAAACAGCCATCGGTACCACAGGCATGGGATAAAAGACGGCCATACTCGGCAAACCATCCACGAGCACAGGCTCTGAATGCTGGCATTGCAAAACTCCTGTCCCTTGAAATGCTGTCATTCAGGCTGGTGGAGACTGACAGTTTCAGGAACTTATGGCATTGGCAGTCCCACAATATAATGTGCCAAGCCGATTTTATTTCAGCAGGCAAGCCGTCCCTGCTCTGCAAAAACATGTCGAGGGAAACATTAAACATGCGCTACTAAACGCCGTCAGTAGCAGGGTCCACCTGACCACCGATGCGTGGACCAGTACCCATGGCCAGGGACGATACCTTTCCCTCACTGCCCATTGGGTCAATGTTGTGGAGCCGGGTACAGATCTTGCCAGTGGCGCTGTACGTGTTCTGCCAACTCCAAGGATTGCAGGAATCCAGTCTGTACACATTGATTCCTCCTCCTACTCCAGTTCCTCAGAATCATCGCTGCACGAGCCGTCACGGTATACCTCCACATGGACCCGTGAACGCTTACCTGTTGCGACCGATATGAGCACAGCCGTGGCCAAACGTCAACAGGCCGTCCTGAAATTAATTTCCATGGGGAATCGAAGCCACACAGCGCAGGAGCTCTGGGATGCCATCAAGCAGGAGAGCGACGTGTGGTTTTTGTCAGCTAATCTCCAGCCAGGCTTGGTAGTGTGTGACAATGGCCGAAATCTGGTGGCAGCTCTGGGCCTTGGCAACCTCACTCACATACCATGTCTGGCACATGTGCTCAACTTGGTCGTGCAGAGTTTTTGAGGGACTATCCGGATCTTGATGCACTGCTGCACAAGGTCCGCCTAGAGTGCGCTCACTTGCGACGTTCCAGCATGGCCAGATCGCGCATTGCAGCTCTGCAAGTCAGATTTCGCCTTCCTGAACATCGCATCATATGTGACGTACCCACCAGGTGGAATTCCACGTTACATATGTTGGAGCGGTTGTGTGAGCAGCAGCCAGCAGTAATGGAGTATCAGCTGCAACAGGCGCAATCAACTCGCAATTTGCGCCGTTCACACTTCACCACTACTGAGTGGGCCTCTATGAAGGACATCTGCGACGTTTTGCGTGCGTTTGATGTCTCAACGCGGATGGCGAGTGCAGATGATGCACTAGTCAGCATGACTGTCCCCCTTATCTGCCTGCTTCAGAAATCACTGAAAGCACTAAAGGAAGAGGTTTTGGAAGAGGTGGAGGATGAGGAGTCACAAATTCAATTACCTTCAGGACAGTCACGCAACGTGGTTCCTCACAAAGGGCTGGGCAGGGCTCACTTTGTGAGGAGGATGAGGAGGGAGGAGGAGTCAATGGAGGAGGAAGAAATCCCTACAGAGGGAGGTACACAACGCTCTAGTCAGTATGTAGAGCGAGGGTGGGGTGATGCAGAGGAGGCAGAGATGACGCCTCTTCCAGAGGACAGCCTTTGTTGGCCAGTTGGGAGTCTGCAGCACATGGTTGATTTCATGCTTCAGTGCCTGAGAAACGACCGCCGCATCGCCCACATTCTCACCACGTCAGATTATTGGGTGTACACCCTCCTAGACCCTCGCTACCGGGACAACTTACAAACCCTCATCACACCGGTGAACCGGGACCGTAAAATGCAGGAGTACCAAGACACACTGGTGCAATCCATACTGTTGTACATTCCAGCCGAGAGAGCTGCTGCTGCTGCTACTGCTTTACAAAGCAGCTCTGTGCGTCGAGGCAGTGTAGACACCTCTACAACAAGAGGGAGCACAAGCAGCGCCTCTGCACAGGGCAAGAGCTGTATGTTACAAATGTGGCGAAGTTTTGTGACAGCGCCAGCAAGGTCTACACCATCCGAGACGGCTCCAGTCACCAGGAAGAAACGTTTCCGTAAGATGGTGACAGACTACTTGGCTTTCCCTCTAAGTGTACTCCCAGATGCCTCTTCCCCTTTCAAATTTTGGGTCTCTAAGTTGGATACATGGCCAGAGCTTAGCCAGTATGCATTGGAGGTGCTGGCTTGCCCTGCTGCCAGTGTATTATCTGAGCGCGTCTTTAGTGCTGCAGGTGGTGTAGTAACAGACCGTCGCATGCGACTATCCTCAGAGAATGTAGACCGGCTTACTTTTCTGAAAATGAACAAGGCATGGATCTCACCTGAATTTGCCTGTCCGTTTTCAGATTAAATAACTGTTTGGCAACATTTTCCATGTCTCCTGTTATGTTCATCTTTCTACCACCTGAACTCTCTCCTGGGCTACAACATCCCCATTTGTTGCTCGTAAGTAATTGGCAGGGGTATTGACTCCTGGCAGCCTGGTTACAGCACGACAGCTGTTTCTGGCAGTGTGAACGTCAATTATCCTCCAATAACGTTTGCTGGTCGAGCTTTGGCCAGGTTCCGGTAGTTAAGCGTGCGACAGTACTATGGTACCTCGGTTGTACGTGACTCTTTCCTATCTGTACCCGTCGGGGTCCAGTACGTCAACTGGTTCTCCCAGTGCCTTTGGCCTAGGTGCCTCCATCTGTATCGAGTTCCACAAGTCTGCTGTCCTTGGTAGTGCTTTGGAGCACAGGTACCTCTGCTTAGTAACCGTGTCACAGTAAGTCGCTGGTACTCGGTTGTGACATTGCCTCTTTCCTTTGCTACCCGTCCGGGGTCCAGTACCGTCAACTGGTTCTCCCCAGTGCCTTTGGCCTAGGTGCCTCCATCTCCGTATCCGAGTTCCACCAACGTCTGCTGGTCCTTGGTAGTGCTTTGGAGCACAGGTACCTCCTGCTTAGTAACCGTGTCACAGTAACGTCAGCTGGTACTCGGTTGTGACATTGCCTCTTTTCCTTCTGCTACCCGTCCGGGGTCCAGTACCGTCAACTGGTTCTCCCAGTGCCTTTGGCCTAGGTGCCTCCATCTCCGTATCCGAGTTCCACCAACGTCTGCTGGTCCTTGGTAGTGCTTTGGAGCACAGGTACCTCCTGCTTAGTAACCGTGTCACAGTAACGTCAGCTGGTACTCGGTTGTGACATTGCCTCTTTTCCTTCTGCTACCCGTCCGGGGTCCAGTACCGTCAACTGGTTCTCCCCAGTGCTTTGGCCTAGGTGCCTCCATCTCCGTATCCGAGTTCCACCAACGTCTGCTGGTCCTTGGTAGTGCTTTGGAGCACAGGTACCTCCTGCTTAGTAACCGTGTCACAGTAACGTCAGCTGGTACTCGGTTGTGACATTGCCTCTTTTCCTTCTGCTACGTCCGGGTCCATACCGTCATGGTTCCAGTCCTGCTAGTGCCTCATTCGTATCGGTTCACCAAGTCTGCGGTCCTTGTAGTGCTTTGAGCACAGTACCTCCTGTAGTAACCGTGTCACAGTAACGTCAGCTGGTACTGGTGGACATGCCTTTCTTTGTGCCCTCCGGGTTCCCGCACTCAGTGGTCCTCGTTACTTCATGTCTTTGCTCCATCTGATACCGTCAGGGTTCCAGTAACGTCAGCTGGTTCTCGGAAATTAGACGACCTTAAAGACCACCCAGAAGAAGATGACGACAACAAGGACGACGAGCATGAAGCCAACCAGCCTGAACACCATCACAAAGAAAAAATAAAAGATTACCCAGAAGAAGATCACCAACAGGACAAAGAAGGTTAAGACAAACTACAAGATACAGAACAAGAGACAGAAGAACAATAAGCAGAAGATCAAAAAGCAGAAGAACATGAAGTATAAGACCAAAATGAAGAGCAAAATATATGCTCTAAATTCTAAGCAGAAGAAGACTAAGCAGTGTATGGGGGTGAGTCCGTTCCTCCTCGTGGTGCCCCTGGAAAATGCCTGCTGCTGCAGGCTAAACTGAACACGGACAAATACTGTTGTAATTTAAATCTTTTGTGACAGCAAGAACGGAAGGATGAACAATTCATACTTTTACAGATTACAAGTACAGGAATCTCTGTCACAAATAAGAATATGATGAAGAAGATGAAGAGGAAGAAGATGAAGAATTTGAATATGAAGAAGATTAATTATTTAATAATAACAATATGAGTAATGTAAACAAAAACATGAATAGCAAGAAGTTTAACCCCTTAATGTCCACTGACGTGCAGAGTCCGTCATGGCAAGGTGCCAGTTCTGGCACCAGGACGGACTCTGCACGTCATGCCTTTGATCTACCACTGCGTGTAAACACGCAGTGGTAGATCAGTGCCGACAGCTGTCACAGACAGCTGACTGGCACGGCAAGCGGTGCGGGGACCTTTGCCGTCGGTCCCCGCACTCACAGCGCTGTGATTGGTCAGTCAATCTGACTGACCAAACACAGCAGCGATCGCGCAGGAGAAGCTGAAATTTCAGCTTCCCCAGCGCGATCAGTGCAGGAGCCGGCGCTGCAGTGGCCAGGCTTCCTGCACTGACAGCCAGGAGCGGAGCCCCCACCGCCCCTGGCTGTTAACCCCCTGACTGCTGCGATCGAGCGCGATCGCAGAGCTCAGGGGGGAGGCAGAGGGTCGGGAGCTCCCTCTGCCTCAGATCAGCGTCCCAGCGATGTAATCGCAGGGCCTGATCTCTGCCTTGATGACCCGGGGGTTGTCATGACAACCTCCGGGTCATCTAGCTACGGGAAGCTGCTGTGATCATGTCACAGCAGCTTCCACTATAGTTGCAATGCATTGCAATGCCAGAGCATTGCAATGCATTGTAACTGCAATCAAAAGTAAAAAAAGTGAAAGTCCCATAAAGGGACAAGTTGAAAAAAAATCATTTTTTAAAAAAAATTGTAAAAAAAATATTAAAAAATAATTTAAAAAAATCCCCTAAAAAATACACATTTTTATGTAATAAAAAAAATAAAAAACAAAAAAAATACACATGTTAGGTATCGCCATGTCCGTAAAAATCCCATCTATAAAAGCATAACCCTAGTTAACCCCTTCAGTGAAAGCCGTAAAAAAAAAACACAAAAAAGTAGTAAATTATACTTTTTCCAAGCGGTATCATTATACCGCTTGGAAAAAGTGCAATAACACGCGATCAAAAAGTCAGATATAAATAATCATGGTACCGCTGAAAACATCATCTTGTCCCGCAAAAAACAAGCCGCTATACAGCATCATCAGCGAAAAAAATAAAAAAGTTATAGCTCGCGGAATAAACTGATGCAAAAATAATTATTTTTTCTATAAAATTCTTTATTGTGTAAAAAACGCCAAAACATAAAAAAAATATATAAATGAGGTATCGCTGTAATCGTAGTGACCCGAAGAATAAAGCTGCTTTATCAATTTTACCACACGCGGAACGGGGGAAAAAAAATAAAAAAAAACAATTCCTGAATTGCTGGTTTTTGTTCATTCTGCTTCCACAAAAATCGGAATAGGAAGCGATCAAAAAACGTTATGTGCCCGAATATGGTACCAATAAATACGTCAGCTCGTCCCGCAAAAAATAAGCCCACAGATAACTCTGTCGGCCGAAATATGGAAAAATTATAGCTCTCAAAATACGGCGATGCAAAAAATTCTTACAAAAAATTATTCCAAAAAAAAGCATCTTTTAGAGTGTGACAGAAGCTAAACATGAAAAAAGGGTGTAAATCTGGTATCGCTGTAATCGCACCGATCCGAGGAATAAAGTCGCCTAATCACTAATACGCACGAGGAACGGCGTAAAAAAGAAAACCAATTCTTCACCTTTGGTAGATTTGTTCATTGTGCCTCCCAAAGATCGCAGTAAGGCGATCACAGTGGTTCCCCCCCGCATATGGGGTATCAGCGTACTCAGGACAAAATGCACAATAGCTTTTGGGGTCCTATTTCTCCTGTTACCCTTATAAAAATAAAAATTTGGGGGCAAAAAGGTCATTTTTGTGGAAAAAAATATGATTTTTTTTTTTTCACGGCTCTACGTTATAAACTTCTGTGAAGCCCTTGGGGGTTCAAAGTGCTGACCACACATCTAGATAAGTTCCTTGGGGGGTCTAGTTTGCAAAATGGGGTCATTTGTGGGGGGTTTCTACTGTTTAGGCACATCAGGGGCTCTCCAAGCGCGACATGACACCCGCAGACCATTCCATCAAAGTCTGCATTTAAAAAACGGTGCTCCTTCCCTTCCGATCTCTGCCATGCGTCAAAATAGTGGTTCCCCCCCACATATGGGATATCAGCGTACTCAGGACAAATTGCACAATAGCTTTTGGGGTCCTATTTCTCCTGTTACCATTATAAAAATAAAAATTTGGGGCAAAAAGATTATTTTTGTGGAAAAAAATATGATTTTTTTATTTTCACGGTCTACGTTATAAACTTCTGTGAAGCACTTGGGGGTTCAAAGTGCTCACCACACATCTAGAAAAGTTCCTTGGGGGGTCTAGTTTCCAAAATGGAGTCACTTGTGGGGGGTTTCTACTGTTTAGGCACATCAGGGGCTATCCAAACGTGACATGACACCCACAGACCATTCCATCAAAGTCTGCATTTGAAAAAGGCGCTACTTCCCTTTCGAGCTCTGCCATGCGTCAAAATAGTGGTTCCCCCCACATATGGGATATCAGCGTACTCAGGACAAATTGCACAATAGCTTTTGGGGTCCTATTTCTCCTGTTACCATTATAAAAATAAAAATTTGGGGCAAAAAGATTATTTTTGTGGAAAAAAATATGATTTTTTTATTTTCACGGCTCTACGTTATAAACTTCTGTGAAGCACTTGGGGGTTCAAAGTGCTCACCACACATCTAGAAAAGTTCCTTGGGGGGTCTAGTTTCCAAAATGGAGTCACTTGTGGGGGGTTTCTACTGTTTAGGCACATCAGGGGCTATCCAAACGTACATGACACCCACAGACCATTCCATCAAAGTCTGCATTTGAAAAAGGCGCTACTTCCCTTTCGAGCTCTGCCATGCGTCAAATAGTGGTTTCCCCCCACATATGGGGTATCAGCGTACTCAGGACAAATTGCACAATAACTTTTGGGGTCCTGTTACCCTTTGGAAAATAACAATTGGGGGTGGAAAGATCATTTTTGTGGAAAAGATATGATTTTTTAATTTTACTGCTCTACGTTATAACCTTCTGTGAAGCCCTTGGGGGTTCAAAGCTCTCACCACAATCTAGATAAGTTCCTTGGGGGGTCTAGTTTCCAAAATGGGGTCACTTGTGGGGGTTTCCACTGTTTAGGCACACAGGGACTCTCCAAATGCGACATGGCATCCAATCTCAATTCCAGCCAAAAAAGTCAAATGGCGCTGCTTCCCTTCCGAGCTCTGCCATGCGCCCAAATAGTGGTTTACCCCCACCTATGGGGTATCAGCGTACTCAGGACTAATTGCACAATAAATTTTGGGGTCCTTTTATCCTTTGGAAAATAAAAATTGGGATGAAAAGATCATTTTTGTGGAAAAAAATATGATTTTTTAATTTACGGCTCTACGTTATAACCTTCTGTGAAGCGCTTGGGGGTTAAAAGCTCTCACAACACATTTAGATAAGTTCCTTGGGGGGTCTAGTTTCCAAAATGGGGTCACTTGTGGGGGTTTCCACTGTTTAGGCACACAGGGACTCTCCAAATGCGACATGGCGTCCAATCTCAATTCCAGCCAAAAAAGTCAAATGGCGCTGCTTCCCTTCCGAGCTCTGCCATGCGCCCAAATAGTGGTTTACCCCCACATATGGGGTATCAGCGTACTCAGGACTAATTGCCAATAATTTTGGGGTCCTTTTATCCTTTGGAAAATAATAATTGGGATGAAAAGATCATTTTTGTGGAAAAAATATGATTTTTTAATTTTACGGCTCTACGTTATAACCTTCTGTGAAGCCCTTGGGGGTTAAAAGCTCTCACAACACATTTAGATAAGTTCCTTGGGGGGTCTAGTTTCCAAAATGGGGTCACTTGTGGGGGGTTTCCACTGTTTAGGCACACAGGGACTCTCCAAATGCGACATGGCGTCCAATCTCAATTCCAGCCAAAAAGTCAAATGGCGCTGCTTCCCTTCCGAGCTCTGCCATGCGCCCAAATAGTGGTTTACCCCACATATGGGGTATCAGCGTACTCAGGACTAATTGCCCAATAACTTTTGGGGTCCTTTTATCCTTTGGAAAATAATAATTGGGATGAAAAGATCATTTTTGTGGAAAAAATATGATTTTTTAATTTTACGGCTCTACGTTATAACCTTCTGTGAAGCCCTTGGGGTTAAAAGCTCTCAAACAAAATTTAGATGAGTTCCTTGAGGGGTCAGTTTCCAAAATGGGGTCACTTGTGGGGGGTTTCCACTGTTTAGGCACACAGGGACTCTCCAAATGCGACATGGCGTCCAATCTCAATTCCAGCCAAAAAAGTCAAATGGCGCTGCTTCCCTTCCGAGCTCTGCCATGCGCCCAAATAGTGGTTTACCCCCACACATGGTATATCGGTGTACTCTGGAGAAATTGTACAACAAATATTGTGGTTCATTTTCTCCTGATACCCTTGACAAAATTTAAAAAAATTGTGTCGAAAGAAAAATTTTGGGAAAAAAAGTTAAATGTTCATTTTTTCCTTCCACATTGCTTCAATTCTTGTGAAGTACCTAAAGGGTTAATAAACTTCTTGAATGTGGCTTTGAACACGTTGAGGGGTGCAGTTTTTAGAATGGTGTCACTTTTGGGTATTTTCTGTCATATTGACCCCTCAAATTCACTTCAAATGTGAGGTGGTCCCTAAAAAAATGGTTTTGTAAATTTTGTTGGAAAAATGAGAAATTGCTGGTCAACTTTTAACACTTATAACTTCGTAACAAAAAAAAATTTTGGTTCCAAAATTGTGCTGATGTAAAGTAGACATGTGGGAAATGTTATTTATTAACTAATTTTTGTGACATATCTCTCTGATTTAATGGCATTAAAATTAAAAGTTTGAAAATTGCAAAATTTTCAAAATTTTTGCCATATTTCCATTTTTTTCATAAAAAAACGCAAGTTATATTGAAGAAATTTTACCACTATCATGAAGTACAATATGTCACGAGAAAACAATCTCAGAATCGCCAAGATCCGTAGAAGCGTTCCAGAGTTATAACCTCATAAAGAGACAGTGGTCAGAATTGTAAAAATTGGCCTGGTCTTTAACCTACAAAATGGCTTGGTCATTAAGGGGTTAAGAAGAAGATTAAGAAGGTGAAGATGAAGAATAATTTGATGAGAAAGATGATGCTGCTGAAGATTATGAAGGAGAAAGTGTGGCACTGGCAAAAGTTAAAAAGGTGAAGAGCATGGAAGTTGTGAAACATACATATTTGCCAAAATAGAAAAAAGGTTAACAACATTGTCAATTTGTTAGTCAATCCAAACGTATTTCCAAAAAAATATATATTAATGCTATTCCAATGCATTGGGTTAAACATGTATGCCTTTATTGTCTCCTCAACCTCCCCAATACATTCTACATTAGTCTTTGTTGTTTTCCTTCATGTACAATTAACCAACAAGGCAAGAATGTTTTTTTTAATGCTATTTGGTTCCCATAGACTTACATGGGACTTCCGGTATCGGAATCGGATATCGACGATATTTAGTGATATCGGCGATACAATTCCGATCGATATTTTTAGATATCGAGCAGTATCGCTCAACACTACTCGCCGCTAACCAGTACTGGCCGCAATAGCAGAGCCTGGAGAGGCAGCAGTAATCCTCTGCACACTGTTAGACTGGACGAGATGCTGGGACCGAGTCTAAGCTGAGCAGAGTTCAATGCAGCCGGAGACGGATGGGAGACCGCAGCCGGGATGCTCGAGATTCCCCTTGTGCAGAAGCGGGAACTCGACCCCTAACATTACCCCCCTCCTAGGGCACCCCCTTCTCTGGGCCTCGCTACGCTCAAAGGCAGCGATGAGCTGCGGATCATGAACATGCTCGGCCGGCTCCCAGGACCTATCCTCAGGCCCATAACCCCTCCAATCCACCAAAAAAAAATGTTTTGCCCCTACCACCTTGCACCCTACAATGGCGTTCACCTCGTAATCATCCGAAGACAAACCCGACTTTCCGGCAGATGACTCAGGCAACCGGGAGATGACCACGGGTTTTAGGAGGGACACATGGAAAGTGTCGGAGATACCAAGGCGAGGCGAAAGGGCCAAACGGTAAACCACAGGGTTCACCTGCTCAAGAAACTTGAAGGGACCCAAATAGCGGGGTGCCAACTTAGTGGATTCCACCCGTAGCCTGATGTTTCGGGCGGAGAGCCACACTAGGTCGCCAGGTAGCAAATGTCAGAGCGGGACGCCGATGGGCATCGGCAGAAGACCTCATCCTTTCCTTGGAAGCCTGAATGGCATCCTGGGTGCGGTCCCATATGTCCTGTGACTCCATAGCCCAGTCTGCCACCCTGGAGCCGTCGGAAGCCACGGGCATGGGCACCGGTACCCGGGATGCTGACCGTAATTTAAGAGGAATGGGGTCTGTCCGGTGGAGTCAGCCACAGCATTGTTTAGCGCAAAACTCCGCCCACTGGAGCAAGGATGCCCAGTCATCCTGCTTGGCAGAGACAAAATGTCGCAAGTAGGTGACCAAGGTCTGGTTGGCCCTCTCTACCAACCCATTCGTCTCGGGATGATATGCAGAGGAGAGGTTCAACTCAATGCAGAGTAGATAACACAACTCTCTCCAGAACCGAGACGCAAATTGGGGACCTCGATCGCTGACAATCTTGTCTGGCATACCGTGTAGACGGAAGATGTGTCTAATAAATAATGCTAAATACCAAAAAGGAACTTTGTATACAACCGAATATTAAAAAATATAAATGTTTATTGAACAAATATGTAAAAAAAATATATATATATAAAAACGGCAAAAAAGCCACAAAACACAAGACGGGTGGGAAAACAAGGCAAACCTAATGCTGAATTAACAATAGTAAATAAATATACGCACATAATGCATAGGTATGTAATGTGTTAATGACAGAAAACATAACGAGGCTCAAAATAACACAGCAGAAAATGCTGAGTAAATATATTATTCCCGTGTGGGATAATAGTTTAATCCTCATATAATACACACACCTATGCAATAAAATGGTAACAAAAATCAAACGTGCAAGTGCAAAACTCAAATAAGACAAATCATAATTACCAGCAAGAGGAGCCCGGGAGACCCACCACACCCGACGCGCGTTTCGCAAGAAATGCTTCGTCCAGGGGTGGTTGGGTCCTGGCCAGATAGGGCATTTAATGAATGAAGGAGCCAATCGAATCGGATGGCTAATAATATACCCCTCCTATTATCCTGAGGTTATCAGCGTTGCAAAATACAATGAAAAGACAATGAAAAAACAGCGATCCGATATTACAATGCATCTGATGGTACTACCACATCAATAAGTATACCTAGATTGTTTCAAAACATATCGCCGATCAATGCTTAGAAGTGTTCATAGTGGATGTAAACAAACTGAGGATCACACCCCCAGGGCGTGTCGAGCAAGCTGGCTTCCAGAAATGAGGAGATGATGAGAAAAACGTCACTTCCGGTCTGACGTAGCGCCGGAAATCATTCCATTGTGTAGCTGCAACCATGGTGATCAAACAACAGAAGCAGCTGACGTCATATCCAGTTTGATTGATAAAAAGATCGTAAGTCTAGCTCTGAATAAAAAGAACGTAATATACAAAGCTTATAACAGAAAAGTCCCTGCAACCACGGTAATTATTGTCATGTCTCCGTTCTTACCATGGTGTAAATAATATAATATAAATCCATTACAACGGCTATGATGCAATGTCCATAAATATATCGCTAAAGTGGATCACATATAATTATTAATATCTGTCAGTGACATACACATTCCCATGGGAGAAAAACCTGATACGTATCTCCTAAAAAGAACTTGAGAGATAGTTAGTAACATGACATAATTCAGAACATACGACAAAGTGACAGATCTCAAAAAAACGCACATAGATGATAAAAATAGTGTTTGTCAATTATATGCTAAAAACAATCAACCAAAAATATGACATTGATACTTATGACCTTGTATAATGGACAAGTCGTTTTACAAAATAGCCATAATCAGAAGAAACCAATCAGGAATATAGAAGTGACCCTAAAAATAAAATAAAAAATTAAAAAATTAAAAAATGAAACAGGACCAATAAAGGCAATGCAAAAACAACACAAAAGAGAGAAGCTTTCAAACCAGCCAATTGAATGCTGATAAAAACCGAGTGGAATAAAGTAGAATCTTAAAAAATTAAAGAATTAAAGAGAACAAAAATCAATTAAACAGGCAGAAAAGGAACATAACTATTGTGTTCGTTGAGACCAGATGGTGTGAAGGTATCGAGCCTGTAAATCCATTGTGCTTCCTTTTGGGCCAAAAACCTCTTCCAATTGCCCCCTCTAGTACCAATAAAGACTCTGTCGATACCACAGACCATCAATCCTCTTGAGTCACAACCATGTATCATTTTAAAATGTCTAGGGATCGATTTGAGTTTAGACAGGTCATCTTCTGTAATTGCACCTTCAATGTCCAAGATATGTTCACGTACTCTCCTGCGTAATTCGCGAGTTGTCATTCCTACATATATCAAACCACAAGGGCAGGTCGCATGATATATAACAGCCCTTGTGGTACAAGAAATGGTATGAGTAATCTTGTATGTTTTGCTGTTTTTAGAGTTATTAAATTCAGTAGTATTGCGAACATTGGTACAAGCAACACATTTCCCACACCTTGTACAGCCCCATTTTGGGCCCTTTGATCCAAAAATAAAATTGGTGTTATGCCCTTTATGGTAACTGTGAACCAAATGGTCCCGAAGATTCCTAGATCTCCTAAAGGTAAGTGCAGGATTATGTCCAATGCATTTGGATAAAGTTTTATCCATACGAAGAACATGCCAATGTCTAGAAATGGCGTCTCTCACTTCATTACTCCTGGAATTGAAATCCAGGATGCAACGTACCTGTCCCATCTTATGATCATGGTGTCTCTTCTTCTGTAGCAACTGAGCTCTATCACTACGATATGCTCTCTGATAGGCGCGGCATATAGTCTTCTTCTCATATCCTCTGTCCTTAAAACGCTTATACAGATCAGTGGCCTGTTGTTCAAATAAGTCATCCCAGAGATGGAACAGGTACGTTGCATCCTGGATTTCAATTCCAGGAGTAATGAAGTGAGAGACGCCATTTCTAGACATTGGCATGTTCTTCGTATGGATAAAACTTTATCCAAATGCATTGGACATAATCCTGCGCTTACCTTTAGGAGATCTAGGAATCTTTGGGACCATTTGGTCCACAGTTACCATAAAGGGCATAAAACCAATTTTATTTTTGGATCAAAGGGCCCAAAATGGGGCTGTACAAGGTGTGGGAAATGTGTTGCTTGTACCAATGTTCGCAATACTACTGAATTTAATAACTCTCAAAACAGCAAAACATACAAGATTACTCATACCATTTCTTGTACCACAAGGGCTGTTATATATCATGCGACCTGCCCTTGTGGTTTGATATATGTAGGAATGACAACTCGCGAATTACGCAGGAGAGTATGTGAACATGTCTTGGACATTGAAGGTGCAATTACAGAAGATGACCTGTCTAAACTCAAATCGATCCCTAGACATTTTAAAATGATACATGGTTGTGACTCAAGAGGATTGATGGTCTGTGGTATCGACAGAGTCTTTATTGGTACTAGAGGGGGCAATTGGAAGAGGTTTTTGGCCCAAAAGGAAGCACAATGGATTTACAGGCTCGATACCTTCACACCATCTGGTCTCAACGAACACAATAGTTATGTTCCTTTTCTGCCTGTTTAATTGATTTTTGTTCTCTTTAATTCTTTAATTTTTTAAGATTCTACTTTATTCCACCCGGTTTTTATCAGCATTCAATTGGCTGGTTTGAAAGCTTCTCTCTTTTGTGTTGTTTTTGCACTGCCTTTATTGGTCCTGTTTCATTTTTAATTTTTTAATTTTTTATTTTTATTTTTAGGGTCACTTCTATATTCCTGATAGGTTTCTTCTGATTATGGCTATCTTTGTAAAACGACTTGTCCATTATACAAGGTCATAAGTATCAATGTCATATTTTTGGTTGATTGTTCTTGGCATATAATTGACAAACACTATTTTTATCATCTATGTGCGTTTTTTTGAGATCTGTCACTTTGTCGTATGTTCTGAATTATGTCATGTTACTAACTATCTCTCAAGTTCTTTTTAGGAGATACGTATCAGGTTTTTCTCCCATGGGAATGTGTATGTCACTGACAGATATTAATAATTATATGTGATCCACTTTAGCGATATATTTATGGACATTGCATCATAGCCGTTGTAAAGGATTTATATTATATTATTTACACCATGGTAAGAACGGAGACGTGACAATAATTACCGTGGTTGCAGGGACTTTTCTGCTATAAGCTTTGTATATTACGTTCTTTTTATTCAGAGCTAGACTTATGATCTTTTTATCAATCAAACTGGATATGACGTCAGCTGCTTCTGTTGTTTGATCACCATGGTTGCGGCTACACAATGGATGATTTCCGGCGCTACGTCAGACCGGAAGTGACGTTTTTCTCATCATCTCCTCATTTCTGGAAGCCGGCTTGCTCGACACGCCCCTGGGGGTGTGATCCTCAGTTTGTTTACATCCACTATGAACACTTCTAAGCATTGATCGGCGATATGTTTTGAAACGATTAGGTATACTTATTGATGTGGTAGTACCATCAGATGCATTGTAATATCGGATCGCTGTTTTTTCATTGTCTTTTCATTGTATTTTGCAACGCTGATAACTCAGGATAATAGGAGGGGTATATTATTAGCCATCCGATTCGATTGGCTCCCTCATTCATTAAATGCCCTATCTGGCCAGGACCCAACCACCCCTGGACGAAGCATTTCTTGCGAAACGCGCGTCGGGTGTGGTGGGTCTCCCGGGCTCCTCTTGCTGGTAATTATGATTTGTCTTATTTGAGTTTTGCACTTTCACGTTTGATTTTTGTTACCATTTTATTGCATAGGTGTGTGTATTATATGAGGATTAAACTATCTATCCCACACGGGAATAATATATTTACTCAGCATTTTCTGCTGTGTTATTTTGAGCCTCGTTATGTTTTCTGTCATTAACACATTACATACCTATGCATTATGTGCGTATATTTATTTACTATTGTTAATTCAGCATTAGGTTTGCCTTGTTTTCCCACCCTCTTGTGTTTTGTGGCTTTTTTGCAGTTTTTATATATATATATATTTTTTACATATTTGTTCAATAAACATTTATATTTTTTAATATTCGGTTGTATACAAAGTTCCTTCTTGGTATTTAGTTTGTTTTTTGCTTTGTTAACTGTATGGGATTCATGTAGGTATATAATAAATAATGCTGCCAAGGCCCGTGCAGAAGGTAACCGTGCTAACGGCACTAAGTGCTTCATTTTGGAGAAGTGGTCGGTGATCACCCAAATGATAGTGCAACCCCGAGACTTGGGTAAGCCCACCACAAAGTCCATCCCGACCATCTCCCAGGGCCTGTCTGCCACCGGCAAAGGAAAAAGTAACCCAGCTGGCCGTTGTCGAGAGGACTTGTTCCTGGCGCAGGAGACACACGCCTGAACATACTCCCGTGTGGCACGGACCATATGTGGCCACCAGTATGTCCTCGCCAATAACTCAGTTGTCCTCTTTGCCCCAAAGTGTCCACTCACCCTGGACGAGTGTGCCCAAGAGAGTACCTCCGGTCGCAAATTAGTGGGCACAAAAGTCTTGCCCGGAGGCACAGACTCTAGCGAAACCGGGGCTACAGTTCTCAGGCTCTCTTCGGGGACAATAAGCCGAGGCTCCTCATCCTCCTCCTCTGATGACACTAAGGATCGAGAGAGAGCGTCGGCCCGAACATTCTTCTCACCGGAGAGAAAATGGAGGGTGAAGTGGAACCGTGAGAAGAATAGGGACCATCTGGCCTGGCGAGAATTTAGCCGATGAGCCGTTTGCAAATATACCAAGTTTTTGTGATCGGTGAAGACTTGGAAGGGAAAACGAGCCCCCTCCAGAAGATGTCTCCACTCAGAGAAGGCCAACTTCATAGCCAGCAACTCCCTGACCCCGATGGAATAATTCCTCTCTGCTGGTGTAAAGGTCTTAGAAAAGAAGAAGCAGGGATGCTTCCGACCTTGAGCATCCTTTTGATAAAGGACTGCTCCAGCACCAACAGAAGAGGCGTCCACCTCTAAAATAAACGGCTTATCAACATCAGGATGATGTAATATGGGAGCACTGGCAAAATGCGACTTGATGGAAGAGAACGCCTTGGAGACCTCCTCAGACCACAACTTGGGATTTGCTCCCTACTTGGTGAGGGCTACCAAGGGAGCTACCAAAGTCGAGAAATGGGGAATGAACTGGCGATAATAATTAATGAACCCCATAAAGAGCTGCACCGCTTTAAGAGAATGGGGTTCTTGCCAGTCCATTACAGCCTGTAGTTTGGCAGGATACAAAGCCAATCCCTGGGCAGAGATGATATAGCCCAGGAAAGGTAAGGACTCAAGCTCAAACACACATTTCTCCAGCTTGGCATAGAGAGAGTTTGCCTGTAAGAGGTCGAAGACAATGTTGACATCCCTCCGGTGAGAGTCTATATCTGGTGAAAAGATGAGAATATCATCCAGATAGACTATTACAGAGGTGGAGAGCATATCCCGGAAGATATCATTGACAAAGTCTTGGAAAACATTGGGAGCATTACAGAGTCCAAAGGGTATCACCAGGTATTCATAATGCCCATCACTGGTATTAAAATCTGTCTTCCACTAGTCCCCCTCACTGATACGAATTAGGTTATAGGCACCACGTAGATCAAGCTTGGTAAATACACTTGCTCCTCGGAGCCTATCAAAGAGCTCAGAAATTAGGGTCAACGGGTTCTTATTCTTGACGGTGATGGCGTTAAGACCCCTGTAGTCAATACATGGACGTAAATCTCCGTTCTTCTTTTGCACAAAGAAGAACCCCGCCCCTGCTGGTGACATCGACTGTCTAATGAACCCTCTTGCCAGATTCTCCTGAATATACTGGGCCATGGCCTCCATCTCAGGAAGCGAGAGGGGGTAGACTCTACCCGAGGAGGTTCTGCTCCAGGCAAGAGATCAATAGGACAGTCGTAGGGGCGATGAGGTGGAAGAGGCTCTGCCGCCTTCTTGGAGAAAACGTCTGCATATGACTAATAACACTGAGGAAGAGAAGTGAGATCTACGGGTATCTCTGTGGTGGAGACCTGAACGCACTCCCTGACACACCTTCCTCTACATGAATCACCCCAACCCAGTATCCTCCCAGAGGACCACTCAATATGGGGAGAGTGGTAACGGAGCCAAGGTACTCCCAGCAACATCTCGTCTATTCCCTCGGGCAGGACAAGAAAATAAATACTCTCCTGATGGGAAGGGGACATAGATAAAGTGAGAGGGATAGTCTGGTGGGTGATTTGTGAGGGCAGAGTTGATCCATTCACTACTCGCACAGTCACCGGTTTGGCGAGCATCACCAGAGGTATAGTGTGGCGGAGAGCAAATGCAGAGGACTCCAGAATCCACACAGAGATCGGCGGTGAGCGTGGATGGACCTACAGTAATTGTCCCCTTAAAGTATAACTTGGTGGAAAATGCCGCAGTGTCTAGTCAACCTCCTCCCAAGGTCACAAGGCGTGACCGTTTTCCCGACCGCTGTGGACATTTGTTGGCATAATGTCCTAACTGCTGGCAGATGTTACAGACCACGGGTACTCAAGCGGCCCGTGACTTAGGTACCGCTCGAGAAACCTCCATGGCCTCATGGGAGTCGGGCGCCTGGCTGGATGATTCTAGAGGTCTGGCGAAGGTGGGAGCCAGCCGGAACCTCTGCCTACACTGGGAACCCTCCAACCTCCGCTCGTGAAAACGGAGGTCGATGCGGGTAGATATGGCGATTAGCTTCTCCAGTGTGGCGGGAATCTCCCTGGTAGCCAAGGCGTCTTTCACATGGCCCGCTAGTCCTCTCCAAAACACGGGAATGAGGACTTTATCCGGCCAGTCCAACTCCGAGGACAGAGTCCGAAATTGGACAGCAAAACAGCTGACCAAGGACGGACCCTGTGAACTTGCCAGAAGTTGGAGCGCCTCATCGTGGGTAACCTGAGGTCCTAGAAAGACATTTTTTAGAGCCTCCAGAAAGCGAGGAGCACTCCGCACCACACGGTCGTCACGCTTCCACAGTAGGGTGGCCCACTCCAACGCTCTGCCTGACAGAAGAGATATTACAAAGCCCACTTGTGCCCGATCCGTGGGGAAACGTGCAGCCAGAAGCTCGAGTTGTATAGAGCACTGACTCAATAATCCCCGACATTGCTTGCTGTCACCAGCAAACTAGTCTGGAAGTGGGAGGTGGGATATTGTACGGGCAGAGGTAGCAGTGGACACACTGGCTGCAGCCACGCTAGCAGTCAACAGCGACTTCGGTAACATCCACAGCTGAGGTTGTGCGCTCAAGAGTCGCCAACCTACCCTCTAGCTTCTGGATGTCCCGCAGTAGACGCTGGTCATCCGCCATTTTACTAGCCAGACCCTGCGCTAGTATTATGTTAGGGTCTGCGGAACGCACCTAATAGATATAGTAGAGAGGTGCGTTCGCAGCCCGGGGTCAACCGTGCTAGCAAGATGGCGAAAGTAGCGAACTCAGTTATCCCGCAGAGTCACTAAAATAAATGCCGTAGCGCGCTGTGGCAATAAGTGCGAACTCTGCTAATCCCCAGAGCCGCTAACGGGAATGCCACAGCGCTATATGGCGATAGGTGCGAACTCACTTAGCTTCAGTGAGTCGCAAAGTAAAATGCTAGGACTCTGAACCAGCGTTATAAAGCGAACCCTGTTACGTCACAGAGCCGCTGAGAAAAAGACTGTGTCCTGATAACACCACAGGGATACACAGATAACTGCTGTGCGGATAGCAGTCCGTGATCATGCAGACAGCAATGCAATCAAGCAATCTCCTCACTGGAGAAGCCGGTATTCTAGGGGCTTATTTCAGCCAAGCCCTAACCACTTGCACTCAAATCTCCTCACTGGAGGTGCCGGTATCCTAGGGGGTAATTTCAGCCGAGCCCTAACCACATGCGTGCATGATCACACTGGCGCAAAGCACATAATGCAATTGATACTAGTGCATGGTGGCCCAGCCATGCCACCCTTTTATAGTAACAGCTACAGGACCGGCCAGAAACAAGGACCAATGAAACTGTTCCAGAACACCAGTAGTCACAGGACCTTCCTGGCGGACCAATAGGAGCTGCTGCAGTACCTGAGCATGTGACCCCTGATCTCCAATGAGAGATCTCACTCTGGGCATGCTCAGAAGGGGAAAACAAGGACTTTGTCCTAAAGATGTCTGCTCGCCGCTAACCAGTACTGGCTACAATAGCAGAGCCTGGAGAGGCAGCAGTAATCCTCTGCACACTGTTAGACTGGGCGAGACGCTGGGACCGACGTCTAAGCTGAGCAGAGTCCTCTGCGGCCGGAGATGGATGGGAGACTGCAGCTGGGATGGCTCGAGATTCCCCTTGTGCAGAAGCGGGAACTCGACCCCTAACACTTGTACTATGATTGTTTGAGCAATGAACTGGATGTCTCCTCTAACAAATTGAGTGAGATCAAACAATTTTACCTTCACTGGATACGTTATGTGATATGCTGGTATCTACTATATACATTTATGATGTGAAATGGATACTAATTCTGAACGTTATACTGGATTATCTCAATCAAAATAACTGTTTAACTCCATATCAGCATGGGTATATGAGTAATTGCTCCTGTCAAACCAATCTAATCAGTTTTTATGAAGAGGTAAGCTATAGACTGGACCAAGGTGAGTCATTGGACGTGGTATATCTTGATTTTTCCAAAACGTTTGAAACCATGCCACACAAGAGGTTGGTGCACAAAATGAGAATGCTGGGTCTAGGGAAAAATGTGTGTAAATGGGTAAGTAACTGGCTTAGTAACAGAAAGCAGAGGGTGGTTATAAATGGTATATTCTGTAACTGGGTGGCTGTGACCAGTGGAGTACCGCAGGGGTCGGTGTTGGGGCCTATTCTCTTCAACATATTTATTAACGATCTGGTAGAAGGTTTACACATTAATATATCGATATTTGCAGATGATACAAAACTATGTAACACAGTCCATACAAGAGAAGATAGTATTCTGCTACAGATAGATCTGGATAAGTTGGAAACTTGGGCCGAAAGGTGGCAGATGGGGTTTAACACTGATAAATGTAAGGTTATACACATGGGAAGAAGGAATCAATATCGCCATTACACAATGAACAGGAAACCACTGGGTAAATCTGACATGGAGAAGGATACTAGTTAATGATAAACTTACCTGGAGCAGCCAGTGCCAGGCAGCAGCTGCCAAGGCAAAAAGGATCATGGGGTGCATTAAAAGAATTCTGGATACACATGATGAGAGCATTATACTGTCTCTGTACAAATCCTTGGTTAGACCACACATGGAGTACTGTGTACAGTTTTGGGCACCGGTGTTCAGGAAGGACATAATGGAACTAGAGCGAGTACAAAGGAGGGGAATAAAATTAATAAAGAGGATGGGGGA
>JARQOD010000001.1:65540877-65617394 GCA_033576555.1 Oophaga sylvatica | reverse complement strand
GTTTTAAGCTTAACTTGCTTAGAGTTTATTTCCCAGACCATTTATGTTCCTTCGGTGTTTGAGTGTGTATGCAAGAGAGTGCTATCCTGTCTGTCTTATATGTCTAATCTGTGTATTTAGCTGAGATCAGCCCATATCCCTTTGGTGGTAATCAGGATCCTTCTTAGGACTGATTACAGGGTTCAGGGTCTGATAGGAGACAGGGTTAGGCTGGAGACTTGGACCTCTGAACCATTATCAGTACCTCCAAGGTAAGGGATTAGTTAGGACCCCAGTGTAGGGTCAGGTTAGACCCCGGTCCTCCTCTTTCCTGTTACAGCTCATCAAGTCCTCAAGATTAACCCTGAGTTCAACTGATATCGTCTCTGCACATCTAGTCCTCAAGATTAACCCTAAGTTCTGCTGATATTGTGTCAGGTAAATCTATTTTATACTTACATTCTTAGGTTGCTAAACTATATGTTGTATAGAGTGTGGTTCCTGTATAAATAGTTTACTGACATTGTAGTCATATCATTAGACAGCGTGACACCTTTTCCCTGTTTTTTTTTTTTCCTTCCTCTCTTTTTCTGAGCTGATTCTGTTGCTAAAGCACATGTGTCCTGCTTCTTTACTTAGTCCTGTGGAGGATCAATCCATCATCTATTACTAACATGCTGCACAAGCCACAGTTTGGAAACCTCTGGGAGAACACTGGACGTCAGAAGTTTTCACTGCCTGGACGTCAGCACCTGGGCGGCTCTGGCCATGCCTGCCCAGGTGCCCAGGTATTGCCCGCTGATGCGGCCAAAGTCCTTTTACCTACTTCTCTGTCTAACCTGAAGAAATCTGTGTGTGTGGAGGCTTATGTGGATAGTGGCTCAGAAGGGAATTTCATAGATCTCCTGGTAGCGAGGAATCTTGGTGTACCACTGCTAAGGCTTAATGCGCCCATTAAAACCACTGCTATTAATGGCACTCCTATCATCCAGAATGGAGTGGAGTTTGTCACTGAAGAAGTATCGATGTCAGTGGGATCATTACATGCTGAACAGGTGTCATTTTGTGTTATTCATAATTTATCATCCGCTGTTATTCTGAGTATGCCATGGTTACGCCAACATAATCCAGTCATAGACTGGCACTTGGGTGATATCGTGCGCTGGAGCCCAGAGTGTGAGGATAACTGTATATCGCTATCAGTGAACCAAGTTAAGGTCACACCTCCCTTTGTACCTTATGCATTCAGAGATTATGAAGTTGTATTTTCTGTATTGGAATCAGAGAAATTACCCCCTCATAGAAAGTACGATTGCCCCATAGACTTAGTATCGGATTCTCGTCTCCCTAAGGGAGAATATTTAACCTCTCTGGTCCAGAACGTCAGGCCAAGAAAGACTACATAGCAGACAGTTTGCGAAAAGGGTTTATTAGACCATCCACCTCACCAGTTGAGGCCGGGTTATTTTTTGTGGAAAAGAAAGATGGTGGTCTCAGACCTTGCATTGATTACCGTGAGTTAAACGCAATCACTGTGAAAAACCAGTATACGCTTCCACTCATCCCTGATCTTTATAATCAGCTGTTGGGAGCCCGTTGGTTTACTAAACTTGACCTCGGAGGAGCATATAATCTGGTCCATATAAGAAAGGGAGATGAGTGGAAGACCGCGTTTAACACCCCACTTTGAGTATCTCGTAAGGCCGTTCGGGCTCAATAATGTACCTGCAGTGTTTCAGAATTTTGTGAACGAGATTTTCAGAGACATCAGTGGTGTTTATGTGGTCGTTTATTTGGACAACATCCTGATTTACTCTTCTGACCTTAGGACGCACGTCCAACACATCTGTTCTGTCCTCCAGAGACTCAGAGAGCATTCTTTATTCACCAAACTAGAGAAATGTGTCTTCATGATGGAGGAGGATGGAAGGTGTTCCTGCCTCGGCCACTGGGAGGCGCCGGTCTCCTTTAGCTGGTGGTGCTGGTGATAGGAGATCGGTATCCTCATATGGTTCTGCTCCTTTGACGCCGGCCTCTGTCACTGGGCATCGCCATGTTTCTCCTGTGGGTGATGTTGGTGACAAAGAAGGGGTCCCTGCACAGGCGTCTGGTGGGCGCAGGCTTCGCTCTTCCGTCAGAGGTGAAGAGGTTGGTGTCAGTCATGCATTACTATCTGGCCTGGTTCTGGTGGCGGTCCAGATGAGGTCATCAGTCTGTGAGCCTGTGAGAGGTAGCCATGCCCTTCAAATTCCTTGGAGCCTGTCTTGCAGGTTGCCAGATATAGTCTTGGTTTCCCCAGTGTGCTAGTGTTTATTGCTATTTTGACTCTGACTTTTGCCTGGATTTTGACCCTTCTACAGCTTGACGATTTTGTACCTCTGCTGCCCTCCCGGTTTTGACCTTTCGACTTCTGACTACGCATTTGGTCTCGTTTTTTATTCCCTTCCTAGCATCCTTCCTGCCTTGGTCCACTGCTCTCATAGGCAGCTACCCCCTGGGCTTCACTGTAATTCCAGATCCCTGTATAGGGTAAAGGGTCTCGGGGTTTCTCGGGGTGCTGTCTTACCTGCAGTTCAGACCCGCAGCGGGCGGATGCTACATCAATGAATCCATCTAGGGGTGTAGTGATCATTAGTGTTGAGCGATACGATACTGCAAATATCGGATATCGGCCGATATTAGCTGTATCGGCCTTTCGATTCCGAATACCGATATTTTCGTCTTATTGGATACCGGAATCGGATTTGTCACTCTCACTGTCAGTGTCCGTCGGTCGGGTCTGTCAGGAGTCAGCGGCACTTACCTGGCAGAAGATCTCCGGCGGTCACGTCATGGAGTGCTTGATGGCCGCCATTATCTTCTCCCTGGCGGTCACATGCAGTTTTTCGCGATAACTGCAGTGACTGCTGGGTAATCCCGGCCGTAAAGCAGTCAGTCCGATGACGTCACCGCCGGGGAAGCAGGTAATCAGCTGTGCTGCGCCGGGATGACAGGCTCTGCCTGTCATTCTGAAGTAGCAGAGCTGGATCGTCGTGGGACACTCGTTACTATGGACTGCGTCGGACAGGTGGTATACTGCTGTTTTTTTTTTTCATTTTTTTACAGGAGATCGATGGCGTCGCAGGATGAGACTGTAATAAAAGTAATGAAAACTGTTGTTTTTTTTATTAAATTAAAAAACTTTTATATGAACATTCACCCGTCCGGGTACATCAACAATTTAACTATTTACATACAGGGACCCTGTCCGGGTTATTTATAATTCTTTGGCAGGGGTGTTCCAGGTACCACCTGGTACTCTTCTGATGCTTGCCAAACATCCGAGACACCAAGGACCACCAGGACCTGATGACGTCGTGTGGCCTGTACAGTCAAGTCGTGACCCGCTATCTGTGTCTGTGTGGCCACCTCTTTCATCTCCCTCCGGGTCTGGAGCCCTATGTCCCAGACTGAACGAACCCCAGGGGGCCTAACAGGCGCCGGTACGGGCCAGCTATAGTTATTATGTCCATAGCTGGGGCTGCTGAGGAGACCACTGAGGGAGGCTGGGGAGATTTACGGCGTGGGGTGGGCACTTGTGCAGAGGCCTGGATGTGGGAGGCTGAAGGCTCCGAGGGTCTCACAGGTTCCTGACACTCTGGGGAGTAGGGGTCGCACCTGGTAACATTTAGGGCGTACCATCCATTGTAACCCCAGTGTCGGGTGTAAGTCACCAAGTCTCCTGGCAACAGGTCCCTCCCCGGGTGTCCGTCTGGGAGGTGAGTCTCCACGTCCCGCCGGGTCACAAAGACTTCTAAATAAAGTCCAGGCTCCTGGATGAAGCCCCAACCACCTTTCAATTTAAAGCTCCGTACTGCACCCTTACGCCGCGGCTCCCTCAGGGTTCCTTTATCTTTTCTCATCCGGTCCTTATCTGCCCGGTCCTTCTCCAGGTTACGTTGCCGAAGTTTTTGGGATTCTCGCTGCTCACTTTGTCGCTCTGCTTCCCGCTCCCAACGTCTCCACTCTTCCTCCTGACGCCGGTTGAAATTCTCCTCCACCAGCATCTCCATGTCTCCACCATCAAACTGCAGCTTACGATGTCCGGTTTGCGGCAGCTCTCCTGGCGCCCCCCAGTCCTGGCGGCGCTCACCTGCGGAGTAAGCAGCCGGCTCTGGAACAGATGACAGTCGGGGTTCCGGTACAGACAGGTAGACCTCTGGTGCCTGCGCGGCCTCCTCCATGAGGACGGGTGTCGCTTCTTCTGTCTCAGCGACGGGGGCAGACAGCGGGATCTGGGGTGCTGCCGGTGCAGAGTTTTTTGCAGGAACGGGTGCCTCCACTGCGACAACGTCAACCGGATCACATTGCAAGGGCTGGGATGCCCGCACGGACTCCTCTACTAGAACGGGTGCCTCACCTTCCGGTACAGACACTTCAGGTAAGAGGGATTGGCGCCGCTCCAAGTTTAGTTTTACGGCACGCCAGCTGGCTTCCATCCTGGCGACCTCCTCCCGGTGCCGGGCCAGGCCTCTTAGGGTATCCTCCGCTTCTTGCAGCGTAGGAGGGTTTCCAGGCCGGGTGCCCAACGGTGGTTCCGTGGCGATCGGGTCGCTTCCGTGGGGGGAGAGCTCTGACTGCTCCATCCCTTCACACTTCTGCTCGTGTCCATTAGCCATCTCTGCCAAGTCACATGTGTCATTAGCATCTGGAGAGGGCCCCTCTTTTGTAGTGAGGCGGGACCTTCGTGTTAGTTTCCGCACACTGAGGAGGATGAGGAGGCGGAACTGAAGAGCTGTGGGGCACGATCTTACATTGCAGTACCATTTAGAGTGGTCGGCCATCGTTTTCACACCACTGAGTGAGTGTACACCCACGAAGAGCACGCCCTTCTTCTTCACCAGTGCCTCGTCGTGACGCAGATATGGCGGAAAAATGGCAAATACATTCTCTGATGATTTTAGCAATTCTCAAGCACAAAACCAGTTCAATTCAGGCACACAGGACTCGCTTATAGCGAGCTACAGAATCCTGTTCTTGACGCCCAAGTTGAGTCGCACAGAGCCAGAGGTTTTGGGGGTACTCGGCACCGATCCCGTCGACTTCTATGGGTATGTCACGGCTTTACCCGGCAATTGAATCAGAGTCTATTTTACTATGTAGAAGTGTATAAACTATAAATATATGTATATATATATATATGTCACAATGACATGTATATATATATATATATGTATTCTATGTGTGTATATTTTGTGTTTACAACGAAAGAAAGGGTTTTTTTTGTTGCGATTTTTTGTTCCCATAGACTTACATTGGACTTCCGGTATCGGAATCGGATATCGACGATATTTAGTGATATCGGCGATACCATTTCGATACGATATTTTAAGATATCGAGCAGTATCGCTCAACACTAGTGATCATATTAACTCCTGGGGTGTGTCACATTTTTTTATACTATTGGGCAGTGAAGAAAAAATAACTAAATTTTTACTACCAAAATTTTGTTTTAGCCTTAGATTTTATATGTTTACACAAGAAGTGGGTAAAAATGGCAAAAAAAATTTCCACAATTTCTACTGAACGTGGCAATACTCCATGTGTGGCTGTGCAGTACTTCTTAACCATATGGAGAGACCCGGGAGGAGCAAAGCTTTATTTGCCTCCTGGAGTGAAGAAGTTCCTTGAACAGTTTGTAGACTCCATATACAGAGCCCCCAAATGTTAGAAGAGCAGAATCCCCCCTAAAGTGATCCCATTTTGGAAACTACACTCCTTTGGGAATTTATCTACAGGTGTAGTGACTATTTTGACTCCATAGGCATTTTCCAGAAACAAGCAACAATGAATGTTGCTGAGTGAAAATTGCAAAATGCCATTGTAGTGACCAGTACGTTGCAGTCACCAGTATGTTGCAGTCACCAGTACTTTATGTCCAGCCTGTGCTTCTGGAAGCATGCACCCCTGAGTTAAGCGGGCTCTCATTGCTTTAGAAATGCCCAACGTGAATGCAATATGTGGTTTACTTACACTGTAGGGCTCAGAAGGGAGGGGGCATTTGAATTTGGAAGTGGAGAATTTTTTTTGGTGGATGATGTGCCATTTTGCTTTTCTAGAGCCTTTGTGCTACCACTAACATAGAAGCCCCTTATATTTCCGTTAACAGATGACAGACATGAGAGGGGACATACTGTTTTGTGGATTGATTTGAAGCTTTTTTGGGAACATTTTGCATAACGTTTGGGATCACATCTATGCGGCGCTCTATGCTGACCACTTACTTTGGGGTTTCCATCCAAATCTCTGAGTGACGTGATTCAGATGAAACCCCAAAGGGATCCATTCACTATATTGAGGCCGCAGAGTTACTGTGAACTCAGTCTGGCCTCTGTTCAGCAGTGTCCTTTCAGAAGTGCACAAAACTGTGACCGACGGCACTTTTATGCAATCCTAAAAAGACGGACACCGCCGGATAACAGGTCAGACGGCGTCCACAGTGCCTCCATCTGCCTCATTACAGGGAATCTTCCTCCAGAGGTTCTGTCTGAATCACATATTTACTAGATTTACACGTAAATCCCGATGCAAGCGCTCGGCGCAGAGAGCAGGATAAATGTGTGCCGAGCCTTACTGTGATCATTGGGAGGCAGAATGAAAAAATCAGATGAAGAATTTCTTTTATTTATTTTTTTACACCGCTCCTCATGCGGTATAAGAGATTTATTCTTCAGGTCTGTGTGATTACAGCTATACCAGATTTATAACGGGTTTTTATGTTTGGCTGCTGTCACACACTAAAAGATGATTTATCCATTATAAATTCCTGTTTTATATAAATATGCATTTGTCAATTTTAAATCAAAATTATCAAGCAATATCTGCAGCAGAAAGGTAATAGGTTTCCTAGGTGTGATTCCAGTTTTCTGCAACACCATTAGAAAATTTTAGTAGATAGATATGGTAAAGAAGAAATAGGCTCTTAAGTCAATTGAAACTTGTTAACAAAACTTCAACAAAATCTATATTATGCTTTCTCTTTTTGGCATCAGTCCAATAAAGCACTCTAAGAAAATCATCATATCCATTGGATGTATATATACTGAGGACTTCAATGGTACAAAAAAATGCAAAACTATTGCAAAATATTTCACTTGCAAAAGCTATCTTTTCACAAAACATTTATACAGTTTTATTTAAATATTATTTTAATATTCAAAGTGAGCATCAGAGTTAATGTAATAATGTTGGTTATTTTTGTAAAGTTTTTACAGTATGCCATTAAATTAAATGTCCAAATCTGGTTTGCATACACTCTAAATCGAAACTCCAAATTAAAGAAGATATTATATTCAATATTATATGTTTATGCTATGCCTATAGAATAGTAAAATATGTGTATGTTAAAGCAAGTGAAGAGCTAATCTTTTGAATTAGAACTTGCCAGCTTTTGCAAATTATCCCCCTTCAAAATTAATTTGGTTTGAATCTAAATACTTCAGAGCATCTAATTGCCTGGAATATATGTGTATGACACTCTGAGGTCTCCTAGGGCTATCTTGAATGTCTGTTGAACTATTTAATATAAGCAGTGGCTTATTAATGTCCAAGTGGCCTCATCCAATCTGACTAATGAAAAATGGATGAAAACAAGTGTTAAATAACATCTCATTGAGCATCGTTTTTGGTTACTTAATTTGTAATAACAGTCCAAAAATTGTTTTTTTTTGGAGAAGATGCCTGCCTTGCTGGTATTTATACAGAAACAAGCAAACTGAAGAAGCTGTGCTTTTTATACACCCTTCATGACATTTGACGTAAGTTTGCATCATGGTCATGAAGGGGTTCCTGCAAAACAATGTAAATCTACGTCATGGCAATCATGCGGGCCCAGGACAGGAGCGTTGTCCGCGTGGTTGCCGCCGGGAGATTGGCGTAAGTAATAACTCAGCTACAGCTGTCACTACAAGGAAGCGACTCCCTATCCCTCCAGTTCAGTGCCCCCCACAATGTAACTGCAAGGGACCCATCTTTGCCCAGGCAACCTGAGATAATCATGATGATCTCTGGTCAACCAGCTATGACAAGCTTCGGCCATTACAGCACTGACAGGTATATTGCATTTGTGATGCTGGTTCATTGCAATGAATTATACCAACAGTAAGAGTTCTAAATATTAAAGTCCCATAGAAGCACTAAGTAAAAAAAGAAAAAAAAGTAAAAAGTTAAATATATAAATATATTAATATTCATGATATAATTACAGTATATAAATACTAATTGATATTAAAAATGAATAAATAGCATGGCAAAAAAGAACTATGCTTTTTCATCATACCATCCCAAAAAATTTGAGTAAAATACAATTAAAAAGATCAATAAAAATGAAAAAATAAAAAGTTAAAGCTCCCAGAATATAGCTATATCGCTGTAATCGCACTGACCCAAAGAATAAAGTTTTCTTATCCTTTTAACCACACATAGAATGACATAAACCCTCCCCCCTAGAAAAAACAATACCTGTATTGCTGTTTTCCATTCATTCTGCCTCCCAAAAATTGAAATAGAAAATTATTAAAAAATGTTATGTGCCCAAAAATTGTCCCACAGAAAACGAGCCTTTACATGAATGTCGGCAGAAATATAGAAAAATTAAAGCTCTAAGATATATCAAAAATAATATTTAGCAAAAAAAGCATATGCAAGTGTGTGATAGCAACCAAACATAAAATTAAGCTGTCTAATCACTTATACCTCAAAAGGAACGGTGTAACAAATAAAAAAAAACAATTTTTGACCTGTTGTTCATTTGTACATTTTGTCATCCAAAGATCGCAAGGCTCGGCTAGCATTTAGTTAAACTGAGGAATTTCCAAAACCAGGTATTGTAAGAATAAGTAATAGGTTTGAACTCAAGAGATAACATAAACTCAAAAGGCCAACTCACCATAATTAAAGCAAAGGGTGGGTCAAAGACTACAATCACCCATAAAAGAAAGTTTATTAATCCAAATACATATTTAAAAAAATATTGAATAGATTAGAACTACCAAAATCAGGACAATTTACGGGAGTTATAATAAAAAGTATGGCCTGAAAGTATAAAATGACTATTAAATATCACTAGAATAAAGTGCAGAGTCAGTGCTTAACAAAAGATTATACATTTGTAAATAATCTCTATGAGAAACACCATCGGGGGTTACTGGTTATACAAGTGCAGAGCAGCAAAAATGAATACTGCAGTCTCAGCACAAGAGACCCTAATGGAGTGTAATGCTTGCTCCAAATGTCCAAAGTGATAAGTAACATCCTCATGTGAGGTGGAGGGTAGGTTAGATATAAGTATCAAGAGGGAACTAAAGTGCCTGCTGTGCAAGAAAAAAGTGACAAGGTGCAAATGTTAGGCCAATACTTACATAGTTTATTTGGTAAATAGGCCCCGACCTGTTGCCCCTATGCCCATTTTGCCATTTTGTTCATCAGGAGGAGTGTCCTAAAGCTGTGCGGGTACTAGTATATGTACTAGTGGTGGGCCAATCAAATATGCCCGCCGTTAAATGACGTGTAGTCCATAGTCGGCGCATGCACAAGCGCGACCACCCCGGGGACACTTGTTCCTTCGCTATTGGAATGCAAGCCATCCACTTCTGCTAGGCAAAGGAAATTGCTTACGAACACACCACAGCACATCGGGAAGGCCCGTGTGAGGCCGGGTCCGGGCATGCGCACAAGACCTCAAAGCAAGTGAAGGAGATTAAAGGACCATGTATCTATATATGAAGCAGGGTAGCAGAGATCAGGAGAAGCCGCGAGTTGGGGGCAATGTGTAAAAGTAATGGTAAGTCATATATGAAATTGGAATTACTAACATACAGTACAGAGCAAAAGTTTGGACACACCTTCTCATTCAACGATTTTTCTGTATTTTCATGACTATGAAAATTGTAGATAAACAAAAGAAGAGAGCAGCATCCGTCCAGGTGAAAAAGTAGAAAATCTTTATTCTGCCATAAAAGGTAACGACGTTTCGGCCATATTGTGGCCTTTTTCAAGTACAATTACACAAGTGCACAGACGGCCTTTAAATGGTGTGGAGGAGCCAATCATCATCCAAGGATACGCCTCCTTGCTAATAGACATATATATGTATTTACAAAACAATGATCAAACATTAGGGACATAAACAATCAAATAATATAACACATCTAATAACACAAATTCCCAAAATACCGAATCAGAAACAAATGTAAACAGTAATACATAAATATCTCCACCAATCAATATCTAGCCATCCCATATCCATGGTGACGGCAGACTTATCAGCTAACGTTATACATCTACCCGAATCACACCAATTATAATACTCGCCTCCCTTTGGCGCCATATTTATCGTCCCATCAGCTGTACCGTATCAAACAGCCGCTCTGAAAATAGTCCACCGACGCTGAAGCCGCGCCAGACAGTGACGCTTGTGTCTGCGCCAGGAGGGATAAGACAATATCCAATCAGAATCTCTTTGCTGCGGCAAACCTTGTCAGGTGATACTAAATCACATGACTCTCCACTAGTGTTGAGCGATAGTGCTCGATATCTAAAAATATGTATCGAAATTGTATCGCCGATAGCACTAAATATCGTCGATATCCGATTTCGATACCGGAAGTCCAATGTAAGTCTATGGGATCAAAATATCGCAACTAAAAAAAACCTTTATTTCCTTGTAAACACTAAATATACACACATAGAATACATATATATATATATATACATGTCATTGTGACATATATATATACATATATTTATAGTTTATACACTTCTACATAGTAAAATAGACTCTGATTCAATTGCCGGGTAAAGCCGTGACATACCCCATAGAAGTCGACGGGCTCGGTGCCGAGTACCCCAAAAACCTCTGGCTCTGTGCGACTCAACTTGGGAGTCACGAACAGGATTCTGTAGCTCGCTTAAGCGAGTCCTGTGTGCCTGAATTGAACTGGTTTTGTGCTTGAGAATTGCTAAAATCATCAGAGAATGTATTTGCCATTTTTCCGCCATATCTGCGTCACGACGAGGCACTGGTGAAGAAGAAGGGCGAGCTCTTCATGGGTGTACACACTCACTCAGTGACGCGAAAACGATGGCTCTAAATGGTACTGCAATGTAAGATCGTGCCCCACAGCTCTTGAGTTCCGCCTCCTCATCCTCCTCAGTGTGCGGTAACTAACACGAAGGTCCCGCCTCACTACAAAAGAGGGGCCCTCTCCAGATACTAATGACACATGTGACTTGGCAGAGATGGCTAATGGACATGAGCAGAAGTGTGAAGAGATGGAGCAGTCAGAGCTCTCCCCCCACGGAAGCGACCCGATCGCCACCGAACCACCGTTGGGCACCCGGCCTGGAAACCCTCCTACGCTGCAAGAAGCAGAGGATACCCTAAGAGGCCTGGCCCGGCACCGGGATGAGGTCGCCAGGATGGAAGCCAGCTGGCGTGCCGTAAAACTAAACTAGGAGCGGCGCCAATCCCTCTTACCTGAAGTGTCTGTACCGAAGGTGAGGCACCCGTTCTAGTAGAGGAGTCCGTGCGGGCATCCCAGCCCTTGCAATGTGATCCGGTTGACGTTGTCGCAGTGGAGGCACCCGTTCGTGCAAAAAACGCTGCACCGGCAGCACCCCAGATCCCGCTGTCTGCCCCCGTCGCTGAGACAGAAGAAGCAACACCCGTCCTCATGGAGGAGGCCGCGCAGGCACCAGAGTCTACCTGTCCCGTACCGGAACCCCGACTGTCATCTGTTCCAGAGCCGGCTGCTTCCTCCGCAGGTGAGCGCCGCCAGGACTGGGGGGCGCCAGGAGAGCTGCCGCAAACCGGACACTGTAAGCTGCAGTTTGATGGTGGAGACATGGAGCTGCTGGTGGAGGAGAATTTCAACCGGCGTCAGGAGGAAGAGTGGAGACGTTGGGAGAGAGAAGCCGAGCGACAAAGGGAGCAGCGAGAATCCCAAAAACTTTGCCAACGTCAGCTGGAGAAGGACCGGGCAGATAAGGACCGGATGAGAAAAGATAAAGGAACCCTGAGGGAGCCGCGGTGTAAGGGTGCAGTACGGAGCTTTAAATTGAAAGGTGGTTGGGGCTTCATCCAGGAGCCTGGACTTTATTTAGAAGTTTTTGTGAACCGGCGGGACGTGGAGGCTCACCTCCCAGAAGGACACCCAGGGAGGGACCTGTTGCCAGGAGACTTGGTGACTTACACCCGACACTGGGGTTACAATGGATGGTACGCCCTAAATGTTACCAGGTGCGACCCCTACTCACCAGAGTGTCAGGAACCTGTGAGACCCTCGGAGCCTTCAGCCTCCCACATCCAGGCCTCTGCAAAAGTGCCCAACCCACGCCGTAAATCTCCCCATCCTCCCTCAGTGGTCTCCTCAGCAGACCCACCCATGGACATGATCCAGTTACGTGGCCCGTACCCGTCGCCTGTTAGGCCCCCTGGGGTTCGTACAGTCCGTGACATAGGGCTCCAGACCCGGAGGGAGATGAAAGAGGTGGCCACACAGACCCAGATAGCGGGTCACGACTTGACTGTACAGGCCACACGACGTCATCAGGTCCTGGTGGTCCTTGGTGCCTCGGATGTTTGGCAAGCATCAGAAGAGTACCAGGTGGTACCTGGAACACCCCTGCCAAAGAATTATAAATAACCCGGACAGGGTCACTGTATGTAAATAGTTAAATTGTTTATGTACCCGGACGGGTGAATGTTCATAAAAAAGTTTTTTAATTTAATAAAAAAACACAGTTTTCATTACTTTTATTACAGTCTCATCCTGCGACGCCATCGATCTCCTGTAAAAAAATGAAAAAAAAAAAAAAAAGTATACCACCTGACCGACGCAGTCCATAGTAACGAGTGTCCCACGACGATCCAGCTCTGCTACATCAGAATGACAGTCAGAGCCTGTCATCCCGGCGCAGCACAGCTGATTACCTGCTTCCCCGGCGGTGACGTCATCGGACTGACTGCTTTACGGCCGGGATTACCCAGCAGTCACTGCAGTTATCGCGAGAAACTGCATGTGACCGCCGGGGAAAGATGATGGCGGCCATGAAGCAGTCCAGGCCGTGACCGCCGGAGATCTTCTGCCAGGTAAGTGCCGCTGACTCCTGACAGACCCGACCGACGGACACTCACAGTGACAGTGACAAATCCGATTCCGGTATTCGATAAGACGAAAATATCGAAACGAATTATCGAAAGGCCGATAGAGCTAATATCGGCCGATAGCCGATATTTACATTATCGTATCGCTCAACACTACTCTCCACGTCATACGATCCGCGCATGCGCAGAACATGTGGTCAGTGAAAGTCTCGCGCTACAGATATCCCTGCTGCACATTTCTGTTAGAGGTTGCTCAAATATGGCGATATTTCAGGACATCATCGCAAATAAATCACAAATAAGTTACATTAATAAAAGGCGCTCAATAGGGACAGTACAAATAATGCACAAACATTAACAAATCTTGGTGGACAGAAAATTGGAGGGCACGGAGAATCACCTATATACAAAAATAACAAAAAAAGAAAAGAAAAAGTAATTCATTTGAAAAAAAGCATACAAATGTAATAGTAGCTAGTTGAATCACCATGTCCACCAGTCTTTCCAGACCACCAACCTACAAAAAAGAGGGAAAAAAAGAAGAACATTAATTAAAAATGAATAAAAACACATCTAAAAGCAAAATACAGAGAAAAAAATACTCAAAAATATGATAGGGGCGTAACTATAAGCATATATGTAAATTATAGTCCAAATTAAGGCCCTTTGGCTGTAATGTATCAAGAATAGAAATCCAGCGAAGTTCCTTTTTCTTCAATAATTTGGACCTGTCACCGCCCCGTCTCAAAATTGTAACCCCATCAATTACCCTAAACCTAAGCTGGTTTACTTAGTGTCTGCAATCGACAAAATGTTTGGACACCGGTAATTCTAGAAGTTTGGTCCTGATAGTACTCTTATGCTTGCTGATACGTGCTCTCACCTCCATTGTAGTCTCGCCCATGTACATTAACCCACATGGGCAGGTGAGAACATAAACGACAAAACTAGAGGTGCACGTATATCGTTCTTTGATAAAGAATCTCTTCCCTGTTCGTGGATGGTTAAAGTTATCACCCCGCAACATGTTACTACAGCATGCACAACCGAGACACGGGAAATTTCCCGGCCTAGGTGGGCATAATGTACATTGTCTCACCAATTTACTCTGACCGATTTCTGATTTAACAAGCATATCTTTCAAATTATGTCCACGTCTATATGAAAGTAATGGTCTATCTGTAAATTCAACAACATGCGGGAGACCCATCTGCAGCAAATTCCAATGTTTATTCAGAATACCACCAATCCTATCACTCACTGGACAAAAGGTGGAAACAAAAGGAACACGTTTAGACGTACTTCTATCACGTCTATGGCCAGCATCATCTGGTGTCAGTGCCATGACATCCCGTTTATAACGTTGTACATTTTTCACTTGGTAACCCCTTTTGATAAATTTATTGCACATTTCATTGAGTCTCAAATCAAGCCTGTCATCTTCTTTTACAATACGCCGCACGCGCAGCATCTGACTCCAGGGGAGAGATTCTACCATCCTCCTGGGATGGTTACTATCAAAGAGTAAAAGACTATTTCTGTCGGTTTCTTTTGTAAATAAATCGGTGCTCAATACCCCATCCTTCTTATATACCACCGTGTCAAGAAATTGAATTTGTTCCTTTGAATGAGTTACTGTGAATTTCAATTCTGGATAGATCCCATTCAGATATTCATGAAAAACTAACAGTTCCTCGACATCGCCATCCCACACACAAAAAATATCATCAATGTAGCGCCACCAGGCACGGACATGTGGTATGATGTGGTATCTCTCTATACCATTATTGAACATGATAGAAGATTGGAGGCGGTCGATGTGGTACTGTCGGGCTCGGACATGGCTCCGGAATGTACACGGTTTGTCCTTGCACTGCTGGGTTTCATCCTCAGAAGGAATTTTTTTCTTTTTTGGGGATGATTATTACCTGCAGTTACGTGGTACCGCCATGGGGTATTGAGCACTGATTTATTTACAAAAGAAACCGACAGAAATAGTCTTTTACTCTTTGATAGTAACCATCCCAGGAGGATGGTAGAATCTCTCCCCTGGAGTCAGATGCTGCGCGTGCGGCGTATTGTAAAAGAAGATGACAGGCTTGATTTGAGACTCAATGAAATGTGCAATAAATTTATCAAAAGGGTCTACCCAGTAAAAAATGTACAACGTTATAAATGGGATGTCATGGCACTGACACCAGATGGTGCTGGCCATAGACGTGATAGAAGTACATCTAAACGTGTTCCTTTTGTTTCCACCTTTTGTCCAGTGAGTGATAGGATTGGTGGTATTCTGAATAAACATTGGAATTTGCTGCAGATGGGTCTACCGCATGTTGTTGAATTTACAGATAGACCATTACTTTCATATAGACGTGGACGTAATTTGAAAGATATGCTTGTTAAATCAGATGTCGGTCCGAGTAAATTGGTGAGACAAGGTACATTATGCCCACCTAGGCCGGGAAATTTCCCGTGTCTCGGTTGTGCATGCTGTAGTAACATGTTGTGGGGTGATAGCATTAACCATCCACGAACAGGGAAGAGATTCTTTATCAAAGAACGATATACGTGCACCTCTAGTTTTGTCGTTTATGTTCTCACCTGCACATGTGGGTTAATGTACGTGGGCGAGACTACAATGGAGGTGAGAGCACGTATCAGCAAGCATAAGAGTACTATCAGGACCAAACTTCTAGAATTACCGGTGTCCAAACATTTTGTCGATTGCAGACACTCAGTAAACCAGCTTAGGTTTAGGGTGATTGATGGGGTTCCGATTTTGAGACGGGGTGGTGACAGGTCCAAATTATTGAAGAAAAAGGAACTTCGCTGGATTTCTATTCTTGATACATTACAGCCGAAGGGCCTTAATTTGGACTATAATTTACATATATGCTTATAGTTACGCCCCTATCATATTTTTGAGTATTTTTTTCTCTGTATTTTGCTTTTAGATGTGTTTTTATTCATTTTTAATTAATGTTCTTCTTTTTTTCCCTTTTTTTTGTAGGTTGGTGGTCTGGAAAGACTGGTGGACATGGTGATTCAACTAGCTACTATTACATTTGTATGCTTTTTTTTAAATGAATTACTTTTTCTTTTCTTTTTTTGTTATTTTTGTAAATAGGTGATTCTCCGTGCCCTCCAATTTTCTGTCCATCAAGATTTGTTAATGTTTGTGCATTATTTGTACTGTCCCTATTGAGCGCCTTTTATTAATGTAACTTATTTGTGATCTATTTGCGATGATGTCCTGATATATCGCGATATTTGAGCAACCTCTAACAGAAATGTGCAGCAGGGATATCTGTAGCGCGAGACTTCCACTGACCATATGTTCTGCGCATGCGCGGATCGTATGACGTGGAGAGTCATGTGATTTAGTATCACCTGACAAGGTTTGCCGCAGCAAAGAGATTCTGATTGGATATTGTCTTATCCCTCCTGGCGCAGATACAAGCGTCACTGACTGGCGCGGCTTCAGCGTCGGTGGACTATTTTCAGAGCGGCTGTTTGATACGGTACCGCTGATGGGACGATAAATATGGCGCCAAAGGGAGGCAAGTATTATGATTGGTGTGATTCGGGTAGATGTATAAGGTTAGCTGATAAGTCTGCCGTCACCATGGATATTGGATGGCTAGATATTGATTGGTGGAGATATTTATGTATTACTGTTTACATTTGTTTCTGATTCGGTATTTTGGGAATTTGTGTTATTAGATGTGTTATATTATTTGATTGTTTATGTCCCTAATGTTTGATCATTGTTTTGTAAATACATATATATGTCTATTAGCAAGGAGGCGTATCCTTGGATGGTGATTGGCTCCTCCACACCATTTAAAGGCCGTCTGTGCACTTGTTTAATTGTACTTGAAAAAGGCCACAATATGGCCGAAACGTCGTTACCTTTTATGGCAGAATAAAGATTTTCTACTTTTTCACCTGGACGGATGCTGCTCTCTTCTTTTGTTTATGGACTTTGGGGTTCATCGGGATCCATGGACCGGATCGTGCATCCCTGACTCCCTGTGTGCTGTCTGCTAATCTTTTATATGAAAATTGTAGAATCACACTGAAGGCATCAAAACTGTGAATTAACACATGTGGAATTATACATTACACTTTACAAAAAAATGTGAAACAGCTGAAAATATGTTTTATATTCTAGGTTCTTCAAAGTAGCCACCTTTTGCTTTGATTACTGCTTTGCATGCATAAAAGGTGAACGGATGGACTCTACATGCCTGGTTCCCACCGTGAAGCATGGAGGAGGTGGTGTGATGGTGTGGTGGTGCTTTACTGGTGACACTGTTGGGGATTTATTCAAAATTGAAGCGGTGAGCGGTCCAGCTCACCCCAAACCATCTCAATTGGGTTCAGGTCTGGTGACTGTGGAGGCCAGGTCATCTGGCGTAGCACCCCAACACTCTCCTTCTTGGTCAAATAGCCCTTACACAGCCTGAAGGTGTGTTTGGGTCATTGTCCTGTTGAAAAATAAATGATGGTCCAACTAAATGCAAACCAGATGGAATAGCATGCTGATGCACGTTGCTGTGGTAGCCATGCTGGTTCAGCATGTCTTCAATTTTGAATAAATCCCCAACAGTGTCACCAGCAAAGCACCCCCACACCATCACACCATCTCCTCCATGCTTCACGGTAGGAACCAGGCATGTAGAGTCCATCCGTTCACCTTTTCTGCGTGCAAAGCAGTAATCAAAGCAAAAGGTGGCTACTTTGAAGAACCTAGAATATAAGACATATTTTCAGTTGTTTCACACTTTTTTGTAAAGTGTAATGCATAATACCACATGTGTTAATTCATAGTTTTGATGCCTTTAGTGTGATTCTACAATTTTCATAGTCATGAAAATACAGAAAAATCGTTGAATGAGAAGGTGTGTCCAAACTTTTGGTTTGTACTGTATATGGAGAATGACCTCATAATCAGAGTACCACCAAATAATGGCACCAAAAGGGTAAAAGGGCTATTTAGTCCAACTGAGTAAGTTAAGTGCCAGGGGACAGAAAATTAAATACAAAATAATAAAGAAAAATAATAAATAATAAGAAAAGGGATAGGATAGAGCTTACAAAATAATATAAAAAGGAGAAGAGATATAAGGGAGTAGTGATAAGTGTGAATTGGTCCTAATGTGGCCTAGTAAAATTAAATATAAACTTTTGATCAAGCTCATTTGGATGTTTTGGGTTGCCATTATGATTTTAAAAAGAGAAAACACAGTAGTTTGACACTAAATGGCTTCACCCAACCATTAAGCATGAGTGGAGAAAAAGTTTTCGTGTTATCATTCATGTTCTCTGAAAAAAAAACAAGAAAGCAAAAATTCTGCTGGGGTATGTAAACTTTTGAGCACAATTGTAGATCACTACTCTATTTAATGACTCTATATAATATATTACTCTAACTTTTTTATTGAAGAACTGAAATAAATTTACTTTTTAATGATATTCTAATTTTGTGAGAAGCATCTGTATGTAAATTACTATGGTGCATAGGTTACTGTAAGAAAGCACATGTTCGAATACACTAGTTTAATAACAAGCAACATTCAAGTAAGATGTTCTTTCATTCTAATTCTCCTGTGAGCTAGTTAGCCAGGTGGGAAAATAAATTCTACAGAAGAAGGAAAAAGGTTATAGAAATGTATACATTCTGAAAAAGAAAAGAATGACTCACGATAAGAACAGAAATAACTTTCAGATATGTAAGTTTTTATAGATAAGGATTTTGTTAAAGAATGTACAGTAATTCCAAACATAATCTAAAAGCTAACTTATGGTATTATACTTGCTTAGATGTCAACAACATATTCTACATGTTGACATTGTCAACATTCACAATGAGACTCGGAATCTAAATTCAGTGGCCACAATTCATTAAAACAATTTTGCCAGAATTCTGGCACAAATTGCTTAGAAAAAATGCAAAATTGAGTACAGTTGAGGTACAGTTTTAATTGGAGCTCAGTAAGACATCCATTTTTTTGCATGTAGGAGAAAAAGAATTACATTTAATTAGTGTTTTTAATCAGAGTTTTAACAGAGTTTTATTAGAGACTCATCAGTTTGGTGAGTGTTTCATCAGTTTTTGTCAGATGAGAAATATAAAATTTTTTCCAGCTTCTCCGAACAGTAAAAAACAGACAGCACATGAATTGCATCTGAGCGCTGTCCGATTTTTTTCACAGACCTATGTACTTGCCATGGTGATTTTAATTTGACACATCAATATCGGACATGTCTCCATTATTTTGCATGTACCACTCAATCTGAAGGAAAAAAACCAAACAGATAAGTGAACAGTCCCATAGACTGTCATACGAATGTATAGTACTCGAACATGAAAACAGATGTCTGAATGACTCCTTACTAGAAGAATGATGTACTTTAGTTCAAATTAACTTGAATTACTCCATTGTATTATTTTTTTTAAAATCATCTACTATACTATACTGGACCTCTGCTAATGGTTGAACAACTATTCTTTCCTTTTTTTTCCTATGACATTTCTAACCACTGTCAATTAGTGTTGAGTAGTGTTGAGCATTCCGATACCGCAAGTATCGGGTATCGGCCGATATTCGCGTTATCGGAATTCCGATACTTAATTCCGATACTTTTTCTATATCGTATACCGGAATCGGAAGTTCCCATAATTCTTTGAGAGGCAATGTGATTTTAGTCAGCCAATGAGGAATCCTACGAAGTGTGGGCACATCCTGTAATGCTGCGGTCATCTTAACTAATGGCATGGCTGTGATTGGCTGCTGAAATGATGTCAGAATGCACTATAAAAGGCGCCGCAGCCATTTTAGCGTCACTGTGCTGTGAACTCAGTAAGGGACAGAACGCTGCTGTGCTGACTCTGAGGGACAGTTAGATATTGCGATTTTGTGTACTACTGTGCTTGAGGCAGGCTAGTTTACCAACCGCTGTGTAAAGCTTCATTTTGCCAGTGTTGTTTTAACAGCTCTGTGCAAGGTGTGTGTGTGACAGTGCAGGTGACGCTGCAGTTTGCTCTGCATCCACCGCTGTTTGTAGGCATCTGCACGTGTCACTGACTCTTTTTTTTTTTATTTTATTTAGTGGAATTGGTGCAGCTCCATTATATTAGAAAAAAATCAAATCTATTAGTGTGACGCGCTTCCATCCGTATACAATACATTGGTTGCAAACACTATAGAAGTACAGAAAGGAGCTTTTCACAGATAGTGAATAGTTGTGTTTCAGTGTTCACTGCAGTCTGTGAGGTTTTGATTTTTTGAGTGCAGATCACGCTCCAGTTAGTTCTTCAACCACTGCTGGTTGTAGTCTGCTGAGCGTGTGTCACTGCCTCATCATTCACATTTTTCTCTAATTGGTGCTGCTCCATTTTAGTGGAAAAAAATCTAATCTATTAGTGTGACGCGCTTCCATCCGTATACAATACATTGGTTGCAAACACTATAGAAGTACACAAAGGAGTAGCCTTTCACAGATTGTGGACAGTTGTGTTTCAGTGTTCACTTCAGTCTGTGTTTTTTACTTTTTTGAGTGCACATCACGCTCCAGTTACTTGTTCAAGCACTGCTGCTTGTACTCTGCTGAGCGTGTCTCAGTGGCTCATCCTTTTCATTTATCTCCAATTGGTTCTGCTACATTCCATTTAAAATAAATCTAATCTATTAGTGTGACGCGCTTCCATCCATATACAATACATTGGTTGCAAACACTATAGAAGTAGACAAAGGAGTAGCCTTTCACAGATTGTGAATAGTTGTGTTTCAGTGTTCACTGCAGTCTGTGAGGTATTTTTATTTTTTTTTTTTTTAAAATGCAGATCACGCTCCATTTACTTCTTCAACCACCGCTGCGTGTACTCTGCTGAGTGTCTGTCACTGGCTCATCCTTGTCATTTTTCTAAAATTGGTGCTGCTTTATTCTATTTAAAATAATTCAAATCTATTACAGTGACGTGCTTCCATCCGTATACAATACATTGGTTGCAAACACTATAGAAGTAGACAAAGGAGTAGCCTTTCACAGATTGTGAATAGTTGTGTTTCAGTGTTCACTGCAGTCTGTGAGGTATTTTTATTTTTTTTTTTTTAAAATGCAGATCACGCTCCATTTACTTCTTCAACCACCGCTGCGTGTACTCTGCTGAGTGTCTGTCACTGGCTCATCCTTGTCATTTTTCTAAAATTGGTGCTGCTTTATTCTATTTAAAATAATTCAAATCTATTACAGTGACGTGCTTCCATCCGTATACAATACATTGGTTGCAAACACTATAGAAGTAGACAAAGGAGTAGCCTTTCACAGATTGTGAATAGTTGTGTTTCAGTGTTCACTGCAGTCTGTGAGGATATTTTTTTTTTTTTTAAAATGCAGATCACGCTCCATTTACTTCTTCAACCACCGCTGCGTGTACTCTGCTGAGTGTCTGTCACTGGCTCATCCTTGTCATTTTTCTAAAATTGGTGCTGCTTTATTCTATTTAAAATAATTCAAATCTATTACAGTGAGTGCTTCCATCCGTATACAATACATTGGTTGCAAACAATATAGAAGTACACAAACGGGCCTTTCACAGCTACTGAACATGGGTTTTTAATTTTTAACTAAAATATGTATTTTTTCAAATGACACAAATATAAGTAATGTTGAAGAGGAATAGTCCTACATCCATTGTTTGCACAATATTACAGGTGTACATCATGTCCCTTAATCAACAATGTATTATTATATTTACTTGTATGCTTTTATTTAAAAGCCAAGAACACAGAAGGATAACCTTCGCACTGCAGCTGTTGTCAAAGTTCAACCCACATTATGCACTTCCAACATTGCAGCATTTGAGGCATGATGTGAGTTGGATTGGTCAAAGTTATGGAGTGAGAAGGTTCACCATCAGTACCCTATAGCATAAGTATGCTTTTGTGTTAGCATTTGTGTTAGACATGTGGATATCTGCCTAATATGTCACAATTATTTAGTTACAGATTTGTTACCAACACTAATCATTGAATGGTTTTAAATTTGACGTTTCACTTGTTTACAGCTTAGAAATAAGGGTGTAGCCTGATATCTATGTGTAGCACTAGCCACTTTAACATGTCATGTTTTTTTCAACATGTGTAGCTAGGTAGCAGTAATTTTTGCCGGACACACAGCAGGGGAACAGCAGGCGTTACTGAACCCCACTATCACTATAGCTTGTGTATTGGTCTGTGGACACGACACTTCTGAGCAGCAACTGGCAGTGTTGTAGCCCAGGGAGTATAGCTCAGGTGGTAGAAAGATGAACATAACAGGAGACATGGAAAACGTTGCCAACCAGTTAGTTAATCTGAAACCGGACAGGCAAATTCAGGCGAGATCCATGCCTAGTTCATTTTCAGAAAAGTAAGCCGTTCTACATTATCGTAGGATAGTCGCATGCAACGGTCTGTTAGTACACCACCTGCAGCAGTAAAGACGCGCTCCGATAATACACTGGCAGCAGATCAAGCCAGCACCTCCAATGCATACTGGCTAAGCTCTGGCCATGTATCCAGCTTAGAGACACAAAACTTGAATGGGGAAGAGCCATCTGGGAGTACACTGAGAGGGCAAGACATGTAGTCTGTCACCATCTTACGGAAATGTTGCCTCCTGCTGACTGGAGCCGTCTCGGATGGTGTAGACATTGGTGGCGCTGCCACAAAACTTCGACACATTTGGAACATACTGTTCTTGCCCTGTGCAGAGGCGCTGCTTGTGCTCCCTCTTGTTGCAGAGCTGTCTCCACTGCCTCGACGCACAGAGCTGCTTTGTAAATCAGTAGCAGCAGCAGTGCTCTCGGCTGGAATGGAGAACATTATGGATTGCACCAGTGTGTCTTGGTACTTCCGCATTTTACGCTCCCGGTTCAACGGTGTGATGAGGCTTTGTAAGTTGTCCCGGTAGCGAGGGTCTAGGAGGGTGTACACCCAATAATCAGACGTGGTGTGAATGTGTTCGATGCGGCGGTCGTTTCTCAGCCACTGCAGCATGAAATCAACCATGTGCTGCAGACTCCCAACTGGCCAAGAAACGTTGTCCCCTGCAAGAGGCGTCATCTCCGCCTGCTGTGCATCACCCCACCCTTGGTCTACATACTGACTAGAGCATTGTCTACCTCCCTCTGGAGCGATGTCTTCCTCCTCCATTGACTCCTCCTCATCCTCCTCACAAAGTCCTTCAAATACATATAAATTTACAAAATTTAAAACTCAAAATTTAAAAACTTTGTATCATAATTCTGTAACATCAGTTTATGGAAACACAATAGCATTACAAAAGGATAGACAAAAAATGTACATTATGTGCTTTGTAAATACATTAAAAGTTTGTAATGGTTATGAAAATATAGACAGCGACTCTGGAGGTTCAATTGTTGATACAGCATGGTACTTTGAAAGTCCTCCAGCCCTTTGTGAGGAACCACGTTGCGCTGACTGTCCAGAAGGTGATGGAATTTGTGACTCCTCATCCTCCACCTCTTCCAAAACCTCATGCCTTAGTGCTTGCAGTGTTTTTTGAAGCAGGCAGATAAGGGGGACAGTCAGGCTGACTAGTGCATCATCTGCACTCGCCATCCGCGTTGACTCATCAAACGCACGCAAAACGTGGCAGATATCCTTCATAGAGTTATTCGCCACTCATTACACTGGCAGTGGCTGCCCATTCATTATAGGATCCAATTCTAATTACTGGTTCTCACCAACAAAGCTCTCCACAGCGCAGCACCCCCCTACATCTCCTCCCTTATTTATATTTATCGGCCTAACCGACTGCTGCACTCTGCAAACGACCTTCGACTAACCTCTGCACTAATCCGTACCTCCCACTCCCAACTCCAAGACTTCACCCGCGCTGCGCCAATCCTCTGGAATGCTCTACCCCAAGAAATTAGGACTATCCGCAATTTGGATGGTTTCAGGCGCTCCCTCAAAACACATTTGTTCACAGTGGCCTATCACATTCACTAATCAAAGTCATTCTATGTGTAATTCTGTGTGTGTAGCCCATTCACTATCTCCATGCATCCCTCACTCCCTTAAAATGGCTGGACCATCATTGTAAAAACACCATTGTATATAAACACCTGTACTTTGTATCTCCCCCACCTCATTGTAGATTGTAAGCTTTCACCAGCAGGGGCGGCTGATTTTGCTTTAATTATTGTATTGTTAACGTTGTTACTTATGACTTGTGTTTTGAAACTGTTAAACTGTAAAGCACTGCGGAATATTATGGCGCTATATAAATAAATAATATTATTATTCTTATTATAGAGGCCCACTCAGTAGTGGTGAAGTGTGAACGGCGCAAATTGCGAGTTGACTGCGCCTGATGCAGCTGATACTCCATTACTGTTGGCTGCTGCTCACACAACCGCTCCAACATATGTAACGAGGAATTCCACCTGGTGGGTACGTCACATATGATGCGATGTTCATGAAGGTGAAATCTGCGTTGCAGAGCTGCAATCAGCGATCTGGCCATGCTGGAACGTCGCAAGTGAGCGCACTCTAGGCGGACCTTGTGCAGCAGTGCATCAAGATCCGGATAGTCCCTCAAAAAACTCTGCACGACCAAGTTGAGCACATATGACAGACGATGGTATGTGAGTGAGGTTGCCAAGGCCCAGAGCTGACACCAGATTTCGGCCATTGTCACACACTACCAAGCCTGCCTGTAGATTCTCTTCCAAAAACCACACGTCGCTCTCCTGCTTTATGGCATTACAGAGCTCCTGCGCTGTGTGGCTAAGATTCCCCATGGAAATTAATTTCAGGATGGCCTGTTGACATTTGGACACGGCTGTGCTCATATCGGTCGCAACAGGTAAACGTTCACGGGTCCATGTGGAGGTAGACCGTGACGGCTCCTGCAGCGATGATTCTGAGGAACTGGAATAGGAGGAGGAATCAATGTGTACAGACTTGATTCCTGCAATCCTTGGAGTTGGCAGAACACGTACAGCGCCACTCGCAAGATCAGTACCCGGCTGCACAACATTGACCCAATGGGCAGTGAGGGAAAGGTATTGTCCCTGGCCATGGGTGTTAGAACCCTCTTGTTAGGTTTTGTTTCAGTTTGCTGGTCACATGACCTTTTTTCCCTATTTAGTCTGGCTCCGCCCTTCTGGCTTTGCTTGACTTCATTGTATTATCTACTGTTAAGCTAGCCGGGTGCTTAGGTGCCTTAATCTGTCAGTTTTGCTTGATGTTAGGATCACAAAGTATTTATTTTTCTGTTTAATTATCCATGCTACAATTTATGTTAGGAGGTGTCCACCTTTTCTCACAGTCCCTAGATCTTGTAGGGATTACTCCCTCGCAACTATAGGTCTTCGTTCACACTAGATGAGGACTTTAGCGGGTCTGGTCGCAGGATCAGGTTCCCCGTTACATCGTAGGGATTCAGCTTAGTTGTATTGTAGGGACAGAATTCCCTTCTTTCCTTACTGGTTGTAGCAGATCATAACAATGGGTACTGGTCCACGCATCGGTGGTCAGGTGGACATTGCTACTGAGGGCTTTTAGTAGCGCATGTTTAATTTTTCCCTCAACATGCTTTTGCAGACCAGGGACGGCTTGCCTGCTGAAATGAAATCGGCTTGGCACATTCTATTGTGGGATTGACAATGATATTCAGTTACGGAAACTGTCTGTCTCCACCAGCCTGAATCACAGCATTTCAAGGGACAGGAGTTTTGCAATGCCAGCATTCAGAGCCTGTGCTCGTGCATGGTTTGCGGAGTATGGCCGTCTTTTATCCCATGCCTGTGCTACCGATGGCTGTTTTGTGGCCTGGGAGTGTGAGGATGACAGGGAACTTGCTGCTGTGTGTGGAATAACAGTTTGTCTCTGGACAACAGTGGCCGAGGTTCTTCCATGGCGATCCTGTGAGGAAGCAGAACCAGCTGTGTGTGAGCTCGATGAAGAGGCTTCAACACAACCTGAAGATGTAGGTGCTGCTGTAGGTTGGCCTACATCTCTAGTGTGTCTTTGTAACTCAACTACGTGCTTTGTCCGCACATGTTTCCACATATTTGTGGTATTGAGGTGACTGACACTTTTAGCTATTTTTAATTTTTGATTACACAGCTTGCATTTCACATAGCAAATATCATGTGCAAGTGTGTGAAAAAAGGACCACGCAGTGCAAGTCCTGGGAGCGCACGTTTTGACTTTTGGAAGACAACTGCTCCGAACAGGTGCCAAACTGGAGGCTACAGGCAACCGAGTCTGCAGCTTAACTCTCCCTCCTGTTTGTACCGTTGGGGCAATGTCTTCCTCTATCTTCCTTCTATCACTAACCATTTCTCTAGGCCTCTCCCAGCTTTCAACCAAAGTACTGGTTCTCACCCACAAAGCTCTCCACAGTGCAGCACCCCTCCTACATCTCCTCCCTCATTTCTATCTATCGGCCTAACCGACTGCTGCGCTCTGCAAACGACTTTCGACTAACCTCTGCACTAATACGTACCTCCCACTCCCGACTCCAAGACTTCTCCTGCTCTACGCCAATCCTCTGGAATGCTGTACCCCAAGAAATTAGGACTATCCACAATTTGCATGGTTTCAGGCGCTCCCTCAAAACACATTTGTTCAGAGCGGCCTATCACATTCACTAATCAAAGTCATTCTATGTATTCTGTGTAAGTGTGTGTGTGTCTCTAGCCCATTCACTATCTCCATCCCTCAGTCCCTTAAGATGGCTGGAACATCATTGTAAATGCACCATTGTATATAAACACCTATACTTTGTATCTCCCCCATCTCATTGTACATTGTAAGCTGTCACGAGCAGGGGCGACTTATTTAGCTTAAATTATTGTATTGTTAACGTTGTTACTTATGACTTGTGTTCTGAAACTGCTAAACTGTAAAGCGCTGCGGAATATGATGGCGCTATATAAATAAATATTATTATTATTCCTCTGAGCTGCTCCCACCACCTTCCTGTTCCTCATGCCATGTTGGGTCTTGGACCTCATCATCTCCACTACCCTCTTCCAACACCTGCTGTTGGGTGGTCTGGCCAGCACCATGCTCAACAGAAACTGGCACCTGGGTCTCATCATCATCAGATGCGTTCTGCGGTGTGCTGACCATCGGCACTGTCTCACCCGCCTCTTCAGATTCAGAGAGACACAGCTGTTGCGCATCACTGCATACTCCCTCTTCACATTACAGAATGCTGCTTGGCTGGGCCCCTGTTTGCAAGCCAATAGATTCTGAGAACAGAAGCAGACACTCAGCTGGCTCCTGTGCAGAACTCTCTGACTGCCTGGGCAATTTGCCAGGCGGTGAAGAGACAGATGGTTGCCCAACAGTGCTGTGGTCCTGAGAGGAGGTGGAAGCAATTGAAGTCGATGCATTGGCTGACATCCAAACAACAACGGCTTCAATTTGTTCTTCCCGCAGCAGGGGGGTACTCCGAGCTCCTACAAAAGTGCGCATAAAGGAACGCTACGGGGAAAACTGGTGGATGCTGTGTCACTGGGGGCCGCAGCAGCCACAGAATCCCCACGTCCTCTCCCTGAAGAAACTCCACGACCACGTGCCTTACTCCCTGCCTTCTTCATCTTGGTAGATTGATAAAGAAAGTCTGAAAAGTTATAAGGTCTAAGTTTGGTTATTCCGCAGAGACTGCAGTGAACACTGCACACAACTGTTCACTACCCAATGCGTCTCAGCAGGAAGGCAGTCTGTGCGTCAAAACAAAGGCACAAGCATACATCCATGTACCCTGTTTATAAAGCTATATAAAAAAAATTATGTAGTAGTGACGCACACTTTATTGAGGTACAGTATTACATCGCCATTCACCATCTGTGGCTATGCAGTCTCATCTATATATACCTTATCTATCTGTTGTCATGCTTCCAAGTCGACAGTCAGCCATAAATAGCAATTTTCACTATGCACTATGCACTTTTTAAAGGTTATGTTTGTTAATAAAAATGATTATTGCCACATATTATGAGTATTACATGATGGAAATTGTATAATTTTGTATAAAATATTTAGTGACATTATTCAGCAAATGGAACATTTTAGAAATATCACAGATTACTTGTAATGCTGATGATGTTTTGAAGTCAGACATTCATTGTCTATACAATAAAAATGGTGTACATACTGTTACTTATCCATCATTAATGGATTCAGATATGTACTTGTATGCTTTTATGTACAACCGTATAGCAGATTCCTTAACTAATTTATTTTGTGGTTTGCATTGCTGTTCAACATGTTAATGTATGTGTTTATGTTTGTCAATTCTTTATTTATCTAGATATTAGTTTAAATGAAATCATCATCTTATGGTAGTAAAGGTTATCTTTCTCTTGTTTGAAGTATAGACATTTAAAATTGACAGGTAACAAGGAAATTACTTGATCTAGTATTTAAACATCCTCCTTGACCCTGGGCTCCAACACCGCCAGTTGTTGCTCGGAAGTGCTGTTAGCACAGTCAACACTTGCTCCTGTGTTACTGGGGTTCAGTAACGTCAGCTGGTCCTCGGTTGTGCCATTGGCTCTTTTCCTTCTGCTGCCCCTCCGGGTTCCAGCACAGTCAGCTGGTCCTCGTTACTTGCATTGGCTCTTGTACCTTCTGCTACCCGTCCGGGTTCCAGTACCGTCAACTGGTTCTCCGCAGTGCCTTTGGCCTAGGTGCCTCCATCTCGGTATCCGAGTTCCAGCAACGTCTGCTGGTCCTTGGTAGTGCTTTGGAGCACAGGTACCTCCTGCTTAGTAACCTTGTCCCAGTAACGTCAGCTGGTCCTCGGTTGTGCCATTGGCTCTTTTCCTTCTGCTGCCCCTCCGGGTTCCAGCACAGTCAGCTGGTCCTCGTTACTTGCATTGGCTCTTGTACCTTCTGCTACCCGTCCGGGTTCCAGTACCGTCAACTGGTTCTCCGCAGTGCCTTTGGCCTAGGTGCCTCCATCTCGGTATCCGAGTTCCAGCAACGTCTGCTGGTCCTTGGTAGTGCTTTGGAGCACAGGTACCTCCTGCTTAGTAACCGTGTCCCAGTAACGTCAGCTGGTCCTCGGTTGTGCCATTGGCTCTTTTCCTTCTGCTGCCCCTCCGGGTTCCAGCACAGTCAGCTGGTCCTCGTTACTTGCATTGGCTCTTGTACCTTCTGCTACCCGTCCGGGTTCCAGTACCGTCAACTGGTTCTCCGCAGTGCCTTTGGCCTAGGTGCCTCCATCTCGGTATCCGAGTTCCAGCAACGTCTGCTGGTCCTTGGTAGTGCTTTGGAGCACAGGTACCTCCTGCTTAGTAACCGTGTCCCAGTAACATCAGCTGGTACAAGATTGTGCTACAAATACAAGATACGGAACAAGAGACACAAGAACAATAAGCAGAAGATCTAAAAGCAGAAGAACATGAAGTATAAGACCAAAATGAAGAGCAAAATATATGCTCTAAATTCTAAGCAGAAGAAGACTAAGCAGTGTATGGGGGTGAGTCCGTTCCTCCTCGTGGTGCCCCTGGAAAATGCCTGCTGCTGCAGGCTAAACTGAACACGGACAAATACTGTTGTAATTTAAATCTTTTGTGACAGCAAGAACGGAAGGATGAAAAATTCATACTTTGACAGATTACAAGTACAGGATTCTCTGTCACAAATAAGAATATGATGAAGAAGATGAAGCAGAATATGAATAAGAATAATAGTTTAATAAGAAGAATATGAGTAATGTTAACAAAGATGAATAGCAAGAAGTTTAAGAAGAAGATAAAGAAGGTGAAGATGAAGAATAATTTGATGAAAAAGATGATGCTGCAGAAGATTATGAAGGAGAAAGTGTGTGAAAAGTTAAAAAGGTGAAGATGAAGAGCATGGAAGTTGTGTAATATACATATTTGCCAAAATATAAAAAACGTTAACATTGTCAATTTCTTCGTCAATCCGAACATCTTTAAAAAAAAAAATATTTATGCTATTCCATTTGATTGGGTTAAACATCTATGCCTTTAATGTCTCCTCAACCTTCCCCAATACATTCTACATTACTCTTTCTTGTTTTCCTTCATGTACAATTAACCAACAAGGCAAGAATGTGTTTTTTTTAATTTCGATATTTTGTTCCCATAGACTTACATGGGACTTCCGGTATCGGTATCGGGTATCGCCGATATTTTAGTGATATCGGCGATACCATTCCGATTCCGATACTTTAGGATATCGGAAAGTATCGCTCAACTCTAGTGTTGAGCGATACTGCTCGATATCTAAAAATATCGTATAGAAATGGTATCGCCGATATCACTAAATATCGTCGATATCCGATTCCGATACCGGAAGTCCAATGTAAGTCTATGGGAACAAAAAATCGCAACAAAAAAAACCTTTCTTTCGTTGTAAACACAAAATATACACACATAGAATACATATATATATATATATATATATATATATATATATATATACATGTCATTGTGACATATATATATACATATATTTATAGTTTATACACTTCTACATAGTAAAATAGACTCTGATTCAATTGCCGGGTAAAGCCGTGACATACCCCATAGAAGTCGACGGGCTCGGTGCCGAGTACCCCCAAAACCTCTTGCTCTGTGCGACTCAACTTGGGCGTCACGAAAAGGATTCTGTAGCTCGCTATAAGCGAGTCCTGTGTGCCTGAATTGAACTGGTTTTGTGCTTGAGAATTGCTAAAATCATCAGAGAATGTATTTGCCATTTTTCCGCCATATCTGCGTCACGACGAGGCACTGGTGAAGAAGAAGGGCGTGGTCTTCGTGGGTGTACACTCACTCAGTGGCCGACCACTCTAAATGGTACTGCAATGTAAGATCGTGCCCCACAGCTCTTGAGTTCCGCCTCCTCATCCTCCTCAGTGTGCGGAAACTAACACGAAGGTCCCGCCTCACTACAAAAGAGGGGCCCTCTCCAGATGCTAATGACACATGTGACTTGGCAGAGATGGCTAATGGACACGAGCAGAAGTGTGAAGGGATGGAGCAGTCAGAGCTCTCCCCCCACGGAAGCGACCCGATCGCCACGGAACCACCGTTGGGCACCCGACCTGTAAACCCTCCTACGCTGCAAGAAGCGGAGGATACCCTAAGAGGCCTGGCCCGGCACCGGGAGGAGGTCGCCAGGATGGAAGCCATCTGGCGTGCCGTAAAACTAAACTTGGAGCGGCGCTAATCCCTCTTACCTGAAGTGTCTGTACCGGAAGATGAGGCACCCGTTCTAGTAGAGGAGTCCGTGCGGGCATCCCAGCCCTTGCAATGTGATCCGGTTGACGTTGTCGCAGTGGAGGCACCCGTTCCTGCAAAAACCTCTGCACCGGCAGCACCCCAGATCCCGCTGTCTGCCCCCGTCGCTGAGACAGAAGAAGCGACACCCGTCCTCATGGAGGAGGCCGCGCAGGCACCAGAGGTCTACCAGTCTGTACCGGAGCCCCGACTGTCATCTGTTCCAGAGCCGGCTGCTTCCTTCGCAGGTGAGCGCCGCCAGGACTGGGGGGCGCCAGGAGAGCTGCCGCAAACCGGACACTGTAAGCTGCAGTTTGATGTTGGAGACATGGAGCTGCTGGTGGAGGAGAATTTCAACCGGCGTCAGGAGGAAGAGTGGAGCCGTTGGGAGCGGGAAGCAGAGCGACAAAGGGAGCAGCGAGAAACCCAAAAGCTTCGCCAACGTCAGCTGGAGAAGGACCGGGTAGATAAGGACCGGATGAGAAAAGATAAAGGAACCCTGATGGAGCCGCGGCATAAGGGTGCAGTACGGAGCTTTAAATTGAAAGGTGGTTGGGGCTTCATCCAGGAGCCTGGACTTTATTTAGAAGTTTTTGTGACCCGGCGGGACGTGGAGACTCACCTCCCAGAAGGACACCCAGGGAGGGACCTGTTGCCAGGAGACTTGGTGACTTACACCCGACACTGGGGTTACAATGGATGGTACGCCCTAAATGTTACCAGGTGCGACCCCTACTCCCCAGAGTGTCAGGAACCTGTGAGACCCTCGGAGCCTTCAGCCTCCCACATCCAGGCCTCTGCACAAGTGCCCACCCCACGCCGTAAATCTCCCCAGCCTCACCCAGTGGACTCCTCAGCAGCCCCAGCTATGGACATGATAACTATAGCTGGCCCGTACCCGGTGCCTGTTAGGCCCCCTGGGGTTCGTTCAGTCCGGGACATAGGGCTCCAGACCCGGAGGGAGATGAAAGAGGTGGCCACACAGACCCAGATAGCGGGTCACGACTTGACTGTACAGGCCACACAACGTCATCAGGTCCTGGTGGTCCTTGGTGTCTCGGATGTTTGGCAAGCATCAGAAGAGTACCAGGTGGTACCTGTAACACCCCTGCCAAAGAATTATAAATAACCCGGACAGGGTCCCTGTATGTAAATAGTTAAATATGTAAATAGTTAAATTGTTGATGTACCCGGACGGGTGAATGTTCATAAATTTTTTTTTTAATTTTATAAAAAACACAACACAGTTTTCATTACTTTTATTACAGTCTCATCTTGCGACGCCATCGATCTCCTGTAAAAAAATGAAAAAAAAACAGCAGTATACCACCTGTCCGACGCAGTCCATAGTAACGAGTGTCCCACAACGATCCAGCTCTGCTACATCAGAATGACAGGCAGAGCCTGTCATCCCGGCGCAGCACAGCTGATTACCTGCTTCCCCGGCGGTGACGTCATCGGACTGACTGCTTTACGGCCGGGATTACCCAGCAGTCACTGCTGTTATCGCGAGAAACTGCATGTGACCGCCGGGGAGAAGAGGATGGCGGCCATGAAGCAGTCCAGGCCGTGACCGCCGGAGATCTTCTGCCAGGTAAGTGCCGCTGACTCCTGACAGACCCGACCAACGGACACTGACAGTGACAGACCCGACCGACGGACACTGACAATGACAGTGACAATCCCGATTCCGGTATTCGATATGACGAAAATATCGGTATTCGGAATCGAAAGGCCGATACAGCTAATATCGGCCGATATCCGATATTTGCAGTATCGTATCGCTCAACACTACTGTCAATACATGACACAATATATTAAAATCAATTGACCATTCATCAAAGGTAAAAAATACAAGTGCCACTTCAGTGTCCCACTGAAAATATAAGGCCGGCGTCACACACAACTACAAAAAATCGGTCCGTTTTAGTCGGTCGATTGTCGGATCAAAATGCAAACATCACACATCCTTCTGGCATCCGATTTTCCTTCAAAGATGCGATTTAGTCGCATGTATGTGTACCTTGTAACATCCGATTTTCATCCGACCACCGTTTTTTTGTCGCAGCTTACCAAAAAGGACCAATAACGGTTTTGAGGCCTGATACTAATTTAAATCATCAGGCAGAGCTATATTTAAGTGATCTGCTACAGCTGTGACTCTCCCACCTTTGGACTGGTTTAATTTTGTTCCTTCTGCTTAGTGCTTGCTAGCTGCTTTATACAAACATGAGCGACACACTCAGATTTACTCCCACTGAGCGTGTGCTGTTCCATTAGGTTATATCCAGACGTTTTGGGGAGCCATATCCTGTAATATCAGATCCCAGAAGACGCAGAAGGATGTGGGTACATCCACTTTTGACAAGAAGGATAACTAAAGGCCATTTTCACCGGGTATATTTGTCACTGCGTAGCCATGGAGAGAAGTTTTTCCTATATTGTCGAATGAGCATAGCTACCTTTGATACGCTGCTTGAAATTGTGCGCCCTGGGATTACATTTCATGACACCAGGATGAGAAAAGCAATTTCTGCCGAGGAACGTCTTCTCCTAACAATAAGGTATGTGTGTCAACGATATGTTGATGATGTTTTCCTCCACATACTCACTTAGCAAGTGTTGGAGCACACTTCTTGTAAACTTATAATGTGTGTAATGTATTTCTCAACCTTAGCTATCTCAATTATTGCCTATGGTCTATTCTACAGAAGCCATGGCTTGTAATCTAATTTCCAGCATGTGTGCTGTAACAAACTCAAGCATTGTAAGTGTTGTGAATGCTGTTTTTTTTTTTAAACTGATTTATCCATGTTCTATGTGTGTTACAGGTTCCTTTCTACTGGCATGTCCTACGCTGCTCTGCACTTAGAGTTCCTAATAGGCAGATCAACAATTTCTGGCATTGTTCGGTCAACTTGTGTGGAAATTTGGAACAGACTACATGAAGAAGTCATGCCTGAACCCAAAATGAGTGACTGCTTGAGGATAGCACAGGGTTTTGCACAAAATTGCCAGTTTCCACACTGTATAGGAGCCCTGGACGGCAAGCACATACGTGTTCGTAAACCTCCTAACTCAGGCTCCCAATTCTTCAATTACAAACAATATTTTTCTGTTGTTTTGTTGGCCTTGGTCGACACAAACTACATGTTTATAATTGTAGACATTGGGGCCTATGGAAGGGCTGGAGACTCAAGAGTCTTCAATACTTCCATAATGGGTAGGCGGATACGCAATAACCAACTGGACCTACCTCCAGCAAGTCAACTTACTGACTCTATTCCAGAACATGTGCCTTATGTTATAGTAGCGGATGAGGCCTTTCAATTAACCCGTAATGTAATGAGGCCATATCCCCGTCGCTATCTCACCCATCGGCGTAGAATATTTAATTGTCGGCTGTCACGTGCTCGGCGTCTGGTAGAGTGCACATTTGGAATTCTTTGTGCTAAATGGCGGGTACTTCAATCTGCAATTCAACTCAGTGAAGATAATGTTAATGTGGTCCTCAAAGCATGTGTGGTCCTACATAATTTTTGTAGAATCCATGAATGCTCCTCTCAACATGTGGGTGAATTAGCCTCTGTGAATGTGTCTTTGCCTATGTCACCACCCATCCATCCCTGTCGTCCACCTTCAGGCATAAAAGTACGTGATGTGTTCACTCAATATTTTCTGTCCCCTGAGGGTGCTACTGCCTGGCAAGAGGAGGCATTATTACACATGTAGTGTGGCTATGTTGCTCTGTCATAAAGATATTTCTTCTCACTTTATTGTATATGTTGTGATGTTTTTGTTGTCATGTTTTGTGTAAGTTACGCAGCCCATCACCTTTTGAAATAATCACATACAATCAATGCCACTTAAATATTTTTTTATGTCTGCTGTTATGTTTAGTGGCTTTAAACATAATGCTAAAGGACTAATGTGTCCCTAGCTTTTTTAAACATATTTGCTGATAACTTCTCAGCAGTAAAACAAAGGTAAATTTGATAACTTAAAACATAAACATAATAAATACATAACACCTATAACTGCTGGTAGGTGTGTGGTGGTGAAGGTGGAAGTCCAGCTTGTGAGGGCTGGCTAGACTGTTCTCCAGCCACTGTGTCACCATGAGTGGTGGCTGACTGAGCAGTTTGCTGCATGCTTCTGGCTTGCTCTGGATGTGGGTTTGGGTATGGTAAGTTTGGGAACTGTTGTGGGTAGTCATAATATGACTGCCCACTTACACTATAGCCCCCAAAATGCCCATGTCGACCATACCCATGTTGTGGCCAGCATTGAACATTGGGTATGGTCGAGTGGGCATATTGTGACTGTGCACTCTGTGCCAAGGCTTGGATCTGGTTAGCTCCGTATAGAGAAGAAGCTGCAGTAGGATGAGGAGGAGGAGTTGGGTTCTGTTGACACAAGGAGGAGGTGGAGGAGGAGGATGATGATGAGGAGGAGGATCAGAGGCTGATGCAGATTGTGAGGGATTTGGACCCAACAATCTAAATACATTTTCTGGACCAACCACCCATCTATCAAGATAATTCAGTAGGTTGGTTGGATCATTAGGCGGTGTTCCAGCATCCAACACAATATGCAGTGCACTTCTGATTCGCAGTATGTGCTGTCTTGGAATCGCCCGGAGGTAACGGGCCAGACTGCGGCAAAATCCCTCCTCACCATCATCATTAGCTACAGTGGACAAATAGTCCAGCACTCCTCGGTCCACCTGCCTCCTTGTGACAGAACCAACTCCTTCTCTTCTACGCCTGGGTCGCCGTGCAACATCTGCTGTAGGCGAAGCGACATCCAGGGCCTACCAGGGCTGCTGCTCAGGGAGGGTCTTGCGACTGTAGAGAGAATCTCTCAGACTCCACAACTGGTGGTGGTGATGCTGCTGCTGCTGCACTTGGTGCAGAAGATGGCCCAGCCTCCTCAACATCCCCCACAGAGTCGATAACTGCCTCCGAGTCAGAAGCTGGCTCTCTGTCTGTAAGGTTTGACTCGGTGCTAGAGAATAAGAAAAATTTATTACAATTTATTCATTAAAAATCATATAAACTTTGTACAGACATGAACTTACGGTCGCAAATCCAGAGCTGGAGCAAGAAAATTAAGTCGATCAAAATACACATATTTGCGCTTAGTGCTTGCTGCTGCCCACTGCGCCCCCTCAGCTGTCTCTCTCTCCTGTAGCAGTCTCTACAGTTGCGCCAACGTCTTGTAACATCTGAGGCTGAAAAATTAACAGATACAATAACATTTTTAAATTATGTGCCCTTGTAATGTATTTTAAAAATAAAAACCGTACACCAGCAATATATTACTTTTTTAACCTGTTATAGGGGTATAGAACAGCAATACAAATTGTATGTAGTTAAAATAACAATTTAATATTACAAGGGTTCATACATAGAAAGCTGTATGACATATGTGTCACAATAATTAGCATTTATTTGGCACACAGCAATGGAATGAACAAAAGGGACACATATTAAGTAGTTCACCTACGCATTTATTGTGTCCGGCAAAATGTAAAACTTTAATTTGGCGAACATTGCAGTAGGACCTAAATATCACACCAACACAGACGGCACCTGAACATTCATCATACCAGGACCTTCAGTTGGTCCCTGCCCTGTGTGATTCCCGTATATATGGGATGGAGCGTTTTCAAGTTATCATATCCCACAGTGGCCTCCTCTGTTCCTTTTGAGTTATGTTCCTTAAGGTTTGAGAAACACCCATTGCAGGCTCGAAACGTTACCTCTACATGTTTTTAGTCTGTGGAGTTTTGAAGTTACACTTTTTCAACTTGCATTGAAAGTTTTTTTTTTTTTGCGGCTGTTTTGACAATTATACAGGAGCTAAATATTACATGTGCTTGGATTTCTCACATAGCATTGGGGGTTCAACAGGAATAACTGATTTATTCAACACATTTCGGGTTCACATATAAGGGTACAGGGACATTATAACACATTGTTGTTGGTACATACTGAGTAGTCAAACAGTATTGTAAGCGGTTTCAAGTCGTTACTTACTAATGCGTTCTTGCTCCTCCCTAGACCTGTCGCTAAAATCCGGGAACATCTGTCCACATATTCTCCTCCAAGCCGCGTCCTTCCACGACCGGTTAGAATAATTTGGATCCCGCTGGTCCCAAAGTTCTGGCCTCTCCTGGACCAGAACGATCAACATCTCCACATTGATGTGACTGGCCATGGTTCTGGACTCCGTGGAGGCGGTTTCCTGTTTGGGTTTGAATTTTCGTAGCCTAATTAGCATGTCAGCCCTTCCTGGCAATTATCCTGATACAATTTCCTGACACCTGGGATAGTGGTGCGATTTAATCGCAAGTCACACGTGCGGTCCGTTTGTAATCCGATTTTTCATCGCTCCCATAGACTTGCATTGGCGATAGTCGACCCACAATCGGTGACAATCGCAGCATGCTGCGATTGCACACGGACATTTAAAACGGACCACAAAAAATCTGATACTGGGAGCTGCTCCATAGATTAACATAGGGCAGACTGCAATACGATATTTCATCGTATTGCAGTCGTCCGATTCTGTCGCCAGTGTGACGCCGGCCTAAGGATAAAGTAATTTTCAGCACTTTGGTTATATGTGCCCAAAATGGTTTAATGCTCTTACAAGACTTCCCAAAGTTTTTCAGATGATTAACACAATGCAAAAAAATTGTTACTACAGTAAGCTAATAAGAAGCCCCCAACCAAAATTGTCAAATAAAAAAGTACATCTGAAATGTATTCAACCTATGATAATTGATAATTTAGAGAAATTACAATTGAGGCTTCACCTTTCTTTTTGGCAGCTAATGTTGAAAAAAATCACAGAGAAAGTGTTATATTTAAAGGAGTATTGTTATGTAATTTAATTGCTTTTGTTAAACAGCATGAAAATAAGAAATTTTGAAATTGACTTGCTTTTGCTATCTGTGCTCATTCTACTGCTGTGAGAATTTTTATTTGACACAGTGTGCATCTTGTTGTCAATTAACTTGGCCACCCCATCCTGGCCAAATGTGCAGGTATATTCCAGGAGAGGAGTTAACTCCTAAGATCCCAGATACCTCCCTTCAGCCCAGAAATTTCTATGCAGAAATTAGCCACTCTCCTCCCTACTCTTACCCTTCCTTCTTAGCTCCTGAATGAATTCCTAATAGTCTTGCAAGGTCACAAGCCACGACCCATCATCAGCAATTTCCAGAATAGTTCTCCTTTTTCATGGCTCCTTTGAGTCTTGTGCTTCTTGTTCAAAGGATCTGTCCTCAATATATGCAAATTTGATAACAGTGTAGACTTCAAAACTAAACTGATATACAGTGGGTACGAAATGTATTCAGACCCTTTAAAATGTTTCACTCTTAGTTTCATTGTAGCAATTTGGTAAATTTAAAAAAGTTCCTTTTTTTCTCATAAATGCACACTCTGCATCTCATTCTGACTGAAAAAAACAGAAATTTAGAATTTTTTGCAAATTTATTAAGAAAGAAAAACTGAATTATCACATGGTCAGAAGTATTCAGACCCTTTGCTCAGACACTCTTATTTAAGTCACATGCTGTCCATTTCTTTGTGATCCTCCTTGAGATGGTGCTACTCCTTCATTGGAGTCCTGCTGTGTTTAATTAAACTGATAGGACTTGATTTGTAAAGGCACACACCTGTCTATATAAAACCTCACAGCTCACAGTGCATGTCAGACCAAATGAGAATCATGAGGTCAAAGGAACTGGCCAAGGAGCTCAGAGATAGAATTGTGGCAAGACACACATCTGGTCAAGGTTACAAAAGAATTTCTGCAGTACTCAAGGTTCCTAAGAACACAGTGGCCTCCATAATCCTTAAATGAAAGAAGTTTGGGACCGCCAGAAGATGTAGTAGGGAGATGGGAGAAAGTTCCACAACGTCAACTATCACTGCAGCCCTCCACCAGTTGGACCTTTATGGCAGAGTGGCCCTAAGCACACAAGTTAAAATAACAAAGGAGTGGCTTCAGAACAACTCTGTGACCATTCTTGACTGGCCCAGTCAGAGCCCTGACCTCAACCCAATTGAGCATCTCAGGAGAGACCTGAAAATGGCTGTACACCAATGTTCACCATCTAACCTGACGGAACTGGAGAGGATCTGCAAGGAAGAATGGCAGAGGATCCCAAAATTCAGGTGTGAAAAACTTGTTGCATCATTCCCAAGAAGACTCATGACTGTACTAACTCAAAAGGGTGCTTCTACTCAATACTGAGCAAAGGGTCTGAATACTTATGATCATGTGATATTTCAGTTTTTCTTTTTTAATAAATTTGCAAAAGTTTCTTTGTTTCTGTTTTTTTTCATTCAAGAGGGGGTGCAGAGTGTACATTAATGAGAAAAAAATGAACTTTTTGAATTTACCAAATTTCTTTAATGAAAGAATGAGTGAAAAATTTTAAGGGGTCTGAAAAATTTCCGTATCCACTGTACATGAGTGTTTCGCTTTTATTCTTTGCAGAAATTAAAGGCATCTTGTGGAGATAGAGCTAGGTCTTTAATATGCATATAACAAAAACACTATGAGTAGGCACATTTCAATAAAGAGATGCAAAAAATATATCTGTTGCTACACACATAAAAAATATAAAGTCCTTTTTTTATAAAAAAAAAAAGAGTAGAATTCATCCCACCTTGTTAAAATGTACTCAATCAGGATGGTCCTACCACCCTAATTCTAGTAATTCAGTCCTCTATGTGCCTACCAAGGTCTCAAAACACAAGGTCAATTTGACTGTGTACACAGTGCACCAGCACACTTTGATCAGCAAAACTTAAATTTCTATATATGGCTATAGGCAAAAAATTATGGTATTTGTTAAATATTTTTTAATCAAGAAGTGTAAAAGACATCCGACCATGTCAAGGTGAACTGAATTTGGTTGGTCTTAGTCGTTAGTGACTCATTTCTACATGTTACAAGTTCTAAATGACATATTAATAGGAGGAAACTCAGGTAGCAAGTAGGTTGTAAGGTTTTGTCCTGAGGAAGAGGTCCTGCATGAGCTCGAAATGCATTGATTATATTAGCTGTTTTGAAATAAAGCTTTGAAGATTATTGTCTGTCATTCATCCTTATCAGCAGTGGAGATTTGGACACATACACCCGATTTCATCATTATCTTCCATCTTTGGACCCGTGTCCTGCAACAGCTGAACCATGCTTTTTACATGTTGCTTAGTTGGAACAAAACAAGTTGAGCATACCTCTCCTTGTGCACCCTATGTTTTAACCAGTTAAGATCCTATTTGCACTTTTCTGCTCTCCAGATTTTCTACTTCTAGTAATAATCTCATAACAGCTTCTAATACAAAGTTATTAGGCTGAGTATGGTTATCTGTGGATTTGGAAGATATTGAATTACTGCAGGACAGTAACTGTTGCTCCATTTGTATCCCCATATTAGTAGTCTAAACGGCAGTGACTGCAGAGCAACACCTAGAAGGACCTTCCTGCAGAACAATACCTATGAGGGCCTTCTGGCATGTGTGCCAATAGTATAGTTTACGCAAAAAAAGAGAAAAACAGGGAGCGCACATGAGGAGGACCTATCGGTAATGGTGGGTTCGGGAAGGTGGAGAAAAGCCAAGGGGCCACTAACCTTCTGAGGTTATGCACCCCTGCATAACCCCAGTGAAGACAGAGAGAGGAAGGAGTAGGTTCCCCATATGACACAACTCTTCCAGCTGAGGACACAGGGGTCACCACGTGAGCACTGGTGGACGATGCAGGAAACACGCTGGAAGCACATGACCACAGTTCCTTATGATGAGGATAGAAGACTTGTAGTGCCCGGAGCTGCTTCTGCCACGTACCCTCAACAGAGTGATGTAAATGAGAAAGAAAAAATACCGCGGTCTTTAAGGAGCGCTAAGGCAGGTAAGGCAGCTAAGAAGATAAGGTACTTAAAAATAAAAGGCACAAACCTTTATTAAAACATCCACAACGTGTTTCGATAACGGCACTCTATTTTATCAGGTGGCAACCTGATGAACGTCACACGCCCCCTGAGATAGATTGGACAAAACGTGCGTTGGGGTGGAGGGAAACACCGCCAGACAATACAGCGCTGCTTGAACCTTCACTGCAAGAGGTAATTTAACACTTTCCTTACCGGTCATCTACTTTCGCATCTATATATGGCACGGAATATGAAGCACTAATGCTTATACTATCAATATATACACTTGTATTTTGCTATTTGGATATCTTAAAAAGATCATATGACAAACTAGGAAATTACTTGCTTATTTGCATGTGAATGGTATCCTTTTCAACAAAATCCATTTTAAAGAAACAAATGAAGATTTTGATATGGCAGTCCTACTCTCACAGAAAAGGCATCTTGTTTATGTTGTATCTAAGTAATTAGACCATATATGATTTTAAGTAAATATATTAATTAAATATTGAATTTTTAAAGGACATTTTTGTGCAAGTGGTTATCTTTATGTGATCGAGACAGTGGAATAGTTATTGGTCACAGTGTTGGATTTTCTATTGTGATTATGATACCACGATTTTTGGACATCTTTTTTCTTTGATGATGTCACATGAATAAAATTATTGCAATTAATTATTTTGGGTTGTCTGTCATATTTATAGGTATTTATAGAGTTCGGACATACAACAATGTTAGAGATAATTATTAATTAACATATATGCTTTTTGATCTTCTATTGAGGTATATGAAGGTTTTAAATAAAAAAATCCTATCCTATATCATAAAAAGTCAACAGAAGTCTACCAAGTATACAAAACTGTTTCATGAAATTTTCTTAATCTTTACCTAGGTTAAAAACAGATAGTCTGCTAAGGTATATTATTTACTAAAACTTGCTTCAAAACAGAACATAAAAACATGTTGCCTAGCTACTAATGGAACGTTGGCGGGTGTTTATTATTTGCGCAGTTCATTTAACCAATGAAGTGCACTTTGAGATTCAACATTTCCTTAAAATTATTATTGTATATTGGTACACATTCTCTTTCAAGCTGAAACCTCTTTGGCTGCATTAAAACTCAATTTAGCAGACAATTATATAAAATCATATTTAAACATAGGTTTTTTGTAGTTACACATCATAAGCCAACATAAAAAAATAAAAATTAAGTCTACACTTTTTATTGTGCATATATATATATATATATATATATATATATACTTGAGTGGACATATGTATCATCAACGTTGGTAGCTTTGGTGATGTAATCCTGGGAGAGATGGCTTCAGCACGTAATTAATAAGGCATATCAGGGCCAGGTTTTAAGAGCAGTCAAAGAGATGAGTGGACTGGCTGCTCACATATGCTTACCTTGGGGGTGTAGTAAAGCATATAAAAAGGCCAGTTGTCTCATTCTATGTCTGTGACTGGAGGTGTGTAAACCTCCAGTGTGATGGTCTCAAGGACTCAAGAACTGGACACTAATCCTAGTGGGCAAACCCTTAATACTAAATGGACTATTTACTTTGTGTTATCATTTTGTGCCAGAGAAGGCTGTTTTTTTGTTTGGTTTCCTGAGCGGTTTATGAAGTCTTAGGGCCCCGACTCACATAGCGACGCACCAGCGATCCCAACAATGATATGCACGTGTCAGGATAGCTGGTGTGTTGCTACATAATCGCTGCTGAGCTGCCAAACAGGCAGCTCAGGCAGCGATCAGGACAGCAACACTGCGGGTAATGTCGACTAGTTACCCGCAGTGTACGTTGGATACTAGCCCGCTGGCGCAGGGAGCTGGTAACCAAGGTACACATCGGGTTTCCAGGCGCTGTGCAGTGCCTGGAAACTCGATGTGTACCTTGGTTACCAGCTCCCCTGCAGCAGCGCGCTGGTATCCAACGTACACATCGGGTTTCCAGGCACAGCCCTGAGCCTGGAAACCCGATGTGTACCTTGGTTACCGGCTGATTGCTGGTCTCCTGCCTGCCACACGTGGCAATGCGTGCTGGCCAGCGGGAGACCAGCGATAAAAAAAAGTCCAGGCATTTCTGACACGACCAGCGATTCACAGCAGGGGTCTGATCGATGGTACGTGTCAGACATAGCGAGATCGCTGCTGAGATCGCTGTTGCTTCACAAAACTTGTGACTTAGCAGCGATCTCGCTAGCGATCTCGCTATGTGAGACGGGGCCTTTAATAAACCAGCCTGGACATTTAACTGAAATCACTTGCTGTGCCTACCTTAAATGCAACTGAGTAAGTAGAAACCCTACAATTGGTGCTAGAAACACTTGTACGAATCACGTGGGGCAGAGATACCACATGTCCTGGATAAAAGCACATGCAGGAGTGAAAGCTGAAAACAAGGACGAGTTGATAAACCAATTGATGCAGGCTAATCGCCAGCAGCAACATCTATGGCAGCAGCAGAAGCAGCAGCACAAGCAGCAGTGGCAACAGCAGCAGCACAGGCAGATAGAACTCCTAGCTGAGACGATCCTTGACAGTGCAACCGCCCCAATACTAGGTTATGGTGATTACTCACATCTGAGGAAGACTGTAAGGAGAACCATTCAAAAGATGACTCCAGGTGATGACTTAGAAGCGTTGCTAACTGTGTTCCTGCTAACGGTTGCTGTTTTACCCTGTAACTCCTAAATAAATGATTATTAGAGATGAGCGACTTTGCCTTCGGAAGGATCGAGTCGGGTTTCGGACCACCCGACTTTCACAAAAGTCGAGTCGAACGAAACTGGCCGACTAACGGCAAAAGTCAAAGGTCCGACTGAAACTCGAACTGACCCCAATGCAAGTCAATGGGGAAGAAAAGTCGGCAGGGAGTGGAGGATAGTAAACACATCTACAGTGCCCATTTCAATGCCAACGGCATCAATTCTTATTACTTAAGCTTGTCAACCTTAATTTACTTTATAATAATAGTTACGCATTGAAAAGTGGGGGTTATTTGGCTAAAGTTGTGGGGGGCAGGGCTGGCTCCAGGTTCTTGTGGGCCCCGGGCCAAAGAGTCTCAGAGGGCCCCTTTAACACATACCACAATTCATGATGCTCCGAAACGGCAGAGAAATATAGGTATAGTACAATGACAAATACTTCACTTCTTACATTACATGAGTGATATCTATTTTAAATTCTACAATAGCTCAAAAACCAGACAGTATATTCCTCAATACAGTATTATGGCCACCACATAGTGTGCCATACAGAATAATGAGCCCCATATATTGCTCCATAAATAATTTGCCCCATATAATGTTCCATACAGTGTATGATGAGCTCCAGATAATGCTCCAGTATATGATGGTCCCCATATAATATGCCATACAGTATAGGACGGTCCCCATAGAGTATAATGAGCCCCACATATTGCTCCATAGTACAGTATAATGAGTCGCATAGAAAGCTCCATACAATATATGATGGGCCCCATATATTGCTCCATACAGAATGGGCTCCATATAATGCTCCACACAGAAAAGGCCCCATATGTGCTCCATATGATGTTCCATACCCTATATGATGCCTCATAAATAATAAACCCCATATGATGCTCTAGAATATGATGGGCCCTATGGATGATGTTCCAGTGTATGATGGGCCTATATAATGCTCCATATATAATGGGCCCCATATGATGCTCCAGTATATGATGGGCCCCATGGATGATGCTCCAGTGTATGATGGGCCTATATAATGCTCCATATATAATGGACCCCATATGATGCTCCATTGTATAATGGGCCCTGTATATGATGCTGCAGTGTATGATGGGCCCCATTTATAATGCTCCAGTGTATGATGGGCCCCATGAATGATGCTCCAGTGCATAATGGGCCTATATAATGCTCCAGTGTATGATGGGCCCCATGGATGATGCTCCAGTGTGTGATGGGTCTATATAATGCTCCATATATAATGGCCCCATATGATGCTCCAGTGTATAATGGGCCCCGCATATGATGCTCCAGTGTATAATGGGCCTTATGGATGATGCTCCAGTGTATGATGGGCCTATATAATGCTCCATATATAATGGGCTCCATATGGTGCTCTGTTGTGAATGGGTTTGAGATGAGTTCTGAGCAGAGGCTTCCTCTGGTGGTTACAAGCGGTGCTGGTCTGTCCAGTGAAGATTGTGAGGACTGGGAATCAGGTGTTACTGACTGGTCTTATATAAGGGAGTCACCTTCCCATCAGGGTTGCCGGTGATCAATTGTTCTGGTCTGAATCCTTCATTCCTGTTTCCCTTGTAGCCTGCTGTGTCGTGTCTGTATCTCCTGCTAACAGATAAGACATTTTCTTCTTTTTGTTTTTGTGCTATATTTTTGCATTTTTGTCCTGCACTTCTGTGGGGGCCTTCAGGGTCCCCTCCGGGGGCTTTTGCCCTCTCAGTTTAGTTCAGCCACTTTTGTATGTACTTTTGCTTTTTCCAGTTTTTTCAGTGGCTGCTGATTTGATTTTGTTACACCAGAGAACTAATTTAGGTGGTAGAGGTCGTGTGATCTCAGGTGTTTTTGAAATTAGTGGTGTTGGTGCTTTTCAGGGTTTTCTGGGATTGCAGTAAGTACCCTTCCTGTCCTTTTCTATTTAGTTAGTTTGGGCCCCAGCGTTTGCTCATACTATTTTCTTTCTGTGTCAGTATTTCATCTTGTCTAACCGCCATTACATGTTTGGGGGCTTTCTATTGTCTTTGGGGTTCTGCTCCGGGGCAGATAGCTTTCCTATATCTATCTTTAGGTGTAGTTAGTTTCTCAGGCTGTGACGAGGCGTCTAGGACCAACGTAGGAACGCTCCACGGCTGCCTCTAGTTGTGGTGGTTAGTCAGGGTACTGCAATCTCATAGTTTCCAACTGCTCTGGTGTATTGCCTTTTTTTACCTGCACTCCTCAGCTACCAAATCATAACAGTATCACCGGCCAAAACTGAAAATTGTGTGGTACTCACAGAAGGGAAATATATTGTGAAAGAAAAAAGGTTGTCAGAGTTGTCAGAGATATTTTTCTGTTTGTTGCATTTTTTTTTCCCCTCTGTATCTCTGGGGAGGATTTTTTCTCTTAATGGAGTTTGCACAGTTGTCTGGCCGTGTGGATCAGCTTGCCACTGAGATTCAGAGTATTGCTACCTATCTTGCTAGGTTGCCTGTTGTGGAACCTAGGATTCCCATGCCAGATTTGTTTTTAGGGGATCGAGCTAAGTTTCAGAATTTCAAAAATAATTGTAAATTGTTTTTTGCCTTAAAATCTAAGTCCTCAGGGAACGCAGCGCAGCAGGTTCAAATTATCATCTCTCTCCTGCGCGGCGATCCTCAGGATTGGGCTTTTTCCCTGACACCTGGGGATCCTGTTTTGAGTGATGTTGATGCATTTTTTCAGGCTTTGGGGTTATTGTACGATGAGCCTAATGTCACTGATCAAGCTGAAAAAGCCTTGTTGGCATTAAATCAGGGGCTTGATGACGCTGAGTTATACTGTCAGAGATTCCGTAGGTGGGCAGTCCTGACCAAATGGAATGACGACGCTTTGGCAGCCCTTTTCCGGAAGGGTCTGTCAGATAATGTAAAGGATGTTATGGTGGGATTCCCTGTCCCCTCTGGTCTCAATGATTCTATGTCATTAGCGATTCAAATTGACAGACGTTTGCGTGAGCGGAGAAGTATGCGTGGAATGTTGTTGCCTTGTGAACCAGCTTCTGAACCCATGCAGTGTGATAGAGTGATGTCTGGGGCACAGCGTCATGAGTTTCGAAAGCGCAATGGGTTATGTTTCTACTGTGGTGATGCCTCTCATGCTATTTCAGTCTGCCCTAAGCGGGGAAGACGTTTTGCACGCTCAGTTGTCTTGGGTAGTGTTCAGACTAAGTTTTTATTAACTGTCACTCTGATATGCTCTCTGTCCTCATTTTCTGCTCAGGCTTTCGTTGATTCTGGAGCAGCTATTAACCTGATGGATTATGATTTTGCTAGACGTTGTGGGTTTCCTTGATACCCCTACAGAAGTCTATTCCCCTACTGGGGATCGATTCTACCCCTTTGGCTGAGAATAAACCCCAGTTTTCTACTCAGGTGATAATGAGGGTTGAACCTGATCACCAGGAGTGCTGCAAATTTTTGGTTCTGTATAATCTGCATGACATTATCGTGCTGGGTTTCCCATGGTTACAGTCTCATAATCCTGTTTTGGATTGGAAATCTGTGTCTGTAACCAGTTGGGGCTGCCAATGTGTTAATACCAACACTCCTGTTTTTTCTGCCTCCCCCCAGGCTCAGGATGTTCCTGACTTTTTGGTTGATTTTTCTGATGTGTTTAGCGAAAGTAAATCTGCATCCTTGCCTCCCCATAGGAGCTATGACTGCGCTATTGAATTAGTGCCGGGTAGTAAATTCCCTAAGGGTCGCCTTTTTAACTTGTCTATACCTGAACATGACGCTATGCGGTCTTATATCAAGGAATCATTGGAGAAGGGTCATATCAGACCATCCTCTTCACCTTTAGGTGCCGGTTTTTTTCTTTGTGGCCAAAAAGGATGGTTCATTGAGGCCGTGTATTGATTATCGTCTCTTGAACAATATTACTGTGAAATATCAATACCCGTTACCCTTGATTTCTGACCTGTTTTCCAGGGTGAAAAACGCTACTTGGTTTACCAAGCTTGACCTCAGGGGGGCGTATAACCTTATTCGCATTAAGCACGGGGATGAATGGAAGACGGCATTCAATACCCCTGAAGGGCATTTTGAGTACCTGGTGATGCCCTTTGGGCTCACTAATGCTCCTTCCGTCTTCCAGTCCTTCATGAATGACATTTTCAGGGATTTTGTGGACAAATTTCTGATTGTTTATTTGGATGATACTTGATTTTTTCTAATGACTGGGACTCTCATGTGAAACATGTTCGAACTGTATTCCAGATTTTGAGAGAGAATGCTCTGTATGTGAAGGGATCAAAGTGTCTTTTTGGCGTACAGAGGATCTCATTTCTGGGATTCATTTTGTCCCCATCTGTTATTGAAATGGACCCGGTCAAGGTTCAGGCCATCTGTGATTGGGTCCAACCTACTTCATTAAAGGCTCTTCAGAGATTTTTGGGTTTTGCCAATTTTTATCGTAAATTTATTGGTAATTTCTCGGTTATTGTTAAACCATTAACTGATTTGACCAGAAAGGGTTCTGATGTGGTGAATTGGCCTCCTGAGGCAGTCTCTGCATTTCAGGAACTTAAGCAGAGATTCACTTCTGCTCCTGTTCTACGGCAGCCTGATGTTTCTCTGCCATTTCAGGTGGAGGTTGATGCCTCTGAAATTGGGGCAGGTGCCGTTTTGTCCCAAAAAGATCCAGAGACCTCTAAAAGTAACCCTTGTGCCTTTTTCTCTCGAAAATTTTCTCCTACTGAACGTAATTATGACGTGGGTAATCGGGAGTTATTGGCCATGAAGTGGGCTTTTGAAGAGTGGAGACATTGGCTGGAGGGAGCCAAACATCAGGTGGTGGTCCTTACGGACCATAAGAATCTGGTCTATCTGGAATCTGCCAAGCGACTCAATCCTAGACAGGCCAGGTGGGCCTTGTTTTTCACACGTTTTAATTTTGTGGTTTCCTTTCTTCCTGGCACTAAGAATGTTAAGGCGGATGCCCTCTCGAGGAGCTTCCTTGCGGACTCTCCTGAGTTATCTGATCCTTCTGTTATTTTGAAAGAGGGTGTAGTTCTTTCCGCCATCTCGCCCAATTTGAGACTTGCTCTGGAGGGGTGTCAGGAGGATAGGCCCGAGCCTGCCCGGTTGGAAAATTGTTTGTCCCGGATCAGTGGAAAAAGAGTGTGATGTCTGAGATTCATTGTTCCGCATTGGCTGGGCATCCCGGAATTTTTGATACCAGAGACTTGGTTAGTCGGTCCTTTTGGTGGCCTACCTTGTCTCGTGATGTCAGGGAATTTGTGCAGTCCTGCGGGACTTGCTCTCGCTCCAAGCCTTGCTCTCGCTCTAGTGGTTTGTTGATGCCATTGCCTGTGCCCAAGAGACCATGGACCCATATCTCTATGGATTTCATTTCCGACCTTCCTGTTTCTCAGAGAATGACCACCATCTGGGTAATTTGTGATAGGTTTTCCAAAATGATACATCTTGTGCCATTACCTAAGTTGCCTTCCTCCTCTGAATTGGTGCCGTTGTTCCTTCAGCACGTGGTTCGTTTACACGGCATTCCTGAGAACATTGTGTCTGACAGAGGAGTCCAGTTTGTTTCCAGATTTTGGAGGACTTTTTGTTCTAAACTGGGTGTTCAATTGTCTTTCTCCTCGGCATTTCATCCTCAGACCAATGGTCAAACTGAGAGAACAAACCAGACATTGGAGACTTATCTAAGATGCTTTGTGTCTGCTGATCAGGATGACTGGGTCTCTTTTTTGCCTCTGACTGAGTTTGCTCTTAATAATAGGGCTAGCTCTGCCACTTTGATGTCTCCGTTTTTCTGTAATTCTGGGTTTCACCCTCGATTTTCTTCAGGACAGACGGAGGCTTCTGTCTGTCCAGGTGTTGACTCTGTTGTGGAGCGTATGCAACAGATTTGGGACCAGGTAGTGGAGAGGTTGTCCCTCTCTCAGGAGAAGGCCCAGCGGTTTGCTAACCGGCATAGGACTGATGGTCCTCGGTTTAAAGTGGGGGACTTGGTCTGGTTGTCCTCAAAGAATATTCCTTTGAGAGTGGCATCTCCTAAATTTAAGCCTAGGTTCATTGGACCTTATAAGATCATGGAGATTATTAATCCTGTTTTTTTCGTTTGCTTCTTCCAGGGACATTTAAGATCCATAACGTGTTCCACAAGTCCTTGTTGAAGAGGTTTGTTGAGCCAGTGGTTCCTGCTGCTGTGCCTCCTGACCCTGTTTTGGTTGAGGGCAATCTGGAGTATGTGGTTGAGAAAATATTAGATTCTCTTTTTTCTAGACGGAAACTCCAGTATTTGGTTAAATGGAGAGGTTATGGTCAGGAAGACAATTCTTGGGTGTTTGCTTCGGACATCCATGCTAGAAGACTTATCCGTGGGTATCATAGAACTCATCCTGACCGGCCTGGTTGCTCAGGTGAGGGTTCGGTGACCCCTCCTCAAGGGGGGGGTACTGTTGTGAATGGGTTTGAGATGAGTTCTGAGCAGAGGCTTCCTCTGGTGGTTACAAGCGGTGCTGGTCTGTCCAGTGAAGATTGTGAGGACTGGGAATCAGGTGTTACTGACTGGTCTTATATAAGGGAGTCACCTTCCCATCAGGGTTGCCGGTGATCAATTGTTCTGGTCTGAATCCTTCATTCCTGTTTCCCTTGTAGCCTGCTGTGTCGTGTCTGCATCTCCTGCTAACAGATAAGACATTTTCTTCTTTTTGTTTTTGTGCTATATTTTTGCATTTTTGTCCTGCACTTCTGTGGGGGCCTTCAGGGTCCCCTCCGGGGGCTTTTGCCCTCTCAGTTTAGTTCAGCCACTTTTGTATGTACTTTTGCTTTTTCCAGTTTTTTCAGTGGCTGCTGTTTTGATTTTGTTACACCAGAGAACTAATTTAGGTGGTAGAGGTCGTGTGATCTCAGGTGTTTTTGAAATTAGTGGTGTTGGTGCTTTTCAGGGTTTTCTGGGATTGCAGTAAGTACCCTTCCTGTCCTTTTCTATTTAGTTAGTTTGGGCCCCAGCGTTTGCTCATACTATTTTCTTTCTGTGTCAGTATTTCATCTTGTCTAACCGCCATTACATGTTTGGGGGCTTTCTATTGTCTTTGGGGTTCTGCTCCGGGGCAGATAGCTTTCCTATATCTATCTTTAGGTGTAGTTAGTTTCTCAGGCTGTGACGAGGTGTCTAGGACCAACGTAGGAACGCTCCACGGCTGCCTCTAGTTGTGGTGGTTAGTCAGGGTACTGCAATCTCATAGTTTCCAACTGCTCTGGTGTATTGCCTTTTTTTACCTGCACTCCTCAGCTACCAAATCATAACAGTGCTCCAGTATATGATGGGCCCCATGGATGATGCTCCAGTGTATGATGGGCCTATACGATGCTCCATATATAATGGGCCCCTTATGATGCTCCCGTTTATGATGGGCCCCATGGATGATGCTCCAGTGTATGATGGGCCTATATAATGCTCCATATATAATGGGCCCCATATGATACTCCAGTGTATAATGGGCCCATACATGATGCTCCAGTGTATGATGGGCCAAATTAATAATGCTCCAGTGTATAATGGGCCCCGTATATAATGCTACAGTGTATGATAGGCCTATATAATGCTCCATATATAATGGGCCCCATATGATACTCCAGTGTATAATGGGCCCCATTTATAATGCTCCAGTGTATGATGGGCCTATATAATGCTCCATATATAATGGGCCCCATATGATGCTCAAGTGTAACATGGGCCCTATCTATGATGCTAAAGTGTATGATGGGCCCCATATATAATTCTCCAGTGTATAATGCTCCACATATATTGTTCCAAAGATTAAAAAAATTTAAATACCTCTCCTCGCTGGGCACTGCTCTACTCTGGACTCCTCAGCGTCGCCATGTTCCAGCTCTCTGCACTGTGACTGTTCAGGCAGAGGGCGCACAGACGTGACGTCATCACGCTCTCTTACCTGAATGCCACTGTCAGGAACCACGGAAGACGTCACAGCGGTGGAGCAGGGAGAGATAAGTATTGCAAGTGCTGGGGCCCTGAGCAAGCAGAGGGGGCCCACTCGTGGGCACTGGCACAGGACCCCTTCATAGTACGCTGGTGTCTCTGACGGCGAGTGGGCCTCCCCACCTGCTCAGGGCCCCGGCACTTGCCCGGGTGCGCCAGGTGCCGACACCGGCCCAGGAGAAGGGTACAGCCCAGTTAGGGAGGTTGAAAAACTGCCATATGTTGAGGTGTAGGCTGGACTTTCAGCAGCTGCAAATGGAGGAATTGGAGAAGTTAGAGGAAGAGGAAGACAAAGCGAGCCTATTTGCTGGCAACCTATGTGTCATCAGTGGAAGGTGGTACAAAATCCTTTGAAACCCAGGCATGGTTCATTTTAATGAAGGTGAGATCACCAACATTTTGGGTCGACAGCCGGGTCCTTCTCTCTGTCAGGATTGATCCAGCAGCACTGAAGACTCTTTCTGCTAGCACACAACCAGCAGGGCAAGCGAGCTCCTGTATGACATATTGTGCCAATTCAGGCAAGGAGTCCAGTTTACAGGCCCTGTAGTCAAAGGGGAATGAACTGTGAGGAGAACATTGATAGGGGAGGAGAGGTAATTTTGAACCATAGTTGACAACTGCTGTCTCCTGTCTGTTGCAATCGATTCAGTATTAACAGTCGTGTGAGCGGTACTCGAGAAATCATTCCACAACATGGTCATGAAATCCCTGTCTACAACACCACTTCGGCTGTGTGCACCACAAACACCTCTTCCATGTTGCCCAGTATGGCTCGTGATAAAACCTGCACTGCTGCTGTGTGCTGGTAATGGCTCTAACAAACAGTTTACCAGAGTTGCTTGTTTGTTGGCCAATATTAGCTCTAGGTTCTCCTGTGGTATGATGTTCTGTAATTTGCCTTTATAGCGTGGATTGAGGATGCTGGCCAACCAGTAGTTATCATCATTTATAATATTGGCAATGCGGGGTCCCTTTTTAGGACCCGCAAGACATAATCACACATGTGGGCCAATGTTCCAGGTGTCAATGATGCACTGCCACTGGTGGGTGGAGGAGCACTTTCTGCCAAATCCACATCCCTCCAGTCACGCACAAACCATGTACCTGACCTTGCCATGCCAACATTTTCTCTTGCTCCCTGAGAATCATCCTCCTCCCCATAATAATCATACCCCTCATCCTCCTCCTCTTCCTCTTCTTCCTCCACCTTGTCCAGGACAGTTCCCTGAGCAGACAATGGCAGACTGTATTCAAGGCTTCCCTCCTCCTCCTCCTCTTCCTCCTACACTGCAGATGCCTGATCCTTAATGTGCGTCAAAGTTTGCATGAGCAGATGCATAAGTGGGATGCTCATGCTTTGGATGGCGTCGTCTGCGCGAACCAGCTGTGTGCATTCCTCAAAACACTGAAGGACCCTTCAGAGGTCTTTCAGCTTTGACCACTGCACACCAGAAAACTCGATGTCTGCCCTCAAACTGCCTACCCGTGCATCTTCCCACAAATGCATTACAGCCTGCCTCTGTTCGCTCAGCCTCTCAACCATGTGCATGGTGGAGTTCCACCTTGTTGCAATGTCTATGATTAGGCGGTGCTTGGGGAGGTGGAGCGATCGCGGCAGCCTCTGCATACAACTGGAGTCTGTGGGCAAGCGACGGATGTGCGAGCACAGTCTTCACACCTTATGGAGCAGGGCTGTTAACTCCGGATAATTATTTATGAAGCACTGCATCACCAGGTTCAAGGTGTGAGCCAGGCAAGGTATGTGTCTGAGTTTTGCCAGGGCTATGGCCGCCACAAAATTATGGCCATTATCACTGACTACCTTGCCTGGCTCAAGATGTAGACTGCTCAGCCATGACTCAGTTTCTCGCTGTAAGTTTTTGGCCCGTACCTCCGTGGTGTGTCTGTTATCGCCCAAAGACATCATCTTTAACCCCTTCACCCCCAATGGTGGTTTGCACGTTAATGACCGGGCCAATTTTTACAATTCTGACCACTGTCTCTTTATGAGGTTATAACTATGGAACTCTTCAACGGATCTTTGCGATTCTGAGAATGTTTTCTCGTGACATATTGTACTTCACGTTAGTGGTATAATTTCTTCGATATAACTTGCGGTTATTTTTGAAAAAAATGCAAATATGGCGAAAATTTTGAACATTTTGCAATTTTCAAACTTTGAATTTTTATTCCCCTAAAACAGAGAAATATGTCACACAAAATATTTAAGAAATAACATTTCCCACATGTCTACTTTACATCAGCACAATTTTGGAACCAACATTTTTTTTTTGTTAGGAAATTATAAGGGTTAAAATTTGACCAGCAATTTCTCATTTTTACAAAGCCATTGGTTTTAGGGACCACCTCACATTTGAAGTCACTTTGTGGGGTCTATATGGCGGAAAATACCCAAAAGTGACACCATTCTAAAAACTGCACCCCTCAAGGTACTCAACACCACATTCAAGAAGTTTATTAACCTTCAGGTGCTTCACAGGAGCTGAAGGAACGTGGAAAGAAAAAATGAATATTTAACTTTTTAGTCACAAAAATGATCTTTTACAAACTTTTTTTTATTTTCACAAGGGTAAAAGGAGAAAATGGAAAGATAATGTTGTTGTGCAATTTCTACTGAGTGCGCCAATACACGACATGTTGGGGAAAACCACTGTTTGGGCACACAGCAGAGCTCGTAAGGGAATGAGCGCCGTCTGACTTTTTCAAACCAAAATTGGCTGGAATTGAGATTGGACGCCATGTCGCGTTTGGAGAGCCCCAGATGAGTCTAAACAGTGGAAACCGCCCACAAGTGACCTCATTTTGGAAACGAGACCCCCTTAGGAACTTATCTAGATATGTTGTGAACACTTTGAATCCACAAGTTTATAATGCCTGTGCATGAAAATAAAAAATCCTATTTTTTTCCCAAAAAAAAAAAATTTAGTCACCAATTTTTTATTTTCCCAAGGGTAACAGGAGAAATTGGACACCAAAGTTGTTGTCCAATTTGACCTGAGTACGCTGATACCCCATATGTGAGGGGGAACCACGGTTTGGGCGCACGGCAGAGCTCGGAATGAAAGGAGCAGAATTTGACTTTTTTTTTAACCAAAATTGGCTGGAATTGAGATTGGACGCCATGTTGCATTTGGAGAGCCCTTGATGTGCCTAAACAGTGGAAACCCCCCACAAGTGACCCCATTTTGGAAACTAGACCCCGTAAGGAACTTATCTAGATCTGTGGTGAGCACTTTGAACTCCCAAGTGCTTCACACAAGTTTATAACGTAGAGCCGTAAAATTAAAAAATCATATTTTTTCCACAAAAATGATCTTTTCACCCCAATTTTTATTTTCCCAAGTATAACAAGACTCCAATAGTTATTGTGCAATTTGACCTGAGTACACTGATACCCCATATGTGGGGGTAAACCACTGTTTGAGTGCATGGCAGAGCTTGGAAAGGAAGGAGCGCCATTTGACTTTTTCAATGCAAAATTGGCTGGACGCCATGTCGTGTTTGGAGAGCCCCTGATCTGCCTAAACAATGGAAACCCCTTACAAATGACATTTTGGAAACTAGAGTCCTCAAGGACCTTATTTATATGTGTGGTGAGAACTTTGAACCCCCAGGTGTTTCACTAAAGTTTATAACGCCCGAGCATGAAAATAAAAAAATCATATTTTTTCCACATACATGATCTTTTAGTCCGCAACTTTTTATTTTCCCAAGGGTAATAGGAGAAATTGGACCCCAAAAGTTGTTGTCCAATTCGTCCTGAGCATGCTGATACTCAATATGTGGGAGAAAACTACTGTATGGGCACACGTCGGGGCTCGGAAGGGAAGTAGTGACGTTTTGGTTTGCAGACTTTGATGGAATGGTCTGCGGGTGTCATGTCACATTTGGAGAGCCCCTGATGTGCCTAAACAGTGGAAACCCCCCACAAGTGACCCCATTTTGGAAAATAGATCCCACTAGGAACTTATCTTGATGTGTGGCGAGCGCTATGATGCCCCAAGTGCTTCACAGAAGTACAGCCGTAAAAACGAAAAAAAATCATTTTTTTTTTACAAAAATGATATTTTTGTCCCCAATTTTTTTTCCCAAGGGTAACAGAAGAAATTGGACCCCAATAGTTATTGTGCTATTTGTCCTGAGTATGCTGATAGCCCATATGTGGGGGTAAACTACTGTTTGGGCGCATGGCAGAGCTCAGTATAGTAGGAGCGCCGTTTGACTTTTTCAACGCAGAATTGGCTGGAATTGAGATCAGACGTCATGTCACATTTGGAGAGCCCCTGATATGCCTAAACAGTGGAAAGCCCCCAATTCTAACTCCAACCCCAACCCCAACACACCCCTAGCCCTAGTCCCAACCCTAACCATAACCCTAACCACAAACCTAACCCTAGCACATCCCTAACCCTAATCCCAACGCCAACCCTAATCCTAACTTTAGTCCCAACCCTAACCCTAACTTTAGCTGCAACCCTAACCCTACCCCTAATGGGAAAATGGTAATAAATGCATTTTTTAATTTTATTATGTTTCCCTTACTACGTGGGTGATAAAGGGGGGTTTAATTTACTATTTATAGTGGGTTTTTATGATTGGCAGCTGTCACGCTAAAAGACACTTTTTATTGCAAAAAAATAGTTTTATGCATCATCACATTTTGAGAGCTATAATTTTTGCATATTTTGGCCCTTAGAGTCATGTGAGGTCTATTTTTTGCGGTACGAGTTGATGTTTTTATTGGTACAATTTTTGAGCACGTGACATTTTTGATCGCTTTTTATTTAGATTTTTGGGAGGATAGAAGGAACAAAAATCAGCAATTCGTTAATTTCTTTTGGGGGCATTTATACCGTTCCGCGTGTGGTAAAATTGATAAAGTAGTTTTATTCTTCGGGCCAGTACGATTACGGCGATACCTCATTTATATAATTTTTTTTATGTTTTGGCGCTTTTATACAGTATTAACAATTTTATATAAAAAATAATTATTTTTGCATCACTGTATTCTGCGAGCTATAACTTTTTTATTTTTTCGCTGATGATGCTGTATTGTGGCTCGTTTTTTGCGGGACAAGATGACATTTTAAGCGGTACCATGTTTATTTATATCGGTCTTTTTGATCGCGTGTTATTCCACTTTTTGTTTGGCGGTATGATGATAAAGCATTGATTTTTTGCTTTGTTTTTTTTTTTAAAGGGGTTCACTAAAGGGGTTAACTAGTGGGAAAGTTTTATAGGGGGGTTGTTACGGATATGTGTACTTTTATTGTTTTGTTTTTTTTATTTACAGAAAGAAATGAAATTATAGGGAATATTTTTTTTCCTTTATTTTGGATTTTTCTTTTACACTTGTGATTTTCATTTTTTTTAACTTTTTTACTTTGTCCCAGGGTGGACATCACTTTACTTTATCATATCTCACAGGCACTGCTGCAGACTTCCTCAGGAGAAAGACGCCTCCCTGCAGGACCCAGCGGCCATCTTGGATGAAGGAGGGAGGGCGTTGTTCTGAGAGCCTCAGGGGAGCACGCAGGGAGCCACCTCCCTGCGTGATGCTTCCCTGTGTGCCCGGTACACCGCGATCATGTTTGATTGCGGCGTGCCAGGGGTTAATGTGCGGGAGCAGTCCGTGACCGCTCCTGGCACATAGTGTCAGGTGTCTGCTGTGATAATAAGCTGACACCCGGCCGTGATTGGCTTCGCTCCCCCCGGGAGCGAGTCCGATCGCTTCGACGTACTATCCTGTCCATGGTCAGTTTGTCCCGGGTTTCATGGATGGGATAGTATGTCGGATAGCAGAAAGAGGTTAAAACAGCCTGCTGACGCTTACCACTAGCTGTTCGAAAGTGGGACACCTCGTGCGCAACACTGGCAGCTGCGGATGGAGTGCTCGTGTGACTGCGCTCTGTCGATGAGCTTTCGCTGTTCATCAGTGCACTCCATGTCAGATTCATCTTGGATTGCGGAATTCAGGATTTGATTTGATAACCCAGGCATGGTATGTGAAAAGACCTCCATGAAGTAATCTGAAGTATGGCCTGCTGCATCCTTCACTTTTGGTGGGGATGAAGGACACAAGGCTCCTGACCAGGAGCCTGCACTGACGACTCAGTGCTTGCATGTTTTGAAACTTCAGAAGAGGAGGCGATAGAGCTGGAGGCTGTTTCGGCAATGTAAGCCAAAACCTGTTCCTGATGCTCCTGCTTTAAAAGCGGTTTACCTACTCCCAGAAAAGGGAGCCTTCCAGGCCTTCTGGAGCCAGACGATTACGCAGGCTCAACACCTCCTGCCTTAGGTGCTATTGTGCTTTTGGCACTACCAGCAGTTGCACCACCACCACCATCAGTACCAGCTGGCCCTCCCCGCCCACGTCCATGGCCTCTCCCACCATACTTCCTCATGTTTGGGAAAATGTACCAAAAATACCAGCAGCTATATGGTACTGTATCAGAAGCGTACAGCTGTATACGGTGAAGTGGAAATTGTAAATCTCCGTATATATTTCAGGAGTCACACACAGACGCTCACTCAGTATGGATTTGACCATAATAAAAAAGACAGAAAAAAGGTACTGTATCAGAAGATACCAGGTGTATATAGTGTAGGGGAAAATTCTCCGTATATATATATGTCTGGAGTCACACACAGATAGTCAGCATGTATTTGTCCGTGATACCAGCCGTTACACGGTAGTGTGTGAGGAGCGTACAGCTCTTTACGGTGTTGGAAAAATTGAACGCTCGGTAACTGTGCAGAAAAAAAGAATAAAAGTATTAGTGCTGTGTAAAAAGCAGTCTGCACAGCAGTCTACACACAGCAATACAGCTAGCAGGCAGCCTAATAACTAGCGCTGCTGCACACAAGAAAATCCTCCCCTGTCACTGGCAGGCAGCCTAATAAGCAGCGCTGCTGCACACAAGAAAATCCTCCCCTGTCCCTGCACACTAACTGTACAGCACAATTGCTATCAGCACAAGCACATAAGAACTTCGCTTTACAGCCCTAACTCTCTCTCTACTGATAAACAGGGTCAGCAACCTATCCCTACTGTTAAGATTGGCAGAAGTAAAATGGCGGTCGGCACTCAGGGCTTTTATAGACACTATGACGCCCCCCAAAGCAAGCCAATCACTGCAATGCCCTTCTTTAAGATGGTGGTTGCCGCTGCCCATGTCATCTTGTTGCCCACAGTGTATGTCCTTGCTCATTGGCTGAAAAAAGGCGCCTGCAAGCATTATGGGAAAACCGACTTTAGCGCTCGGGTCGACGACCGCTTGGCCAACTTCACGCTATGGTGGTTTCGCTCTGCGAACCACTTTGGTGAAAGTCGGCGACTTATGAATCTGACCGACCTGTTTCGCTCAACTCTAATGATGATATTTGATATCCACGAGAATCTTGTGATGAAAGTGCCGACAACCATCTGGTTGTTTCTTTGTTTATTGATTGCTTTCACCATGGTTGTTTGAAGCCTGCTGTAAGCCCAGCTGGTCGAGCTGCAGTCCGCCTTCTCGGGATTCCTGCCGGATCCTGTTTATGCCTCATTTTACCTGTTTTTGGTGAGTGCAACTATTGTAAGGTGCAATTTAGAAACAGTTTTTACTACACTCAGATCGTGCGCGGCACCTGTTCCCCTTTTTTTCTCCCTAGCATTTAGGGTCAGTTGGATTTATAAAAGAAAAAATAATAATCTTGAACCAGAAGGCGGAGGCACAAGTGGCTATGGTGGAAGATGCAGGGGAGGAGGAATTCAACACTGTTTTAGTGGGGTTTTTGTTTTAGTTAGAGAACATACTTAAAAGAACATATAATAATAAAAAATAAAAATGCAGAACCAGACGTCAGAGGTGAAGGAGGAGGTTGAGACATAGATGGACGTCGCATAGAAGGAAGAGGTAGCCAACACTAGTTTTGATTTTTATGATTATTTGGGAGAATACTCAGAAAGCAGGCAGTGTAATAATCTGCCGGCCACTGTCTGTGTACTGTATATGCAGTCCATGTGTTTTTTTCCTAAATTTCAAAAGCCATTTTGCTATTCACACTTCATGTATTTCACATTGATATTTCCTAATGCAATTGAGTGCAACCATATCCTTATTTTGATATGTAAGTTGTTTTGTTTGCATCTGCTCAGACTAATTCTTGTTGTTTAATCAGTTTTCTATTACTTACAGGCCATATAATAGCCTGTACTTTTTGGGGTTGAAAACAATGAGGATAGCATCAAAAAGGGGACGTGGCTGTGTTCCTGCTGCTGGTGGTGTAGCTGCTGCAGGAAAAGAGAGGATGTGATTGATCTGTTATTAGGGCTGTAGAGTTGGAGTCGGTATAAAATGGACTGAATCCGACTCCTAAAATATCTAATAAATTGGGTACAGTAGTTCAATGTCAGAACAAGTAGACAAGTTTTAGATTGGCTGGCTGAGAGTGCCCTCAGTTCCATTTCTTTGTCTTTCACCTGGTCTCCTGCTGAAATTTCAGATATTGCAGCTGTAGCCCATGGGCATTTGTCTTCCACTTCTCCCCTTTGTAAATCAGGCAAGCAGTCAGAGAACCAAGACATGCAGCAGTCACTTCTGCTTTTTGATGACTCTTTTATCTGTGGTTCCATAGGCCATCCACCTGGATCTGGCCATCAATTGAAAAAAATTGAGTGCACTGATGCCCAACCACTTTGTTTTGTTGGAGTATGAGTAAGTGGAAAGAGTAGTGAAAATGATCAGCGGACCTCCACAGCATATCTGTCATGAGTTGCCACGACAGAGGTGAGCCAGAAGACCGCGCTTGCTGCTTTCTCATACTCCTGCACTGACTAGAAGCACTTTAACTTCATATTAAATGGTGCAGGTTTCTTAGAGCAGTGCAAGGGTTAATCTACTGAATTGATAGCTCCAGGAAGCTTACCTGCCTTAAGGCTCTCAGCTCTCAGCTCTCAGCTATTGACCACTCCCTCTACTATAAAATCTGGACTCTGGCAATTGGGAAATGCCAGAGTTATCTTCATTTCTGCATGGTTCATGAGTTGGTAATTTGTTGTTTGAGAAAGTGTTTGGTGGATTTATCTAAGACTGTTACTAGGTTTTTGGTTGTGTGCAAATCCTCTCCTTCTCCTACTTTGGTTTTTTCCATCCTTCACTCCCCAGTGTCTCCCTCTGTTGTTTTGTATGTGCATTTTTTATATGATTGGTATTTTCTTTTATCCCTGTTTGTATTACCTTGTAAGTTGGAGTTACGCCCCTCTTCCCTGGGTGGGGGAGGGAACAAACTGAGGATGGAATTAGGAGATCAGCAAGTTTCGTGGCCCCGGAGCCTTCACCATTAGAAGTAATCAAAGGAACAGGGATTGCTAGGAAGCCCCTAACTTAAGGGATAGGGAAGTAGACCCTGTCCCCGGGATACCAGACAACAGAGTCGTGACATTAACTCTGGCCAGAGCCATTTTTTTGATCCATTATGGATCCTATCACTGCTTTGACAGGGCAACTGCAGTAACGCATCCTGGAGGTGGCAGTCCTATGCACTGTCGTTTTACAGCACCCTACCTCATCAGGTTTGGAGATTTTGATTTCCAGGCAACCCCAAGAGGAGCCCAAGATTACCTTAACTGACAGATTCTCTGGGGCATAACAATAAATTGATGTCTTCAGGGAGGCCTGTAAGCTATTCTTTAACCCCTTAACCCCCAAGGGTGGTTTGCACGTTAATGACCGGGCCAATTTTTACAATTCTGACCACTGTCTCTTTATGAGGTTATAACTCTGGAACGCTTCAATGGATCTTAGCGATTCTGAAACTGTTTTCTCGTGACATATTGTACTTCATGATAATGGTAACATTTCTTCGATATAACTTGCGGTTATTTATGTAAAAAATGGAAATATGGTGAAAATTTTGAAAATTTTGCAATTTTCAAACTTTGAATTTTTATTCCCTTAAAACAGAGAAATATGTCACAAAAAATAATTACTACCGTATATACTCATGTATAAGCCGACCCGTGTATAAGCCGACCCCCCTAATTTTGCCACAAAAAACTGGGAAAACTTATTGACTCGCGTATAAGCCTAGGGTGAAAAATGATTATGCCCCCATATGATGCTCCACAGATTATGCCCCCATATGCTCCAGATTATGCCCCCATATGCTCCAGATTATGCCCAATATGCTTCAGATTATGCCCCCATATATTCCACAGATTATGCCTCCGTATGATCCACAGATTATGCCCCATATGCTCCACAGCTTATGCCCCCATATGCTCCATATTATGCCCCCATATGCTCCATATTATGCCCCCATATGCTCCAGATTATGCCCCCATATATTCCACAGATTATGCCCCCGTATGATCCACAGATTATGCCCCATATGTTCCACAGTTTATGCCCCCATATGCTCCATATTATGCCCCCATATGTTCCACAGCTTATGCCCCCATACGCTCCATATTATGCCCCCATATGTTCCACAGCTTATGCCCCCATATGCTCCATATTATGCCCCATATGCTCCAGATTATGCCCCCATATGTTCCACAGATTATGCCCCCATATGCTCCATATTATGCCCCCATATGCTCCATATTTTGCCCCATATGCTCCAGATTATGCCCCCATATGTTCCACAGCTTATGCCCCATATGCTCCATATTATGCCCCCATATGCTCCATATTTTGCCCCCATATGCTCCATATTATGCCCCCATATGTTCCACAGCTTATGCCCCCATATGCTCCATATTATGCCCCATATGTTCCACAGCTTATGCCCCCATATGCTCCATATTATGCCCCCATATGCTCCATATTATGCCCCCATATGTTCCACAGCTTATGCCCCATATGCTCCATATTATGCCCCCATATGCTCCATATTATGCCCCATATGTTCCAGATTATGCCCCATATGCTGCTGCAAAAAAAATAAAAAAAATGACATACTCACCTCTCGTCGCTGGGGGCCAGGTGCCGGGGTCCTAAACAGGTGGTGACAGCGGCGCACTATGGGGACAGGTGCCGGCGTCACCGCTCACTCAGAACCCCGACACCTGTGATATTTACCTGTCCTCTCTGCACCGCAGCGCTGCGTCCTCTTCCTGGTACTCGGCAGTGAATGATCAGGCAGGGGGCGCGGCGCTCACTAATGACATCATTGCGCCCTCTGCTGATCATTCACCGCCAGAGGAGTCAGACGAGGACGCAACACAGCGGTGGAGAGAAGACAGGTAAATATCGCTATACTCACCTCTCCGCCGCGCGTTCCTGCAGCCTCTCCTCTTCTCCCGGCGCTCTCAGCAATATGTGCATATTCATGACTTTAATGAGCGGTGCCATGTGACAGCTGCAGGAAGGAGCCGGAGATCGTGGGAGAAGCAGGGGGGCTGCAGAGACCGCGGCGGCGGAGAGGTGAGTATAATCTGACACCCCCGCTCCCCTCCCCCGCCGACCCCCGTATATGACCCGCGTATAAGCCGAGAGGGGGACTTTCAGCCTAAAAAATGGGCTGAAAATCTCGGCTTATACATGGGTATATACGGTAATTAACATTTCCCACATGTCTACTTTACATCAACACAGTTTTAAAAGCAATTTTTTTTGTTACGAAGTTATAAGGGTTAAAAGTTGATCAGCAATTTCTCATTTTTACAACAAATTGTACAAAACCATTTATTTTAGGGGCCACCTCACATTTGAAGTCACTTTGAGGGGTCTATATGGCAGAAAATACCTAAAAGAGACACCATTCTAAAAACTGCACCCCTCAAGGTACTCAAAACCACATTCAAGAAGTTTATTAGCCCTTCAGATGCTTCACAGGAGCTGAAGCAACTTGGAAGGAAAAAATGAACATTTAACTTTTTAGTCACAAAAATGATATTTTACAAACAATTTTTTTATTTTAACAAGGATAAAAGGAGAAAATTGACAGAAAAAGTTGTTGTGCAATTTTTCCTGAGTCCACCGATACCCCATATGTGGAAGAAAACCACTGTCTGGGCGCACAGCAGGGCTCGGAAGGGAAGGAGCGCCATTTGACTTTTTCAAACCAAAATTGGCTGGAATTTAGATTGTACGCCATGTCGCGTTTGGAAAGCCCCTGATGTGCCTACACCCCCCACAAGTGACACCATTTTGGAAACTAGACCCCCTAAGGAACTTATCGAGATCTGTTGTGAGCACTTTGAACCCCCAAGTCATTCACTAAAGTTTATAATGCCTGGTTGTGAAAAACAAAAATTCCACAAAAATGATTTTTTAGTCACCAATTTTTGATTTTTCCCAAGGAAATTGGACCCCAAAAGTTGTTGTCCAATTTGTCCTGAGTACGCCGATACCCGATATGTGAGGGAGAAATACTGTTTAGGCACAATTCAGGGCTCGGAAAGGTAGTAATGACGTTTTGGAATGCAGACTTTGATGGGTAAAGAAGAGACCTGAGTAGTCTCGAAAGCTTCCAACTTGTTAGGGTTCGAGTTCCCACTGCTGCACAAGGGGAGTCTCGAACCAGTCCCGCTGTGTTCCTCCATTCATCTCCGTCCGCAGTGGAGCCTGCTCAGCAGAGATGGCGGTCCCAGCAACTTGCCCATTCCAGTACTGTGCAGAGACTTGCTGCTGCTCCTCCTGGATCTTCTGTTGTAGCCAGTGCTGTTGCAGACGTCTTGGGGACGAAGTCCTGCGTTTCCCCTTCTGAGCATGCCCAGGGTAAGATCTCTCATTGGAGATCAGGGGTCACATGTACAGGTACTGCAGCAGCTCCTATTGGTCCGCCAGGAAGGTCCTGAAACTACATGTGTTTTGGAACAGTTTCTCATTGGCCCTTTCTTCTGGCAGGTCCTGTAACTGTTACTATAAAAGGGTGGCAATACTGAGCTGCCATGCGTTAGTATCAACCGTTATATGCTTTGCGCCAGTGTGGTCATGCGTGTGTGTGGTTAGGGCGGCTGAAATACGCTATTACAATACCGATTAAATCGGTGAGGAGCTTGGTATGCTAGCTGGTCAGGGTCGGTGTCCTAGATGCCCTAGATTACCGGCATAACCGGTGAGGAGTTTGATTGCCGTATTCAGGGCCTGGCAATCAGACGCCATAGATTGTGGGTGACATTAGCGCATGATCACATTCTATGTTCATTTATCAGTCAACTGTGTACCTGGGTGCCTGACAGGACACAGAAGTTTGTCTCAGCGGCTCTGTGACACAACAGGGTTCACTTTCAACGCTAGACAGCGCCCTAGCGTGTTTATTTTGCGACTCAGTGGTTTTAAGTGAGTTCACACACATCGCCATATAGTGCTGCGGCACTCCTTCTAGCGGCTCTGTGAAATAACAGAGTTCGCACATATTGCCACAGCGCATTACGGCGTTTATTCTGGCAACTCTGCGTGATAACAGAGTTTGCTTCTTGCGCCATTTTACTAGCAGCAGGCTCCACCTGCACGGTGGACCCTGGTCTGCGAACGCACCTCTCCGCTCATATTTCTGGAGTAATACATAAAACTAGCGCCAGGATCTGGCTGGTAAAATGGCGGACGACCAGCGTCTGCAGCGGTATATCCAGCAGCTGGAGGGTAGGTTGGCGACTCTAGAGCGCACAACCTCAGCTGTGGATGTTATCGCAGTCGCGGTTCAGGCTGCTAGTGTGGCCGCCACCAGTTTGTCCTCTGCCACCCCTGCTCCGACTATTTCCCGCCTCCCACTTCCAGACAAGTTTACTGGTGACAGTAAACACTGTTGGGGTTTCGTCAGTCAGTGCTCCATACATCTAGAGCTTCTGGCTGCACGTTTTCCCATGGAGCGGGCGAAAGTGGGTTTTATCATATCCCTTTTGTCGGGCAGGGCGTTGGAGTGATCAACGCCGTTGTGGGAGCGCGATGATCGTGTGGTGCAGAGTGCTCCTCTCTTCTTGGACACTCTGAAACAGGTCCTTTTAGGACCTCGCGTTACCCACAATACAGCTCTTCAACTGTTGGCAATCACCCAGGGTTCATCCATGGTCAGCCAGTTTGCAGTCCAATTTCGGACTCTGGTCTCTGAGCTGGACTGACCAGATAAAGTCCTTATACCAGTGTACTGGAGGGGACTGGCAGACCATGTGAAGGACGCCTTGTCCACCAGGGAGATTCCTGCCACACTGGAGGAGCTCATTACCATATCTACCCGCATCGACCTCCGTTTTAACAAGCAGATGTTGGAGCGGGCCCAGTGTAGGCAGAGGTTCCGGCTGGTGCCCACCTTCACCAGACCTCTTGAATCTTCCATTCAGGCGTCCGATTCCCCTGAGGCCATGGAGATTTCTCGAGCGAGACCTAAGTCTCGGGCCGCTCGAGTATCTGTGACTTGTAATGCTTGCCAACAAGTAGAGCATTATGCTAATAAATGTCCACAGCGGTCGGGAAACGACCGCGTCTAGTAACCATTGGGGGGGTTCACTAGACACAGCAGTACACGCCTCCAAGTTGTCCTTTAGGGGGACAATCAATTTTGGCTCATCCACTTTAACAGTCACGCTTTGTGTGGATTCTGGAGCCAAAGGAAATTTCATGTCTTCTACCTGCGCTCTCCGCCACTCTATACCTCTGGTGATGCTCGCCAAACCCGTGACTGTTCGAGTAGTGAATGGGTCGACACTGCCTTCACCAATCACACATCAGACCATCCCTTTCACGTTGTCAATGTCCTCTTCCCATCAGGAGATTATCTCACTTCTGGTCATTCCCGAGGGAATAGACGAGATTTTGTTAGGGATGCCCTGGCTCCGTTTCCACTCCCCACATATTGAGTGGAACTCTGGGAAGATATTGGGTTGGGGTGAGTCATGTAAAGTCAGATGTATGAGGGAATGCATTCAGGTGGCCACTACAGAGATACCCGCAGATCTAATTTCACTTCCTAAATACTATTGGTCGTATGCAGACGTATTCTCCAAAAAGGCTGCGGAAATCCTTCCACCTCACCGTCCTTATGACTGTCCTATTGACCTCTTGCCTGGAGCGGAACCTCCTCGGGGACGGGTCTATCCCCTTTTTCTCCCGGAGACGGAGGCTATGTCTCAATATATTCAGGAGAACCTGGCAAGAGGATTCATTAGGAAGTCAGTGTCACCTGCAGGGGCGGGGTTCTTCTTCGTGCAGAAGAAGAACGGAGAATTACGTCCATGCATCGATTACAGGGGTCTTAATGCCATCACCGTCAAGAATAAATACCCGTTGCCCCTGATTTCTGAGCTATTTGATAGGCTACGGGGGGCAAGGGTATTTACGAAATTAGATCTGTGGGGTGCTTATAACCTGATTCGCATCCGTGAGGGGGACGAATGGAAGACGGCTTTTAATACCAGGGACGGGCATTATGAATGTCTTGTGATGCCCTTCGGGCTCTGTAATGCCCCAGCCGTCATCCAAGACTTTGTTAATGACATCTTCCGGGATATGCTCTCCACCTCAGTCGTAGTCTATCTGGATGATATTCTCATCTTTTCCCCATATATTGACTCCCACGGAGAGATGTCTGCAGAGTCTTCAACCTCTTACTGGCATATTCCCTCTACGCAAAGTTGGAGAAATGTGTGTTTGAGCAGGAGTCCTTACCTTTCCTGGGCTATATCATCTCCGCCCAGGGATTGGCTATGGATCCTGCCAAACTACAGGCGGTGATGGACTGGCAAGAACACCATTCTCTGAAGGCAGTGCAGCGCTTTATGGGGTTCATTAATTGCTACCGCCATTTTATCCCTCACTTCTCAACTTTGGTAGCTCCCGTGGTAGCCCTCACCAAAAAGGGAGCAAATCCAAAATTGTGGTCTGAAGAGGTCTCCAAGGCCTTCACTTCTATTAAGTCCCATTTTGCTAGTGCTCCCATCCTACATCGCCCTGATGTTGATAAGCCATTTATATTGGAGGTGGATGCCTCGTCCGTTGGTGCTGGAGCAGTCCTCTTCCAAAAGGATGCTCAAGGTCGGAAGCACCCATGCTTCTTTTTCTCCAAGACCTTCACACCAGCAGAGAGGAATTATTCCATTGGGGACAGGGAGTTGCTAGCAATGAAGTTGGCCTTCTCGGAGTGGAGACATCTGTTGGAGGGGGCTCGCTTTCCCTTCCAAGTCTTCACGGATCACAAAAATCTGGTGTATTTACAAACTACCCAGTGGCTAAATTCCCGTCAGGCCAGATGGTCCTTGTTTTTCTCCCGTTTTCACTTCACCCTCCATTTTCTGTCGGGAGAGAAGAACATTCGGGCTGACGCTCTCTCTCGCTCCGTTGTGTCTTCTGAGGAGGAGGAGGGGGAGCCACGGCTTATTGTCCCCTCTGAGAGCCTGAGAACTGTAGCTCCGGTGTCGCTAGAGTCTGTCCCTCCGGGCAAAACCTTTGTACCATCAAACTTGCGACCGGAGGTTCTGTCTTGGGCCCATTCGTCCAGGGTGGGTGGACATTTTGGGAAAAAAAGGACATCTGAGCTACTTGCGAGGACATACTGGTGGCCGCATATGGTCTGGGACGTTGGAGATTATATTCAAGCATGTGTCTCCTGTGCCAAAAATAAGTCCCCTCGTCAACGGCCAGCTGGGTTACTTTACCCATTGCCGGTGGCAGACAGGCCTTGGGAAATGGTCGGGATGGACTTTGTGGTAGGCTTGCAAAAATCTCGTGGGTGTACCATCATATGGGTTATCACCGATCACTTCTCCAAAATGGTGCACTTTGTGCCGCTACCCCGGTTACCTTCTGCACGGGCCTTGGCGACACTGTTTATCAAACATATCTTCCGCTTACACGGTATGCCGGACAAAATTGTCAGCGATAGGGGTCCCCAGTTTGCGTCTCGGTTCTGGAGAGAGCTTTGTCTCCTTCTCAGTGTTGAGTTAAATCTCTCTTCTGCTTATCATCCCGAGACGAATGGGTTGGTAGAGAAGGCCAACCAGACCTTGGTCACATATCTGCGACATTTTGTTTCAGCTAGGCAGGATGACTGGGCATCCTTGTTACAGTGGGCGGAGTTTGCATTAAACAACGCTGTGGCTGATTCCACTGGACAAACCCCATTTCTCCTTAATTATGGTCAGCATCCGCGGGTTCCCGTACCTATGCCCTTGTCTTCCGCCGACTCCAGGGTGGCAGACTGGGCTGTGGAGGCACGGGACATTTGGGACCGCACTCAGGATGCCATTCAGGCTTCCAAGGAGAGAATGAGGTCATCCGCCAATGCACATCGGCGCCCCGCTCCGACTTTTGCCCCTGGCAATTTAGTGTGGCTCTCCGCCCATAACATCAGGCTGCGCGTAGAGTCCACTAAGTTCGCAGCTCGCTTCTTGGGTCCCTTCAAGGTCCTTGAACAGGTCAATCCTGTGGTCTACCGGTTAGCCCTTCCGCGATGCCTGGGTATCACCGACACATTCCGTGTCTCCCTCTTGAAACCCCTTATACTTGTCCCGGTTTTCCGAGTCATCTGCCTGGACATCGGGTTCGTCTACGGACGATTATGAGGTGAATGCTATTCTGGGGTGCAAGGTGGTACGTGGCAAAAAGTTTTATTTGATGGATTGGAGGGGTTATGGGCCTGAGGATAGGTCATGGGAGCCTGCTGAGCGTATTCAGGCTCCGCAGTTCATCGCTGCCTTTGAGCGCAGCGAGGCCCAAAGAAGGGAGGCCCTAGGAGGTGGGATAATGTTAGGGTTCGAGTTCCCGCTGCTGCTCAAGGGGAGTCTCGAACCGGTCCCGCTGCTGTCCTCCATTCATCTCCGTCCGCAGTGGAGCCTGCTCAGCAGAGACGGCGGTCCTAGCGCCTTGCCCATTCCAGTACTGTGCAGAGACTTGCTGCTGCTCCTCCTGGATCTTCTGTTGTAGTCAGTGCTGTAGCAGACATCTTGGGGACGAAGTCCTGCGTTTCCCCTTCTAAGCATGCCCAGGGTAAGATCTCTCATTGGAGATCAGGGGTCACATGTTCAGGTACTGCAGCAGCTCCTATTGGTCCGCAAGGAAGGTCCTGAAACTACATGTGTTTTGGAACAGTTTCTCATTGGTTCTTTCTTCTGGCAGGTCCTGTAGCTGTTACTATAAAAGAGTGGCAATACTGAGCCGCCATGCGCTAGTATCAACTGTTATATGCTTTGCGCCAGTGTGGTCATGCGTGTGTGTGGTTAGGGCGGCTGAAATACGCCATTACATTACCGACTTAATCGATGAGGAGCTTGGTATGCTAGCTGGTCAGGGTTGGTGTCCTAGATGCCCTAGATTACCGGCATAACCGGTGAGGAGTTTGATTGCCGTATTCAGGGCCTGGTGTTCAGACGCCATAGATTGCGGGTGTCTCCCGCGAGGACATTAGCGCATGATCATGTTATATGTTCGCTTAGCAGTCAATTGTGTACCTGGGTGCCTGATAGAACACAGAAGTTTGTCTCAGCGGCTCTTTGACGCAACAGGGCTCGCTTTCAACGCTAGACAGCGCCCTAGCGTGTTTATTTTGCGACTCAGTGGTTTTAAGTGAGTTCGCACATATCGCCATATAGCGCTGCGGCACTCCTTCTAGCGGCTCTGTGGAATAACAGAGTTTGCACATATTGCCACAGCGCGTTACGGCGTTTATTTTGGCAAATCTGCGGGATAACAGAGTTCGCTTCTTGTGCCATTTTACTAGCAGCAGGCTCCGCCTGCACAGTGGACCCCGGGCTGCGAAAGCTCCTCTCTACATCATATATTTGGTGTGTTCCGCAGACCTTTACACTTGTTACCATCTTTTCAGTTAGCCATTAAAAGGTATCAACCACTGAGGACTTTCAATTCTAAATATTTTTCTATCTACTGGCTAACACGGTACGAAGATATACATCTTTCCTGTGACTTTGATGGGTGTCATGTTCAGTTTGCAGAGTCCCTGATGTGCTAAACAGTGGAAACACCCCACAAGTGACCCCATGTTGGAAACTAGACCCTCTAAGGAGCATATCTAGATCTGTGGTGAGCACTTTCAACCCCCAAGTGCTTCACACAAGTTTATAATGCCTGGGCATGAAAATAAAAAATCCTATTTTTCTACCACAAAAATGATATTCAAGTCACCAATTTTTTATTTTCCCAAGGGTAACATGAGAAATTGGACCATAAAATTTGTTGTCCAATTTGTCCTGAGCACACTGATACCCCATATGTGGGGGGGACCCACTGTTTGGGTGTACCACAGAGCTCGGAATGGTAGGAGCGTCATTTGACTTTTTCAAACCAAAATTGGCTGGAATCGAGATTGGACTCCATGTCGCATTTGGATAACCCCTGATATGCCTAAACAGTGTGAATCCCACACAAGTGACCCCATTTTAGAAACTAGACCCCCTAAGGAACTTATCTAGATCTGTGGTGAGCACTTTGAACCCCCAAGTGCTTCACACAAGTTTATATAGTAGGGCCGTAAAATTAAAAAATAATATTTTTTTCACAAAAATGAACATTTCACCCCAATTTTTATTTTCCCAATTGTAACAACACCTCAAAAGTTATTGTGCAATTTGTCCTGAGTACGATGATACACAATATGTGGGGATAAACCACTATTTGGGTGCATTGCAGAGCTCGGAAGGGAAGGAGAGCAGATTGACTTTTTCAACGCAGAATTGGCTGTATGCCATGTCGTGTTTGGAGAGCCCCTGATGTGCCTAAACAGTGGAAACCCCCACAAGTGACACCATTTTGGAAACTAGACCCCTAAAGGAACTTATCTAGATCTGTTGTGAGCACGTTCAACCCCCAAGTGTTTCACTAAAGCTTAGAATGCCTGGGTGTGAAAAAAAAATCCACAAAAATTATTTTTTAGTCCCCAATTTTCCAATTTTTGATTTTTCCCAAGGAAATTGGACCCCAAAAGTTGTTGTCCAATTTGTCATGAGTACGCTGCTACCCCATATGTGGGGGGAAATACTATTTGGGTGCACGGCAAGGCTCGGAAAGGAAGCAATGACATTTTGGAATGCAGACTTTGATGGGTGTCATGTTCAGTTTGCAGAGCCCCTGATGTGCCTAAGCAGTGTAATCCCCCCACAAGTGACCCCATTTTGGAAACTAGACCCCCTAAGAAAGTGCTTCACACAAGTTTATAATGCCGAGGCATGAAAATAAATTATCCTATTTTTTTCCCACAAAAATGATCTTTTAGTCACCAATTTTTTATTTTCCCAAGGGTAAGGGGAGAAATTGGACCCCCCAATTTGTCCTGAGTACGCCAATACCCTATATGTGGGAGAAAACTACTGTGTGGGCACACGTCGGGGCTAGTAATAGAAGTAGTGACATTTAGTAATGCAGACTTTGATGGAATGGTCTGCGGGTGTCATGTCGTGTTTGGAGAGCCCCTGATGTGCCTACACAGTGGAAATCCCCCACAAGTGACCCCATTTTGGAAACTAGACCCTCAAAGGAACTTATCTAGATGTGTGGTGAGCACTTTGAACCTCCAAGTGCTTCACAGAAGCTTATAACGCAGGGGCATGAAAATAAAAAAATCATATTTTTTCCACAAACATGATCTTTTAGTTCCCATTTTTTATGTTCCCAAGGGTAACAGGAGAAATTGGACCCAAAAAGTTGTTGTCCAATTTGTCCTGAGTACGATGATACCCTATATGTGGGAGAAAACTGCTCTATGGGCACACATCGGGGCTTGGAAGTGAAGAAGTGATGTTTTGCATTGCAGACTTTGATGGAATGGTCTGCGGGTGTCATGTTGCTTTTGGAGAGCCCCTGATGTACCTAAACAGTGGAAACCCCCTCAAGTGACCCAATTTTGGACACTAGACCCCAAAGCAACTTATATAGATGTGTGGGGAGAACTTTGAAACCCCAAGTGCTTCACAGAAGTTTATAACGTAGAGCCATAAAAATAAAAAAATCATACTTTTTTCCACAAAAATTATAATTCCCCCCCCCCACTTTTTTATTTTCCCAAGGGTAACAGAAGAAATTGGACCCCAAGAGTTATTGTGCAATTTGTCCTGAGTATGCTGATACCCCATATGTGGGGTAAACTACTGTTTGGGCGCATGGCAGAGCTCAGTAGGCAAGGAGCAGCATTGGACTTTTTCAACGCCGAATTGGCTGGAATTGAGATCAGAGGCTGTTAGGGATCGAGTTCCCGCTGCTGCACAAGGGGAATCTAGAACCAGTCCAGATGCAGTCCCCCAATCCATCTCTGGCCGCAGTGGAGCCTGCTCAGCAGAGACGTCGGTCCCAGCGTCTCGCTCGGTCTAATGCTGTGCAGAGGCTTGTTGCTGCCTCTCCTGGTTCCTCTATTATAACCAGTGCTGGAGCAGGCAGTCCTGGGACAAAGTCCTCGCTTTCTCCATCTGAGCATGCCCAGGGCAAGATCTCCCATTGGAGATCAGGGGTCACATGCTCGGTTACAGCAGCGACTCCCGTTGGTTCCCCAGGAAAGTCCTGAAAGTGCTTTTGTTTTGGAACAGTTTCTTATTGGTCCTTTTCAGGAATGTCCTGTAGCTGCTACTATAAAAAGGTGGCATACCCGCACGGCCGCGCGCTAGTATCAAATCTGTTACGTGCTTGCGCCAGTGTGGTCATGTATGCATGTGGTTAGGTCCGGCTGAAATAAGCCCCTAGAATACAGGCACCTCCGGTGAGGAGTTTTGTATGCACGTGTTCAGGGCTCGGCTGAAAATGCCATTAGAATACCGGCTACTCCGGTGAGGAGATTATTGCTTGTTTTCTGATTGCATGACCACAGACTGCAATCTGCTTAGCAGTCATCTGTGTCCCCTGTGAGTCTAATAGGACCCAGTCTTTGTCACAGCGGCTCTGTGAATTAACAGAGTCCGCTTATATCGCCATATAGCGCTACAGCATTTTAGTTAGCGACTCTGTGGAATAACAGAGTTCGCCCATACCGCCATATAGTGCTACGGCGTTTACATCTGCGACTCTGCGGGATAACAGAGTTCGTTCATACTGCCTATTTGCGCCATCGTAGCAGCAGGCTCTGCCTGCACGGTGGACCCCGGGCTGCGGATGCACCTGTCCTTAATATCTGTTAGGTGCGTTCCGCAGGCCCATAACAGACGCCATGTCACTTTTGGAGAGCCCCTGATGTGCTTAAACAACTCTAACTCCAAACCTAACCCCAACACACCCCTAACCCTAATCCCAACCCTAATCTTAACCCTAACCACAAACCTAACCCTAACACACCCGTAACCCTAGTCCTAACCCTAACCCTAACTTTAGCCCCTAACTCTAACCCTAACTTTAGCCCCAACCTTTACCCTATTGGGAAAATGGAAATAAATAAATTTTTTTAATTTTATTATTCTCCCTAAGGGGTGATAAAGTGGGGTTTGATTTACTATTTATATCGGGTTTTTATGATTGGCAGCTCTCACACGCTAAAAGACGCTTTTTATTGCAAAAAATAGTTTTTGCATCATCACATTTTGAGAGCTATAATTTTTCCATATTTTGGCCCACAGAGTCATGTGAGGTCTTATTTTTTGCGGGACGAGGTGACGTTTTTATTGGTACCATTTTTGGGCATATAATATTTTTTGATCGCTTTTTTTTAAGATTTTTGGGAGGCAGAATGAACAAAAGCCAGCTATTCCTGAATTTGTTTTGGGGGGGCGTTTATACCGTTTCGCGTGTGGTAAAATTGATAATGCAGTTTTATTCTTTGGGTAAGTACGATTACAGCGATACCTCATTTGTATTGATTTTTTATGTTTTGGCACTTTCATACAATAAAAACGATTGTATATCAAAAATAATTATTTTTGCATCACTTTATTCTGTGAGCTATAATTTTTTTATTGTTTCGCTGATGATGCTATGTCGTGGCTTGTTTTTTGCGGGACAAGATGACGTTTTCAGCAGTACCATGATTATTTATATCCGTCTTTTTGGTCGCGTGTTATTCCACTTTTTGTTTGGCGGTATGATGATAAATAATTGTTTTTTAGCCTTGTTTTTTTTTTTACGGGTTTCACTAAAGGGGTTAACTAATGGGACAGTTTTATAGGGCAGGTCGTTACGAACGCGGCGATTCAAAATATGTGTACTTTTATTGTGTTTTTTTTATTTACATGAAGAAAGGAATTTATTGGGGAATATTTTTTTTTCTTCATTTATGAATTTTTTTTTCACATTTTATTTTTATTTTTTTGACTTTTTTACTTTGTTCCAGGGTGGGAAATCACTGTATTATATCATTCGCTGGTCTGAAACTGTGCACAGCACTCTGTCAGACCAGCGATCTGACTGGCAGTGCTGCAGGCTTTCTCAGCGCCTGCTCTGAGTGATTCTAATGTACCACACCACAAACAAAAAATGTCGTCGATATACCGTTTCCACAACAGAACATTGTGGGTGTACAGTGGATGTTTATAGATGATAGAGGTTTCAAAATCCGCCATATATGTATTGGCATAAGGGGGTGCTACATTTGACCCCATCGCGGTGCCCCGGCGTTGTAAATAAAAAGAATCCTGGAAGAGAAAGAAATTATTGAACAATATGGTAGTAAGAAGGTCAATGCATAGGTTAACTTGGTCATCGGACATATCAGTGGATGTGAGTAGGCGATGTACTAAGTTAATCCCATCTATGTGGGGGATGGAAGTATAAAGGTCTTTAACATCCATTGTGACCAAGACCGTATCAGGTGGTATCATACCCAATGTTTTAATGGCCCCTAGGAAATCACCAGTTTCTAGAAGAAAAGATGAGGACTTCTGAGTGAGTGGCGTAAGAATCTTTTCCAAAAAATTGGCAATTGGAGAGAGAATAGAGTCCATAGATGCAATTATCGGTCTGCCTGGAGGGTTATGTAAGTCTTTGTGAACCTTTGGTAAAGTGTAGAACACCGGAGTGATTAGGTGTTTCTTGCATAGGTATTCACAAGTTTTGGGATCAAGAATCCCCATATGTGAATATTTGGAAAGAATCGCTTCTATCTTTCGGGATATCTCAGGGGTTGGGTCCCTTGAAAGAGGTGTATATATAAATGTATCCGTCAGTTGTCGGAGGATCTCTGTGGTGTATTGGGACCACCTAATCCCAAAGATCGTCTTGTCCGTGCTGACATTGGTTCTACTCATAGAAGCAAACAACTATTTCTGTCTAAACTAAAAACAGGTACTTATCCCTGCTTACACTGTGCCCAGTGTAACAATGTACTAAAGGGAGGTAGGTTTCAACACACAAGAACAGGTAAAACTTTTTACATTAAGGATTATCACACGTGTGAATCCACTTTTGTCATATATCTCGTTAAGTGTCCCTGCGGATTGCTTTACGTAGGCGAAACAACACGGTCGGTCAGAGACCGAATCTCAAAGCATAAGTCCACCATACGATGTAAGAACCTCCTCCTCCCTATTCCAAGTCATTTTCATAAGATGGGGCATTCC